>JARGCV010000009.1:2400000-3015000 GCA_034064705.1 Bothrops alternatus | reverse complement strand
ATAGTTTTTTAAGTGTACATATAGTTTTGAATCATTTCCTGGAAACTGTCTGGATAAATCTCTTCAATTTTGTAGGCAAGATTTGAGAAGTGATTTGTCATTGCTTGCTTCCTAGGACTGAGAGAAAGTGACTGACCAAGACCACCCAGCTGGTTTTGTGCCCAAGATGGGACTAGAACTCACCATCTCCCAGTTCCTAGCATAGGACTTTTAACCACTACATCAAACTTGCTCTGTCTCTACCCATGTTCAACCTTAAATTGCCATAGCAAATCTCTAAGCTTAATTGTCAGGAAGCCAAAAAGGAATTATTCAAAAATTATCCCAATTTTTTTAAGGCTTTGGTTTGCCAAAATCACAACCAGCACTTTCTTGTTTAAGACCACTGGCTCTGATTTTATGACATACTTCTAGACCTCACTGTTATCAAGGTATGCATTTCTTCAACATTGGGACCAACTGTTTTATTTCAGGTCTCCTCAATCTAGATGACTCTGCCAGCTCAGAGTTAGAAGGGTGAAGTCCAGCAAATCTGGACACCAACAGCTGGGGAAAACTGATATATGTTTAACACAGAAATTAAACACAAGTGCATATGTACATTGGTAGAAAATGATCTGGTTATATTCACTTGTATTCTAGACCAGGGCTTTTCAACTGGTGGTACGTGTACCACTAGTGGTATGTGACCACCTGGCTGGTGGTACACGGCATCCCCTTCCTCCCCCGCCGCCCCCGTGACGTTGCCTTCCTCCCCCCTCCTTCACAGCTCACTTGCTTGTTGAAATTGAAAACAAACTGCTTGGCGATGGCCTGTGGAACCCTACTGAGGGCGCGCAAAGAGCGCAGGCACAAAGTGAGGCCCCACCCTCCCCAGGGACTCCTTGTGCATGATCCGTGTTGCCCTTACCCCTCTTCTTACTTCAGAAGTAAGTGCGAGCCTGAAGGGAACAGATCCATCCACTCGCAGGTGTTTGAGACCTCTCACGTTGCGACCCTGAGCGCCCTCAAAACCGCCCCTCCTTCTCCCCCCCTCTCTCTCTCTAACTAGGTGCTGGCGGGCAGTCCTGGAGTGCAGCAGAATCCCACACACCACCTGATAGGCTGCCGTCAGCTGTTCCTCCTGCGTGGCTTTTCCGGCGGCTGGCTGCATGCTTCGGTGGCTGGTTCCGTGGGTCCCCCATCGTAGGAATGTCGAGCCCATGTGGCTTGACAGCCACAATGGTGCATACTCAGTAGTCACCCCTCAAGCACCACCACCCCGTCCAGCACTCATTGGCCACTACACACTGCTTGTTGGGCGCAGCGCAGTCTCATCAGGCCGCAGCGGTGGTGGATCGAGGCAATCACCGGCACCTCCGCTCAGGCCAGCCACCCATCAGAATCTACATCCCGCGATTGGTTGGCTCCCTCATCGTGTCCTTTCCCCACAGAAAGGGCATGGCTCTTCATGCAGGCTTGCCCCCTCGCAGGGCTTCTGATTGGCCCTTTGCCCGGATGCCCCACCCCCTGAGAAGTGCAGCCAGGAAGTCCCTTTCCCAGGGAGCTGTGTGATCCCGGCACTACTGTAGGCCCCGCTGGCCGGGAAAACACGCCGGAGTCCCGGCTGCTGGGAAGGCGATCGGCTTGCTCCTCTCCCATCGCCAGCTCTGCTCTGCCTGGCTTGAGCCTGGCTGGAGCAGCGTTGGTACTTCCAAAGGTGGCCACTTCAAGGTCACATGGGCAACCCTTGGCCACTCCCCTCCCCTGCACCCGGGCGCCCCACTCCCTGAGGACTGCGGCCAGGAAGTCCCTTTCCCAGGGAGCCTCACAATCCTGGTGCTACTGTAGGCCCCGCTGGCCGGGAAAACACGCCGGAGTCCCGGCTGCTGGGAAGGCGATCAGCTCGCTCTTCTCCCATCGCTTGCTCTGCCCGGCTCGAGCCTGACTGGAGCAGCATTGGTACTTCCAAAGGTGGCCGTTTCAAGGTCACATGAGCAGGCCTTGGCCGCTCCCCTCCCCTCCGCACCTCCAAATCGATCCCCAATCGGGGAGAGAGCAAGAGAGAGAGAGAGAGAGAGAGAGAAACAGAGGAAGAGAGAGAAAGAGAGGGAAAGAGAGGGAAAGAGAAAGAGAGGGGGAGAAAGGGAGAGAGAGAGGAAGGGAGAGGGGAGAGAGAAAGAGGGAAAGAGAAAGAAAGGGGGAGAAAGAGGAGAGAAAGAAAGAGAAAGAGAAAGAGAAAGAGGGAGAGAGGAAGGGAGAGAGGGGGAGGGGGAGAGAGAAAGAGAGGAAGGGAGAGAGAAAGAGAGAGGGAGAGAGAGAAAGGGACAGAGAAACAAAGGGAGAGAGAAATAGAGAGGGAGAGGGAGAAAGAGGGGGAGAGAGAAAAAAGAGGAAGAGAGAAAGGGAGAGATAGAGGGAGAGAGAAATAGAGAGGAAAACGGAGAAAGAGGGAAAGAAAGAAAGAGGGAGAGAGAAATGGAGAGAGGGAGAGAGAGGGGGGAGAGAGAGAGGAAGGGAGAAAGTGAGAGAAAGGGAGAGAGAAATAGAGCTGGGGAGAGAGAGGGAGAGAGAAATAGAGATGGAGAGAGAGAGAAAGAGGGAAAGAGAAAGAAAGAGAGGGAGAGAGAAAGAAAGGGAGAAATAGAGAGAGGGAGGAGAGAAAGGGAGGAAGAGAGAAAGTGAGAGAGAGAAAGAAAGGGAAAGAGAAATAGAGGGGGAGAGAGGGGGGAGAGGGAGAGAGAGAGAAAGGGAAGGAGAAAGAGAGAGGGGGAAAAAGGGAGAAAAATTATTGTTGTATAACTATAACTATTCCTCCTGTGGGTTTTTTGTTCTGGACTCTATTATAGGTTCTTTCTTAGGAGGGACTAATACAGGCATAGCTATAATTATTGCGGCAGGATTAGCATCTGGCACGCCTGTTTTTATTACTATGTTTCTGAATTGTTTTTAACCACTATTTGTCTCAATTTTTAAATAATTTAAAGTTGTTTAATACTGTTTTAACTGATTTTTGTTGGATGTCTTACGGAATGATTATATTGTTAGTTTATCGTTTTAATGTGCTTAGTTTTAAAGGGTGGTCTTTGTGGGAGGGATAAATTGATAGTATGGATGGAGTTGCAATTGAGTGGAATGAATGGGATGAACTGGCTAGCCTGCCTGGCACGACAGAGGCGAAGGGGGAGGGGGACGCTGGCCCCAGGGGGTGGTAGAGGGCCAAAGTATACCGGTCTTGCTGGGGAGAGGCAGATATGGCGGGAACCACAGGGTAGGCCATTCCCGGGGAACAAGAGTTCGCTGTCTAAAAGCGATCCCTTGCTCCGACCCTGTGAATTCAGCCCGAAGTACTGGTGATGGGCGAAATCCGGACCCTGGGCTCAGGCTGTTGCTACTCAATGCCAGGTCGGTTGTAAACAAGGCCCCCCTCATCCATGATCTTTTCCTGGAGGAGGAGGCCGACCTCGCATGTGTGACCGAGACCTGGCTGGGCCTGGAG
Organism: Bothrops alternatus; assembly: GCA_034064705.1. NCBI lineage: Eukaryota > Metazoa > Chordata > Lepidosauria > Squamata > Viperidae > Bothrops > Bothrops alternatus. The sequence goes on along the minus strand of JARGCV010000009.1, from coordinate 3,011,522 downwards.
GGAGGAGTTCCTCTCTCTGAAATGTGCCCAGCCGGGTTTCAGGTATGGCATCAGTCACGACCCCAGGGAAGGGGGGGAGGAGTGGCTATTATAGCCAAGAAGACCTTTAGCCTACGCAGGCTTGCTGTTTCTGAGATTGCGGGTTGTGAGTTGCTCCTTGTGAAGTTGGACCTAGGGGTTCAGGTGGGCTTGTTGCTCACGTACCTGCCTCCCAGCTGCATGTCAACAGCCCTGCCTGCACTACTTGAGGAGGTTGCTGGGCTGGCGGTTGAGTTCCCCAGGCTTATTGTCTTGTGGGACTTAAATGTGCCGTCACTCGGCGAATCCTCTGGGTTGGCGCAGGAGTTCATGGCAACCATGGGAACCATGAACCTGACTGAAGTAGTTCAGGGTCCGACTCACGAGAGGGGACACACTCCCGACATGGTATTCCTCTCAGAACAGTTGAGCAATGATCTGAATTTAAGGGGCTTAGATATCTTGCCTGTGCCATGGTCAGACCATTTTCTACTACGGCTTGTTTTTAAGGCTCCAATCCTCCCCTGCAGGGAGGCGGAAACGATTAGGTGGTTCCGCCCCAGACGTCTGATGGACCCAGAAAGTTTTCAGAGGACGCTTGGGGAAATACCGGATTCTCTCATTCACAGTTCAGCAGAGTCCTTGGTTACGGCCTGGAATATGGCTGCGAAGGGTGCTCTGACTGGATTGCGCCGCTGCGACCTCTCTGTGGTAGCAGACCCAGGAGATCTCCTTGGTTTACTGAGGAACTCAGGGGGATGAAGCGCCAGAAGAGATGCCTAGAGAAGCGATGGAGGAAAAGTAAATCTGAATCTGACCGAACACTATTAAGATCTTATATTAAGACTTATCAGGTGGCGCTCAAGGCGGCAAGATGCGTGTATCATTCCGCCTTGATTGCATCTGCAGAATTCCGCCCAGCCGCCCTGTTTAGGGTGACTCGCTCCCTCCTTAATCAGGGGGGGGGCTGATGAACCCTTACAGGGTAGTGCTGAGGATTTTAATAAGTTTTTTGCGGATAAAATCCCCCAGATTAGGATGGACCTTGACTCCAATTGGAATGCAGTGTCGGCTGACAATGAGTCAGTCGAGATGACAGGGACTTGTCTTGATCCTGTTGTGTGGGAGGAGTTTGACCTGGTAGCACCCGATGAAGTGGACAAGGCCATGGGAGCTGTGAGTTCCGCCACCTGTCTATTGGACCCGTGCCCCTCCTGGCTGGTTTCGGCCAGCAGGGAAGTGACGCGGGGCTGGGTTCAGGAGATTGTCAATACTTCTTTGAGGGAGGGTTCCTTCCTGGCTCTCTGCAAGGAGGCAATTGTGCTCCCCCTCCTCAAGAAGCCTTCCCTGGACCCAGCTGTGTTAAACAACTATCGTCCTGTCTCCAATCTTCTCTTCATAGGGAAGGTTGTTGAGAAGGTGGTTTCATTCCAGCTCCAACGGTCCTTGGATGAGGCCGATTATCTGGGCCCTCAGCACTCAGGATTCAGGCCCAGCTACTCCACAGAAACTGCTTTGGTCGCGCTGACGGATGATCTCTGGCGGGCCCGGGATAGGGGACATTCCATTATCCTGGTGCTACTTGACCTTTCAGCGGCTTTCGATACCATTGACCATGGTATCCTTCTGCGCCGGCTGGAGGGGTTGGGAGTTGGGGGCACTGTTTTCCAGTGGTTCACCTCCTACCTCACTGGTCGGTTGCAGTCGGTGTTGGCAGGGGGTCAGAGGTCAACCCCTAGGTTCCTCCCTTGTGGGGTCCCTCAGGGATCGGTCCTCTCCCCTCTGCTGTTTAATATTTACATGAAACCGCTGGGTGAGATCATCCGATGACACGGGGTGAGTTATCATCAGTATGCTGATGATACTCAGCTTTACATCTCCACCCCGTGTCATTTCAGTGAAGCAGTGGAGGTGATGTGCCGGTGTCTGGAGGCTGTTAGGGTTTGGATGGGTGCTAACAAGCTCAAACTCAACCCCGACAAGACGGAGTGGCTGTGGGTTTTACCTCCCAAAGATAGTGCAATCTGTCCATCAATTACCCTGGGGGGGAGTTTCTGACCCCCTCAGAGAGGGTCCGCAACTTGGGTGTCCTCCTCGATCCACAGCTAAATCTGGAACAATATCTTTCAGCTGTGGCGAGGAGGACATTTGCCCAGGTTTGCCTGGTGCACCAGCTTCAGCCCTATTTGGACCTGGAGTCTCTTCTCACAGTTGCTCATGCCCTTATCACCTCGAGGCTCGACTACTGCAATGCTCTCTACATGGGGCTACCTTTGAAAAACGCTCGGAGACTTCAGGTAATGCAAAATGCAACCGCGCGAGCAGTATTGGGCCTGCCTAGAAATGCCCACATCTCGGCATCACTCCGCGAGCTGCATTGGCTGCCAATTGGTCTCCGAACGCAATTCAAAGTGTTGGTTATGACCTATAAAGCCCTACATGGCATCGGACCAGGTTACTTACGGGACCGTCTGCTGCCTCATGAAACCCAGCGACCGGTTAGGGCCCACAGAGTCAGCCTTCTCCAGGTCCCGTCAGCTAGACAGTGTCGCCTGGGGGGCCTAGGGGAAGAGCCTTCTCTGTTGCGGCCCCGGCCCTCTGGAATCAACTCCCCCCAGAGATCCGTATTGCCCCCACCTTCTCCGCCTATCGCAAATTACTGAAGACACATCTTTGCCGACAGGCCTGGGGCAGTTAACACCTTGCCCCAGCCAGTGTATGTTTGTTGCATGTCTGTTTGGATGATTGGTTTTTGATTGAGGGGTTTTTATAATGTGTTTTAATGTTAGATTTCTATCCATTTTGTGAGCCGCCCTGAGTTCCTGGAATAGGGTGGCATAGAAATCCAATTAAATAAATAATAAATAAAAAAGGAGAGAGAAAGAGAAAGGGAGAGAGAGAGAGGAAGGGAGAGGGGAGAGAGAAAGAGGGAAAGAGAAAGAGAGGGGGAGAGAGAAAGAGAGAGAAAGAGAAAGAGGGACAGAGGAAGGGAGAGAGAAGGGGAGAGAGAAAGAGAGGAAGGGAGAGAGAAATAGAGAGGGAGAGAGAGAAAGAGAGAAAGGGAGAGAGAAAGAAAGAGGGAGAGAGAGAGGAAGGGAGAGAGAAAGGGAGAGAGAAATAGAGACTGAGAGAGAAAGGGAGAGAGAAATAGAGAGGGAGAGAGAAAGAAAGGGAGAAATAGAGAGGGAGGAAGAGAGAAAGTGAGGAAGAGAGAAAGTGAGAGAGAGAAAGAAAGGGAAAGAGAAATAGAGGGGGAGAGAGGGGGGAGAGGGAGAGAGAGAGAAAGAAAGGGAAGGAGAGAGAGAGAGAGGGAGAGAGAGATTTAATTAGTAACATGGTTGTTAAGTGAATCTGGTTTCCCCACTAACTTTGCTTGTCAGAAGGTTGCAAAAGGCGATCACATGACCCTGGAACAATGTGACCATCATAAATATGAATCGGTTGCCAAGCATTGAAATATAAATCACATGACCCTGGGGATGCTACAACGGTCATAAGTGTGAAAATGGTCATAAGTCACTTTTTTCATTGCCGTTGTAACTTTGAACAGTCACTAAGCAAACTGTTGTAAGTCAAGGACTACCTGTACTTTATCATTTTTTTCCATTTTTTTTTTGGTCATCAAGTTTTTGACACCTCGCTAGGTGACTGGTGGTACTCAAATGTTTCCATATTCTAAAAGTGGTACAATTGGTGAAAAGGTTGAAAAGCCCTGTTCTAGACCACTGTGCAAACATCAGTCCTTTTACTACTCTATAAATGTAGAATAAGAGTGACAGTTTCTAAGGTGATAAATAGCCACCAGTCTCTTATCTACAGTGAAATTGTTGCCAAACATCTTTCATACTAATGAAAAACACACACAGCCGCTTGCACTCTCTGCTTCCTTGTCAGCATCTAGCCACACAAGACTAGCATGTTTCTGCTCCAGGCTGTTTGTCTATTCTAATACCCATGGAGACAACAGCCTGCTTATGTCATAAACCACATCTATCGCCACAAACTTCATTTCTTTATTCTTGGGTTAATAATATTTGAAGGAAGCATCACTTCCCTGTCTCTCTTCCTTCTAAACACAAAGACAACATTTATGGTTCAAAGATCTAAACCATGTCTTGGACAGAGATGAGCTGAAAGAAGCATGAATATCAGTGCTGAATCTTTATACACAGACATAGGAAGTGAATGTCTAAAGCAAGCAATGCAGCACATAAAAATGCTTTCTACAGGGTCACCAAGCCTAGTCTCCAGTCTAGATGTTACAAGCCTCAGCAAACCCTCCTCCATGTAATAAAAAAAGATCTTTTCTGTCATCTCCTTTCCTCATTAATAATATTTAACAATCCTTAGTGATATTACAGTTGCCCATCATAGAACTTCTTTTGGAAGGATTCCAGAGAAGATAATTGACATGAAGGAAGGAGTAAAAAAAGTATGCCAAAGTTAAACAGTCATTTGATATTCTTACAACAATCCCAATAATAAGAGCTAGAAATACAGTTCTTAGATATAAACTCTTCAAATCTCACATAATTATTCTCTTCTGTATCTTCATTTTAGCACTTGCATTAGGGGAAAAAATGAGGCCATCTTCAAGAAATCCATACTTTTCAGCATATAGAAAATGTAGTGGTACCATTTGAAATTTGGAGGCATTATATGAGCAAGTAGACTGGGTAGGTCACTATTTCTCAGCTTAAGTTACCTCATAGGATTTGGATTTTTATTAGGTATATAGTGAAGAAATTCCAGATTTTAGTTTCAAATTGTAATACGTTTTTCCTGCTGCTTTTGTTGATTCTATTGTCATTTTATTACTGGGCCAAGGAGATTTGCTCTCAGATACTGCTCAGCTAAGATTGTTGATAATCTAATCAACAAATAATTTCAATTTCAATTCAGAATAGCTTCATTTATTTTAGTCTCATCTTAGCTGCTCTTCTCTGCACTTTTTCCAAACTCCCAACATCTTTTTTGTAATGTGGTGATCAAAACTGGATGCAGTATTCTGGGTGTGGCCTTATTAAGATTTTATAAAGCAGTACTTGTCTTTTGTTTGTTTTTGTTTTGGGTTTTTGTTTTGTTTTGATACTTGATTGTTGAACTACAAATGGGATAAATATATTCCAGCATCTGCAGTGTGGAAAAAGTAGGTGAGATACTTTGTGAAGATTGTTCCTGTCCAAAAGCACATAAAAGATTTTTTTTTTCCTCATAAAAATTCTCCACCTCCACCTATTATAAAAGCATATTTATAATAATGTATTGATGTTATACTTATATAGGTGGAGTGATCAGAGCATGAACAGAAAATTTATTTTCCATAAGGTTAAAGCAAGTTCTCCTTAATTACAAGTACTAGACTTCTTAGAGAGAGTTAGTTTGGTGTAGTGGTCCAAAATACTAGGTTAGAAATAAGAAAACCACAAGTTCAAGTCCAGTCTGAAAAGCATAAAAGCCATCTAGGTGATTTTGGCCAGTCACTCTCCCTCAGCCCTAGAAAAAAGGCAAAGGGAAACCACTGAGAAACTTACAAAGAAAAGTGCAGGGAATTGGTCATGTAGTTGTAAGAATTGAAGGCATCTTGACCCCACCAAAAATTACATTAATGAATCTATTCATTCCACCGATACAGCTAAAGCATACAATATTTTTTAAAGCCCAACATGCCTTGAAGTAGGCTGTTGTGATATCAAGTTAATTCTTATGTTTCTATATATTTACAGACATGAAGTAGCCACGTTGAATGACTCACACAGATTTAGATCTATTTTATGCATCCTGCCTTTCTTTTGAAGGAGTACTGGCAATAGTATTTCCTGTGAAAAGTCTTCTGCATTACTGTTATCATTTCCTAATTAATCTTACTTTAATTGTCTTTGGTCCTTTAAAGTTCTTTATAATTTTCATCATGAAAATTTTAGTTGAACTTCTGAATTCCTAGGTGAAATTCCCTTTTATATCAATGGTACATTTTCTCAATTTTTATTATCCAAGTCTGTTGCTTTTCCAATAAGGCTTTCTTATTCCTGGTTTCTGAATTTTGTAGTAAACTGTCTTTTCCTCATTAAGTACACTAGAAGATAATCTCTAATTAAATAAATTCCAATTAATATGTTCCTAAACAAAACTGACGATCAATGAGCAACTTGTGAACATGAATGAAGAATGGGCTGTGTATTCAATTTTCAGTGTTATACTTTGCTGCAGACTTATTGTCAACTCACTGAACTTGGGATATGGGAAAAAAATATTTGTGAGCCTCACTGTTGTGCTCTCTGTCCCAAAGAGACTTGGAAAGATTTCTGTAAAAATACACATGGAATTTATGTCATGCCTTCATCCTAGTTCTTTCCTGGAAACCTCAAAGTTATTTCTTACAATATTAAGTGCCATGGAAAGGAACCATTTTCTGCCATTTTAAAAGATAGATAGACAGAAACTGTAGTGTGGCACCCAAAATAGGCATATCACTGCAAACACACACAAAGAGAGAACAAAATCCTAGTTTTCCTACCAAATCCTACCCTGTCTATATTTTGGATGTGGCCATATTCATTTTGTACCCCTCAGTCCTCAAAATTTGACTATCCAAATTTTGTCTCATTTGCACCGTAGATAATTAAGGATTATTGGTTAAGGTGCAAATTGGGGTTGCTATTTTCCGAAATCAAACTAATTATCTAATCCTAACCCATTTGCATGCAGCCTCACATATATGAGGAACCTGGAGCTACATTTGATCTTCTAACCTATTCTCTCCTTGGTGCCAGAATTTCCATGGCTGAAGGTCATGGGTTTCCCTTCTTCCAGTCCAAATCCTACAGCACACCATCCTGGCTGTTACATCTTTAGTGTGATGAATTGTATTGCTCAATTCACAGTGCCAGTCTCAATCAAGAAGTGATCACTAAAAACTGTAGCTTTAACGGAGGCTATTTTAATCAATAGTCCTTAAGCAGTTGAGTTTAAACTTATGGAAAATCATTTTTTGTCCTTATACTGATCATTTGCCCTGGTAATACAACATGTTTTTACATGGAAGAAGGAATAGAAATGTTGTAAGTGATAACTCGATCTTAATCTCATAGTGGGGTATATTATCAAAGAATATTCAAACTCCAATATCTACAATCTCCATTCAACCCTACAAATATGTGGCCCACTAAACAAAATACAGTCCATTCATAAACAGAACTTCATTTTTAAACTGTAGTTTAAGTACAGATTGTTTTAATCAGAGACCCAATTTGGCATTGTGACTTAAGACTTCAGACCAGAAACCAGGAGACTGTGACTTATAGTCCTATGCATGAAACTAACTGGGTGATCCCTTGGCAAATCACTCTTCTCAGCTCTAAGAAGAAGGCAAGAGTTAGGGTAATCTCTGAAAAAATCTTGCCACAAAAACTGCACGGAATTATCCAGGCAATTGCCAGGAGTCAGGCCTTACTTCAAGACACCAGAGTGGAAAAGAAAATCAATGAAGCACTTATCAAGAAGCCATATTTTTTAAACAAAACAGATGCCTTTCCTTGTGAGTCATTGACTAAGACAATGATGATAAGAGAAGCTTTCAGAGAATCTCAGTAATGCATAGACTCCAAAGGTATTACAAGCTGTTTTCTTTTGGGATTCTGTTAAACCCTTTTCATCTCTTAATCAAACAGTTTAGTTACTACATGTATTTACTTTTGTAAGTTTAAATCTTTTGAAGAAAGCTGCCTAAGGAACAGCATCATAATGTATTTCTAAATCTACTTGGCATTAAGCAACATTTATTCTGTTCTTGCCCCTTTTTATTCTAATTCTTTAAGTTACATTTTGCATCCCTGAGATAGATAGATCTCATTTTTACCAATGTCTGTGCATTAATAGAAGTGTTTAGGCAACTATGCTAACCATTTGTGGAAAGATCAGTGACAGTGTCATCAATAATTCCTGTAAACCTCTCCCTTCTGCATCTCAGATAATGCCCCTCTAAGGCCTTTGAAGACTGCAAGGGGTTTAGAACCAGCAATTGCTGGGATGGGAATATTTATCCATATAGTCACCAAAAGTCAGACTTAAACTGGTAATGCCTAATGAACCTACTTCTTTTCACCAATTCTTATCCAACTTAGGTTTTCTCTCCCTTTCTTTAGGGAGGTAGCCAATGGTACAATAACTCTTTGAAAGTACATAATATAGAACATAGAATCATAGGGCTGAATGGGACATTGGAGACCTTCTAGTCCAATTCCTTGCTCAAGGCATGAGACCTTGTACCATCCTGGTCAAATAGTTGTCCAGTCTATTTTTGTAAACCTCCAGTGATGGATCACCCACACTAAAAGGCAACCTACTCCACTGATTAATTATTCTCAGTGTCAGAAAATTTCTCCTTACTTCTAGGTTGGATCTCTCTTTAACCAGCTTCCATCCATTACTTCTGATGTTTTGGAGAATAAGTCAATCCCTTCTTTTCTGTGACTGCCCCTGGAAGGCAGTTATCATGTCTAGACTAGACATACCTAGCTCCCTTAAACATTCATCATATAACATAGGCTCTAGTCTAGATCCTTTATCATCTTCGTTTCTCTTCTCTATACACTTCTCTATACACTAGAGTCTCGGCATCTTTTTTTTTTTTTTGTACCATGGTAACTAGAACTGTACATAGTATTTCAAGTCTGGCCTTACTAATTTGGTTTAAAGTGGTATTATCACTTCCTCTGTCTTGATGCAATCTTTTTGTTGATGCAGCTCATGACTACATTGGCTTTTTTGGCAGCTGCAGTTCACTGCTGGCTTATACTTAAGCAACAGTTCACAGTTACAACTGTTGAGACAAGTATCACTTATTTTGTACCTATGCATTTGGCTTTTCCTAAACTAAAATAAATTTTGAATTGTAATTTGATTGCTAAAAAGAATAATTTTATATAAAAAGGGAAGCTCCATATGAGCACTTGAAAGAAACAATGTTTGGACCAGGATAACATCCAAGTAGGAAGTCTGGAGAATTGTCCCAATTGCCATGTTTATTTTTGCCCTGTTTTGTATTGCAGAAGGAAGTTTAAGCAGAGGTGGGCAACTTTATTTAGTTTGGAGCTATGGTTTAAATTTTCCCCCTGAACATTTAGTCTTTCTATGAGGTCTCCGGGGAAACAGTTCAGTGATATTAAGCTGTTACCTGGAGTTAACATTTCAGCTTTCAAGGCCCTCTTAAATGCTACCTTGAACTTGTAGAAAAAAAGAGACAACTAATTTGCATGGTATTTATTAGGGTTGTGTTTTCCAGAACTTGTTTTAGCATTAATTGATTAATTGCAACAATAGTCTGGAAATTCAGCTCTTTATAAGGCAACCTTGTCGAGGAATGCGCTTTTAGATGGTGATGAAGGAGTCATAAAACATTTGCTGAAAATCATTCAAAGAATCAACTCCAAGAAAAAGCCTTGCAAACAAAAGGTTATTTAGTCAGTTGTTTCAGTTTTGTCATTAGTGGCAAACAATCTTAACGATCATAAAATATGAGGTGAAGGCTAGAAAATACCTACCAGTTCTCAAATAGATATTGTTTCATCACACTGAAAGAGAATCAAGATTAATAATTCAATTCTATAAATGCTTTTGTAGTTTACTTAACTTACCAACAATCAAATTTCTGCTAAAGTAAGATTGTCAGAATCCTATGTTCTGTGTGCATGGTATTTCTTATTCTTTTGGGGTTCTGCCATTCTCCTGGGGGTTGATGCTTGAGGTGCCGATGTGTATTTGCTTTGCTCTGTCTCTTGCTCTACCCTCTTTGATGTGTTTCTTTTTTTTTGTTAAAATTTTTTATTGATTTTAAAATTATAAATATAACAAAGAATCGATATAAAAACTCAACTGAATAAAATCATATACAACTTTTTCCAAACCCAAAAAAGACAAAACATATATCATACTTAAATAATACCAATACCATATTACAGTTGAGAGAATTATAAACCCCCACACACACACCCCGACTTCCCAAAGTGAAAACAGGGTAAAAAACACAAGACAACCCACTAAACTACAACAAATTGTTATATAAATCCTATTAAAAATTTAACTATATTTCCCAGTCCAACATATAAATATTTAATTATATACTAAATACAATTTCTTTGATTGATATCTCCCTTGTATATAATCTATCCATTTTTTCCAGTCCAGCATATATTTTTCATTTGAGTGATCCTTCAAATATGCAGATATTTTGGCCATTTCTGCCAAGTTTATTACTTTCAAAGTCCATTCTTCAATAGATTGTAATTCTGGCTTCTTTCAATATTGTCCCACCAACAGCCTTGCTGCTGTAACCAAGTTCAAAATTAAGTTCATCTCTATGGTGGTACAGTCTTTTGTAATACCTAACAAAAACAGTTGTGGAGAAAATTCAATACGTTTTTTCAAAATATTTTGAAGTATCCACCATATTTTTTTCCAGAAAGCCTTGATTTTCCTACAAGTCCACCATACATGAAAATAAGTAGCGTCCATACATTCACATCTCCAGCACTTAAATTGTAAATTAGGGTACATATATGGTAATTTTTTCGGATCCAGATGCCATCTATAAAACATTTTATAAAAATTTTCTCTTAAATGTTGCGCTTGAGTGAATCTTACATTTTTCACCCAGATCCTCTCCCAAGTTTCAATCATAATTGGTTGTCCAAAATTTTGTCCCCATTTTATCACACAATCCTTAACTAATTCAGTTTCAGATAATTTGACTGATAAAATGGAGAAAAGGTTTGAAAAACTGGAGAATAAGATTGAGGAACTGGAGAATAAGATTGAGAATCAAAGCAAAGGGGTAACTGATGAACTGGAGAAAATTAAAGAAACAATGCAGACCCACAATATGGAAATAAGAGCAGATATTGTGGAAGCTTTTAAGGGGGTTTGGGAGAGTGTTGAAGAGAAGGTGGAAGGGGTTGAACAACAAATTGAGGGACAACTTGCTGAGATGAAGAGTGACATACAAGACCATGCACTTATGGGGCAATACAATCACATGATGTCAGCTATCAGAATCAGAGGGCTGAAAGAGGTACCAAATGAGAATCAGGATGATGTGAGAAGAATCTTTGAAGAAGCTTTGGAAAAAAATTTAGAGGATGCTGCACAAAATTCCTCTTGGCAGATTGACAGAATCTACAGAGTTAATTCATGGATTGCAAGACAAAGAAATCTACCTAGAGATGTTGTTATTTACTTTGTCACAAGGAGATTCAGAAATCATGTTCCTACAATATCTTATAATAAGAAATTAAATGTTGCTGGTCAGGAGGTGGTGGTTTTGAAGGAGATCCCTCAGAAGATCTTAAGAGCAAGGAAAGATTACGCATTTTTGGTTGCTGAACTTAAAATACGTGCTTTACAATTTAGGTGGGAGGTTCCAGCTGGACTGTCATTATTTTACAATGGTAATAGATATTGCTTGAATTCTGTCAGGAAAGCAAAAGAATTTTTTGAGAATGTGCTGAAGGCTGGTAGACCCCCATATCCAATACCAAAAAGTGCAGATTTATTACAAGAAAGAGAAATGGACTTAAAACAACAATCACAGTTTTCTGAGTCATGGCCCCCTGCAGCAACAGGAGTTGATAAAGGAGCTTGGATGGAGTTACCTGCTCGGAGTATTGATATCTTTCAGCCTTTGGAAGTAGACAAGCCTAAAGATCAGAGGCAAACTAGAGCTACTACTAAACATATGGAACAACAAGAAAGGCAACAACAAGGTCGTACATGTACAAGTCTGGAAGCCAAGGGAGCGTGACCAAAGAAGAAAGTGGATTAAAAAGTTGATTTGGTCTTGCAGAAGCTTTCTAAAGCTGGTCATGTCAAATAAATATTTGACATGGAATGTTAATGGTTTAAATTCTCCACAGAAAAGGAAGAAGATATTTCATTATTTGACTCAATGTAAAAATGATGTAATTTGCTTACAAGAAACACACATTAGAATTACTGACCAGAAATATTTAATAAATAATAAGTTAGGTATACATTTTGTAGCAGCGGCTGCTGAGAAGAAGAATGGAATTGTTATCTATGTTAAAAATCATATAAGAGCTAAATTAATAGAATCAGACACACAAGGTAGATATTTAGCAATTGAAATTTTAAAAGATGGTAAGAAAGTTCTTTTGATGGGTATATATGCACCAAATCAACAACAAGGAAAATTTTATAAGTTAATACATAAAAAGTTAACACAATTTGACTATAGGTCTTGTATTCTAATGGGAGATTGGAATGGTGTTATAAATATTGGTTTAGATAAGAAGAAGACATTACCAATTCCTCAAACACGTTCTATGTTGCCTAAATATTTTTTTGATATTAAGGATGATTTTGATCTGATAGATATATGGAGAGAAAGACATGGTAAAGAGCAAGAATTTACTTTTTTTTCTGATAGACATCAATCATTTTCTAGAATTGACTTTATATTAACTACAAGCGACTTTATTTCTAGATTAAAGAAGGTGAAGATCTTACCCAAAGTCTTATCAGACCATAATCCAGTTTGGATGGAACTAATGGTTGGTAAGACTCCTAGAAGATCTTGGAGACTTAATGAAAATTTGTTTAAATATGATACAAATGTGAATGAATGTAAAAATGTTATGAAGGAATTTTTACGCTAAATCTCCATAAGGATACAACGATAGAAATGGTATGGGATGCTAGTAAAGTATATATGCGTGGGATTTTAATGGACATGAATAAAAGGTATAGATGTAAACAGGAGGAAAAAAGGAAGGAGTTAGAAGAGGAGATAAGAAAGAGCAATTATTAATAAAGAGACCAGATGACAAAAATATCAAAGAGGGGATTAAGATCTTATGGACACAATTTGATTTGTTGATGGCCGACCAAGTTGCTAGGAATATACAATATGCCAAACATAATACATTTTTTAACTCTAATAAACCTGGCAGATGGTTGGCCTATACATTAAGGAAAAAACAAAAATCCCGCATAATTGATAAAATAGAATATAAAGGGAAGGAGGTGTTTCAACAAGAAACTATCAAAAAAGTTTTTTTAGAATTTTACTCCAAGTTATATGCTGAAGAGAAGATACAAGGGAATGAGATAGATATTTTTTAATGAAATGAAAATGTATTGACAATCACCAATGAACAAAGAGATAGGTTAAATGCATTGATTACATCAGAAGAAATAATTTCAGTGATTAAACAACTGAAAATGGGAAAATCTCCTGGGACTGATGGGTTAACGGCAATTTATTATAAGCATCTTCAAACGGAAATGGTGGAACCTCTTAGGGAGCTATTTGTTAATATTCAAGAGGGTGGTCAGGTTCCACCCTCATGGAAAACAGCTTATGTTTCTTTAATTCCCAAAGAGGGAAGAGATAATGTACAACCAGAAAACTTTAGACCTATTTCATTGCTGAATACTGATTATAAGATTTTTGCAAAAATTATGGCTAATAGATTAATGACAGTTTTACAACAAATAATCCATTCAGACCAAACTGGTTTTTTACAAGGTAGACAGATGAAAACTAATGTTAGACAACTTATTAATATACTAGAATACCTGGACAAGCATATTCAGGTACCTGCAGTTCTTATGTTTTTGGATGCGGAAAAAGCTTTTGATAGACTGAACTTGTTGTTTTTGAAAAAATTAATTGTTAGGATGGGAATGGGGGATCAGTTTATTAATTCTATATTGGCAGTTTATCAGAAACAAACAGGTCAGATTATTGTTAATGGGGATTTAACAGATTCATTTAATATAGAGAAAGGTACTAGACAGGGATGTCCTTTATCTCCATTGTTGTTTGTCTTAACTTTAGAGGTTTTACTGAATAGGATAAGAGTTGCAGATGATTTAAAAGGTATACAGATTAGACAACATGATTATAAATTATGTGCCTTTGCTGATGATTTGCTTGTGACTTTGACTCAACCAACGCAGTCTGCTCAGAGTTTGATGGAGATAATTAAAAATTATGGAAGGGTATCAGGTTTTAAATTAAATATTTCTAAGACAAAGATGTTAGTTAAAAATTTAGATAGCAATTCAAAACAAGATTTGGAAAGAATAACGGGTTGTGAGATAGTTAAGAAAGTCAGATATCTAGGAAATGAAATTGAAGCTTAATGGGAAGTTATATAAAAACAATTATGAAGTTTTGTGGAATAAGATACAAATAGAATTGGATAAATGGAAAAAACTACAATTATCTATGCTGGGCAGGATAGCGGCAGTTAAAATGAATGTATTGCCAAATTTTTTATTTCTGTTTCAAATGTTACCTATACTTTAAAAAGATGCGAATTTGGAGGAGTGGCAGAAGAGTATTAACAGATTTATTTGGAATGGCAAGAAACCGAGGGTTAAATTTGATGTGTTTCTAATGGGGTGAGAATGGAATGTACCTTATCTCCAAGCACAGAAGAAATGATACAGCCTTGGAAGTGGCACTTTATCACTCTGTTCCCATGGTGTTTTCACACCTGCGGATTGGCCTGTTTGAACTGTCCGGATGGACAGTTAGAGTGGGGTTACTGTGGACACTTTTAATTACTTGATTCACGTGGGAAAGTCTCAGACAAACTCCTGGTAAGTGGACCCATTGCAGCGACGCCGAGAAAGGTAATCCTGAAGGTCCTAGTGGACTCAGGTTGCATCCATTGCCTCATAAGCCCAACCTTGGTGGGGAACCTAGGAATCCCGGTGAGGAGGCTGAAGAAGCCTATGCCATGCGTTGGACCCTCCTCATATGGAAGCATTTCCTAGAAGGGAGTAAAATCACTTTCCAGGTATGGACTGACCACAAGAACCTTGAATTCTTAAAAAAAACACCAGAAAACTGTCACCAAAACAAGTGAAGTGGTCTCAACACTGGTTTAAATTTACTATCAAATACCTGCCTGGTGAAAAAAATTTCTTAGCAGAGGCTTTTTCAAGATTGCCACAGTATAACAACACCAAAACAAACTTGGTGGACCCCTTCATACCATCTAAACAATTAGCGGCTCCAGTAACCACACATGTGCAAGCAAAGAAACTAAAGCCCCTAGGTAGCGAAGTAGGAATGGACTTCAGACAGGCTTTGGAAACAGATGAATGGTTCCTGGGACATAAGAACCTCTGCTCGATGGATGATGGACTGCCTTAAGTGGGTGGAAAATTATATGTGCCCAAAGCCCAAAGACTGAAATTTATGCAACTATGTCATGATTCAAAGATGGCTGGACATTTTGTGTTTGTAAATATGCTCCATCTAGTAAAGAGACAGTTTTGGTGGCCATCCATATAGAAGGACATTGAAAGCTATGTGACTAGCTGCCCCATCTGTGCAGCAGCAAAACGAAGACCGGGTAGAATGCCGGGGCTATTGCAGGCGGTAGCAAGCCCATCAGCACCTTGGCGGGAGATTTCCATGGATTTTATCGTGGAATTACCAGAGAGCACAGGGAACATGGTCATTTGGGTGGTGACTGACCTGTTCTCCAAACAGGTGCATTTCATCCCGTGCACCAATATTCCTCTGGCAAAGACTCTCGTGAAGATGTTTGTATAACATATCCATTGATTACCTGGGGCCCCGCAATGCATAATTTCAGACAAGAGGGTGCAATTCACTTCACAGTTCTGGAGAGCATTTTTGGACTTCCTGGGGACCTCCCAGGACCTGTCATCATCCGCAAATGAATGGTGGGACAGAATGTTCGAACTCTATTGGAACAATATTTGAGATGCTTTATTAATTATCAACAAGACAATTAGACCAATCTGCTTTCTTTCGCAGAAGTGGCTTACAACAATGCTGTTCACTCCAGCACAGGCTACATCCCATTCCAGGTTGCAACTGGACAAAGCTTCAGCTCAATGCCTGAATTGCCAGTCAATGAATCCATCATCCCTTCACACAACTTCAAAATACATGGTTGCTAGTGAGAAAAGCTTTAGACGAGGCTAGGGAAGCATATAAAGTGCAGGCAGATGAGAAGCGGGTCGAACCAAAATCATTTAAAGCGGGAGAAAAAGTACACTTATCCACAAAGTACTTAAAATTTTCACAACCCTCAAAGAAATTAGGACCAAAATACATAGGACCATTCCCCATAAAAAGAATTATCAACCCAGTAACTGTAGAATCAGAACTCCCCAAAACGTTAAGACAAGTTCACCCGGTATTTTATTGTAGTTTGTTAAAATGTGAACTAAACTCATCCCTAAGGCCAGCTGCAGTTCCCCCTTCCCCACCTATCATGGTAGAGGGAGAACAGCATTTTGAGATCAGAGAAATCCTGGATTCCAGGAAAAACCATGGGTTAACTCAATACCTAATAGCTTGGAAGAATCTTCCCTCTTCTCAAAATGAGTGGGTTCATAAACAACACGTTAGAGCCCCTAGGTTGTTAAAAAAGTTCCACTCCCAATACCCTGATAAACCCAACTAATCTATTTGTAATTTTTCTCCTTGTTTTATTTTCTTTCCCTCCAGATGGATCTCTCATTTTTTAAAGAGGGGCAGCATGTCAGAACCCTATGTTCTCTGTGCATGGGATTTCTTATTCTTTTCAGGTTCTGCCATTCTTCTGGGGGAGAGTGGGAACCTTGAGGTACCAATGTGTATTTGCTTTGCTCTGTCTCTTCTCTATCCTCTTTGATGTGTCTCTAACTAGGTGAGAATGAAATGTATCTCTGGCCATCTGCCTTATCTCCGAGCACGGAAGAAATGGCGCAGACACCTAACAGCCTTGGAAGCAGTGTTCCCACGGTGTTTTCACACCTGCGGATTGGCTTTTTTGAACCGTCCGGATGGACAGTTAGGGTGGGGTTACTATGGACACTTTTAATTACTTGATTCGTCTGGGAAACCCTCAGATCCTGCCTTCTATTCCCACTGTCAACACCTCCCAATAAAAGTTCCTTTTGAAATGAGGCCTTTCAAGAGTTCTGCTTTCTTGGGAAGACTGATTGAGGTGAGTCCTTACAAAGATATTTAACAGGAAACTGTTTTTATTCAGAAACTTCTATAACCTTGATATGTGTTCTCAGAACTACACACTATTGGTTATGTTCCAGATGTTAATGCTTATTCCTAGAATACCAACCAGCATCCTACCCCTTTCTTTTCCTCCCAGTCCTGATCTGGATTGGTCCCTTCCTGATAGATTAGGTCATGGCAGTGCAAAGGGCAGGTATGCAGAGTCAGACCTAATTCAAGACCACAATAAAGGGGCAAAGGCTTGAAAAACATATACTGTACATCCCTATGCTGAAACTCCTCAACAGGTTTAAAAAGACCCAAAGATGCTTTTTCACAAGGCAACTGGACTTTCTTGTTGTTCTTTGAAAATGTTTCTCTTCTCAGCCAAGAAGCTTCTTCAACTAGACTAAACTGGCTCTTTTTTTCACCATCAGCCATATATTGGAACAGCATGCATTGTATTGACATGAATTGACAAGTATTGTAAATTTATCCATAGTTTTAGAGGAGCTGTCCTAATATGGTGGGTCAGATCTGCATATAAATCCAGATTGCTTATGGACAGTCCCTCTGGAGATAGCACACAAGACTTGTATACTTACAGTCTCAGTTGTCTTTTGTCAAACCACCTATTTTGGGTGCCTGCTCTGAGCTACAGCTTAGCACCAGCTATGTCACACTGCCTATTCTTTTTTTTTTATTATTATAAAAATTCTTTTATTAAAACAATCAACATTGAGCATAAAAACCTATTGATGAGGGAGATGAGAATGGCTGGTGAATTTCACATTGCAGGCTGTTTTGTTGGTGCAATAAAACCACAACTACACAGTAGCTGCCCAAGGCTTGGTGATTCCAATACAAATTGGCTTTGTAAATGTATCTAAAGGTCCACCAGCATCACCCTGAGTGGGTCCTTTCATTCCAGCTTCTATAAAACAGAAGAATATAATAAAAGAGCCGCTGTGATTTTCTTAAGAAAACATTTCTTCTGTTTCATCGATTTTGACACTAACTTTCCAATTTCAACTAAATTGTTGGAGAAATAGCCTGTATTATTAGATTTGCATTTGACAATGTCAGGCTGACAAAGGACATGAATGATTAAACAGAACATTAAAAAAAAAAAACTCTCCCTCGCATCAAATTTATGACAGGGCATCTATGTTGAAAGAATAATTAGTTCTTTTGGAAAGGAAGGTGCTGCCCTCTGCTGACTAAAGTAAACATGTTTAACTTTTAAAGTATATAGTATACTAATTCACATTACAGCTGCTATCTTTTGAAACAGATATTGCAAGTATTCACAACATTTGCAACCACAAACATGTGGTTGGGCCAGCTACTCAGGGGGCATTAATATTTCTTATGAATACATGGTAGGTGCACAATATTCTTTTTGGCTAATGGATTTTTAATAGCTGAATAGATGGTGACCTCACTGCAAGACCAGACCTCATCCCCCCCCCAAAAAAAAAACTCTGAACGAAAAGCAAATAAAACCAGAACAAAACAAAAACAAAACTCAGCTGACGAAGTTCAATTGTAATATTAACTAATCGGATATGCATTTAAGACAAAGATTTAAGATATGCAATTGGATCACTGGATATTATTTACTGTCTCCTTAAACAAGACCTTTCATAAGATGGTTTGAAGGTCTGTAGGAACTAATTCCTAAGGCTAGAGATGCCACATAAAAGCTCAGATTGAATTCTCTCCAGCAGGATTGCTCTTTAGTAGAAGAGCTAGTTAGTCCAAACAAACAGAATTCTAAAAAGAGAGATCCGCGCCTGGAGAACAATGTCCACCTTTATTCTTTTTATTAACAAATCAAATTTCTCATACTCCTTCCTCCTCCTATTTTCCCACAACAGCAACCTATGAGGTAAGTTGGACAGGGAAAGTGACTGGCCTAAGGCCACTCAGATGGCTTTCACAGCTAAGGCAGGATTAGAACTCACAATCTCTTGGTTACTAATCTGGTACTTTAATCACTAAACCAAACTGGCATTGGCAAATAACAAGGAGACAGCAAATCATTTGTAAATGATATAAAGAATATGATAAATCATAAAGAATATGACAAATCACTTGGTCACATTCTTTAGATATGGAGAAATGAGTTTCAATTTAAATTATAATCACTATTTATAAATATGGAGTCCTTGGTGCTCTCTGAGCTTGGTTGTGTGCTTGCAGACATTTCATTACCCAACTAGGTAACATCATCAGTGTGAATCAGTGTAGGTTTTGCTTCCTGTTTATGTGCAGTAGCTTTTACATATGTGTATATCTGTAAATGTCTGTCTTTTGTGGTATTGCTTTTTCTTAATGCCATTCCTGGTGTGTCACAATAATTATAGTATAATAATACATATTATATATAATTCATGCCTATAATGTTGCTCATTTGTGATGCCAGCCCAGACGTGGCCCATTCTGTGCTTCCAGATCTTTCCTTGCCTTGTTTTTTTTAGGTAATTTACTTTGGCTGAGGTAAAGTATTGTATAGTGAGCTTCAGTAGGCAAGGAGCAGACCAGTATACTTACAACGTTATTTATTGACTCAAACTAGAACTGAAGAACTGCAGGCAATTGCCTGTAATTTATACTCTGAGCCCACAGGACTTAACCAATCACAATACTTGAAAAACCCACCCAAATATGAATGTTCAAAGTTTCCCTCCAATACAGCTGGAGTTAACAGTCAGGATCATTTAAACCTGTGGGTTGAGAACATATTTCCGATGGTCTTAGGAACCTGTCTCACTTTCAACTCTCCCTAAAATTCTTCATTCAGGCAGGCTTCCAGAGTTCGTCCGGCAGGATGCAGGTAACCCCTGCCCCCTGTCTGCTGCCTTCCACCACGCCTCAAGCCTCCATGGCACAGAACTGCTGGCGTGGTCCCCAATGGCCGCTGACACACTCCCCGCCGTCGGCGACCATGCAAGCCCTAGCAATTACTCCAGCTGAAGAAGCGGGTGGCTGGGAGGCTGTTGCAGCACTGATCTTCTGCACCCATCAGCTGGCGACCCCCTGAATGTGCGCTTGTCAGCTGGGAGGTCTGGCGACAGAGCCGGCTGGCGTCGAGTGTGATGGGGAGGTGGCGGCTTGGTGGGCAGGTTCCCGCCTGCCTGCGAATGTCGGGCCCATGGGGCTCGACACAGAGTCGATGGTCCGACATAACTTCCCTTCTTGGATAAGAAAGAAGGAATCTCTTCCGCCCGTGTCCCTTCCCCCCCTCAAGTGACAACAGGAGGTTGCAGACAACTAAGTCAGCCAGTGCAGGAAGCCCTGGAATGGCCAGTCCAGGGTGCCTGGTTGCAGTGCTGGATGTCTTTTGCTCCTCCTAGAAGCCGGTGGCAAGAGAAGTCGTTCAAACTTCAAGCTAGATATTCACACTTTTTTTCCTTTTTTTTGAGTACTTGTCTGCCAATCCACCCCTTCTGTAAAAGAAAAAGTCTTCCACCCAAGTATAACTTTTAAGGATTTTAAGGATCTTTGAAAGGAAGAGAGGGAGAGAGAAATAGAGAGAGGGAGAGAAAGAGAAATAGAGAGAGTGAGAGTGAGAGGGAGAAAGAGAGAGGGTGAGGGAGAAAGAGAGAGTGACAAGGAGAGACAGAAAGAGAAAGAGGGAGAGAGAAAGAGGAGAGGGAGAAAGGGAGAGAGAAAGGGAGACAGAGGGAGAGAAAGAGAGGGAGAGAGAGAAAGAAAGGGAGAGAAAGAGGGAGAAAGAAAGGGAGAGAGGGAGGGAGATAAATAGAGGGAGAGAGGGAGAGAGAGGGAGACAGGGAGGGTTAGAGAGAGAGGGAGAGAAAAAGGGAGAAAGAGGGAGAAAGAAGGAGAGAGAGAGAAAGAGAGGGGGAGGGAGAGAGAAAGAGGGGGAGAGAGAAAGTAAGGGAGAGAGAGGGAGAGAGAAAGAAAGAGGGAGAGAGAAATAGGGGAGAGAGAGAGAGAAAGAGAGGGAGAGAGAAAGAAAGAGGGAGACAGAGAGAGAGAGGGAGAGAGAGAAAAATGTGAAAAATGGTCATACATCACTTTTTTCAGTGCCGCTGTAACTTTGAACAGTCACTAAGCAAACTGTTGTAAGTCAAGGACCACCTGTACTTTATCACTTTTTTCCAATTTTTTTCAGTCATCAAGTTTTTGACATCTCACTAGGTGACTGGTGGTACTCGAACGTTGCCATATTCTAAAAGTGGTACAATCAGTGAAAAGGTTGGAAAGCCCTGCACTAATGGACCAATTATTTCCTTCACTTTTTTCTTGTTTTTTACATGTTGAAAGAAGCTTTTTTTGTTATTTTTGACTTTGATCGCAAGCCTTAGTTCATTTTGAGCCTTAGTTTTCCTCACTTCATCTTTGCAGGCTCGGGCTATTTGCTGATATTCTGACTTAGTATACAGATTTGTATACTTCTCATTCATGCCATTTTTGTTGTGCTCTTGCAAAGACTGCCCCGAGAATTTCTGATCTGGTGAGAAAGAAGCAATCTCAACCTTTGCACTGATGTTGGCTTTTTATGCATACTATTGCAAAATGTAGCAATGTAGTTTACTGTTGTTATATTAAGACTGTTACCCATGCTACACCATGCTTCAAGACAAAATTTCATTTATTTGTAATTAGAAATAAATATTTCACAATATATAATTACATATAATGCTTTAATTATGTTCAATTTGTAACAATGAAAATACATCCTGCATATCAGATATTTACATTACGATTCATAACAGTAGCAAAATTACAGTTATGACGTAGCAACGAAAATAATTTTATGGTTGGGGGTCACCACAACATGAGGAACTGTATTAAAGGGTCGCGCCATTAGGAAGGTTGAGAACCACTGATCTAAAGGTTAGTTTCATTTTAGCTTCACAAGTAGTTGGAGTTAAGTTAGTTTCACTTTAGCAGGGATTAACACAATTTTATATATATTCAATACATAACACCCCTTTCCCCTAGGATAGTTATCATCCTCAGTCTGTTCAATATTCATAGTCTTTGAGAGAGGCCTGAGGCCCATGGATCATGGTTGACCGCCGCAATGTTATTGGAGAGTCCTGTTCAAGTGGAGTATTGTCCATCTCCAGTTGGACAGAGTTGTGATGGCCGCTTAGGTCACCCGTGAGTGGCGGTGGCTCTACGGCCCTTTGTATCTCCATTTCCCCGGAGGCGGCCACGGGTGATGTAGGCAAACTCGGAGGAAAACAGTTCTCTTTTTTTTTTAAATTTAAAAAATTTATTTATAATACAATTTAAAAAAAAAACATTTGATATAACTTGACATTCCAGTATATACATTCTTATCAAATTATTTCACATTTTACAATTGGTTCTTCATCTCTGAATATACATCTAAATTTTATATACAATACTTATTCTAAAATTACATATATTTCTATCTTAACACTAGCCTAAAATCCCAACCGTCCTCCTCAAATCCTTCCAACCGTCAAGTTTATCCCAGGCTTCGAAATAAACTGATCTACATTTGTCTTTCAGTACCATTGTAAGCCTGTCCATTTCCGCACATTGTAATATTTTATATAGTGTCTCTTCCTCTGTGGGAATTGCAATCCATCAATTTCTTTTTTTTTTTAACTGAATAAAAACATTTACAACTTTTTCAATCACAAGAACAAAACATGAAAACTTAACTAAAATAGTTAAGTTAACTACGGGTATTGCTCTGCGGCACCCCCCAACCACACCCCCCTCGACCTTTCTCCCTACCTCTACCTCTATCCACCCACCATCTCTATCCCCATTCTCTCCTCCCCCCTCATGCCACCTCCCTACTTCCCTCAACCTTCACTCCTCAGTCTCATCCCCTCCAGATGTGGTACAAGGTGCCGCAGAGCAACCCATCCTTTATCAAATATCATATTACATCAAATATCCTTTATCAAATATCAAATATCATATTACAGTTGAGAAGATTATAGAAACCCCTCCTCCCCCTCCCCCACCCCCGACTTCCCAAAGTGAATACAGGGTAAAAAAAACACAAGAAAACCCACTAAACTACACCAAGATATTATATAAATCCTATTAAAAATTTAACTACATTTTTCAATCCAACATACAAATATTTAACTATATACTAAATACAATTTCTTAAATTGATATTTCCTTTGTATATAATCTATCCATTTTTTCCAGTCCAACATATATTTTTCATTTGAATGATCCTTCAAATATGCGGATATTTTAGCCATTTCTGCCAAGTTAATAACTTTTAAAATCCATTCTTCAATAGATGGTACTTCTGGCGTCTTCCAATATTGTCCCACCAACAATCTTGCTGCTGTAATCAAGTTCAAAATTAAATTCATCTCTATGGTGGTACAGTCTTTTATAATACCTAAGAAAAACAACTGTGGTAAAAATTCGATACGCTTTTTCAATATGTTTTGAAGTATCCACCATATTTTTATCCAAAAAGCCTTAATTTTTCTACAAGTCCACCATACATGAAAATAAATAGCATCCATAGATTCACATCTCCAACACTTAGGTTGTATATCCGGATACATAGATGATAATTTTTTCGGGTCTAAATGCCATCTATAAAACATTTTATAAAATTTTTCTCTTAAATGTTGCACTTGTGTAAATCTTACATTTTTAACCCAGATCCTCTCCCATGTTTCCATCATAATTGGTTGTCCAAAATTATGTTCCCACTTAATCATACAGTCCTTAACTAATTCAGTTTCAGAGTCAATTTCAATTAATGCATTATATAGTCTTTTAATATGCATAGGCCTTTGATCTCTAACTTGTTTAATTAAATTTTCATCTGTTGAAGAAAAGCCTATCTTAAAATCTTTTTGCCATCTAGTCTGCAGTTGTGCATATGGAAACCAAGTATAAACTATTCCTTCTTCCTTTAAAGTATTCAATGATTTCAATAAAAACAAATTCCCTTCTTTAATTAAGAGTTTCTCATAAGACACCACATCTTGAATTTGTTGTCTATTTATGCTCTCTATTGCGTGCCTGGGAACTGTCCAGAGAGAAATCTTTTCGTTTAACTTGTAGTAAAACTTTTTCCAGACACGCAGCAGAGCACTTCTCAGTAGGTGCTCTTTGAAACTCCTATCCACCTTTTTGTCATAAACTAAATATGCATGGAAACCATATAGTAAACCGTACCCTTCTATATTCAATATTCTATCCTTAGTTAAATTAACCCAGTCACTTATCGCTACTAAAACAGCAGCATAGTAGTATAACTTGAAATTGGGCATTTTCAAACCACCTCTTTTCCTTGTATCCTGAATAATTTTCAATTTAACCCTCGGTTTCTTGCCGTTCCAAACAAATCTATTAATACCTTTCTGCCACTCCTCCAAATTCGCATCCTTTTTAAGTATAGGTAACATTTGAAACAGAAATAAAAATTTTGGCAATACATTCATTTTAACTGCAGCTATCCTACCCAACATAGATAATTGTAATTTTTTCCATTTATCTAATTCTATTTGTGTCTTATTCCACAAAACTTCATAATTATTCTTATATAGCTTCCCATTAGAAGCTTCAATATAAATTCCTAGGTATTTAACTTTTTTAACTATCTCACAACCCGTTATTCTTTCCAAATCTTGTTTTGAATTATTATCTAAATTTTTAACTAACATCTTTGCCTTAGATATATTTAATTTAAAACCTGATACCCTACCATAATTTTGAATTATCTCCATCAAACTCTGGGCCGACTGTATTGGTTGAGTCAATGTCACCAGCAAATCATCAGCAAAAGCACATAATCTATAATCATGTTGTCTAATCTGTATACCTTTTAAATCATCTGAAGCTCTAATCCTATTCAATAAAACTTCTAAGGTTAAAACAAACAACAAGGGAGATAAAGGACATCCCTGTCTAGTACCTTTCTCTATATTAAATAAATCTGTTAAATGCCCATTCACAATAATCTGACCTTTTTGTTTCTGATAAACTGCTAATATGGAATTAATAAATTGATCACCCATTCCCATCCTAACAATTAATTTTTTCAAAAACAACCAATTCAGTTTATCAAAAGCTTTCTCCGCATCCAAAAACATAAGAACGGCAGGCACCTGAATATGCTTATCCAAATATTCCATTATATTAATGAGTTGTCTAACATTAGTTTTCATCTGTCTCCCTTGTAAAAAACCAGTTTGGTCAGAATGAATTATTTGTCTTAAAACTGTCATTAATCTATTAGCCAAAATTTTTGCAAAAATCTTATAATCCGTATTTAACAATGAGATAGGTCTAAAATTTTCTACCTGGACATTATCTCTTCCCTCTTTGGGAATTAAAGAAACATAGGCTGTTTTCCATGAGGGTGGAACCTGACCACCCTCTTGTATATTTACAAATAACTCTCTAAGAGGTTCCACCAT
This sequence comes from Bothrops alternatus, assembly GCA_034064705.1. Taxonomy (NCBI): domain Eukaryota; kingdom Metazoa; phylum Chordata; class Lepidosauria; order Squamata; family Viperidae; genus Bothrops; species Bothrops alternatus. The sequence goes on along the minus strand of JARGCV010000009.1, from coordinate 2,986,088 downwards.
CTCCTCTTGAAGATACTTGTAATAGGTCGCCGTTAACCCATCAGTCCCAGGAGATTTTCCCACTTTCAATTGTTTAATCACTGAAATAATTTCTTCTGATGTAATCAAAGCATTTAATCTATCTCTTTGTTCCTCAGTAATTGTCAATACATTTTCATCTTGCAAAAGAATATCTATCTCGTTCTCTTGTACCTTCTCTTCAGAATACAACTTGGAGTAAAATTCTAAAAAAGCTTTTTTTAATAATTTCTTGCTGAAACACTTCCTTCCCCTTATATTCTATTTTCTCAATTATACGGGATTTTTGTTTCTTCCTTAATATATAAGCCAACCATCTGCCAGGTTTATTGGAATTATAAAATGTATTATGTTTTGCATATTGTATATTCCTGGCGACTTGGTCCGTCATCAACAAATCAAATTGTTTCCGTAAAATCTTAATCCCCTCTTTAATTTTTCTATCATCTGGTCTCTTTATTAGTAATAACTCTTTGTTCCTTATTTCCTCTTCTAATTCCTTCCTTTTTTCCTCTTGTTTACGTCTATACCTTTTATTCATATCAATTAAAATCCCCCGCATATAAGCTTTACTAGCATCCCAAACCATTTCTATTGTCGTATCCTTATGCAAATTTAACATAAAGATTCCTTCATAACATTTTTACATTCATTCACATTTATATCATATTTAAACAAATTTTCATTAATTCTCCAAGATCTTCTAGGTGTCTGACCAACCATTAGTTCCATCCAAACCGGATTATGATCTGACAAAACATTGGGTAGGATTTTCACCTTCTTTAGCCTAAAAATAAAATCACTTGTAGTTAATATAAAGTCAATTCTAGAAAATGATTGATGTCTATCAGAAAAAAAGTAAACTCTTGCTCCTTGCCCTGTCTTTCTCTCCATATGTCTATCAAATCAAAGTCATCCTTAATATCAAAAAAGGATTTAGGCAGCATGGAACGTGTTTGAGGAATAGGTAAAATCTTTTTCTTATCTAAACCAATATCTATAACACCATTCCAATCTCCCATTAAAATACAAGACCTATAATCAAATTGTATTAATTTTTTATGTAATAACTTGTAAAATATTCCTTGTTGTTGATTTGGTGCATATATACCCATCAAGAGAACTTTCTTCCCATCTATTAAAATTTCAATAGCTAAAAATCTACCTTGGATGTCTGATTCTATTAATTTGGCTCTTATATGATTTTTAACATAAATAACAATTCCATTCTTCTTCTCAGCAGCCGCTGCAACAGTTCTCTTGTGTGTGTGATAAAACCTCAGGATCCTCACCCGGGACTGGCCCAGCCTGCTGACACCATAACTGATCAATGTGGCATCTGACCATACGATCATTTTCCAGAATAACCTCATATGAGGTTATTCTTAGTTACCCTAGCTGCCACCCAAGATGCCCCACTTCCATAGTTCCTGGCCCAGACCAATTCACCCAGCTGTAAGTTCCTGGAGGGCTTTGGTTGAGCCCTCTCTGCCACTACTCTGTCTGGGTGAAGTCGGTCGAGCTTCGTGGTGAGCCAGCGGTCCCAACTCAGTTCCACTGGGCTGAGACCTGTTGCTGTACTGGGAATTGTATGTTGACACAGGAGGAAGTTCACCAGGCGGTGATTCCAGTCCCCAGTTGTCATCAGCTTGACCACCTCCTTTGTGGTCCTCACCATTCGTTTGGCCTGACCGTTGGTCACGGGGTGGAATGGAGCGGATGTTACATGCCAAATCATGTTGGCGTTGAGGAAAGATTGAAACTCTCCTACTGTGAATAGTGCCCCGTTGTCAGACACGATTACTGTGGAGATTCCGTTGGTCCCGCTGCCAAGATGCAGCCTGGACAATCCCACAACCCTGTGGTGGGCTCAATGCACGGGCCAATTCGTCAGAAGGCGTAGAAGAAAGAACTCAGACACGGAGTCAGGATACAAAACGCTTCCGGATACAAAGAGCAATTTCTCTATGCCCGGTTGCTTGTTTTATTCAGTATAACCGGCGCAGCACATAGCACGTCACATTGCCTGAGCGCAGCAGGCCAATCAGTGTAGCACGTCGTCTCGCCTGAGTGCAGCAGGCCAGTAAAACAGCCGTCGCACATACTACGTTATATCGCCAGAGCGCAGCCGGCCATGTGTGCACTGAACATGATCGTATTTCACTTTCTCAATCGGTAAGTTTGTCAGGCTGATTTGCCTTATCTGGGAAACCAAGAGGTTTGTTTAGAAAAGGGGCCTTTTGGTCCGGGGGCTTTCTGTGAGTTGTTTCTTCCCGGAACTTTTATGGCATGTAGGCATGCAGTAATTTTCCATTCCAGACACAATGAATCTTACTTGATCCTATTCTATCCTATGGTATTATTACTTGTCCTATTTGCCACTTATGTAGGGACTTTGGTGGGTTCCTACATCTCCTCCTTTTCTGTTTTTTTGAAAATCACGGGGTACCTTCATTTAGGGTGTTTATCAACCATTACTGTTAATTCTGTGTTTCCTCTCTGTACGATGTTTACTGATTGGACAATCCATTATTGCTATAATCAAATACAACAGCATAAGTTTATCATAACAATTACAATCACAAAATTCATAGAAAAATAGAAGAATTCATAGAAAAATAGAAAATTTCATGGAAAAATAAAAAATTTCATAAAAAAGTAGAAAAGTTCATTTTATCATGCAGCATGTGGATCCAATGATCACACAATACTTCACACATACACATACTTCACTCATATTCCTCCTTTTCTGTTTTGTTGGCGTTAAATTCTGGTGGTATCTTTATAGGGTACCCTTCTATGATGGGGTACTCTTCCTTGTTCACCAACATAGCCTGTTTGGAGACCACAGTTTCTGCTATAGAAGTCATGGTATTTTTAAGTAGCGGCAACAAGCAGGGGAGCATGCTGAAAGCTAATAGACCCATACCCAAGAAAAATAAATCCTGCCTCCAATTACTGAAGATTCCTCCCAAGATCCCACCTTCATCCAGTATGCCAGTCCATTTCTGGACCGGGACATGAATTAGTCGTCTCATTTCGGATGTCAAATCAGCAACCACCTTCCCTACTTGGTTGATCTGCAGGCAACAATTACTAAGATTAAATTTCCCACATACACCTCCCTCTGCAGCTAGTAGGTAGTCTAATGCTAAACGGTTTTGATATACAGCTGTCCTAAGCTTGTCTTGTTCTGTAGCAATGGTGTTTAGTGCGCTATCAATCCTACGTCCAGCCATTTCAAGCACTGCTTGCAAGCGAATTATTCTGTTGATTAGGTAAATGGGGGTCCTATAGCCATAGGAACCGTCCTCAGCCCAGGTGGCGGGATCATAATAAGCAATTATTCGTTCAGGGGGCCAGGAGTCGTCTTGTTGTTGGTACACCGAGAATCCCCCTATGCCAGTGTTGGAGCTCCTTTTTTGTCGTATCCATGCATCATAAACTGGTGAACCTAATTGTTGGGCATTTTTAAGGGGTATAAGGAAGAAAGATGGACGTATCCAGCCTGGAGTGCAGGTGCCAGTCCAGTTTTTATGTAATTGTGAGTAAGCTGTACTTCCACATATCCAATACATCCCTTTAGGGAGAGTCCATGGCTTTCCCTCGGTTGTGTTGGCTAAGGTAGTGAAGTTATGTCTTTCAGGAGCCGATCTATTGGCAGGTGAGTACCATGAGTAGTTTTTCAGAACATCCCAGTACCCAAGACAGTTTAGCTCCCCCACCATAAACCCTCCAGTAACATTCCTTCTATAACATTCTACCCCCACTAGGTTGGTGGTGAGGGCCCATGTAGTGACCTGCTTCTGGCGAACCTCCACCCCTTTAGTTAGATTTCCTTGTCTAGACATATTATTGAAAACTGTTCCTCTAGCTTCCAATGCTTCCCATGGCCACTGGGTTCCCATATTTGTTCCACCACACACAAAACAGTTTTTTACTCCAAGGGTCATGGCAACTTTGTTTGCAAAGTCAATAAATAGGTTTCCGGCTTTATCAGTGACAATTTGTTGTTTCCCTGTTCTCTCTAATGTCTTATACACTGACCAGGTCAGTTCTGATTCCGTTTTCCCAACCTTTTGCAGAATTGTTACATATCCCATCGGGTCTATTCCGGTTCCATCAATTCCTATGCCATAGGATATAATTTTTTCCACTTTACTGGCTGGCCATGTTATTGTTATGTTATTTGAGGTAGTAGATGACCGTTTAAATTCATCAATGTCCCCACATTCTGTTTTTCCATTGTACCCTCCTCCTGTGTACCAGCATATGCAACCCCAGCCAGCACAATCAGTGCGTGCTGCGCAAGGGGCCCATTGCTGTGGATTGCCTTTACTCCAATCCATATTCTTTTTACATAAATATTTATGATTATTTTTATAAGAATTCCTCCAATTGGTAGATCCACACTTAGTGGCTTGAGTTTGTTCATCCAACAGTGTACAAATATCAAATGTTATTTCCTTTTGGTTGCCAGTATATAAGTATTGGTATTTTACTTGTTGTGTCATTAGGGGTTCTTTATCTGTAGGCAACCCTGCGAAAACAGTCAAGGAGATTTGCAGAGGGGCTGTAGGGGACGAGCACCAAAATTTATCTGTTACTTTGTAAATGTCATATTGTACATTATCATGAATGCACAGACCCTGTTTCTTACCTCCTGTCGGGGGAATGTTTGTATGTAGCAATGTAAATTTTGTCTGGGTCCCTTGTATGGTCTTTGTGATACATTGTGAGCAATTACCTATTATCTGAGACGAGACACTTCTCTTACTACGGACCCGTCGCTTGGCCGAGGAGGGGGTAGCTGTCACAGGGGGAGTATTGGTATTTGTAAGATGGGGTAGTTGAATGGGGATGAGGGGATATTTTTTACCATCTGGGGAGTATTCACTCTTAATCATATACCATCCGCATATAAACAATCCCCATATAAGTAAAACAATAGAAAACCAATGCCATAGGAAGTATTTACATCTCCTCGGGGGGTTCATGTAATCCCACATCCCCCAGTGTTCTCCAGGTGGTAGGCTTCGCAGGAACGAGCAGCGTGCAGGTGGCTCTCCAGGCTTACAGATGTGACATCCATTCTTGCACACGTTGTACTGGCTTTGCAGTAACTTCATTGTTAATGCCAATCTGAGGGTATAAAAGGGTGTAACTCAGAGTACCTGACTGTGGGTGTAGGTTTAAGGACCGAGGTTCGCTTGCCTGTCTTGTCTGTGACGATGTAGTCTTCTAGATGGTATTCGATCAAGTAGACATCACATGGGATCGGGCAAATAAAGTCGCAACAGCATTCAATACAGGCGAGGCAATGACAGCAACAGCAAGCGTTGCATCCGCAGTCGCAAAACCAGCACATCAAGAAAACAGCGATCCAAGGAGTGGTTCTTGATCAGCCTTGGGATCAGGATCTGCAGGCTTGTTTGGGGGATGATATGGTTTTACACATCTACCCGGAACCCAGAGGATAGGTTCATCAAGGGGTTTTATTGCTGCGTAGCCTCGACCCCACGTTATTAACTCCGCTGGACCTCTCCAGGAAGGATCTGGTAGTTGCCTGTATAATACAAGAGGGTTGGGGGTGGAAACTACGCTATGACCAAAATGTTGTTCCGCTCTGGAACGTTCAGGATGGGTACCAATTAAATTTTTAAAATTTAGAGTATACAATGCTTTTGCCAATTGATTCTGGTAGGCTGGGAGGGTAGGGCCTCCTTTCCATTTTTCTCCTGTTAGCTTTTCCAATGCTTGTTTTAATGTTTGATTGGCCCTCTCAACCAATGCCTGACCAGTTGAATTATAAGGGATTCCAAATTTATGTACAATGCCCCATGTTTGGCATAATTTGGCAAAATTTGAGCTACAATATGCGGGGCCATTGTCAGTTTTGAGTTCTTTTGGGGTGCCCAAAACAGCAAAAGCTCTAAAGCAGTGGTTTTGGACATGTTTGAAAGCTTCTCCTCTTTGCAGTGAGGCTATGATGAAGCCTGAAAAGGTGTCAATAATAACATGAATGTATTTCCATGGGGCAAAGGGAGAATATTGAGTGACATCCATTTGCCAGATCTCATTGCGTTTTAGTCCCCTAGGATTAACTCCCATGGGGATGGAGTGGCCTTGGCCACTGCAATCAGGGCATTGCTGGATTATTGCAGTAGCTTCAGCTCTAGTAAGACCGAATTCCTTTTGCAATGATTTAGCGTTTTGATGGAAAAAAGAGTGGCTTTCCCATGGAGTTGCCAAGTGAAAAACTTCTCTGGCTGCTTCATCTGCTCGAGCATTTCCTTCTGAGAGCATGCCAGGGAGTGGTTGATGGCTTCTAATGTGAGCTACAAAAAATGGATGCACTCTAATTTCTAATATTGTTTTTAGCTGCACAAATTGTTTAAGGAGGTCTTCCTCTCCTGTAGGAGAAATATAGGCATCAAAAATGTGACTCACGGTGCGATAGACATACAGTGAGTCCACTATTAGATTTAGTGGCCTGTCCTTGAAAAGTGAGAAGGCAAGGATAGCCGCTGCCAGCTCTGAACGCTGGGCGGATTTTTGAGGGGAGGTTATGTGCCTTTTCCATTGTCCTTCTTCCTCATACACACAAGCTCCCTTTTGTTTATTTCCATCAGTGAAGACAGTGATTGCTTGTGGGATAGGTTTATTGACCTGTGTTTGATTTAGTTTAAAAGGGACAGTATTGATCAAAGCTAGTCTGGGATCTGCTGGGAGATGATATTTGATTTCCCCTGTATAATTTGCTAAGGCCATCTGTAAGGCCTGCGAATGTTGTAGATATTGTTCCCATTTGGGCAGTGGGATGGGGGTATAAATTGCTGAGGGTTCTACTCCCATCCTTAAGATGCACCTGCTTCTAAGCTTGATCACAAGTTCTGCCAATAACTCATCTTTTCCTGAGATGCTCTTCTTGGGGGTGTTTGGAAGATGTGTCCATTCCGCAATTAATATTTTACCACTAGCTTTCTGAAATAAGATTCCGGTGGGCAGCTGGGCAGTGGCCAGTACTGCTATAAAACAATCCTGACCCTCCATTACCCTATCTACCCACCGAGTCTTGAGAGTTTCATTTATTTTTTGTAGGCATTGCAATTGAGCTTCTCCAATGGTTAGGATGTCAGCAGGGTGTTGGCCATTCTGCAATAAGCAGAATAGTGGTTGTAAATCATGAGTGGTTATGGCCAAGAATGGTCTTGCCCAATTGATATGCCCTAAAAATTGTTGCAATGTAACCAGTGTGGGGTGCAAGGGCAGGGTTAGTTCTGGCAGCAGTGGAACACTTCCTGCCTGCATGATTTTATGTCCTAAGTAGATGTAAGGATCGGTCGTTTGAATTTTCTCAGGTGCTATCTTAAACCCTCTTTTCTGTAACATATCCAATAATTTCTTTTTCCAATTTCCTGGGGGATCCTTGGCCCTAGTGGCTATTAATAAATCATCCATATAATGGTACAGTAAAATTTCAGGGTATGTCTGGCGAAATTTCTTTAAAATATCATGTATGTAGTACTGGCACATTGTGGGGCTATTTAACATACCCTGGGGTAGAACTGTCCATTGGAACCTTTCGGTTGGTCTGTCATAGTTGCGGGTAGGAATGGTGAATGCAAAAAGCTTGCGATCACCTTCCCATAGGGGAACTGAGAAAAATGCATCTTTGAGATCTATTATGGTCAAACTCATACCTTGGGGTATTATATTTGGATTTGGTAATCCACATTGTAGCGCCCCCATTGGTTGAATAACCAAATTTACCTTTCGGAGGTCTTGTAGCATACGCCATTTGCCTGATTTTTTCTTTATTACAAAAACTGGGGTGTTATAGGGGCTGTTGGAAGCTTCTACCTTCCCTTCTTTTATTAATTGCGAGACTATTGATGTTAATGCTAATAATTTTTCTTCAGGAAGTGGCCACTGGTCGATCCATACCGGGGTGTCATGTTTGAGTTGCATTTTCATGAGTGGCTTAGCCATTATTCCCAATGTAATAAGGAACCAATTTGAGACAAAAGGTCTCTTCCCCACAGGTTCACATGTAAAGGTAAAATCACTGGTTTTAATGTGGCTGTTTGTTTAGAGTTTGGCAGTTTGACTTGCAGATAATTTTTACTAGCCTGTGCCATTTGAATTCCTCCCACGCCTTTCACGGCGGGGGAGGAAGTCATTGGCCACTCAGGCGGCCACTGAGCTTGGGCAATCACCGAGACATCAGCTCCAGTGTCCACTAATCCTGAGAAGGGGACCCCATTCAGCAGGAGAGTGAGCAGTGGCTTTTCCGCGGTGATCTTGGTGGTGAACCAAGTCTCCTCATGTGGTTCTTCCAGATGAAGTTCAATTAATGCTTTAAAGGGAGAGATAGCCACATGGCACAGAGGATTTTTTGCATATGGATTGAAGTCAGTGAGCACCGGAATAAGGTTTGCTATTTCAGTGCCTTTTGGGATTTTGGTAGGTTCCGTAGGGCTCACAGCCATAGCTACAGACCCTAGATCAGTGGGATCTAATAGGTAGGTGGAAGCAACTATTTTTCTTGTGAGTAATTCCTCTCCCGCATAGAGAATAACAGTAGCAGCGGGGGGGAAGTGCAAAGGGCTAGTGTCTAAAGGTATATAATAAAATTTGCCTGGAGTGGGGAGATCATAATCTTCCTGGGCAGTCAATATGACTGCCTGTAAGATTTCGTCACTATCCTCATCCTCTTTTGATCTAAATTGCACTCCTCTAGGCGCTAAGTTGTCAGCCGGGAGGACCTCACAAGATTTAAGCTGTTTGTTGACAGTGTGTAGCAGTGCATCTTTGGGTAGGGGGCTGATGCCTTGCCCCCCACCTAGTTTCCCTGCTGGGGTGATGGATTATTGGAGCGACATTCCCTTGCCCAATGACCCATCCGGCCACATTTTGGGCATGGGGTAGTTGGGCGTCGCCCTTGTTATTGACCTTCTTGCCCTGTTTTATTTTTCACTGCCCTACATTGGTTGCAAAAGTGACCTGGTTTTCCGCAATTGAAGCAACTTCCTGTTGTTGGTCTATCTGGGCGTTGCTGATTGAAGTTGACACTAATTGCGGAAGCCAGCGCCTCCATCTGGTAGGCTTGAGAGCCCACAATGGATGCTGCTTTTAGAAAATCTATAAGTGTTTTTGAGGCGTCCACATTTAGGGGACCCAGTATCTTTTGGCAATCATGATTGGCATTTTCATAGGCTAGTTTCCGAACTAAAAATTTGTTAGCTTCTGGATTTTTTATATCTCGATCTACTGCTGATTGGATCCTTTCAACAAATTTATCATAGGGTTCCGTATTTCCCTGTATAATTTTTACAAAGGAAGAAGAGGTGGGCATGCCAAATTCGCCTAGGTTTTCAAAGGCTTGAACGGCTGCCAGGCCAGTCAGGACAGCGGCAGGGCGTCCCATTTGCAATTGCTGTGCCCTTGTAGCATAATTTCCTGTGCCTGCAATACGGTCGAGTGCAACATTTAAATTAGCTTGGCGCTGGCGGAGGCATTCTGCTTCAAAACTTTGAGCCCATAATAGATATTGGGTAGTGGACAGAAGCATTTTTGCCAGGCTTTTCCATTCATTTGGAGTCAAATGGTGATTATAGTTTATGTTATTTAATAAGCCTCTAAAGTAGGGACTGCTAACCCCATGTTGAGTGAGGGCCGTTTTAAGTTCTTTTATTTGAGCAAAAGGCAGCTCCTGATATGCCGGAGCCGCTCCGGAAAAATTTATGGGATAGGCAGACACCATATCCCATTCTTCAGGGGTTAGATGTCCTTCCCTTTTTGCCCTTTCAATGCCCCTTTGGAGCGATCCCTCCTCCGCCTCCTCCGAGGCATCGTGTGAGATGGTGGGATATAGGCTCGGAGGGGGGAGAGGAGGGGGAGAAGGAGGGGGAAGTGCGAGTGGAGGAGGAGAAGGAGGGGGGCGCGAGTGGAGGAGGAGAAGGAGGGGGAGGCGTGAGGAGAGGGGGAGGGGGAGGCGCGAGGGGAGGAGGAGAGGGAAGCGCGATTGGGGGGATTGAATATTCCTCGGGCAGGGAATGAATTTTCCCTGCAAAGGAATCTTCGTAACTGGGGGGAGGGGGAACAGTATTAGTTGTTTGAGAAAGACCCTTGTCGAAATGATTTTGTAGGGCCATCATCACTCCTTTCCACGTAGTAAGAATATTGGGGGGTGCTCTAGGCTCTTTATGGAAATATTCCCCCAATTTAGTCCATGTGGTCAGATCTAATTTTCCTTTAGGAGGATAGGAGGGAACTTCCTGCCATATAAATTTGAAAAGGAGGATTAACTTCTTCCTAGATGGATAATAATTTCTTCTTTGTAAAAATTTTTTGTTAGCCTCAACTATCTGACCTATCTCCGAGATATGAGCCTGCTGCTCTTTTGTCAGATTTCCGCCCATACTTACGAAAACCGGCCGTGGTAAGAGATGGACGGTAGAGTGCGCTTCGGACGTGCCTCTTGCGCCGCACCCGCGACGAAACAAAAACCTCTTAAACCTCTTTAGGCTGTTGGTGTTGCGATCGTCCCATCGGGGTCACCACTTGTGGAGATTCCGTTGGTCCCGCTGCCAAGATGCAGCCTGGACAATCCCACAACCCTGTGGTGGGCTCAATGCACGGGCCAATTCGTCAGAAGGCGTAGAAGAAAGAACTCAGACACGGAGTCAGGATACAAAACGCTTCCGGATACAAAGAGCAATTTCTCTATGCCCGGTTGCTTGTTTTATTCAGTATAACTGGCGCAGCACATAGCACGTCACATTGCCTGAGCGCAGCAGGCCAATCAGTGTAGCACGTCGTCTCGCCTGAGTGCAGCAGGCCAGTAAAACAGCCGTCGCACATACTACGTTATATCGCCAGAGCGCAGCCAGCCATGTGTGCACTGAACATGATCGTATTTCACTTTCTCAATCGGTAAGTTTGTCAGGCTGATTTGCCTTATCTGGGAAACCAAGAGGTTTGTTTAGAAAAGGGGCCTTTTGGTCCGGGGGCTTTCTGTGAGTTGTTTCTTCCCGGAACTTTTATGGCATGTAGGCATGCAGTAATTTTCCATTCCAGACACAATGAATCTTACTTGATCCTATTCTATCCTATGGTATTATTACTTGTCCTATTTGCCACTTATGTAGGGACTTTGGTGGGTTCCTACAATTACATCTGGCAGACCATGTGTGGCAAACAGCCAGCGCAACTCTTGGATGACCCTGGTTGTTGTCATTGATGAGACCGGTGCCACTTCCAACCACTTGGAATAACTGTCTACTACAATTAGGAACACCTGCCTTTGAAAGGGGCCCGCAAAGTCAATATGCACACGAGACCATGGGGAATGCATGGTCTCCCAGCGGTGCACTGGTGCTTGTGGCATCTCTGGTCAGGTTTCCTGGCAGGCCTGGCAACTCCTTACTTGATTCTCAATGTCCTTGTTCAGGCTTGGCCACCACAAGTAGCTCCTGGCTAGAGTCTTCATTCAAACAATTCCTGGATGCCTGTCGTGTAAGGAATCCAGTATCCTGGAGCTGGGTGGAATGATGACCCTGCTGCCCCTCAGCACACATCCCTTGTGGTCCCACAGTTTATTTTTCTGAGAAGTGTAGTGATGGAACTCAGGGCCTGGCCAGGTCTCTGGCCACCCCTTAACACCCAGTTGAGAATGTGGCTAAGCATTCTGTCCATGGTGGTTTCAGCTGCAATGTCCCCTGCAGGTAGGGGTGCTTCAGGCAAGTTCTGGATTGCTAGGATACGACAAGCTGGGTCTGGGTCTGGATCAGTCTGTGGTAGAGGCAGTCGACTGAGAGCATCAGCCTGTCCCATTTCCTTACCCAGCTTGTGGAGTAGCTGGTATGAGTATGCAGCCATGAAAATGGACCATCATAGCATTTGCAGTGACAGGATCTGCAGTGTCTGTCTATCTGCTGTGAAGAGACCAAGCAGAGGTTTGTGGTCTGTATAGATGGTGAAGGTTTGTCCATATAAGAAGTTGTGGAACTTCTTAATACCAGCCACTATGGCGAGGGCTTCCTTGTCTACCTGGGCATAGTGTCTTTCAGCCAATCATAACGTTCTAGCATAGTATGCGATGGGGGCCTCTTTAACATCTGGCATCCTGTGGCTTAGTACTGCCCCAATGCCATATGTAAAGCATCACAGGCTAGTGTTACTGGTAGGTTTTCATTGAAATGAACTAGGACAAAGTCCGATGATAACAATGATTTTACCACCTTGAATGCTTTGTCTTGAGTGCGCGACCAGACCCAGGGCATTTTTTTTGTCCAGTAGGCAGTGTAGCCTTATGTGGTAAGAAGGAGTGGTAAAAATTGAGCAAGCCCAGCAATGTTTGTAGCTCCCCTTTGGATTTTGGTGTGGGGGCTTGCTGAATTGCCTTTAGCTTTGTGTCAGATGGGTGGATTCCAGTAGCATCAATGTGGAAACCCAAGAATTCTGTGGATTTCACACCAATCTGGCACTTTTCCTTCTTGAGTTTTATGCCTGCCTCGCAGAAACGTTGGAGTATTGCACAGAGACATTCTGCCAGGAGTGCCGCTGATTCCCCCTTGCACTCTTAGTTGGAGTCTTATCTTTTCTTTGATGGAATGTTGGGCCCCTGTGCGTTGGATGCTATGCCTTCCTGAGCAGTATTCAACTCTGTTCTGTCCTGGGGGTCATTTCCCCTTGTGCTGCTGTGTTTCAGGTTTTGTTTCCTGCTGACAACCTCTGCAAACTCTGGCAAGGTGCCCTTGCTTTCCATAAGCACAGCATACTGCTGTATGGAATCTGCACTGTGCATTTTCATGCTGTTCCCTGTAGCTTGCGCAGCTCTGTGGGGAAGTTGTTTGCTCTGTGGAGTGTGGCCGTCTGGGTGACTCTCTCTGCAAACGATTGATTTCTTCACTCTCACTGGCCTCACCCGAGCCTTCTGTGGTCTCTTGGTAAATCGCTGTGGGGCTGGTGTGTGTTTTAGGAGGCCAAAGAGTCTTCATTGCCTCTCCGGCAGCCTCTTCTGCCATGGCAAATAGGTGCTGCTGTAATTCTCTATTATTCAGGCCACAAACAAGCCTGGCTCTGAGACCGTCTTCCAGGTCAGGGAACCCGCATTGGTGCGAAGCTTGTCGAAGGACTGCCACAAACTCTGCTGCAGAGAATCTCTGCAACGTGAGCAGAGATTCCCCGGATCTCTGCTCACATTGCTCGAATGCATGGCGCCAGGCGATTAACTGAGAGTGTTGGAATATTCATGAGCAGGAAGAATCATGTGATAACTCAGTCAACCAAATGTGAAGAAAGTGCTACTGAGTATGTGCAAAAAGTATTGAGTTAGGAGCTGGATTTCCAGTTTCAGGTTTGTCTCTGTATTTCTCTGTAAGAAGTCTTCATTTGTGCTATGTTGCTGTAAAGAAGAATGTATGGTATTGTAAATATTTTTATATGAATATAAAAAGAATTATTTGAATCAGCTAAATGCAGTCAACTGTGAGAGCTTCTGATTTATCTTTTCACCAACAGAGAAATTAAAATTCTCTAACAGGTTATGGGCCCAGAGTTTACTAAGGACTGCATTGTAATTTAAAGCTGGAAGAAATTGCCTGTGTTTAGAAAGTATAAGAACAAGGCAGAATTAGCAGAATGGCTGCAATGGAATTTAAGGAAAGCTCTGTGCCTCATTTAGGCCAGAAGAATTACATAATATGGGCTGCAAAAATGGAATGTTTGCTCAAGGCTAAAGAGCTGTGGTATATCATAGAAAATCCACCACAAGTGTTTGTAGCTGCTGATCAGAAAAGTCATGATCAAGCAATGGCTTATCTCATCTTGAATTTAGATGATGAACAATTTCTAAATGTTGCAAATTTAAAGACTGCAAAGGAGATTTGGTTAAAGTTGAGAGCTGTGCACGTGAATGTTTCTGCATGCAATATAGTGCAATTGTCAAGAAAACTTTACAGGGCCTGTTTGCAACCAGGTGAATCTGTGGAACAGCATTTAAATAAAATGCAAAGTTTATTTTTGGACTTAGAACAATATGGGATTAAATTCCCTGAGTCCCAGAAGGTTTTATTGGTGTTGAACAGTTTAGATAAAACCTGGGACACAGTTTCTGCGATATTTGAGTGTAAAGAAGAGCAAGACTTAAATTTTGAGGCTTTAAAGGCATGTTTGCTTAATGAAGAAGAAAAGCAACATTTTAGGAACAGCCATGAGGAAGTGAAATTCCTGAGGAGGGGGTCCAGACTGCAAGTCTCCAGAGAAGAAACAAGCAGATGGGACCAAGTTGCATCAAAAGAGAGATTTTGCAAGCAGAGAGCTCAGCAAGAAAAGAATTGCTACATTTGTGGAGCAAATACACATCTGAAAAGGAACTGTTTGCAGAGGAACAATTTGCAGCGAAGAACATTTGTGCAAGCAAAAAAGACTGATTTGCAAAAGGAACATTTTGGTGTTGCAAAAGTTTGCTATAGCAACTACAGAGACAAGTGACTAATAGATAGTGGGGCAAGTCAAACAATTGTTAATGACTCTGAATTATTTTGCAGGTTTGTTCCAGTAGCACAAGAAGCTGTGGCTTTGGCAAATGGCCAGAAAGCAAAAGTCATCAGAAGAGGCGATGTAAAAATTCCATATTTGGAATCAAAGTTTACCAATGTGCTTTGTGTACCTGAGATGGAACATAATTTGTTAAGTGTGTCTAATTTAGACAAACAAGGTTTTGAGATCATTTTTGTAAATGGGAAGTGTCTCATCAAAAGGAATGGGAATATTTGTGCAGAAGGCATAAAGGAAGATAATATGTATTGCAGGGACAAAAGGTTCAATGTTCCCATATATTTAAGAATGTTGCAGAGCAGGATTCATGCGTTCATCTTCTACATAGAAGACTTGGCCATGCAAGCTTTAAGGTTTTGCAGCAAATGCAAGAGTTTGCAGAAGGGCTAAATTTGAAGGGATGCAAAACATATTTAGACTGTGCAATATGTAAAGCATTGAAGTCAAAGGCATTCCCAGTTAGTAAATATAGCACAAGACAAACAAAAAGAGCTCTAGTCTGGTCCATGCAGATCTGGTGGGACCTACGCAAGCCAGTTTGGGAGGAGCAAAGTATGCACTGGTAATTGTTGATGATTACAGCATATATGGTTTTGTTACCTGCTTAGAGGAAAGACAGAGGTGCTACAACAATTCAAACAGTGGATAAGTTTTGTAGAGAGAAGGTACAGACAACAAGTGTGTCAGTTGCAAACTGACAGAGGTACTGAATTTATGTCAACTAAATTCCAACAATGGTTGGGGCAGTTGGGGATAAGACACAGACGTACAAATCCTTACACAGCAGCAGAAAACGGTGTAGCTGAAAGAAGGAATGGTGTTTTGCAAACAATGAAAGATTCATTATTAGAGGATTCTGGTATGAGCAGGTCATATTGGGGAGAAGCCATATTGACTGCCAATTATATAGTTAACAGGCTGTGGAGTTCCTCCATTAATAATACTCCATATGCCATTCTATATGGGAGAAAGCCATCACTGGCAAATATGAGAATTTTTGGAAGTACTTCATGGGTACATATTCCAAAGGCAATCAGAAGAAAGGGACAGCAAAAGGCAAGAAAGTTCAGGTTTGTGGGCTATGAGCCAGGGTCAAAAAGATATTGCTTTAGTGATGGAAGTAAAAGAATTGTGATTTCAAGTTCTGCTAATTTTGCAGAACAAAACTGGGACAGAATTAATGCAAATTCTGGGTATGTCTCACTTAATGACAGTGATCGATTTAACGACAATAACTCATCTAATGATGGGGAAATTATTATTGAAGATATCAATGTTCAGGAAGGAGAGGCTGAACAAGACATGAAGCCAGATAGACTTGAGACACAGGAGCAGTTAATACCACATAGGTCAGAGCGATGTAATAAAGGAATTCCGCCTGACAGGTATTTTGCCAGCAAGGTAAAGGTTTGCAATGTGTGGTATGAGCCAAGAAGTTATAAAGAGGTGTTGGCATTACCAAAAGCTGAACAAGAAAGATGGAAGGAGGCCATGGATAAAGAGATGAAATCCATGGGAGAACATGAAGTATTTAAATCAGTGACTTTGCCACAGGGAATCAAAGCTGTGAGTTGTAAGTGGGTATAAAAGAAAAAGGTATTGCCAAATAATGATGTACAGTATAAGGCCAGGTTAGTGGCACAAGGTTTTTCACAATTAAAGAATTTGGGAGAAATAAAAAATTATCTCGGTGTAGAGATACAGAAAAATGAAAAAGGTGGTTATATTCTCAGTCAAAGGAGAAAAATTGAGCAGTTATTGGAGAAATATAATATGAAAGATTGCAATACTGCTCCCATACCCATGAGTGTGGATTTTTATAATAGTTTAAGTGCGGACAAAGGTGAAGCCTGTGATCAAGAGATATATCACTCAGCAATAGGGAGTTTGTTATATCTTTCACAGTGGTCCAGACCAGACATAACTTGCGCAGTAAGCATTTTGAGTCGTTTTACTGCTGCACCTACAAAGTTACATTGGATGGGTATAAAAAGGGTTCTCAGATATTTAAAGGGAACTATAAATTTGGGCCTTCAAATACAGATTACTGAGGAATTGAAATTATGTCGATAGTGACTATGCAAATCACATAAACACAAGGAAATCAAATTCTGGGATTATAATATTCTTTGGAGGGACTCTGATTGGATAGAAGTCCAGAAAACAAACAACTGTTGCTATTTCAACAGCGGAAACAGAGTTTATTGCTTTATCTGAATTGTGTTCTGAAGTAACATGGTATGTACAGTTGTTGCAAGATTTAAATATTAATGTAAAAGAATCTATAAAGGTATTTGAAGACAAGCTGCCTGTATAAAAATGGCAACTGGTGACAGGGTGAAGAATAGAAGTAAACATGTAGACATTAAGTATTGTAATGTCAGGGAAGCTGTAAAAGGAAAATTAATTAGTTTACATCATTGTTCTTCTGAGGATAATTTGGCAGACATGATGACTAAACCATTGGGTAGTGTTCACTATGGAGAATGTATTAAGTCACTAGGTCTGATGTCTCTTCCTGTCATGAAGGGAGGAGTGTTGGAATATTCATGAGCAGGAAGAGTCATGTGGTAACTCAGTCAGCCAATGTGAAGAAAGTGCTACTGAGTCTGTGCAAAAGGTATTGAGTTAGGAGCTGGATTTCCAGTCTCAGGTTTGTCTCTGTATCTCTCTGTAAGAAGTCTTCATTGAGCTATGTTGCTGTAAAGAAGAATGTATGGTATTGTAAATATTTTGATATGAATATAAAAAGGTTATTTTGAATCAACTAAATGCAGTCAACTGTGAGAGCTTCTGATTTATTTTTTCACCAACAGAGAAATTAAAGTTCTTTAACAGAGAGTTTCAGCTCAAAATGTCCCCTTAATTTTTTCTTTGAGGTCTGCGTAGGCCACAGTCTCTATACTTGCCAGTGCTATCAGGTTTTCAGCGATATCAAACATGGCTTGTCTGCAGACACATAGTAAGATTGCCACTTTCAGGCCATCGTCTGTGATCTGGTTAGCCTGGAGATAGTTGTCTACTCGGGAGACATATGAGCTCCACTGTTCCAGATGAGTAATATCGAACTCGTTGAACCTTCCCAATTTAGCCATTTTGGGGAGCGCCCTGTGGTGCTGGTTAATGCCTGTACTACTGCGGTTGGAGCTGTGCTGCACTTTGGAATCTTGGGGACAGATTCCTCAGGTATATCTGTGCCTCCACTGTGTCTTACTGGCAGGCAGGGCAGGGAGCATGGTCCCACCAGGGTTCTTTACCTGGTCTGACACCCAGTGATTTCAGTGTGTCTCCAGTGTGGCTTACTGGTAGGCGAGGGGTGAAAACTAGGGCTGCCAGGGATCTTTACCCAGCCTATCACCCAGTGATTTCAGTCTCTTGGGTAGCAGCAGCTCTCTCCTTTGCAGCATCCCACCTTCGTTGCCACTATTGTGTAGTGAGCTTCAGTAGGCAAGGAGCTGACCAGCATAGTTACAACATTATTAACTCAAACTAGAACTGCAGGCAATTGCCTGTAATTTATACTCTGAGCCCACAGGGCCTTAACCAATCACAATACTTGAAAAACCCACCCAAATATGAATGTTCAAATTTTCCCTCCAAAACGTTGGAGTTAACAGTCAGAGTCATCTAAAGGTTAGTTTCATTTTAGCTTCACAAGCAGTTGGAGTTAAGTTAGTTTCACTTTAGCAGGGATTAACACAACTTTTTATATATTCAATACATATCATAAAGCCCTAATAACCTTCATGTCAGTCAGAGCAAAGGGATAGCTTCATTTCATATGTAGAGCCTGTTCTTTGAATTATGTTGTTAATGTAATATTTTTGAAGCCAGTAAAATCTTATGAGATAACCACTTGGAGTTGGAAGGAACTCAGTGTCCTGGGGTATGGGGGATACATTGCAGAGTTTGGAAGCTTTCAGCTGTGATAGATAGACCCATTTCAAACATTTTCACAGTACATGAAATGCTTTCAAGCAGTCTTCAGAATCAATCAATACCAGTATGATTTTTAAGAGCTTCTTCCCATTTCAGAATAAAAGGAGTTATGATCTGTCAGTATCACGAAGGGAAAACAGTTCAAGGCTGAAATGGGGTCAGACAGAAAGGCCTGACTTTCTGTAACTGACTTTCTATAAAAGTGAAGAAAAATTGCTTTTAAAATACAGTGAGATTGATACTGTAAATCTTTTTTTAAAAATATCTCTTAGAGCTCTGTTGGCTTAAACAAATGATGCTGGCTCACCTTATGGTAAATCTAATGTCCTGATTTTATCAGCACCTTTCATTTGATAAAATAAATTATTTTCCAATGAGTTCTAAGCCATTAATATGTGTACACCACATAGTCATTATGGGTTTCAGGAAAATTAAAGCTTCTGGTATTGTCAGAAAAGCTGATGATCTTTTAAAGCAGGGGTCTTCAAATTTGGCCCTTTTATGACTTGTGTACTTCAACTTCCAGAATTCCTCAACCAGGCAAGTTGGCTGAGGAATTCTGGGAATTGAAGTCCACAAGTCATAAAAGGGCCACGCTTGAAGACCCCTGTTTTAAACTCACGCTAACATTGGGCTCTTCACATACAATAGAAGTGTAAATACCAAGTTGCCACTACAGCAGTCTTTTGGGAGAAGAAATGTGGTGGAGTTGATCCCCTTGTGATTTTTAAAAAAAATTATGTGATATTTCTCTTCATTTTTCCTCCATGTAGCTGTATTTTTCCACCAGCCTCTGAAGTTAGTTGTCATAAATCCTACATGGACTTGGCAACTTGAAGACGTGTGAACTTCAACTCCCAGAATTCCATGGCTGGCTGAGGAATTCTGGGAGTTGAAGTCCACAAGTCTCCAAGTTGCCAAGTTTGGAGACCCCGGATGTAGAGCTAAGTTGGCAATGTTTTTAAGCAATAGCATCTGTAAGCTCAGACAGTAAAAGCAAGATAGGACGAACACTAAGCATTGGAAGCATGATATATTTGAACATTATGTTCTGGAGTTTGGATTTCAGTTTATTTCATAATTTATGTTCTGACCCAGAGTTAAAACGCCTTATAAATCGGATCAGACAGATAAACTCAATAGGAATAATTTCATAACAAAAATGTATTTATTCAGAGGAAATACTTGCAATTGTGTTGGTTGTTTCTTCTGGACAATACATCTCTGTTCATTCCCATAGGTGAGAAGATAATGCTCTCTCCATACCATCTTTATAGTGGAACAGGGTCATTGGGTGACATCTGATGGCCCATGCTTCTCTTTAGACAAAGACATTCCAATCTGGCTTGTGTCCAGGAAGTCTCCCAATGCCATTTAGAAACTGCTCCCACTGACCCATTAACATGGGATGACTGACTAGCTAAAACTACATCACCCATAAGCCATCTTTTAAGGAGACAGCACTTAACCCAATAAATGCCAAACATTCTTACATGCAAACCTACATGCTCCAGTCAGGGTTACATAGAGTTATATGATTCAGAACAATTTAAATTTGGCATTAACATAAGAAAAGTTGGTTATGAGTCAAAAATCCCATCAACAGCTGTGGGAGATCTAATTTGTCATCATCATCATCATCATCATCATCATCAAATCCTTATTCAGTCATAGACCAGCATGTAGACTATAGAAATCACAGTTAATAGGGAATAAAACACAAAAGAAATGAGATGTATATATGTGTATGTATTTGAGTATCTATCTAGATTATCTATCTATCTATCTATCTATCTATCTATCTATCTATCTATCTATCTATCATCTATCTATCTATCTATTTATCACCTATCATCTATCTATCCCAGAGTTCCCCAATGTTTCCGGCTTTGTGGACCTGTGGAGGGCAGAGGGTCTCTGCGAGCAGCCAGCAAGCAGGCGCATACAACTCCATTTGCATGAGCAATGTGCACGTACACCTGCCGCTCACTTACATGGAGTGTGAGTGCTTGCCCACTGCTTGTGCAACTGAGGATGCACATGTGTGCGTGCATGCTCAACAGTCATTTCCATGGCTTGGTTGCAAACCCCTCACAGCCCACTAGTGGGCCCCAGCCCACGGGCTGGGGACCCCTAATCTATCCAGTTATCATCTAGCTATCTGGCTATCTGGCTATCTGGCTATCTGGCTATCATCATCAAGGGTTAGAATCAATCCTACTGTGTAAAGTGCAGACTATAGAGCAGTTTTTGGTAGTAGATGGAGAGATGGAGTCATATCATAGGGCCAGATTCAGGTCTGATATAATTTGAGACAAAGTGCTTTGAGTCTGACAATCATAGGAAGGTAATAGTTTGGTATTGGATCCTTCAGCATGGAAACTCATTGCATGACTTCAGCCCTGTCATGCTGTGGCAGCCCAATTTACCTCATAAGGTGACTATCAGAAATAGGAAGGAATGTTGTGTTTGCTACCTTGAATTCCTGAAGGAAAGGTGGAAAATCAATCAAATAAATAAATAATATATTGTTATTATAACTATTAAGTGAAAATGGCAGGCCTAGAAGTTCTATCATGTGGACCACACAATCCTAATGACAATGCTGCAAGAATCCAACAATTTTTTTTTCAAGAATTACATTAAAAAAACGTGTAAAATGTTGTGCAGAAAAATGAGGGAGTCCTTCAATATATGGCACTGATGTCCAATGGAACATAGAAAAATATTACCAGTGTATTGCAAGAGATAAAGGCAAAATATATTTCTCCAATGTTTGCCGAGAGAAAAAGAGGTTCTATTCAAACTCTTTTGGAACCATGGCTGATTGCAAAAGCCACAACAGTTGAATTTACCCATAATGTTACCCAATTGAGCAACTATTGTATGTTATGGGATGCTATTCTTTAAAAAAAATTGCTATCAGTATTATTGCTATTACTATCTAAGCAATTAATGCAATTTATTACTTTTTTTCAAGGCAGTATATATATTGAATGTTGACAGCTTGCAAATCTTGGAAATTATTTACAATAATAAAAAAAAATATTCCATTCCCAAGTTTATATTCCTCCCACAAAAAATCCCATGTTTTTTCATCTATGTTTGTAATATTTGCTTCAGAGGAGAAGCATAGTTGAAATTCAGAGACACAAAAGCAGGGAAATCACAATTTGGTTGGAACCAGGCAAGTAAATGGGGTTAAAATAATTCCAGACCTTGGTGGGTAACTGTGTCTTATTAGCTTGCAACTTGAAAAGTTCTGATTCATTTATGTACTGTTTGATGCATACCACCAAATACTATTGCTCTGACATATTATGCCCATTTCAAAGAAAGGTACATTTGACCAGGAGATTGCACTTGGAGATTCTTGCTTTTGCAGTCAGTAGTGCTGATGTTGTTACCTAGTTGGGTAATGAAACATCTGCAAGCAAACAACTAAGCTCAGACAGCACCGAGGACTCAATGGTTTAACCCTGAGCTATGTACTGTGTAGTCTCCATTATTAAAGACTGGGGGTTTTTTTTGTTTGCATATTCTCCAGCAAATATGAGAATATTGTGTTTTGTTTGGAAAAAAAGACCATCAGATCTTCAAAAATACTGCTCCCAAAGGAATTGCCAGTATTTGTTGTTTCCGTAGGTGACACAAAATATTATCCTGAAAGGACAAAGAGTTGCAATAGCTGGTTTTCCAATAAAGACATGGTGTAAGGACCCACCTCACTTTACATCTTAAGAAGACAGAACTCTTGGAATAGAGTCCAACAGGCATCTTTATTAAGAGAAAATGATTGCAGGCATTCTAGATAGGATCTGAGGGATCAACCCCTACCATTCAATGTTTTAAGTGTTCCCAAGCAGCCCCCACCCCACAGTCCTTCCGGGCGACGTTCACTCATCCTCTCTTTTCCCAGATCCCAGGCGTTACATTGTTCCACCCCTTTTCCCTCACTGCCAGCAAAAGGGAGACTTCAGAGAGAGTAGATGAAAGGTGATGGCCATATTGTTATGGTCAGTCCTCTTGATGAGAATCAACATCCAGTCCTTTGTAGTTTAAATGAAGGGAGAGTCATAAAACCCCCTTGCTTCCTCCTCCCCTTTCGCAGTATGACAGAATCCACAGAGAGTAAGAAATGGGGTTTTTTTTCAGAGTAGATAGCTAGAAATGAAATATAATTGGATTCTGACACATGGCTTATCTATATCATGCTGATTACATCCCCAATGATCACAGAGGTAGATTTGAGCTAAAGAATTGCAACCCAACTCCAGTGTCTTCTGGCTATTTTGAGTTGAAAGGGAAACCTCCTTTAACTGTAGAGATATGTGATGGAGACAAGTGTTCCCAACCCTTGACTATGGTTAAATGTCAGTTACCCACATTCCCCAGAGAGTGTGGAAGTTACTGAAAATTCTGAACTTAAGTCTATATATCTAGCAGTGCTCCAAGTTGGAAAACAGTGATGTATAGGTTGTCTCTTGCCTTGCAGATATCCTCAGGGCCTCATGGCTGATAAGCAACAAGTGTTGTAACCCCCAACCTACAACAGTTCATTTAGTGACTGTTCAAAGTTCCAACGGCATTGGAAAATGTGATTTATGATCGTTTTTAATAGTTATTACCTTTGCAGCATCCCCATGATCATGTGGTCAAACTTCAGCTGCTTGTCAACTGGTTCCTATTTATGACCTTTGCGGTATCCCAGGATCATGTGATCCCCTTCTGCGACCTTCTGATAAGCAAAGTCAATGGGAAAGCCAGATTCAGTTAACAACCAGTTTACTAACTTATCAACTGCAGTGATTCACTTAACAGCTGTGGCAAGAAAAGTCCTTAAATGGGGTAAAAATCACTTAACAAATGTCTCAACCACAGAAATTTTGGGCTCAATTGTAGTTGTAAGTTGAGGACTACCTGTATTATGTTTATATTTATTGTTACCATGTGGGTAACGAATGAGTAATTGCATGTATGAATTAAAAGGATTGTCCTAGTGAAGTATTGGTGCATATATGGCATCTTAGATTCTTCATCAAGTTATGGTATCTAATTTATAAGTTTTGTGTATCTGACGTATAAGTAGATTAAGTAGATAGTAATAAGTGGGTAGAATAAATTCTAATGTTATCATTGTACAAGATGCTAGACATGTATATTGGCTATTACAATTTAATCACATCTAATATATTCTGAAGAGTCCTGCTCTTTCCCCCCTAAGTAAAGCCTTGGCTGATTCATAAAGAATTCATACTAGTATCTATTCATTAGATACTAGGCACTTATACAACAATTGTGCAATTGTCTAAGTCTTCTTAAGCTTCTTAAGAAACACAGAGTAAAGTGTTCAAATCAGTACACCACAATTTTAGCAACAAATCTCATCATTAGAAGGAAAAATGGGTGCTACTTGGATTCCAGTTCATCCTTGGGACATAATTATTGTTTTGCTCCATCATTGCTTTAGAACACAGAATACAATCAGAGTTGGAAGGGACCTTGGAGATCTTCTAGTCCATTCCTGGTCAAGCAGGAGAATCTATACCATTCCAGACAAATGGCTGTCCAGTCTCTTCCTACTTGCTTTTTGTAATTGCTTGCATATTTACAAATAGAGGACAAAGAACTAAAGTCCCATATGGTAGATTATTTTTATAAAGTGTGAGTGTGTACATGGGCAAGCTGTTGTAAATTTAATATTTGTATTTTCTTCTGTTCCCCTTTTCCTTCCTGCTTTATTTCCCCAAAGATTTCCACTAAGTCAGCCAATGAGAAAATCAACAGTTCATATCCTGGGAGGATAAATATATAAATATGAAAGCAACTACTAACCTTTTCCTTCATGTGAATAATTGTTAAAAGTAATCTGAAGAAGAGGATGTTCTAAGAGAAGGAACATATTCCTTGCAACCCCCAAAAAGATTAGGAAACTGTTTTTAATAAAGCCCACCAGCTGGCAAGGTCTTATATGGTGAAAAGGGATGTTTTTCTCATGACTGTCAAGTGCTTCTTGTTTTTGTTTTTTTGATTGATCAGTTATGAAATCTGTTTCAGAGGCTTGTTCATCATTATAAAACACCTTATGAAATCAGACATGGCAGCTGCCATTCTCAACTATTATCATAAAATTTCAGACTGCAGGCACAATGGAGCTGGGTGCTTGGGTGCATGAACACAGAATATTGAATTGGAAACAGATGAAGCATTGTCCTTGAGCCAACAACTCCTGCGGTTGAAAGTAGTTTCTTGTCTGATGCTGCCCTCTGGTGGACATAACATGCATGGCATATGTAATGCATGGCAACGTGTTACAAATAGAATTCTCCAAAGAACAAAATCCATTTCAGGCTCTTTCCCAGGGCCCACAACAGCTCTTAGGAACATTCTAACTAACTAGATAACCTTTATTGTCATTTTTTTTCCTGTGGGCACAATGGCACACATTAAAAATGAAATTTAGTTGCTTCCTCTCAAAGTGTACACATATGTAACACATTTAAAACATACTATATGCAACATATGTATAGATCTACATATAAGTAATGTATAAATATTATTCACTGTCCATCTTGAATACAAAATGGAAGGAGGGAGCTTTAGAGTTCACAAGGTTAATACTGTATAGAACAAAGCTGTGATTGAATCTGGATGTTCTGCTTTGGATACTGTTATAAGCAGTAGCCAGCCCTATACAAATGTAAATGTAAAACCATCAGAAAGTTAGAGCCAAAGAACTCAAGAAGACAAAGAGACTTATAATCTGCATGCCCCACCCAAACTCTAGGAGTCATTAGCCCCATCACCAGGGAAGCAGGATATGACTTTTGGGATATAATAGGACTAACCCATTACCATCAAGTATACTAGAGAGGCACACCTAAACTCAGGTCAGAATACGTGACACAGGAAATAGCCTCAAAGTTCATGCCACAGGAACAGGAAACTTCCAAACAAAAGGCTAGAGAGGGTATAAAAACCTACTGCCTGTGTGCTCAGCCCCTTTCTCTCCTCTGCTCTTTCCTGCAAGAACCATCTTTCTGCTTCTTCAATATACTGTAACCATCTTCCCAAAGCAGTCGCCATGTTGCTTATTTATTCCCGGCTTAGATGAACCAGGATGAAGACTTTACTTCTAACAATACCATGGAGTCCCAGAAGGTAACAAGGAAAACAGGTTGTGAAGAGGATGTGTCGTGTCCCAGACAATCTTGCGGACCCTGCTCAAGCAACACTTATCTGCCATGTCCTGGATGGAAGGGAGGGAACTGCCAATGATCTTTTCAGCCATCCTCATCCCTCTCTGCCCTGCCTTCCTGTCTGAAGCAGTGATGCTTCGAAACCAGACTGTGATGCTGTATGACAAGATGCTCTTGATCGTCCCTCTGTAGAAAGTGGTAAGGACAGGGGAAGGAAGATGTGCTTTTCTCATGCAACACAGAAAATGCAGGCGCTGCTGTGCTCACTTCACCAGTGTCTCGCTGTTGAGTGACCAAGCCAGAACATGTGGGACACAGCAGTGAAAAGGGCCTGGCTTTTGTGCCTGGCTAAGATAGCAACTGTTGACAGCAGAATAGTGTTGCAATGATTTAGGATAAGTGATGCACTTTCTGTCTTGGACTGGGAGGATGCTGTGCTTCCATGCCTGGATAGTATAGGCCTGGGGGCAGCTGTGCTCCTGGCTCACCCTTGTGTGCTCTTGCTGGGGACTGTCTATCCACCAATATAGTTCTTCACCATAATTTCAGGGCTGGTTAAAAAAGTTGGTGCTTAGGAGGCAGTGATTGATCCTGGGCAGGGGATGGCAACATTCTTGGGGGTGGCCTTGTGTCAGGGCACAGACATAGCTGACAGTTCTTGGTTTGCTACTGGTGGTAAGGTCAAGCAGTAAAGCTTAAGACATGACAAGTCATTTCAAACAGTTTCCTTTTTTGTTCTTCCCCTTTAGACAGAAATCTTGCCAAACTAAAGTACTCTTCATGGATCAGGCATTGCTTCTGATCTGTGTGGGGTGCCACTCAGTGAAGCAAAAGAATATTGTCTACCAGGCAAAAATACCATCCCTCTCTCCAGACATCTGCAAGGAACTGATTCATAAGGAAGTGTGGATGTTTCTACTCATTCCTCCTCTGCAGAACAGCTAGCTCAGGATCAGATCTTACCAGATGGTTTAGCCATCTGTCAGCAATTACCCCTTCTCTTAAGGAGATAAGCTGATGGCTGTTTTCCTTACAGCAGATGATCCCAAGTGAGCCCATCCATTGTGTTCTTTAAGCTGTCCTGCATGAATTTTAAACCATCTCATTAATTGTTTCAGAGGTCTTCATTCTTCGTAGCTTGATTGCTCTTTCTTTTCCCAAGACGTTCTTTTGCATTTTTAAAATTCAACACCAGCAGAGTTATGGAGATCTTATTGCTCAATTATCATTTGTGCCTTTTTGATATAATTCATATATCTGAATTATTCCCATTTTAATTTAGGGTTCTTTTGCCATTATATATGTGTGTTTAAAGATTAATTGTACAAGCTCCATTAAAACAAACTTATGGGTGGGAAGATGATAAAGATAAAAAAGATTAATTATCACAAAATCCCTCCTATAAATGATTTAGCATCATCTTTAATCTCTTGTTCAATGGATCTACATAGAGGTTATGATGTTATATGATGAGCATATTGCTGATACCAAAGGCCTGTTTCATGCTTTATTTAAAGCAGCTTTATAGCTTCAGAATCCCATTATGAATCTTCTCAGCAGCTACAAAACTCCATCGGCTTCAGTGAAGTCATGCTGATTTACCTCCACTGAGTATCCAATCCAAGAAAAATATTCATACTTTATAATGCTGAAAGGTCCGGATTGCTCCCTTTGTTTATTAAACAGCCCTTATAAATGTGAGGCTTTAAACATGTACACTAAATGGATTGTGCAGCAGATTAGGGTGCAAATGTACTGAGTCTCATGCAGTTAAATAATAATTACAGTTAGAGTAATATGCTGAACTTACTCTGCAATATTTCCATGTGCTCATTTGCAAGGCTATACCCTTTGGAACAATGATGGTAATCCTATAGAATAAGAAAGTTTTACTGCAGGAAGTGGAATCTTCTAACAGGTCATGACACAGGAAAAACCTGTTGAGAATGGTCAAATGGTGCAGATTTTTTAATGCACTGATATCAGCATACAATGGTTTGGCTTACAAGTCAAGACAGTCTATTCAATAGCATGGAGTTTCATAGCTATTCATGGCTTTTCAAATTTCTTTATGGCTTGTCAGCTTGCTATCACTGGTCCTGCTAATTTTAGACATCATTTAAATCTAAAATGGACTTACAGGCTGATAGGTTATGTGCTCAAAGCATAATGAAGCAATTTTCACAGCTGCATCACTATATGCCCAACTTTACAAGAATTCACCCAAGCCTCATTCTCATCATACTGATTTTTTCCTGGAAAGTGGTCCTAAAATGATATTGATAGTAACAATGGAAACTTTTTGTGCAAAGTATTAATTTCCTAAAATAAAAAAATCAAAGTGCTTTCCCCCCAGCTGAATGGAACTACATGCATATAGCATCTGATTTCCCTTTGCAGAGTATTTAAAAACAAAACTATGTTCTAAACTGGAAAGGATCTTGAGATGAATGATCACAACTATCTGTCACATATGAAGAAACTTGATTCAACTTGAATTTGGACAAAATCACCTGGAGGAGATGGAATATTGCTTGTAGAAGAAATGGCTCAGAAAAAGGTATAGAATCAGCCTGATGGCTACATTCTTGAATACATTCTGATTAGATATAAGGCACATTGAAAGGAATATAATGAATTTCAAAGGCAGTTGTAATTTGTTATAAAGAATTGTTCAAAGAAGGAATAAACCCCTACAAGGCTGAAACTGACCTTGGAATGATCAATGTGAGTCTAGCTGATACAGGATATAGCCAAAGAAGGAATCATGGCATTATCTGAAAACAACTTAGAATATAGAGACTATGTGACTATTATTAGGTCAATGTGATCCATGTTTATATGTTGTGAAATAAAACTTCTTCTGGATCTTAACAGACAAATCATTCAAATATGTGATGGTTGCCTTTTAGGTTATAAACACTGAACAATAAAACATTTCAGTAATAGTTTTATGATTGTTATTATTAGGCAATAACTCTGAAGCCAACAAATGAGTCCATTTTAATGAGAATTTGTTCAGTGAACTTGGAGCCCATCAGAAAAAAGACTTGTGGGAAGAAAAATTAATTAGTACAAACATGAGTGCAAATTTTCTGAATTTTTTCTTGTTTGTTTTGTCTTTGTTTTCCTTTTACTTTAAAGCATTTTTCATGTGCACAATTACAAAGTTTGTATGGTTTTCCTTGGTGACGATAAAAAGTGGTTTTATTGTTATTATTATAATTATTATAAATGGGGATAAAAGTTAAAGTGAAAAAAGAGAGGTCACAGTTTTGTCATTGGTATGTGAAGGTTGTTCCAAGGGCCCATCCAGAGTTCTTCATCTTCTGACTGTGCGTGATCACCGGGCAAGTCCGAAGACTCTTTGATACTTTCATTACCAATGATGGACTCTTGCTGGTCTGTGCTTTTTAATCTCTTCCCTGCTGCTTTTGTTGCTATGTTGTCAGTGTCTACTGCAGAGGCAGCAAAGGAAACATTACAGGGTCTGGTGTTCAGTTTATCGTTAGATGATGCCCCTGTGGGAAATGTGTTCAGTGGGATGTTTTCCTCGTGTGTTACACCTAACTTATCAAGCTTCTTGAATTGTTTTCCCAGTCTGGCAGGAGATGTGACCTTCAAATTGTTTGAAAGGCAACTTCGACGTGTTCTGATAATTGATCCATTTTGGGCTATGTATATATTGCCATTGCCATTGGCTGGAATATTGGGGTTGCTGAGACGATTCCTCTGGCTTTCTGGGGCACTGTCCTCTCCAGTGGAGCTGCTCTCATATTCAGGATCAAGGACCAACTTGATCCTTTTCTTTTTGGCCCACTGGAGGACAACAAAAAGAGAGAAAATATTTAAGTATCTCCTAGTTTATTTTTAATGCAGAACACTGCTTTTCTGTCTCTACTAAAAGAAAAAATCCTAAGCATAGAAATAAGACTTATAATACATAGTCCCCTTGATTAATTCATCAATTTACACTAGGTTCTCACGCCATGCTCTTTGAAATGGAAGGTAAGCACATGTAAAACAATAACTTTTAAAAATACTGTATCGAGAGAATATCTATGAAACAATAATCCATCTTCTCCTCTCTGGTTTCTAGCATGCAGGAAGTTTATTTTTCAAGCATGTGGAAAGCAGGACACAGTGAAAATGTTGTTGTGCAATTTGTAAAGGGTAAGAGAGTAAATGATATTCACCCTATCATGACATTTAAGTAGCATACTGAAAATAATCTTAAATTACTACACTTGAGGTTAGTCTTGAATCTATATTAGCTAAAATATTCTAACTTGGGAAGAAATATCGTTGGTACCAATGTTATATCCAAAGCAGTGCTTAAAAGTGTGTAAACCTGTTTGAGTTTTCAATATTTCTGCAATATTTCAGTATGTTTTTGGCTCATTTGTTTAAGTGAGTCTACTTTTAGGACTTTTGTGGAGAACAAATCATGCTTGAGGTCATATTTATGGAGAAATATTGAACATACAAAAGATTGACAAGCATATCTGTGTCTATGCCTGCATCTCTGTTTCAATCATATGAAGATATCTCTTGGGGAAGAGATGAGCTACATCTGTAAGTATCTCCAAACATGTCCTATACAATGTAAAACAGCTATAGGTGATTCTGTATATTATTACTCTATGGAGGGATCTCTCAGACAGCATCAATTCAGTTCCTGAAATTTGTTCAAGTGAACCAGTAGCTAAAAAAACTAGAAGAGCTATAGTCATACTGGGATAGGCATAATCATAATTTTATGCACATCTCTCCATGAACAAATAATGAGTTATTTAAAGTTCATACATGAAAGCCTTATTATGAAATAATTCAACTATAACATAAAATAAAAAATACTGACAAATGTATAGGATTTAGCAATAGAGGTGGTACTCATGCTAATAATAAGGTTAGTATTTTAAAAATAATAGCTTTCTTCCAGAATCATTCAATGATTTATGAAAAGTGCTTGATATTTCTTCTTATCATGGTTCATCGTAACAAATGAAAGAATAATTTTTATTCTTCAAGGAAGTGGAAGGTATGGAAATGGTTAGAAAAAAGACTGTCCACCAAGGATCTAATATGAATATGTATCTCATCATTTAAATTATTATTTACATTTTAAATTTAAATATTAATATTTTATCTAAAAAGTCCAATGCGAGTTTATATCATCCTTATAATTGGCACCAGCAAAAAGGAAGCAAAAGCATCAATCTCCTTAAAAATTAATTTCCACACAAAAGAACAAAACTATCAGCATAAGGAATAAAGAGATAGATTGTTTGCAAACAATGTTAAAGTGAGAAAAAATGGTTATAAATAGAATTGCTTTTTAAAGATATGCAGGCACTCTTAGGAAAAAAACACAAACTGTGCATTATATTGTACATATGTTTCAGTGCATAATTAATTCACATGGGTTTTCTTGACGATTGCAGTGTCAAGGAAAAACTTGCTTGTGTGAATAAACCATTACTGGAAAGGAGGATCACAGCAGTTCACAACACTTCAAGCATCTCTACTGAATAAACAGGTTAATCAGAAAGTATTACATGGTGATTTATATTGCCTGTAACGGCTTTTAATATCTTTATTCTAAAAAGCTTTGTCATGGCACTGAGAGATTTAATATTTAATTCTTTAGGCCTCTTGACCTTTTCCAATTAGTACATGTAGCACTTCTGCAAAAGTATGACTATCTTCCATATTTTGTCTGTCTAGTTTGTTCTGTGAGATTTCCATAGTAATGCTTTCTCATTGACAAAAAGCAATACACACAGTGCACAGCAAACAAATTAAAAAAAAATCCACTTCACTGCAAACTTTCTAACCATAGTCTCACTTTTCTTTTAAAAGGATGTTGAATCACTAGGAATGTCTGATTCTGTAGTATCGGGAACATCTTTGGTATTATGGTCTGATTCACCTAAATACTCTTCAGGGCCTCTTTTCTTTATATTTTCACTTTTCATGTCTTCTTTGGAAACTGTTACTGATGTTGGTTTCTTGATAGTGCTTTTCTCCTTTTCAGTAGCATGTCCATCACTCTCTTCTTCACTGCTGCCTGTTTGTTGGCTGGAAGTAATGTTTTCACTGTTGAACGTGGCTTCATGGTCACTTGATTCCTCCTGCTCCTGCTCCTCTTCTTCTTCCTCTTCTCCTTCTCCCTCTCCCTCTCCCTCTTCCTCTACATCTTCTTCTTCCTTTCCCTCTCCTCCTCCTTCCTCTTCCTCTTCTCCTTCTTCCTCTTCTCTTTCTTCCCACTCTTCTCCTTTTTCTTCCTCCTCTTCTACAATGGAAGGTGATTCTTCTGTGGCTTCAGATATTTCAGCTATTGCATTATCTAACTCACTTCCAGCTCTAGAACGTGTTTTGAAACTGGACCCAGAAGGCTCATCCTTCCTTGACCCTGGAGTAACTTCACTGCTGATGGAACTTTGCATCAATGATGAGATATTTGACTCTTTATCATCTTCCACAAGGTCAGAAACTTTGCTCTGAGAATTGATTGTTCCGTCTTCTGAGTCGTTGCTTGAGGAAGAGCCAGATGAATCTGAATGTTCTTCATCAGAGTCCACTGTGCTTTCAGTAGCTTCATCTTGGTCTAGGGTAACTTTCAAATAATCTTTATCTGATTGAGATGTCAAAGAACTACTTTCTGATGAGGAGGATGAGGATGAGGAGGAAGAGGAGGATGTTGACTTAGTAGATGATGTTGTAATAGAAAATGATGTTGTTTTAGAAGATGATGTCATTTCTTTCTTTTTTCCATAATCACTAACTTCAGATTCACTTTCTGCTGTGACACTAATTGAGATTCCAGACTTAGATTCAGATTCACTTACTTCCTCAGAGGTACCATGTTCCTGACCTTTCTTCAAAATACTAGCATGTTTAAATTTACGGCCAAGCTTTTTTGAAGATGGTCCATCACCTGCTGATTTCTGCAAGTAGGTTCCCTTAATAACCTTACTGTCTTCTCCATCTGCCTGCTGTGCTGCCATCAGCTTGACATAATCTGAATCTTTACCTCCTCCTTTTTGTAGCATCATTGGAAATATCTTGGGTTTTTTCCATGGGGATGGTGCTGCTTCAGTTGTTGCTGGCCTATGAGCACTAACTGCTATTCGGCCCAGCTGCATCACTGCTCTTAGTTTCCTTCTTTTCTGGACTGGATTTTCTCTTACAGTCTTCTCTTTACCTTTACTACTAAGAGCTAATTGAGAACCTGGTTTCTGGATTACAGCTCTTCCAACTTGACTTGTTCCCTGTTAATTACATAAAGGAAATTTATATATCCCTTTTAGCACAATTTTTGAAAACTTTCTGGAATGAAACTTGATACCATAGAATACACAGATGGGGAAAAATGGAGTAATTAATATCCAGCACTTATCTAGAATCAAAATAGACAGGTGGATCCTAATTTTTATAGCATCTTAGGAAACTTGAATCTTGAATGTCTGTGTAGCACTTTTTAAACCCTGAGTGATAATCAACAGTTCTCCCAAAAAGCATGATTATTTTTCTTTTAAAAAGTTCTGAATATCTGTGTATTCAAGGAATATTGGCAATAGCTATTTTCCTAAAAGAAACTCTAGCTTTTGGGCATTTTGTGTTAAATTTTACATGTTCCACAAAATGTTGGGGGTTAGCAGAGATCACTCTCTTTTAATCTGATATCTCATATATCAACCTGATATTTTGCAAAAGATTTTAGATATCCATTTGTTAGCTGAAAAAATGGAATTATATTTCTTTAATGATAAACATTTTTTATTATTACTTGGACCACTAGGGGGTACTACAGATCTGAACAAGAATAGGAGAGGTCAAAACCATATTTTAAAAAAAGAAATAAAGTCTGGTCTTAGGCCTATATATAACTATAAATATGGTGTGGCTGTTTAGCAGAATGGAAGTATAATATATGCTACTTTTCATGAGTTATTGGCTGTTGTATATTAACCATACCAATACTAAAGATCTTGAAGACAGTAAGGAAGAATTGCTGATACGGCAAATTCAGTGATAAAGAAGATGTATTTATTTCTTTACAAGTAGTACTCCTATTTATTAATATGCATTTCAGTCATTCTATAGATGCAAGTAGGTCTCCCTAGTGCTCAGAGGGTAAGAATCTAGATAACCTCCAACGTCCTTTCCAACTCTGTTATTCTATGTTCTATGAATGCTGCTACAGAAATAATAAATCAGGGGTCTTCAAACTTGGCCCTTTTATGACTTGTGCTGGCTGAGGAATTCTAGGAGTTGAAGTCCACAAGTCATAAAAGGGCCAAGTTTGAAGACCCCTGTAATAAATCAACTAACTAATCCTTAGCTTTACTTTGAAGCCTGACACCCTACCATAGTCCTCCATTATCTCCATCAATTTCCTTGCTGACTGTGCTGGTTGCGACATTGTCACCAGCAGGTCATCCGCAAAGGCACATAGTTTGTAGTCTTGCTGTTTAATCTGTATGCCCTGTACATCCTCTGCCGCTCTTATTCTGTTCAGTAATATATAAGAGAAACACCAACCAAACAAAAGGTACTCGGAGTATACTTGAAGAGGGAAGGGAGGAGGGAAGAACGTTTACTAAAACAGATGTTTACAAAGATTAATACCTAATGTTGTATGCTATGTTCTAGGATGATTGTTTAGCAATAGGATCTTTGGTTTAATGTTGATCACATTAATATGGAACCAGATAAGAGAAACACCAATCAAACAAAGTGTAACAGGAGTATAGTTGAGGCTAGACGCGAGGGGTGGAAAAAGGCTTACTAATTCAGACGTTTTCAATGACTAATACTTAGTATTGTATATCAGGTGCCATGATGATTGCTGCACAATATGTTTTTATGTTCAATGTTGATTGTTTTAATAAAAGAATTTTATATATTAAAAAAAAAGATAATGTCAGCTGGTTATTATTCCAAAGGCAGATATAATGACAGATTATCCACTTAAGAAATAGCAAATGAACTGATGGTTTCAAAGTTTTGTTGATTAAAATTCCTGAGGTTACTTTTATAGTGTTTTAAGCCCTATATAATCCACCTGTGTATATTTGAACTTTTCAAATATTTATGTTGCACTTTAATTCTGACTTCATGAACTTGTTAGTTCGCAGCCCTTATTTATAAATATATTGACTGCCAATTTCTATTTTTTTCCCTACATTTTTTTAATTGATAAAAAACCCCAAGCATGGAAAGTGATATGGGTCCTAAGATAAATGAACAGAAGGGTAAGTTTTTGGAGAAAATTGTCCCTTTGGTTGTACTTTTGCACGTTTCAATTGTGCATTTCCCTGCATTACTTTATCTTGGTCCCAGAAAAGATTTTCTGGACGAAGAGGAAGACGGCAAGAACTTTCTTTATGAAAATGGGATGAGGTCAGTGTGGGAAGTTAGCTGGCAAGCAGCTATGGAAAGACAAAACTGAGCAAAATTCAAATTAAATTAAATTAGGCAATGTCTGTCTGGTTTTAGACAGTTCTACCAGTACTATGGTTTCAAACATGCCTCTTTCTAAGGATATGCAAGTAAGAGACACTGACCCTCTCTTCTCTGAATTTCTTTCCATTTGTTTCTTTTACCATTCTTAAAGGGTTTTGAATATAAAACCAGATAATCTATTGCACACACAGAATATTAGAATTTTAGCATACCAGAACAATGAATTCAAGTGAATTTTGGAATAGCATCAAACCTACCTCTGCTTCTGTAGAAGTCCCCTGTGGACTATAATAATATCCACTATCATTCTCCACAACCACTTCTCCATACTCATCGTACATCCCAGAAGGAGATAACAAGCGTCGCCGACTTCCGTATTGAGGCAATTCGTACCTGGTGGAAAAACCAGGTACAGACACCTTCCATGTTTTTATACAGTTCAATTATTGCTCTACTACATTTTTAAAAATTTATTCCATTACTTTTGGTTTCTCCATCCCTTGCCCAATGAAAGACCTAATTGTTTCTAGACTTACCTTTGAGAGATGTATCCACATTCTACCTTCAAAGATATAAACAAAACCCCTCAAAAGTAATAAAAAGTAATAATTATAAGTGCAAAAGGAGGCATGATTAGTAAGAAATACTATAACATTCCATTTCTGAGAAACAGAACATCATTAATTCTCCAGCATGATGCCTGTAGAATCCACCGGTGGGTAATTATAGCCTTCCTGCTCAGAAGAGACTCAGAACTTTAGCCACACCTCCCTCTGGGAGTGTCCTCCAGTTTTTGACTTAATCTACAGCTCAGCAGGACGCAATTTCTTTGGCTCCTTAGTTAGATTAGGTTTAAAGATTTAAATAGATTTAAATAGATTTATTTTTAATTGGTTTCAATCCAAAACTTTAAGTAGATATTTTTTTAAAAGAAAATTCTTACTATTTGGACCTAAATTTGCTAAATTTGGCTGCGTTTCTTCAGGGACTATTTAGGCCTTGGGCCTTAAGAGCCTAACAGGCTCCGTCTGGAAAGACTGCTTGTGGAACGTTTCTTTTGTTCCCATTCAGCCGATTGCCAAGCAGATCGGCGGAACGGCTTTTCTCTTAGCTGTCTTCATTGGGAGAGGGTTTCCTCCTTCCTCGCTGCGGCGGACGAAGCAGGCAAATTCAGATCGCAGCGGAGCTGCACAACTCAATCGCAACTGCCTTCTGAGTGGGGGGAAGAGATCCTGGTCGGCTTATAGGCTTTCTAGAGTATCTTTAATCCTCCGTTCTTCAGCCTCTCGCCTTTCTACAAGGCATTAAGAGGTACAGTTGCCATTGACTGCGTGTTTCTAACGTGGCCGCCATTTTGAAGGAGATTCAGGCATGGCTGCCATTTTGGAAGAGACTCAGGCGTGGCCGCCATTTGATGGAGCTCAGGAACAGAGGCCATTTTGTAGGGACCTCGTATTCCTCACGTGTTGTGGGCCTGCTTAATATCAGATATAGCCTGCTGTGTCAGGCCTTCACCGGGGGGAAAGAAAGTTTCTGATAGTCTGCACAACAAAACCTTGCAAGTTGCTTAAAAATCACTCTTGTGGTGACCTAGTGCATTACACAAATATACTGTCTATTCATTGAATTTTAGCTTGTGTACTGTTTTCCTTTGCAGTTGATTTGAGTGAAGGGGAGTTTCATTAGATTCCACCTGTTACTGGTTTAGTTTGTGGCCTTGTGCCACTCGGCCTTCACAGACAGTTCTAGGGAACTGTCTGGCTGTTCTTTGCCATTGCTGTAGTTCAGAGCGAGGGTTGCTTCCCATCTCTGACAAATAGATCTGCGTCTTTGGGTTCCCCCCACCCTCTAGGTATCCCTTGCCTGGATTATCTAGATAGCAATGGCAGACAGTTCCTCACCCCAGGCATACCAAGGCTCTGGCACCCCTCATACTAACAAAGTGCAGATCTGTTGATTTGGATGCAGGGGGGGGCAAGAAGAAAGCTAAAACAAAGCACCTGTCTACCAAGGAGCCATCTAAGGCAGCTGAGGGAGAGGCCACGAGGAGACACCAGGCGCTGGAGAGGGAGTTCTCCAAAGCCCGAAGGCTCAGGTCCAGTGGAGCTGAAGTGGTTTTCCCTGCTCCATTGGACACTCCTATTCCCTTTGAGCTGCATTTTGTGCCTGCCCAGGATGCCCCTAGGGCATGGTCTCCCCGGGGGAGAAACTGAACAGGTTGGTCCCCCTCGCTCATCATCATCTTCACCTATGCAACAGGGTCCTGAAGCCACACATGCAGCCACTGAAGCAGGGGTCAGTACTAGAGATCAGCAAGATCTGTGGTCAGAACAGTTTCACACCTTTATGCAGCAAGCGTTTGATCAATTCATGTCTTCCTCTAGGGGTCAACCACGATCTCAACCTCCATTGCCTCCATCCACACCCCATTCCCAAGTGGAACGTGCCACAGTCCCAGGTTCTGGTATCTCAGAGGCTTCCTCACAATTAGGAGAGGAAGGGTCAGTGGATCTAGAGATGACCGACATGCCATTGTTGGAGGATGAGGAGGCAGCGCCTGAACAGGCATCAACTTCGGGTCTTTTTGATCCATCCTTATTTAAGTCCCTATTTCTTAAGGCCTGTACCACAGTCAACCTTTCTTTGGCGAAGGATGACAAACCTTCCACTTCTGATGACCAAGAATGACCTTGTTTGCTGATGACCTTGTTTGCTGAACAGGTAGCAGAGGACAAACAAATTCCTTGTCCATGGGTTTTTCGTTCTACACTGGAGAAACAGTGGGCCTCTCTGGCAACGGTGCCTTCTCCCAACAGTACAGAGAAGAAACTATTCAATGTTTCTTCTTCATTTGCATCCCTCTTGGACGTGCCTTCTGTGGACAGTCCTTTAACTTCTCTGTTTTCCACCTCTGCTATTCCAGGGGATATGGCTGAGGCCCTGAAGGCAGAGGACAAAAAATTCGAGTTCTCTCTTCATCAAGCTCATCAATCCTCGGCATGGGCGATAAGAGCTGCTACTTCAGTTTCCTTCTTTGCAAGGGCATTTATCATGTGGCTCCGTGAACTCCAGACACTCGTCCTGCCTGATCAGGTTTGCACTCACCAAACATTGGGGAAGTTATTGGCAGCGTCCAAATACATGGCAGATTCTTCTCTCTATGCCACCAGGTATTCAGATAGATCCATAGCGGCCACTGTTGCTTTGCGCAGACTACTTTGGCTCAAACAGTGGCTGACGGACTTAAAGTCCAAGTGGCGCCTATCTACGTCCAAGTACAGTGGCTCTCAGCTATTCGGTACTATTCTTGAACCACACATAATCGAGGGCAAGGATAAACGTAAGATCCTAGTGCACCTATCCAAGAGATTGGATAGGCGTCCCCAGCAGGAATTCCGTAGACAGGTTTTCCATCCAAGCAGTTCCTGGGAATGGAGACAGCCCTTTCGGAGCGGCCAGTCCTGGGACTGGCCCAGAGGCTCACGATCCTTTCCCCCCAGGCAGGATCGCCAACAGGACCACCAGAGCAGTGCAGCCAAGGGCCAGTTCCAATCCAAACATTCATTTAGGGGTTCTGGGGCCCATCCCTACAGGCGGTCCAAGTGACGCCAGGGAGGACGCTCCCATAGGGGGTCGCTTGGCGCTGTTCAGCGACGTCTGGGAGCTCACCACCACTGACTCTTGGGTCAGAGAGACCATAAAACACAGTCTAGCCCTAGAGTTTTATTCACCCCCTCCAGGTCGCTTTATACAGTGCACTGTCTCACGAAACCCATCCAAAGCAAATTTAGTAGCCTTGGCCATCTCCTATCTGGTAGAAATCAGGGCAATAGAGCCTGTGCCATGGGACAGGAAAGGGAGGGCTTCTACTCCATTCTGTTCGTGGTTCTCAAGACCTCAGGGGGATGGGGAGCAATACTCGACTTAAAAGGGCTAAATCACTTTGTGACCTACAGAAGGTTCAAAATGCAGTCCCTAAAATCAATTTTGGCCAGCATCAGAAAAAGGGATTTTCTCTCCTCCATAGACCTAACAGAGGCATACTTACACATCCCAATACTTCCGGATCACCGCAGGTTCCTTCGCTTTTGCTATGCACACCGGCATTATCAATACAGAGCCCTTCCCTTCGGCCTGTCTTCAGCCCCAAGAGTATTCACAAAAGTTCTGGCTGTGTTGGCGGCTTACCTCAGAATGTTACCAGTGTGCGTGCAATGCTATCTGGACGACATCTTGGTTCAGTCCAGTTCCCTCCAGTCGGCTCAATCAGATCTAGAGGTCACTTTACATACCCTTCAGGTTCACGGATTTTTGGTGAACTTCAAAAAGAGCCACACGACTCCTACAAAGTGACTACTTCATCTAGGGCGATCATAGATTCAGATCTCTGCAACGTTTATCTTTCTCAGGAGTGTCGGGTCAGCATCCGAAAGCTCGTGCACAGGGTTCGGAGAGAGAGAACAGTACCTCTGGTACAGCTGTCTCAACTCCTGGGAAAGATGGTTTCTTGCATGGGGATCGTCCTGTGAGCCAGACTCCACTCCAGAAACGTTCAATGGTTCCTCCTTCCCTTCCAGAAAAGGAACCTCAGTTCGTCCACCAGAAAGGTCAGGGTTCCTCATCACACCCTGCTATCTCTTCTGTGGTGGACGTTGTCAGTAATGTCCAAAGGGACAGTTTTCAAGGAGCCCCCCAGGCTCATCTTGACTACAGATGACAGTCTGTTCAGTTGGGGTGCCCATCTTCAGACCCATCTCGCCCAGGGTCAGTGGTCATGACTGGATTTAGTACACAACATAAATTGGCTCGAACTCAGAGCCATACACTTAGCTCTTTGTCACTTCTCCTCCCTAATCGTGGGACGTCATGTCCTGGTTCTGACAGACAATGTGGCAGCCAAGGCCCACGTAAACAAGGAGGGAGGGACTAGGTCATGGGCACTCATGCAGGAGGCCCTGGATCTGGGTCTATGGGCAGAGTCTGCTCTGGGTTCCATAAAGACGGAACACATATCAGGGGAAGCAAATCGCCAAGCAGACTCTCTGAGCAAGGTCACAGTAGACCACTTAGAGTGGAGGCTGGACCTGGCCCTGTTCAGGGAGATCTCGACCAGGTTTGGCCATCCACATCTAGATCTCTTTGCGTCTCTGGTGAATGCCCAACTTCCCAGGTTTTTCTCCAGGTTTCCAACAAGGGGAGCAGAGGGAACGGATGTTCTATGGTGCAAGTGGCTGTGGGGGCTGCTTTATACCTTCCCTCCCCTCCC
Source organism: Bothrops alternatus (assembly GCA_034064705.1). Taxonomy (NCBI): domain Eukaryota; kingdom Metazoa; phylum Chordata; class Lepidosauria; order Squamata; family Viperidae; genus Bothrops; species Bothrops alternatus. The sequence continues at coordinate 2,945,630 of JARGCV010000009.1, read as the reverse complement.
GTTGCTGCAGGCAACAATTCGCAAATTAATTCAGGAAGGGACGGAGATAATATTAATTGCTCCACATTGGCCAAGACATCCGTGGTTTGCAGACCTTGTAGATCTCTCGCTTTTGCCACTGAAGAAGATTCCCCCGGACTGAGTGGCTCTCAGCCAAGGGAATCTTCAACATCCGGATCCACAGTGGCTCCAGTTAGCCGCCTGGCACTTGAGCGGGAAAGTCTAGTTAGACAATCTTATTTGTCCGGAGTGATTTCGATAATCCGAGCATCGAGACGTCCTTCGACTAATAGAATATATGATGCTACGTGGAAGAACTTCTGCACGTGGTGCACTAAACAGAACCTTACACCATTTTCTGTCACTATTCCTAACATTTTGGAGTACCTTTTGGAAGGCATAAATAAGGGGCTTGCATTCAATACGATCCGTAGACAGGTGGCAGCCTTGCAAACGGTCCTTACCTGTGATAACCTTGCCCCTTTATCACAACACCCCACTGTAAGTGCCTTTATAAAGGGGGCGGTTAATGCTAGGCCACCTGTGGTTCATCGTTTTCCATCTTGGGACCTGCCTAAGGTTCTGCAAGCATTGACTTCACCACCATTCGAGCCCCTTGGTTCTTGTTCGCTTCACTACCTTTCCTTGAAGGTAGCCTTTCTGGTGGCTATCACTTCGGCCAGGAGGATTTCAGAGTTGGCTGCACTCTCAGTTCGGAGTGATTTGTGTACCTTTTTCGAGGATAGGGTGGTCCTGCATTTGGACCCTTCATTTGTCCCAAAGGTCAACACTTGGTTCCATAGATCACAGGATCTTGTTCTTCCAAATTTTTGTCCAAATCCTTCCCATTTTCTAGAGAGACGATGGCATAAATTAGACATACGCAGGGCCCTGCTTCATTATGTTAAAAGGACCTTGGCTTTTTGTAAATCAGAGGCATTGTTTGTGTCCTTTCAGCCCTCTTCCATGGGTCAGAAGGTTTCTTCTTCGACCATTGGTAGGTGGATCAGGGCATGTATTGCTAGGGCCTATCTTTCTCTGTCACTTCCAATTCCTTCACACGTTACCGCTTACTCGACACGGAGTGCTGCCATGTCTGCGGCCTGGCTTACTCAGGCCTCGGTAGAGGAGATTTGTAGGGCAGCGACCTGGTCCTCCCCTTCTTACTTTGTCAAACATTACAAAATAGACAGATTTGCAGTGGCAGATGCCTCATTTGGCAGGAGAGTGCTGCAGCAAGTTGTTTCTTCTCGGGAGACACAAGCCTAGACTCCCACCCATAGGGACATGCAGGGCTTTGGTATGTCCCACTGGTGGATTCTACAGGCATCATGCTGGAGAAGGGGCGTTGTCTTACCTGAATGCCTTTTCTCAGCATGATGCTGTAGAATCCACACCCTCCCTTCAGACTGTCTAGGCAGGTGTCTTGTTTTTCTTTTTGGAGCCATTGTATCAGACTTCATCATGGATGCTTCGCCTCGTCAAAAACTGGAAGACACTCCCAGAGGGAGGCGTGGCTAAAGTCCTGACTTAGTCTCTTCTGAGCAGGAAGGCTATAATTACCCACCGGTGGATTCTACAGCATCATGCTGAGAAAAGGCGTTCAGGTAAGACAACGCCCCTTCCAGTTTATGACATAGCTATTTGACCAAAATGTACTAGATATTCCAATTTTATTAAAATATGGTCAGATTTGTGGCTATAACATTACTTCTACTGCAATAGGATAGGAAGACTTCCTACGTAACATACCTACAGAGAAAAACTACATATTCCTGCTTGAACAAATTCTTAAGAATTTTAAGTTATTTTCAAGTGAGCATGCTTTGCTTTAGGTTCCATGATGTAGAGATAAAAATGGTCCCACCACCATCCTTTGGTCCTATAGTGGCACAGTGATTAAAGTGACTGACTGGTTCAAGGTTGACTCAGCCTTCCATCCTTCTTAGGTCAGTAAAATGAAAAGATAGATTGTTGGGGGCAATATGCTGACTCAGTAAACCACTTAGAGAGTGCTGTATATAAGTCTAAGTGTTCTTGCTATCCTAAGATAAAATGTATGTGCATTCTATCATACTGTATCTAATAAAGAATTTCTTTGTTGCCTATTTGATTTACCAGCTGAAGACCTGTTATGCAATTAAATCCAAAAACACAAAAATAATCCACAAACCTTCCAATCTAATTGCCTACCTAGTCATTGATGCTAGCCTATGATTGTAATAAACTTTAACTACATCTCTATCTGGTTTCATTCTTGAACATCATTGAAAAGTGAACAGAATCAGAGTCAAATGCTTTTTAACATAATGGATTTTGACAAGCAATTGATATTAATAATAGGTAAATCATTTCCAACCTGAGGTCTTCCAGATACACCATGTGTTATAGGGATGGCATTTCAATTAATTTCTCATGATTAAAAAAGCCTGATAAAGAGGTCAGTTGTTTAAATTAACTAATGCTAAATACTATGAACACAGTCTTCAGATTCCAGCTATGATATGCTTCCAATAAGCAATAACAGTAGAGATTTATAATCTATGAAGTCATATTAAAAATAATTAAAAATGAATCATACCCATGTTCATAACTGTAGTAATCTTGCCCATAATACTCTTGGCCAGGATCAATACCTGATTCCATTGAAAGTTCCTGCAATACAGAGGAATACACAAATCCATGCTACTAAATGTAAACAACCTTGAGTACAATATGTCACAATAGCAGCAGCATAGTGGCTTGGTCTTCTTAGGTTGCACTCTAGGCATTAAATAACAATAACAATTCCAGATGATTTTCTTCATATAACAGAACAGAATAACATAATGGGAATGGACCTTGGAGATCTTCTAGTCCAACCCTCTGCTCAGGCAGGAGACCCTATACCATTTCAGACAAGTGGTTGTCCAATCTCTTCTTAAAAACCTCAAGTGTTGGAGTACCCATAACTTTTTAAGGCAAACTATTTCTCTGATTAATAGTTCTAACTGCCAGGAAATTTCTCCTTATTGTTGGTTGGTTGGTTCTCTTCTTGATCAGTTTCCATCAATTGCTTCTTGTTTTGCCTTCAAGTTTTTTACCCCTTCTTCTTTGTGTCAGCCCATTGGAACACTGCTATCATGTCATCATCCCCAGTTCCTCAAACTGTTCTTCATATGTTTTAGCCTACAGTCCCTAATCATCTTTGTTGCTCTTCTCTGCACTCTTTCTAGAGTCACAACATCTTTTTTACATTGTGGCAACCAAAACTGGATGCAATATCCTAAGTGTGGCCTTACCAAGGTTTAATGCTCAGATCCAGGGGCACTGAAAGTTCTGTGGTTCTGTTCAGAATTAATATTTGGTACTGTAGTAATTCTATGCCAATGCCACCTTTAATTTTTTTAAAGATTGCGTTCAAGTTTATTTAGAATTCCAAAAAAGATCTAGTTGACAGATGGTGCACATTTATGCTAAAGCTGAAAAAACGGTATTTTATTATTGTGTTTTATGCATAATCTTTAATATGTTGCTTTCTTATGCCAACTGTTTTTATTTTATTGCTATATATTTATTTAAAATATTTTTTAAAAAATGTTCAAAATTCAATAAGAATTCAACATATTCACAGGATGCAACAGCTGTTGAACAAACTATTTGTAAGAAACATTACATAATTGTAGTAGAATTGTTATAATTACAACTATTGTTCATTATATGATTTATTCCCTTCTAATGTATTGACAATTCTGTAAGAGTGCCTCTCATTCCTGGTGAAATGTTTGTTCTGGTTTAAGAACAGCAAATAACAAGACTGCATATAATGATGCTCTAAAAAATATTTTACACATGTGAAAAAGTCCATGTGCATGCATGAATACACACACACACAAAAGTATCAAATATCATTGTACATGAAATTTGTTACCATGGATATCCAGATCTACTATATAATTTTTATGTAATTATGGATACAATAAACTGGGGAAACTGAGACTGGATAATGATGGGTTCTTGAATTTGAAGGTTTGTATAATATCAAGTATGTGCAATTTAAATCTTTGTGTAAGCATTTTTACAATCTCTTCAGGAAAATGTCACAAGTTAGTTTGCTGAAGAGAAAAAAGGGTGTTTACTTCTCCCAATAATATCCCCTTTTTTTTCTGGCAAATATGATATACAAACATCTCCCCTCCTGATCTAATAGAACACTTGTCAATGAAGTCCATTTCAATATTCTCAGGTCTGCTTAGGGCAACTGCCTGACTTTATGAGTTGTCAGCCAGAGGAACGGATTGTCTATGTGAAGTTATAAATTCTTTCCTGCAGCTCTTGAAAATAAACAAACAAAAATACTGGATTGTCATCTGTCAGAGAAACTCTAATAGATCTGCTGTCATCCCTCTAGATAAGGAAATCAATTCCATTGGAAGGTTGGAAATACTTTTATTGAAATTGACTATAATCACAGAATCTGGCAACTCTGATAGTGCTATACTGCAGGGATCCCCAGTCCCCAGACCACAGCCCACTATAAGGCCGTGGCTTGTTTGGAACTGGGCCATGCAAGTGTCTGGCTGATATAAGCATGAACTTGTGCGAGTGGCAGGCCGGCGAGCACACGTGCACAGCTCAACTTGCACGAGCAGTGGGCCAGCGCATACACAGTCCCGCCACTTGCATAGGCCCATTCTCTCTCCCTCCCCACTGGGCCTCCAAGTCGTAAAAGTTGGGGACTGCTGCTATACGCACCCTCTCCTGCTAGAGTGAATTGGAGATGGATCTGCCTGAGATGCTTCTGAACGTTTAAATATTTTGATTTTTTTTCTGCCATTTATGCCTAGATAATGGTGTCTACATTTAATGGTCAAATTTATCATTCGTATCTCTGACCTGCACTGAACAGTGATTACAATTCAGGACTTTAAGGCTGCACCTAATTATAAGATTCTAATCTAAGTGGAATCCAGAGGTCAAAATATTTATAGTCAAAAAAGATCAAGATGGCAGCTGTGATGATACAGTTGAAGCTGCAATCATGGCCATGAATTTGACTGTTTTTTAAGCCATACCCTTTGAACCTGCCTGGTGGCACATATTGGCTTTGCTAAATTAGCTTGGCTTTCAATATCGCCATTTTCCTGTCCTTCCTGCTGGATTACAATATCAAATATGATCTGTAAAGTATATTGTGTACTTATAATTATCTATTTTGCAAAGATGTAATTTGTTTGAAACTTATGTTGGACTTAACAATGAATTAAGGGCAAGGACTCTATGACAGATGTTACAGATGTATTAACTTGAAAAGCCCTGAAGTCAGCTGGCTGAACTGCAAAGCATCAGATGTCAGTGCAACTAAACAATTATATCATATATTGGTTTCCTTTTATTTCTCTGACAACGAAAATCATTCCGTAATGTTTGTCAGGATCTAGAACTTAAGACAAGGGCTTAGAAAATTTTAGAATAAGGAAGAATATGGTACCTCAGGTCTAAGAAGAGAAGGTCTCAGCAATTGCTGTTGCTGACAAAGAAACAATATAAATTTGATTTAATGGCAAAAGGCAAATAAAGAGTTCCAAAGTAATCTTGATTTCATTATAACAATAGTATATTTTATAGGGTTACAACAGAGCTACCATTTGGTTTCAGCATAAAATTCCACACCGAATCTCATTACGGCGTCCGTTTTTACATTTAGGTAAAAAAAAAATTGGCCTCCCTGGCACCCATGTCCCTACCCCTGGCATCAGGAATTTTCTTCCCCAGACACCAAAAAAGGCTCAATTTTGGAAAACAGGAAACAGCGCCATTTTTAAGCATGAGAGTTCACCCCAAATCTCATTCTGGCACCTGTTTTTACATTTGGGTCAAAAAAATTTTGGCCTCCCAGGCACCCGCATCCCTGACCCCAGCATCTGGAATTTCCTTCCACAGACACCAAAAAAGGCTTGATTTTGAAAAACAAGAAACAGCACCATTTTTAAGCATGAAATTCCATTCAGAATCTCATACCGGCATCCGTTTTTACATTCGGGCGAAAAATTTTTTTGACGTCCCTGGCACCTGCATCCCTGACCCTGGCATTAAGAATTTCCTTCCCCAGACACCAAAAAAAGACTTTATTTTGAAAAACAGGAAACAGCACCATTTTAAAGTATAAAATTCCACCCCGAATATCACTCTGGCATCTGATTTAACATTCAGGTAAGTACATTTTTTGGCCTCCCTGGCACCCAGAATCTCATACTGGCGTCCGTTTCTACTTTCAGGTCAAAAAAAGTTTTGGCCTCCTAGGCACCGCCATCCCTGCCCCTGACATCAGGAATTTCCTTTCCCAGGAACAAAAAAAGGCTTAATTTTAAAAAACGGGAAACGGCACCATTTTTAAGCATGAAATTCCACCCAGAATCTCACTCAGGCATCTGATTTAACATTCGGGTCAGAACATTTTTGGCCTCCCTGGTACCCATGTCTCTCCCCCTGATATCAGGAATTTCCTTCTCCAGACACATAAAAAAACTTGATTTTGAAAAACAAGAAACAGCACCATTTTTAAGCATGAAATTCTACGCAGAATCTCATACTGGCTTCCATTTTTTACTTTCAGGTCAAAAAATTTTTTGGCCTTCCTGGCACCCGCAGGAATTACTTTCCCCAGAAACCAAAAAAGGCTTGATTTTGAAAAACAGGAAACAGCACCATTTTAAAGTATGAAATTCCCCCCGAATCTCATTTTGGCATCTGTTTTTACATTCGGGTCAAAAAGGGTTTTGCCCTCCCTGGCACCTGCATTCCGGACTCCAGCATCAGGAATTTCCTTCCCCAGACACCAAAAAAGGTTTGATTTTGAAAATCAGGAAACAGCACGATTTTTCAGCATGAAATTCCACCCTGAATCTTATTCTGGTGTCCCTTTTTACATTCTGGTCAAAAAAACCTTTTGCCTCCCTGGCACCTGTGTCCCTGACCCCGGCATCAGGTATTTTGTTGCCCTTTGCTTGGCTGTCAAGGCTGGATCAATAAATTATACAACTTAGAATACAAGAAAAGGCACATTTTTAGAAATAAAATCTCTATTTGTGGGTAGTAAAATATTTTTTTTCTGGTGCAGCTTTTCTGAACTCACTTAAGTCATAATTACTTATTTATTATAGTAAATAATGTGTTTTAAAAGTTCAGAATGTATGTAACCAGCAGAAAGTAAAATGAACTAGAGGTGTTACATCTAAAAGCTCAGGAAGACTGATACGCATCCATATATCTCACTGACAACATTTAATTCAATGGATTAAATTCTTCAGCCTATAGTGAAGGAAACCACTATAAATTATAACTTTTTACTAAAATAAATGTAGGGAATGTGGGTCTTACCTCTTGCTGTGTATATCCACGTCTGAATTACAAATTTAAAAAGAAAAGAAAAACATGACATTAATTCAATTACTTGTATTACATTTGTAAATGAAAATATATGTTCCAGAAAAGGAGGTTAAAAATAATATGTGGGAACCTCGTGGGTAAATCCACTGGAAATAATGAGAAAGAAGGGAATTGGTTGTTGTGGCAACAATAAATGCATAGCTCATAAATTTATCTAGCACAGGAGTACTATGAACTTGAATAATGACATAAAAGTACATTGAATTCTAATTTGCTAAAGAGAACACATTTCATCTGAAATTGGCTATATGGGATAAAGGCACCTTTGGTGCCTTGAAAGCAATTCTTTTCCTCATCTCCCCTTCATCCTTCCTTCCAAAATTCACTAAAGGAAAAAAGGAGTTTCTATTTGTGGTTTGGATCATTTCTCTATATTTTATATCTCATTCCCATCTTCCTGATTCTGTTACCCAGAAATCACTTCTGAAAATTAGTAAACTTCTGCTCATATTTGGAAAAAAAGATTGATAGGGGTGCACAGTTGTGATCAATTCAGTATATTGGTTGCTCTTCATGCTGTCCCTCAGGTGCTTTGTAGAATAGATTAACTCCTTCTTCTTTGTAACAGCTCTTTAGATATTGGAACACTGCTATCATGTCACCGCTAGTCCTTCTTTTCATTAAATTGTAGGACAGTGTAAGACCCTTGTACACCATAAATAGTTCTTGAGCCAAATTTGTTGTTGTAAAGAAAAGGAAAATCAATGCCTCTTGGGAGTTTATCAAGCTGAATTCTCAAAATTGATTCCAGATGCTACTGAAATCATCCATGCAATCTAGTCAACAAATCGCCGGGTCCAGATGGCATCCACCCTAGAATTCTCAAGGAACTCAAGTGTGAAATTGCTGAACTTCTAGCTAAAATATATAATCTTTCCCTAAGATCAGGCACTGTACCGGAGGATTGGAGGGAAGCAAATATAACCCCAATCTTCAAGAAAGGATCCAGAGGTGATCCAGGAAACTATAGACCAGTCAGTTTAACCTCAGTTCCAGGCAAACTGATGGAAACCATTATTAAAGATAAAATTACAGGGCACATAGAAAAACAGGCATTTCTGAAAGAAAATCAACATGGTTTCTGCAAAGGCAAATCATGTCTTACTAACTTGTTAGAATTCTTTGAGGGTGTAAATAAATACATAGATAAAGGGGCCCCAGTTGATATTGTATATCTTGACTTTCAAAAGGCTTTTGACAAAGTCCCTCACCAAAGGCTCCTAAAAAAGCTCTCCAGCCACGGAATTAGAGGACAGGTCTTGTCCTGGATTGGTAACTGGCTAAATTGTAGGAAGCAAAGGGTGGCAATAAATGGACAATTCTCTGGATGGAAAGAAGTGAGAAGTGGTGTACCCCAAGGTTCAGTTTTGGGACCTTTACTTTTTAATTTATTCATCAATGATCTGGATGTAGAAGTTAATAGTGAGGTAGCCAAATTTTCTGATGACACTAAATTGTTCCGGGTTGTGAAAAGTGAAACTGATTGTCGGGAGCTCCAGAAGGATCTCTTGAAATTGTGTGAGTGGGCAACAAAGTGGCAAATGCATTTTAACCTAAACAAGTGCAAAGTTATGCACATCGGGGCAAAGAACCCCAATTATACTTACCAACTGATGGGGACCAAACTTTCTGAGACAACCCAAGAAAGGGATCTTGGGGTTTTGGTGGACAGCTCGATGAAGATGTCAACCCAATGCGCAGCAGCAGTAAAAAAAAAAAAGCAAATTCCATGCTTGGCATGATTAGGAAGGGAATCGAAAATAAGTCAGCAAGTGTTGTATTGCCTCTGTACAAATCGATGGTGAGACCACACTTGGAGTACTGTGTACAGTTCTGGTCACCGCACCTCAAGAAGGACATAATGGAACTGGAAAAGGTGCAAAAAAGGGCAACAAGAATGATCAAGGAAATGGAGCGCCTCCCTTATGAAACCAGATTGCAACGCCTTGGTCTCTTCAGCCTTGAAAGACGGTGTTTAAGGGGTGACTTGATCGAAGTGTATAAAATCATGCATGGGATAGAAAAGGTGGATAGAGAAAAATTCTTTTCTCTATCACACAATACCAGGACAAGGGGGCACTCCCTAAAGCTCATAGTTAAGAAAGTGAGAACAAATAAAGGGAAATATTTCTTCACCCAGAGGGTCGTTGATTTATGGAATTCACTTCCTGAAGGGGTCGTGACAGCTGTCAGCCTTGACAGCTTCAAGGCAGGGTTAGATAGATTCATGGATGCCAAGTGTATCGGTGGTTATTAAAACGGATGTCCATGTGCCGCCTCTATATTGGTTGAGGCAGGCGGGATTCCCTTGAGTACCATTTGTTGGGGGTCAGGGGAAAGGGAGGGTTTTGCCTTCTCTTTCTGCTCAAGATCCCCATGTACAATTGGTGGGCCACTGTGTGACACAGAATGCTGGACTCGATGGGCTTTGGCCTGATTCAGCATGGCTCTTCTTATGTTCTTATATTCTAGTTCCTGTTTAGTATGTACAGAATTCTCAGTTTAGGTTTCTTATTATGTCTTTACAAAATACTGATTTTGATGAGTTATGAACCTCCTCCAGAAAGGGCCTTTTCTATTTATTTTGGATCTTTTGCTTTATTGAGCTATACAGTAGATTTGTTTAAGAAGAAACAAATGCTTAAAACTGTGCTAAGTTCAAGCTAGGAGAGAGACAGCAGATGAGAGAAACCATTTAAACATACCTAAGGGAAAAATAAAGAACAATCTGGAAGAGCACATTTAATTTTTAATATTACCATCCGTAAAGCTTTTCAATTAGCATTCATTCTATATAGAGGATTATTAGAGGTGAATTGTTGCTATAAGCCATTTGATAGATAAATAATGAATGTTTAAAATGAAGATGATCAATGACATTTCAAAGTCTACCAAAGCCACAGTGAAACTCACAGCATTTTTTTTCCTGATTGACAGCTTGGAAAGAAAAGGAAAGAACTACTAATTTCAACAACCAAATAATTGGATCTTTGTTTTGTGGATACCTTGGGGGCCCAAAACTTTTTTTATAGACACTTGGCATTTTTTAAACTTCTTTAACTATTATCTTTGCAAAATATTGGCTTTTTGTGTGTGTTAACTGAATAAGAGGCTATTCAGCATTTGGAAAAAAAATTGTGGTCTGCTGGGGACATCTTGTGGCAAAATTTAGAATAGCAACTGGAATTTCTTTTCAATTGTGTTTATTGATTACTTTGATTTTCCTTCATATTATCAAAAAACATAAGACATAGAAACAGCTGTGGTGACAATAATTCTTACAAACTGTGGAGGTGAACAATAGCTGAGTTTTACTAAACATAGCCTCCACTAAAGGACTATCTTTAATCACCATGGAAATGGATGAATCCTATCCACAACTTAATTACAAACTTATCCTTGAAAAAAATCTGTGAAGCAACAGAGCTAATCATTTCAGGAGTATTCTGGATTGTGTAACTCTGTGTAACCCTGACTAGAGCATGTAGATCTGTATATTAGAATGTTTGGCATTTATTGGGTTAAGTGCTGTCTCCTTAAGAGATGGCTTATGGGTAATGTAGTTTTAGCTAGTCAGCTATCCCATGTTAATAGGTCAGTAGTGGGAGGAAAGGAGGAGCCACTAAAATTCATCACAGGATATCCTGGCCAGGGGCCAGTGGGGAATGCCTTTGTTTCATCCAGCCTCATGGCTCCTAGCTCGGAGGTCCTATGCCAACATGTGAGTCTTATGCAGAAGAAGAGGGAAAAACCCATTATCCATTATCTACTTGCTTTTGGATGCTTTCTAACTGCTAGGTAAGCAGAACCTGGGGCAAGTAATGGAAGCTCACTCTATTGCATGGCACTCAGATCTTGAACCTGGGCTGTTCGCTTTCCAGCTGACAAACTTTGGGTCCTTAACCAGTGAGTCATCATGCCCCCTTGATTGGAAAAAAAGACAATTCACTGGGAAAAGCAAGAGGAAAGGAGTTTAAAATCTTCTCCAGTTCAGCAACTTTCTCTTTCATGCATACATTCTATGTATATGCCCCCCTCCCAATTTCAAATGTGAGAAGAGTGGGTGGGAAAAAGGAATATTATACTATTATTCTATTGTTCTATTCTTCATTTCATTATTCTATTCTATTCCATTCCATTCCATCCCATCCCATCCCACCCCACCCCACCCCACCCCTTCGATCCTGACCAGCTCTAGGAAGACACAGCCTTCCCAGGACCCAGATGGTTGGGGGCAAGATGCTGACTCTATAAACTACTTAGAGCTATAAAGCACTGAGAAGCGGTATATAAGTCTAAGTGCTATTGCTAAATCGTTCTCACTGTATTAAAGTCGCTCTTATATTTGATTTTTTTTTCCTGACAAAGAATGCTTCTAAGAAGAGACAGGTTTAAGGGAGGGGGGAACACTGGCCCCCAGCTCTTCCTGTTTTAATATTCATATTAATATAGTATTTAATATTAATATTGCAGAAGACCTACTTGGCACGCCTGGAGAATTTACGCCAAGCCTTGGACAAGTCCAACTTCTTCAAGAGGCACGAGGTAATTTGCTGGGGAAGCCCCTCCCTCCCCCCCCAAAAAGGTGGAAATCCGAGTGTTTCTGAGCTCTCAAAAGGGCCGTGAGACAAAATTGTCCTGTCCCACCACCCCACCTATGAAAAATAATCTGGGGACATGCTTCCCCCAACCCTAATTGTAAGAATTGACCCACCCAGGTTGGACTGGAGGTATTGAGAAACACAAGGAAATTAGCATCTGGAGCAATTTAAGGGGAATGCTTTATCCAGACGAGTTTTCAACTCCCATAATTCCAAGTGGTTTGCTGAGGGGATTGTGGGACTTGCAGTTCCGTTAGGACAGCGGTTCTCAACCTGTGGGTCGCGAACCCATTTGGGGTCGAACGGCCATTTCACAGGGGTCGCCAAACACCACAGTCCGCCATTTTTTTTTATTTTTTTTTTTGGGTTGGCCATTTTTTTTTGGCTGGCTATTTTTTTCCCCCTTTGCGATGCGGGCCGTCGTGCTGCGCATGCGCGATGCGGGCCCGCCATTTTTTTTGGTCGGCCATTTTTTTCCCTTTGCGATGCGGGCCGCCGCGGATGCGTGATGTGGGCCCGCCATTTTTTTTATATTTTTTTTTTTGGTCGGCCATTTTTTTTTTTTGGCCGGCCATTTTTTTCCCCCTTTGCGATGCGGGCTGTCGCGCCGCGCATGCACGATGCGGGCCGGGGTCGAGCCCCGGAAAAGGTTGAGAACCGCTGCGTTAGGAAGAGGGCCTGGGCTGGAGATGGTCAGCTTAAGCCTGCAGCGGGGGGTGGGGGGGTATTTGGTATTTTACTCACCAGGAAATCTCCTGCAACCCAAGGCCTGCATTCACACAAAGCACTGGGTCTGTTTGAGATCTCGCAGGTGCATTCGCACAGCTCCCAAGCTTGTTTCATTTGGGTCCTGGGTGGCTTTTTAACACCTTTCTTTCCATGGTTGATGACTCGGTTTACAGTTGAGCACATAATCCAGGCAAAAGGTTATATTCAATTAATCAGATTAAACGAGTTGTGGGAATGCAGCCAGTAAAACTTATTTCTTAACTGGGCACAGACAAGCTTAATTTGCAAAACAAGAGGAGGAGTCCAGTTCCTTTATGGCAGAAACTTCCTTAAATTTAAGTTGTCTGGACTTCAACTCCCAGAATTACCCAGTTAGCAGTATTTGAAAAATACTGGGTTAGAGCGGGTGGGCAACTATGGGCAACTTTACAACCTGTGGACTTCTCTTCCTGGCTCAGGAATTCTGGGAGTTGAAGTCCACAGGTATTAAAGTTGCCATAGTTGTTGACACACACACACACACACACACACCCTCCCGGGTTAGAGGGATGCTGGAAAGCAGCAGATCTTTGCATCCAGCAGTTCTGGCTGATGAAAGAACTTTGTGCATGCTCGGGGCAGCTCCTCCCTGCTTAAAGCACATCCATGTAGAAGTGGCGTGTTTACAAACAAGAGCATTTAAAAACAAAAACAAAAATTGCAGGGCAGAACACCCTTTTCTATTTATATCGTTTGCAGTAGGGTGTGTGTGTGTGTGTGTGTGTGTCCGTCCCTGCTTTATTTGCCATACTGTGTCAAGTATTTACATTTGGCTTCCCCAAAATATTTGCTCAGCTTGTTCCAGGGTGGATGGCATTTCAGGAGCTTGATCCAAGTCCTAGAACATTATTCTGAGGCCGGCAAAATTAGCCATACAAATTCTTCTGACTTGGGGAAATTTATTTGACCTTCTTTCCTTTCCCTTCGTCCTCTCTCCTTCTTTCCTTCCCTCTTTCTCTCCTTCCTTCCATCTTCCTTCCTCCATCCCGCCTTTTTTCCAATCCTTCCATTCCCTTCCGTCCTCCCTTTTTTTCCATCCTTTCCTTCCTTCCTTCCTCCCTCCCATCCATTGACCTCCTTTCCATCTTCCTTCCTTCCTGTTTTGCAACCTCTCTCTCCTTTCCGTCTCCCATCCATCCATCCATCTCCTTCCCATCCTTCCTCCTTCCTTTTCCCCAACTTTCCTTCCTTCCTTCCTTCCTCCCTCCCATCCATTGACCTCCTTTCCATCTTCCTTCCTTCCTTCCTTCCTTCCTCCCATCCATTGACCTCCTTTCCATCTTCCTTCCTTCCTTCCTTCCTCCCATCCATTGACCTCCTTTCCATCTTCCTTCCTTCCTTCCTCCCATCCATTGACCTCCTTTCCATCTTCCTTCCTTCCTTCCTTCCTTCCTTCCTTCCTTCCTTCCTTCCTTCCTCCCATCCATTGACCTCCTTTCCATCTTCCTTCCTTCCTGTTTTGCAACCTCTCTCCTTTCCCTCTCCCTTCCATCCATCTCCTTCCCATTCTTCCTCCTTCCTTTTCCCCAACTTTCCTTCCTTCCTTCCTTCCTTCCTTCCTTCCTTCCTTCCTTCCTTCCTTCCTTCCTTCCTTCCTTCCTTCCTTCCTTCCTTCCTTCCTTCCTTCCTTCCCCTTTTACCCACCTTGCTCGCTCCCAGGTGATTGGAAGCTCTCTGCTCTTCCTCCATGACCAGAAGGGCCAGGCCAGCATCTGGATGATTGACTTTGGCAAGACTCTCCCAGCCCCGGCCCACATCCACCTTCGTCACAATGTGGCCTGGACTCCCGGAAGCCACGAGGACGGCTACCTGATCGGCCTGCAGCACCTGACCCACACCATCCGGGTGACTCTGGCCAGAGCTGAGCAGAGTCAGGAGCCCGTCCTGGGGCCCTCATGAGCCTGCAGCCCCCAGGACACCGCCGAGAGCAGCGGAAAAGGACAACATCCCCGGACAAGGCCGCCCTGCTCTTTGGGGAGGGGGCAGCTGGGAGCCTCCTGGATGCACCACTTTGCCAAACAGTGGAGGGAGCCAGGACCTCTTGCAAAATCCCAGGTCTTGCCCAAAAACAAGCAGTGACTCTCCAGCTGTTTGGATGAGAAACACACCAGAAACACAACGCAAAGAGTTTGCAGCCGTGGCTAATGAATGTAATGGCGTTTCCTCTCTACCTTTCAAATTCTCTTTCCTGCCCCCCCCATTGCTCTCCAAAGGAGCCTCTCTTTTCCCGTGGCCATTTTCAGGCCCCTCCGTGGCGGGGCTGCCCCCGCCCCACTTTGGGAAGTAAAGCTGCTGCTGCTGCCGCCGCCAGGCAGTGAATCGAATCAAAACTAAAACAAGTCTGCAAGAGATTGTGCGGAGTAGCTCAACCCAAAGGCGGACTTTCAGGCAGGGGAAATTCAGACTGGGATTGCCTAAGTTTATCTGCGGTGAACCAAACCATGGTTTACTCTGCCAGCCTGACTTTCCAGTTTCGAGCAACCTGCTGGAGCGTAAGCTGACTGCAAGGGCCGGGCTTTCGCAGGACATGATGGCTTGCGAATTCGTGTTCAAGCCAAAGCAAGCTGCAGAGTCTGTGCAAGTGCACAGCCCCGTTCCAGTGGGAAACTTGACGTTTGCAAAGCTGTGACTTCCTCTTGGGATGTGGGGTTTGGATAAATTAAAACCCAGGCAGGGGCGCCTTTTTCAGTTCTTATTTGGAAGAAATCCCACTATCTATCTTTCTTTTGGGGGGGGGTCTGTCTCTTTCAAAGGAAATTAACTTAGGCCCAGGATCTCCAAACCTAGCCACTTTTAAGACTTAGTGGACTTCATCTCCCAGAATTCCCTATTCCCTAGTTGAAGTCCATAAGTCTTGAAGTAGCCCAGTTGGAGACCCCCGACGTAGGCGATGGATTCCGTTTTTTTTCCCTCCCCTCCAAGCTCGGCTCACTATGCTGGCTTCAAATTCCACAGCAGAATGCTGGCTTTATTCTCTGCAACCCAACCCCAGCCTGCCCCTCCGAAGACCCACACAAATGGGGCAGCTTTTGCAGAACCTCTCTAGTCACAGGCAAATCCCCGTCCCACCCAAAAACACCTGGCAGGCCCAGTCTCCCAAGTTCAGGCCTTAGGGAGGATGTCCTGTTGCCAAAAGCCAGGTTTCTAGTCCTCATGGGAAAAAAAATTATTGGGGGGAAGTTGGCAACACCATGGCTGCAGTGGGGCACGGAAGGATCCTTTTTTTTTCTGCCAGGATTCCTGCCTCCCTTTGCAAGGGGGCTGGCAGGGACAGGGTGGCTCCCCCTTCCCCATCAGTGCAATGGGGGGGGCAGTTGGCTGAAGGAACTGGGTTTTTCTCTCCCTTCTGCAGCTTGGCCAGCCTCGAATGTGGGGGGGGGTTGCCAGAGAGACGGAAGCCTTTCTCTTGAGGAGAGCCAGTGGGTGGGGAAGGCTGACAGCCAGGGCAAGAGAGAGAGAGAGAAATAGAGGAAAAAAGGGAGGCAGAGTAAGCAGCCGTGGGGGAGAGGATTCGTTGGAGGAACCCAGGGCTACATCCCCAAGGCCAGGCAATACTGGCCATCTGCAAACCCAGATGGCAAACGGCAGTTGCAATCTGAGATGGGGGTCTCAGAGGCTTCCTGGGCTGGGCCAGGGAAGCTGCTCGCTGCAGACCTCACCAGGTGGCAGAGGGCGGGGGGGGTCAAGGTTGGGCCAGGGGTGCAAGGTCTGCATGCAAACCTAGACTAGGAGGACGTGAACTTTGAAAGCAGCAGGGTCAGAATAACCGTGAGAAGGGACCTCGGAGGTCTTCTAGTCCACCCACCTCCCATCCAAGCTCACAGAATCATAGAATGATAGGGATGGAAAGGACCTTGGGGGACTTCTGGTGGCAAGCTGTTCCACTGGGTGCATTGTCCTCACTGTCAGGAAAGTCTTCCTTAATTCCAGGTTGTGTCTCTCCTTGATCAGTTTCCATCCGTTGCTTCTTGTCCGGCCTTCTGGTGCTTTGGAGAATAGCTTGACTCCCTCTTCTTTGGGGCAGCCCCTCAAATATTGGGAGAGGCTGTGGTATCACACCTGGTTCTTCTTTTCACTAGGCTAGACGTATCCAGTTCCTGCAACGGTTCCCCATGCAGGCAAGAAAACTGCACAACTGCAGCCTGGATGGCTTGTGCTGGCTGAGCAGGGTGGGGAGCAGCAGGGAGGAACTTTCTGGGTTTCTACTGTGTTAACAGGAAAGGGGCTGAGCGACTGCATGGAGGAGGGGGGTCGGGGGGGGGCAGGGAATCTGCTGCTGCAATCAGGAAACCAGAAGCTTCTTTGTCAGATGCCTTCAGGATGGCGCCAGGCTGCCCTCTGCCGGCCAGTCTCAGCTCTCACGTTGCGTAGAGTACTCTACTCTAGAGTACTCTACTCTAGAGTAGAGTAGAGTAGAGTAGAGTAGAAGAGAAGCTGGAAGGGACATTGGAGGTCTTCTAGCCCAGCCCCCTGCTCCAGCAGGAGAACCTTTACCATAAAACAGGTAGTCCTCCAGTTACGACCATAGTTGAGCCCATTTCTGCTCCTAAGTGAGGCACGCGTTGAGTTTTGTCCCATTTTACCACCTTTCTGGCCAGAGTTGTTAAGTGAATCATTACAGCTGTTGTCACTGGGTGGTTAAGTAAATCTGGCTTCCCCATTGACTTTTCTAGGCAGGTCGCAAAAGGGGATCACGTGACTCTGGGACACTGCGACCGTCATAAACACGAGTCAGCGGCCAAACACATGACCACGGAGATGCTGCAACGGTCGTGTGAAAAGTGGTTGTTTTTCTCAGTGTGGTCGTTAACTTCCGATGCTCACTAAATGAACTATTGTTAAGTCAGACCATCGGTAGAGACTTTGAATAAGGTTGCAAATAGTCCTCAAATTAGGATCACAACTGGGACTGGGACATCCCTCGGTAAGCCATGTTTAAGTGAGCCATCCTGTGACCTGACTTTTTTTTTTTTGCAGTTGTTAAGAAAACCACTGCAGTCATTAAGTGAATCACATGGTCGCTAAGTGAATCTGGCTTCCCCGACTTTGCTTGTTGAAAGCTGGCTGGGAAGATTGCAAATGGCGACCCCGGGATGCCGCAACTGGTGCAAATACACGCCGGTTGCCAAAAGCCCAAATTTGGATCATTATGACTTGGGATAAAACGGTGGTGGTTAAGTGTGAGGACTGGTTGCAAATGCATTTTAACCTAAACAAGTGCAAAGTTATGCACATCGGGGCAAAGAACCCCAATTATACTTACCAACTGATGGGGACCAAACTTTCTGAGACAACCCAAGAAAGGGATCTTGGGGTTTTGGTGGACAGCTCGATGAAGATGTCAACCCAACGCGCAGCAGCAGTAAAAAAAGCAAATTCCATGCTTGGCATGATTAGGAAGGGAATCGAAAATAAGTCAGCAAGTGTTGTATTGCCTCTGTACAAATCGATGGTGAGACCACACTTGGAGTACTGTGTACAGTTCTGGTCACCGCACCTCAAGAAGGATATAATGGAACTGGAAAAGGTGCAAAAAAGGGCAACAAGAATGATCAAGGAAATGGAGCGCCTCCCTTATGAAACCAGATTGCAACGCCTTGGTCTCTTCAGCCTTGAAAGACGGTGTTTAAGGGGTGACTTGATCGAAGTGTATAAAATCATGCATGGGATAGAAAAGGTGGATAGAGAAAAATTCTTTTCTCTATCACACAATACCAGGACAAGGGGGCACTCCCTAAAGCTCATAGTTAAGAAAGTGAGAACAAATAAAGGGAAATATTTCTTCACCCAGAGGGTCGTTGATTTATGGAATTCACTTCCTGAAGGGGTCGTGACAGCTGTCAGCCTTGACAGCTTCAAGGCAGGGTTAGATAGATTCATGGATGCCAAGTGTATCGGTGGTTATTAAAACGGATGTCCATGTGCCGCCTCTATATTGGTTGAGGCAGGCGGGATTCCCTTGAGTACCATTTGTTGGGGGTCAGGGGAAAGGGAGGGTTTTGCCTTCTCTTTCTGCTCAAGATCCCCATGTACAATTGGTGGGCCACTGTGTGACACAGAATGCTGGACTCGATGGGCTTTGGCCTGATTCAGCATGGCTCTTCTTATGTTCTTATATTCTAGTTCCTGTTTAGTATGTACAGAATTCTCAGTTTAGGTTTCTTATTATGTCTTTACAAAATACTGATTTTGATGAGTTATGAACCTCCTCCAGAAAGGGCCTTTTCTATTTATTTTGGATCTTTTGCTTTATTGAGCTATACAGTAGATTTGTTTAAGAAGAAACAAATGCTTAAAACTGTGCTAAGTTCAAGCTAGGAGAGAGACAGCAGATGAGAGAAACCATTTAAACATACCTAAGGGAAAAATAAAGAACAATCTGGAAGAGCACATTTAATTTTTAATATTACCATCCGTAAAGCTTTTCAATTAGCATTCATTCTATATAGAGGATTATTAGAGGTGAATTGTTGCTATAAGCCATTTGATAGATAAATAATGAATGTTTAAAATGAAGATGATCAATGACATTTCAAAGTCTACCAAAGCCACAGTGAAACTCACAGCATTTTTTTTCCTGATTGACAGCTTGGAAAGAAAAGGAAAGAACTACTAATTTCAACAACCAAATAATTGGATCTTTGTTTTGTGGATACCTTGGGGGCCCAAAACTTTTTTTATAGACACTTGGCATTTTTTAAACTTCTTTAACTATTATCTTTGCAAAATATTGGCTTTTTGTGTGTGTTAACTGAATAAGAGGCTATTCAGCATTTGGAAAAAAAATTGTGGTCTGCTGGGGACATCTTGTGGCAAAATTTAGAATAGCAACTGGAATTTCTTTTCAATTGTGTTTATTGATTACTTTGATTTTCCTTCATATTATCAAAAAACATAAGACATAGAAACAGCTGTGGTGACAATAATTCTTACAAACTGTGGAGGTGAACAATAGCTGAGTTTTACTAAACATAGCCTCCACTAAAGGACTATCTTTAATCACCATGGAAATGGATGAATCCTATCCACAACTTAATTACAAACTTATCCTTGAAAAAAATCTGTGAAGCAACAGAGCTAATCATTTCAGGAGTATTCTGGATTGTGTAACTCTGTGTAACCCTGACTAGAGCATGTAGATCTGTATATTAGAATGTTTGGCATTTATTGGGTTAAGTGCTGTCTCCTTAAGAGATGGCTTATGGGTAATGTAGTTTTAGCTAGTCAGCTATCCCATGTTAATAGGTCAGTAGTGGGAGGAAAGGAGGAGCCACTAAAATTCATCACAGGATATCCTGGCCAGGGGCCAGTGGGGAATGCCTTTGTTTCATCCAGCCTCATGGCTCCTAGCTCGGAGGTCCTATGCCAACATGTGAGTCTTATGCAGAAGAAGAGGGAAAAACCCATTATCCATTATCTACTTGCTTTTGGATGCTTTCTAACTGCTAGGTAAGCAGAACCTGGGGCAAGTAATGGAAGCTCACTCTATTGCATGGCACTCAGATCTTGAACCTGGGCTGTTCGCTTTCCAGCTGACAAACTTTGGGTCCTTAACCAGTGAGTCATCATGCCCCCTTGATTGGAAAAAAAGACAATTCACTGGGAAAAGCAAGAGGAAAGGAGTTTAAAATCTTCTCCAGTTCAGCAACTTTCTCTTTCATGCATACATTCTATGTATATGCCCCCCTCCCAATTTCAAATGTGAGAAGAGTGGGTGGGAAAAAGGAATATTATACTATGTTTCCTCGAAAGTAAGACCTACCCTGAAAATAAGCCTAGCTTGATTTTTGGGGATGGGTCTAATATAAGCCCTACTCCCCAAAATAAGCCCTAGTTTTGGGGCAAGATGCATGCCTAAAAATCAAGCTAGGGCGGACATGGGGAGGGTACTGTGTTGTAATATGTTGTGATGCATGAGGCTTGGGACAAAGAGACTACCATGTGACTTTACCATGCTGTTTTGGAGCAACAGGAAATGGAGGAGGAGCCAAGAGATGGAGTCCATTGCCCACAGCAGAGCCACAGGCCATGTGCTCTGGAACAAAAGACAAAGGCCATATGGCCTAGGAACAGGAAATAAGGGGGGCTAATAGGTGGATGGACGTTGTACCAAGATTTGAATCCATTGGCCACAGGGTGGCCCTGCAGTGTAGCCTTGTCATTGGCTGAAGAAATAACATTGTCATTGGCTGTTTGTAACCATGTGATGCATTGTGTAACCGCCCACTTTAACAGTTAATAAAAAGGGGAAGGCAGCCTTTTGTGTGTGCCCTCACACCCCAGAGAGAGATCTGGCTCGAGTCATGTTTCCTCCTCTAATATTCGGCCCACGTGTGTAGGACCCACCATGGGAATTGAAGGCTTGCCTACGGAGGGCAAAGACTTCAAGTGGTGACCCCGACGTGATGCGGAATCACGTCCTTCTGGCAGCCCATCTCTTACTACGTCTGGAATAGACCATGTGCACGCTTATGGTAAGTGGGGAACAGAAGCTAGGCAAAAATTGGGCTGTGTACCTGAAACAATTGCTTAGCTTAGTCAGGAGAGCAAATTATGTTCAGAAACTTAATTAGACTGTTTTCCCTGTCACTCAAAAGGATCTATGTCTTTTATTGGCTTTTTTTGAAAAAAATCTTAGCAATTAGACCTCGCCACATGGCAATAGGTGTCTGGCTCCATTGTTGAGAGCCTCGCCAGATTTCCTACATAGCCCATGACAGGCTGTATTTGTCACATGCTGACATTACACTATGCAAAAAAGAGCAAGCTAAATTGGCTAATTCTCAGGCTTTCAAAGCAAGCCGAGACAAAATGTTACGATCTGACTCTAAATTTGCCCCACTGGAGGAACAAACCTTGTGGAGTTTCTTCAGCAAGAAACACCCCCCCATGAGTATGTGGGTGGAATTCTCCAAGGATCAAAGGGGAGGGCTTGATGTTATTGTCAGGACCTTAATTATGCAACTAACAAAGATTCACAAATGTGCCTTTATGTAAGGAGTTTAAAAGTATTATTATTGTTTATTTGGCATTGTCTCTTTTACATCTTAAAGGGACCATAAAAAAATTGCTAATTGGATTAAAATTGGCTTATGGAGGAGCTCTCTGCTTCTTCCCCAAATTCTCCTTATGTAAAAGAATTGTATGCATGTCCTGTAGCTATTGGCTTGCAGGATTCTTTCTGTTTCTCCTGCCCTGTCTCCTAAAAAATCTTAAGTCTTTTTCCCCTTCTGACTCAACATGCTTTCCTATGCTAATTCAGTCTTCTCTTATCTTTTAACTTGCAAAAAAAACCCCTCTCCCTCTCCCCCTCCCTATTCCTCCCTCTGACTCAGAGCAGGCTGAGTTAATAACTGCCTCATACCTTTCAACTTGTTAAAAAATCTGAAGTCTGTGTTTCTAATTCTTATAATTGAAAAAATGGGAAAATATCTCATGGCTTTCCATTGATTTAAAACTGTCTTAATAATGCTTAATAATGCCTTGCTCCCCTGCCGAGAGCCATTCCCCCTTCCCTCCCTTTTTCTCTCCCCCTTCTTTTCTTTTACAGCAGCCATTTCCCCCTTGCCAGATCTGAAGAAAAGCAGCAGAGCCCCAGATCTGCAGACTTTGAAGACTTTGTTTGTCACCAACACTTTAAAAAAACCGGAAAAACCAGTTTTCCTGCTTTCCAAGGAACAAAAGGATGGCTATGAATGACATGAGCTGGTCTTCCCTGGTTTCCAAGGAAACGGATGGCTGTAAACGGAGACTCAAATTACATTTGAATTGGAATTTCCTCTTTGAATCTGTTCCCCCCTCCTCTCTCTCACACTCCTCTCTGGTTGTGTTGCTTAATAAACCATGGCTTTTTTCTCTTTCTTATTATTTTCTCTTTGCCAATTTTGCCCTCAATCTTGCCTTTCTGATTTCTTTGCAAAATTTGTCTTTTCTCATTTCTCTTTGCCTATTTTGAATTTTATGTTTCTAGTTTGTTAATGATTTTTTTGTCTCTTTCTTATTTTTCTTTAATGATTTAATTTTTGTGACAAATCATTGCTGTTTTGCATTTTACGTTTCTCACCATGCTAATATATCCAATTGTTGGATCTGATAACATGCCAGTACAGAACAAACACAGAAGCAAACGTGTATGCCTTCATAGCGTGCCTATGAATGAAATCTCTCAATCTCTCTCTTTTCACTTTGAATCTTTCCTTACTTTGTGTTTAAATGAGACAAATCTGACAACAAGAAAGCACGTGCTGATTCTGTTCCCTTGTTTGATTTTGGTGAAAACTTTGAAACTTTGTACAACTTCTCAAAAGACAATGCACTCACATCTGACAAAGATTAGATCTTATGTGGAAAAATGCACATTGGTCAACACCCCAGAATTGGTCTGGTACATTTCTGAACACACACAACATTGCTGCCACAATTGCTCACATGGAAAATATGGTACAAAACAATCCCTTATCACAAGAAACTGTATGCCTTGTTTTATTGACAGTTATTTTCCTGACTACCTAATGCTGGGTGGCTCAAGGAATTGGGTTTTTAGTATCATAATGTTTTTAGTATTTTGTGTAACAATCTGACAAATGTATCCCTCCCCTGCTGAACCTGTGTAAGCCTCCCTTTTCTAAACATATCTGGAAAAGAACCAAGAACCAACTCGTGCCTCTGATGACTGGAGAGAGATGTTTGTATGATGGCAGCCTCTGAGGACTGGACAGATGACAGCTTATGCACTAGGATCATGTACCGAGCTGAACGTGTACAGAGCTGGACGGCGCATAGGTGGAACAACCCACAGCTGCTAAAAAAATAAAATAAAAAAAGTTGATATGTTGTAATATGTTGTGATGCATGAGGCTTGGGACAAAGAGACTACCATGTGACTTTACCATGCTGTTTTGGAGCAACAGGAAATGGAGGAGGAGCCAAGAGATGGAGTCCATTGCCCACAGCAGAGCCACAGGCCATGTGCTCTGGAACAAAAGACAAAGGCCATATGGCCTAGGAACAGGAAATAAGGGGGGCTAATAGGTGGATGGACGTTGTACCAAGATTTGAATCCATTGGCCACAGGGTGGCCCTGCAGTGTAGCCTTGTCATTGGCTGAAGAAATAACATTGTCATTGGCTGTTTGTAACCATGTGATGCATTGTGTAACCGCCCACTTTAACAGTTAATAAAAAGGGGAAGGCAGCCTTTTGTGTGTGCCCTCACACCCCAGAGAGAGATCTGGCTCGAGTCATGTTTCCTCCTCTAATATTCGGCCCACGTGTGTAGGACCCACCATGGGAATTGAAGGCTTGCCTACGGAGGGCAAAGACTTCAAGTGGTGACCCCGACGTGATGCGGAATCACGTCCTTCTGGCAGCCCATCTCTTACTACGTCTGGAATAGACCATGTGCACGCTTATGGTAAGTGGGGAACAGAAGCTAGGCAAAAATTGGGCTGTGTACCTGAAACAATTGCTTAGCTTAGTCAGGAGAGCAAATTATGTTCAGAAACTTAATTAGACTGTTTTCCCTGTCACTCAAAAGGATCTATGTCTTTTATTGGCTTTTTTTGAAAAAAATCTTAGCAATTAGACCTCGCCACATGGCAATAGGTGTCTGGCTCCATTGTTGAGAGCCTCGCCAGATTTCCTACGTAGCCCATGACAGGCTGTATTTGTCACATGCTGACATTACACTATGCAAAACAGAGCAAGCTAAATTGGCTAATTCTCAGGCTTTCAAAGCAAGCCGAGACAAAATGTTACGATCTGACTCTAAATTTGCCCCACTGGAGGAACAAACCTTGTGGAGTTTCTTCAGCAAGAAACACCCCCCCCCATGAGTATGTGGGTGGAATTCTCCAAGGATCAAAGGGGAGGGCTTGATGTTATTGTCAGGACCTTAATTATGCAACTAACAAAGATTCACAAATGTGCCTATATGTAAGGAGTTTAAAAGTATTATTATTGTTTATTTGGCATTGTCTCTTTTACATCTTAAAGGGACCATAAAAAAATTGCTAATTGGATTAAAATTGGCTTATGGAGGAGCTCTCTGCTTCTTCCCCAAATTCTCCTTATGTGAAAGAATTGTATGCATGTCCTGTAGCTATTGGCTTGCAGGATTCTTTCTGTTTCTCCTGCCCTGTCTCCTAAAAAATCTTAAGTCTTTTTCCCCTTCTGACTCAACATGCTTTCCTATGCTAATTCAGTCTTCTCTTACCTTTTAACTTGCAAAAAAACCCCTCTCCCTCTCCCCCTCCCTATTCCTCCCTCTGACTCAGAGCAGGCTGAGTTAATAACTGCCTCATACCTTTCAACTTGTTAAAAAATCTGAAGTCTGTGTTTCTAATTCTTATAATTGAAAAAATGGGAAAATATCTCATGGCTTTCCATTGATTTAAAACTGTCTTAATAATGCTTAATAATGCCTTGCTCCCCTGCAGAGAGCCATTCCCCCTTCCCTCCCTTTTTCTCTCCCCCTTCTTTTCTTTTACAGCAGCCATTTCCCCCTTGCCAGATCTGAAGAAAAGCAGCAGAGCCCCAGATCTGCAGACTTTGAAGACTTTGTTTGTCACCAACACTTTAAAAAACCCGGAAAAACCAGTTTTCCTGCTTTCCAAGGAACAAAAGGATGGCTATGAATGACATGAGCTGGTCTTCCCTGGTTTCCAA
Source organism: Bothrops alternatus (assembly GCA_034064705.1). NCBI lineage: Eukaryota > Metazoa > Chordata > Lepidosauria > Squamata > Viperidae > Bothrops > Bothrops alternatus. Next base: position 2,920,168 of record JARGCV010000009.1, on the reverse strand, counting down.
GGAAACGGATGGCTGTAAACGGAGACTCAAATTACATTTGAATTGGAATTTCCTCTTTGAATCTGTTCCCCCCCTCCTCTCTCTCACACTCCTCTCTGGTTGTGTTGCTTAATAAACCATGGCTTTTTTCTCTTTCTTATTATTTTCTCTTTGCCAATTTTGCCCTCAATCTTGCCTTTCTGATTTCTTTGCAAAATTTGTCTTTTCTCATTTCTCTTTGCCTATTTTGAATTTTATGTTTCTAGTTTGTTAATGATTTTTTTGTCTCTTTCTTATTTTTCTTTAATGATTTAATTTTTGTGACAAATCATTGCTGTTTTGCATTTTACGTTTCTCACCATGCTAATATATCCAATTGTTGGATCTGATAACATGCCAGTACAGAACAAACACAGAAGCAAACGTGTATGCCTTCATAGCGTGCCTATGAATGAAATCTCTCAATCTCTCTCTTTTCACTTTGAATCTTTCCTTACTTTGTGTTTAAATGAGACAAATCTGACAACAAGAAAGCACGTGCTGATTCTGTTCCCTTGTTTGATTTTGGTGAAAACTTTGAAACTTTGTACAACTTCTCAAAAGACAATGCACTCACATCTGACAAAGATTAGATCTTATGTGGAAAAATGCACATTGGTCAACACCCCAGAATTGGTCTGGTACATTTCTGAACACACACAACATTGCTGCCACAATTGCTCACATGGAAAATATGGTACAAAACAATCCCTTATCACAAGAAACTGTATGCCTTGTTTTATTGACAGTTATTTTCCTGACTACCTAATGCTGGGTGGCTCAAGGAATTGGGTTTTTAGTATCATAATGTTTTTAGTATTTTGTGTAACAATCTGACAAATGTATCCCTCCCCTGCTGAACCTGTGTAAGCCTCCCTTTTCTAACCATATCTGGAAAAGAACCAAGAACCAACTCGTGCCTCTGATGACTGGAGAGAGATGTTTGTATGATGGCAGCCTCTGAGGACTGGACAGATGACAGCTTATGCACTAGGATCATGTACCGAGCTGAACGTGTACAGAGCTGGACGGCGCATAGGTGGAACAACCCACAGCTGCTAAAAAAATAAAATAAAAAAAGTTGATATGTTGTAATATGTTGTGATGCATGAGGCTTGGGACAAAGAGACTACCATGTGACTTTACCATGCTGTTTTGGAGCAACAGGAAATGGAGGAGGAGCCAAGAGATGGAGTCCATTGCCCACAGCAGAGCCACAGGCCATGTGCTCTGGAACAAAAGACAAAGGCCATATGGCCTAGGAACAGGAAATAAGGGGGGCTAATAGGTGGATGGACGTTGTACCAAGATTTGAATCCATTGGCCACAGGGTGGCCCTGCAGTGTAGCCTTGTCATTGGCTGAAGAAATAACATTGTCATTGGCTGTTTGTAACCATGTGATGCATTGTGTAACCGCCCACTGTAACAGTTAATAAAAAGGGGAAGGCAGCCTTTTGTGTGTGCCCTCACACCCCAGAGAGAGATCTGGCTCGAGTCATGTTTCCTCCTCTAATATTCGGCCCACGTGTGTAGGACCCACCATGGGAATTGAAGGCTTGCCTACGGAGGGCAAAGACTTCAAGTGGTGACCCCGACGTGATGCGGAATCACGTCCTTCTGGCAGCCCATCTCTTACTACGTCTGGAATAGACCATGTGCACGCTTATGGTAAGTGGGGAACAGAAGCTAGGCAAAAATTGGGCTGTGTACCTGAAACAATTGCTTAGCTTAGTCAGGAGAGCAAATTATGTTCAGAAACTTAATTAGACTGTTTTCCCTGTCACTCAAAAGGATCTATGTCTTTTATTGGCTTTTTTTGAAAAAAATCTTAGCAATTAGACCTCGCCACATGGCAATAGGTGTCTGGCTCCATTGTTGAGAGCCTCGCCAGATTTCCTACGTAGCCCATGACAGGCTGTATTTGTCACATGCTGACATTACACTATGCAAAACAGAGCAAGCTAAATTGGCTAATTCTCAGGCTTTCAAAGCAAGCCGAGACAAAATGTTACGATCTGACTCTAAATTTGCCCCACTGGAGGAACAAACCTTGTGGAGTTTCTTCAGCAAGAAACACCCCCCCATGAGTATGTGGGTGGAATTCTCCAAGGATCAAAGGGGAGGGCTTGATGTTATTGTCAGGACCTTAATTATGCAACTAACAAAGATTCACAAATGTGCCTATATGTAAGGAGTTTAAAAGTATTATTATTGTTTATTTGGCATTGTCTCTTTTACATCTTAAAGGGACCATAAAAAATTGCTAATTGGATTAAAATTGGCTTATGGAGGAGCTCTCTGCTTCTTCCCCAAATTCTCCTTATGTGAAAGAATTGTATGCATGTCCTGTAGCTATTGGCTTGCAGGATTCTTTCTGTTTCTCCTGCCCTGTCTCCTAAAAAATCTTAAGTCTTTTTCCCCTTCTGACTCAACATGCTTTCCTATGCTAATTCAGTCTTCTCTTACCTTTTAACTTGCAAAAAAACCCCTCTCCCTCTCCCCCTCCCTATTCCTCCCTCTGACTCAGAGCAGGCTGAGTTAATAACTGCCTCATACCTTTCAACTTGTTAAAAAATCTGAAGTCTGTGTTTCTAATTCTTATAATTGAAAAAATGGGAAAATATCTCATGGCTTTCCATTGATTTAAAACTGTCTTAATAATGCTTAATAATGCCTTGCTCCCCTGCAGAGAGCCATTCCCCCTTCCCTCCCTTTTTCTCTCCCCCTTCTTTTCTTTTACAGCAGCCATTTCCCCCTTGCCAGATCTGAAGAAAAGCAGCAGAGCCCCAGATCTGCAGACTTTGAAGACTTTGTTTGTCACCAACACTTTAAAAAACCCGGAAAAACCAGTTTTCCTGCTTTCCAAGGAACAAAAGGATGGCTATGAATGACATGAGCTGGTCTTCCCTGGTTTCCAAGGAAACGGATGGCTGTAAACGGAGACTCAAATTACATTTGAATTGGAATTTCCTCTTTGAATCTGTTCCCCCCCTCCTCTCTCTCACACTCCTCTCTGGTTGTGTTGCTTAATAAACCATGGCTTTTTTCTCTTTCTTATTATTTTCTCTTTGCCAATTTTGCCCTCAATCTTGCCTTTCTGATTTCTTTGCAAAATTTGTCTTTTCTCATTTCTCTTTGCCTATTTTGAATTTTATGTTTCTAGTTTGTTAATGATTTTTTTGTCTCTTTCTTATTTTTCTTTAATGATTTAATTTTTGTGACAAATCATTGCTGTTTTGCATTTTACGTTTCTCACCATGCTAATATATCCAATTGTTGGATCTGATAACATGCCAGTACAGAACAAACACAGAAGCAAACGTGTATGCCTTCATAGCGTGCCTATGAATGAAATCTCTCAATCTCTCTCTTTTCACTTTGAATCTTTCCTTACTTTGTGTTTAAATGAGACAAATCTGACAACAAGAAAGCACGTGCTGATTCTGTTCCCTTGTTTGATTTTGGTGAAAACTTTGAAACTTTGTACAACTTCTCAAAAGACAATGCACTCACATCTGACAAAGATTAGATCTTATGTGGAAAAATGCACATTGGTCAACACCCCAGAATTGGTCTGGTACATTTCTGAACACACACAACATTGCTGCCACAATTGCTCACATGGAAAATATGGTACAAAACAATCCCTTATCACAAGAAACTGTATGCCTTGTTTTATTGACAGTTATTTTCCTGACTACCTAATGCTGGGTGGCTCAAGGAATTGGGTTTTTAGTATCATAATGTTTTTAGTATTTTGTGTAACAATCTGACAAATGTATCCCTCCCCTGCTGAACCTGTGTAAGCCTCCCTTTTCTAACCATATCTGGAAAAGAACCAAGAACCAACTCGTGCCTCTGATGACTGGAGAGAGATGTTTGTATGATGGCAGCCTCTGAGGACTGGACAGATGACAGCTTATGCACTAGGATCATGCACCGAGCTGAACGTGTACAGAGCTGGACGGCGCATAGGTGGAACAACCCACAGCTGCTAAAAAAATAAAATAAAAAAAGTTGATATGTTGTAATATGTTGTGATGCATGAGGCTTGGGACAAAGAGACTACCATGTGACTTTACCATGCTGTTTTGGAGCAACAGGAAATGGAGGAGGAGCCAAGAGATGGAGTCCATTGCCCACAGCAGAGCCACAGGCCATGTGCTCTGGAACAAAAGACAAAGGCCATATGGCCTAGGAACAGGAAATAAGGGGGGCTAATAGGTGGATGGACGTTGTACCAAGATTTGAATCCATTGGCCACAGGGTGGCCCTGCAGTGTAGCCTTGTCATTGGCTGAAGAAATAACATTGTCATTGGCTGTTTGTAACCATGTGATGCATTGTGTAACCGCCCACTGTAACAGTTAATAAAAAGGGGAAGGCAGCCTTTTGTGTGTGCCCTCACACCCCAGAGAGAGATCTGGCTCGAGTCATGTTTCCTCCTCTAATATTCGGCCCACGTGTGTAGGACCCACCATGGGAATTGAAGGCTTGCCTACGGAGGGCAAAGACTTCAAGTGGTGACCCCGACGTGATGCGGAATCACGTCCTTCTGGCAGCCCATCTCTTACTACGTCTGGAATAGACCATGTGCACGCTTATGGTAAGTGGGGAACAGAAGCTAGGCAAAAATTGGGCTGTGTACCTGAAACAATTGCTTAGCTTAGTCAGGAGAGCAAATTATGTTCAGAAACTTAATTAGACTGTTTTCCCTGTCACTCAAAAGGATCTATGTCTTTTATTGGCTTTTTTTGAAAAAAATCTTAGCAATTAGACCTCGCCACATGGCAATAGGTGTCTGGCTCCATTGTTGAGAGCCTCGCCAGATTTCCTACGTAGCCCATGACAGGCTGTATTTGTCACATGCTGACATTACACTATGCAAAACAGAGCAAGCTAAATTGGCTAATTCTCAGGCTTTCAAAGCAAGCCGAGACAAAATGTTACGATCTGACTCTAAATTTGCCCCACTGGAGGAACAAACCTTGTGGAGTTTCTTCAGCAAGAAACACCCCCCCCATGAGTATGTGGGTGGAATTCTCCAAGGATCAAAGGGGAGGGCTTGATGTTATTGTCAGGACCTTAATTATGCAACTAACAAAGATTCACAAATGTGCCTATATGTAAGGAGTTTAAAAGTATTATTATTGTTTATTTGGCATTGTCTCTTTTACATCTTAAAGGGACCATAAAAAAATTGCTAATTGGATTAAAATTGGCTTATGGAGGAGCTCTCTGCTTCTTCCCCAAATTCTCCTTATGTGAAAGAATTGTATGCATGTCCTGTAGCTATTGGCTTGCAGGATTCTTTCTGTTTCTCCTGCCCTGTCTCCTAAAAAATCTTAAGTCTTTTTCCCCTTCTGACTCAACATGCTTTCCTATGCTAATTCAGTCTTCTCTTACCTTTTAACTTGCAAAAAAACCCCTCTCCCTCTCCCCCTCCCTATTCCTCCCTCTGACTCAGAGCAGGCTGAGTTAATAACTGCCTCATACCTTTCAACTTGTTAAAAAATCTGAAGTCTGTGTTTCTAATTCTTATAACTGAAAAAATGGGAAAATATCTCATGGCTTTCCATTGATTTAAAACTGTCTTAATAATGCTTAATAATGCCTTGCTCCCCTGCAGAGAGCCATTCCCCCTTCCCTCCCTTTTTCTCTCCCCCTTCTTTTCTTTTACAGCAGCCATTTCCCCCTTGCCAGATCTGAAGAAAAGCAGCAGAGCCCCAGATCTGCAGACTTTGAAGACTTTGTTTGTCACCAACAATTTAAAAAACCCAGAAAAACCAGTTTTCCTGCTTTCCAAGGAACAAAAGGATGGCTATGAATGACATGAGCTGGTCTTCCCTGGTTTTCAAGGAAACGGATGGCTGTAAACGGAGACTCAAATTACATTTGAATTGGAATTTCCTCTTTGAATCTGTTCCCCCCTCCTCTCTCTCACACTCCTCTCTGGTTGTGTTGCTTAATAAACCATGGCTTTTTTCTCTTTCTTATTATTTTCTCTTTGCCAATTTTGCCCTCAATCTTGCCTTTCTGATTTCTTTGCAAAATTTGTCTTTTCTCATTTCTCTTTGCCTATTTTGAATTTTATGTTTCTAGTTTGTTAATGATTTTTTTGTCTCTTTCTTATTTTTCTTTAATGATTTAATTTTTGTGACAAATCATTGCTGTTTTGCATTTTACGTTTCTCACCATGCTAATATATCCAATTGTTGGATCTGATAACATGCCAGTACAGAACAAACACAGAAGCAAACGTGTATGCCTTCATAGCGTGCCTATGAATGAAATCTCTCAATCTCTCTCTTTTCACTTTGAATCTTTCCTTACTTTGTGTTTAAATGAGACAAATCTGACAACAAGAAAGCACGTGCTGATTCTGTTCCCTTGTTTGATTTTGGTGAAAACTTTGAAACTTTGTACAACTTCTCAAAAGACAATGCACTCACATCTGACAAAGATTAGATCTTATGTGGAAAAATGCACATTGGTCAACACCCCAGAATTGGTCTGGTACATTTCTGAACACACACAACATTGCTGCCACAATTGCTCACATGGAAAATATGGTACAAAACAATCCCTTATCACAAGAAACTGTATGCCTTGTTTTATTGACAGTTATTTTCCTGACTACCTAATGCTGGGTGGCTCAAGGAATTGGGTTTTTAGTATCATAATGTTTTTAGTATTTTGTGTAACAATCTGACAAATGTATCCCTCCCCTGCTGAACCTGTGTAAGCCTCCCTTTTCTAACCATATCTGGAAAAGAACCAAGAACCAACTCGTGCCTCTGATGACTGGAGAGAGATGTTTGTATGATGGCAGCCTCTGAGGACTGGACAGATGACAGCTTATGCCCTAGGATCATGTACCGAGCTGAACGTGTACAGAGCTGGATGGCGCATAGGTGGAACAACCCACAGCTGCTAAAAAAATAAAATAAAAAAAGTTGATATGTTGTAATATGTTGTGATGCATGAGGCTTGGGACAAAGAGACTACCATGTGACTTTACCATGCTGTTTTGGAGCAACAGGAAATGGAGGAGGAGCCAAGAGATGGAGTCCATTGCCCACAGCAGAGCCACAGGCCATGTGCTCTGGAACAAAAGACAAAGGCCATATGGCCTAGGAACAGGAAATAAGGGGGGCTAATAGGTGGATGGACGTTGTACCAAGATTTGAATTCATTGGCCACAGGGTGGCCCTGCAGTGTAGCCTTGTCATTGGCTGAAGAAATAACATTGTCATTGGCTGTTTGTAACCATGTGATGCATTGTGTAACCGCCCACTTTAACAGTTAATAAAAAGGGGAAGGCAGCCTTTTGTGTGTGCCCTCACACCCCAGAGAGAGATCTGGCTCGAGTCATGTTTCCTCCTCTAATATTCGGCCCACGTGTGTAGGACCCACCATGGGAATTGAAGGCTTGCCTACGGAGGGCAAAGACTTCAAGTGGTGACCCCGACGTGATGCGGAATCACGTCCTTCTGGCAGCCCATCTCTTACTACGTCTGGAATAGACCATGTGCACGCTTATGGTAAGTGGGGAACAGAAGCTAGGCAAAAATTGGGCTGTGTACCTGAAACAATTGCTTAGCTTAGTCAGGAGAGCAAATTATGTTCAGAAACTTAATTAGACTGTTTTCCTTGTCACTCAAAAGGATCTATGTCTTTTACTGGCTTTTTTTGAAAAAAATCTTAGCAATTAGACCTCGCCACATGGCAATAGGTGTCTGGCTCCATTGTTGAGAGCCTCGCCAGATTTCCTACGTAGCCCATGACAGGCTGTATTTGTCACATGCTGACATTACACTATGCAAAACAGAGCAAGCTAAATTGGCTAATTCTCAGGCTTTCAAAGCAAGCCGAGACAAAATGTTACGATCTGACTCTAAATTTGCCCCACTGGAGGAACAAACCTTGTGGAGTTTCTTCAGCAAGAAACACCCCCCCGTGAGTATGTGGGTGGAATTCTCCAAGGATCAAAGGGGAGGGCTTGATGTTATTGTCAGGACCTTAATTATGCAACTAACAAAGATTTACAAATGTGCCTTTATGTAAGGAGTTTAAAAGTATTATTATTGTTTATTTGGCATTGTCTCTTTTACATCTTAAAGGGACCATAAAAATTGCTAATTGGATTAAAATTGGCTTATGGAGGAGCTCTCTGCTTCTTCCCCAAATTCTCCTTATGTGAAAGAATTGTATGCATGTCCTGTAGCTATTGGCTTGCAGGATTCTTTCTGTTTCTCCTGCCCTGTCTCCTAAAAAATCTTAAGTCTTTTTCCCCTTCTGACTCAACATGCTTTCCTATGCTAATTCAGTCTTCTCTTACCTTTTAACTTGCAAAAAAAACCCTCTCCCCCTCCCTATTCCTCCCTCTGACTCAGAGCAGGCTGAGTTAATAACTGCCTCATACCTTTCAACTTGTTAAAAAATCTGAAGTCTGTGTTTCTAATTCTTATAATTGAAAAAATGGGAAAATATCTCATGGCTTTCCATTGATTTAAAACTGTCTTAATAATGCTTAATAATGCCTTGCTCCCCTGCAGAGAGCCATTCCCCCTTCCCTCCCTTTTTCTCTCCCCCTTCTTTTCTTTTACAGCAGCCATTTCCCCCTTGCCAGATCTGAAGAAAAGCAGCAGAGCCCCAGATCTGCAGACTTTGAAGACTTTGTTTGTCACCAACACTTTAAAAAACCCGGAAAAACCAGTTTTCCTGCTTTCCAAGGAACAAAAGGATGGCTATGAATGACATGAGCTGGTCTTCCCTGGTTTCCAAGGAAACGGATGGCTGTAAACGGAGACTCAAATTACATTTGAATTGGAATTTCCTCTTTGAATCTGTTCCCCCCCTCCTCTCTCTCACACTCCTCTCTGGTTGTGTTGCTTAATAAACCATGGCTTTTTTCTCTTTCTTATTATTTTCTCTTTGCCAATTTTGCCCTCAATCTTGCCTTTCTGATTTCTTTGCAAAATTTGTCTTTTCTCATTTCTCTTTGCCTATTTTGAATTTTATGTTTCTAGTTTGTTAATGATTTTTTTGTCTCTTTCTTATTTTTCTTTAATGATTTAATTTTTGTGACAAATCATTGCTGTTTTGCATTTTACGTTTCTCACCATGCTAATATATCCAATTGTTGGATCTGATAACATGCCAGTACAGAACAAACACAGAAGCAAACGTGTATGCCTTCATAGCGTGCCTATGAATGAAATCTCTCAATCTCTCTCTTTTCACTTTGAATCTTTCCTTACTTTGTGTTTAAATGAGACAAATCTGACAACAAGAAAGCACGTGCTGATTCTGTTCCCTTGTTTGATTTTGGTGAAAACTTTGAAACTTTGTACAACTTCTCAAAAGACAATGCACTCACATCAGACAAAGATTAGATCTTATGTGGAAAAATGCACATTGGTCAACACCCCAGAATTGGTCTGGTACATTTCTGAACACACACAACATTGCTGCCACAATTGCTCACATGGAAAATATGGTACAAAACAATCCCTTATCACAAGAAACTGTATGCCTTGTTTTATTGACAGTTATTTTCCTGACTACCTAATGCTGGGTGGCTCAAGGAATTGGGTTTTTAGTATCATAATGTTTTTAGTATTTTGTGTAACAATCTGACAAATGTATCCCTCCCCTGCTGAACCTGTGTAAGCCTCCCTTTTCTAACCATATCTGGAAAAGAACCAAGAACCAACTCGTGCCTCTGATGACTGGAGAGAGATGTTTGTATGATGGCAGCCTCTGAGGACTGGACAGATGACAGCTTATGCCCTAGGATCATGTACCGAGCTGAACGTGTACAGAGCTGGACGGCGCATAGGTGGAACAACCCACAGCTGCTAAAAAAATAAAATAAAAAAAGTTGATATGTTGTAATATGTTGTGATGCATGAGGCTTGGGACAAAGAGACTGTGCCATGTGACTTTACCATGCTGTTTTGGAGCAACAGGAAATGGAGGAGGAGCCAAGAGATGGAGTCCATTGCCCACAGCAGAGCCACAGGCCATGTGCTCTGGAACAAAAGACAAAGGCCATATGGCCTAGGAACAGGAAATAAGGGGGGCTAATAGGTGGATGGACGTTGTACCAAGATTTGAATCCATTGGCCACAGGGTGGCCCTGCAGTGTAGCCTTGTCATTGGCTGAAGAAATAACATTGTCATTGGCTGTTTGTAACCATGTGATGCATTGTGTAACCGCCCATTGTAACAGTTAATAAAAAGGGGAAGGCAGCCTTTTGTGTGTGCCCTCACACCCCAGAGAGAGATCTGGCTCGAGTCATGTTTCCTCCTCTAATATTCGGCCCACGTGTGTAGGACCCACCATGGGAATTGAAGGCTTGCCTACGGAGGGCAAAGACTTCAAGTAAAGGAGCCCTGCGAGGGGTGAGTTGAGCAGCCGTTTGTGGATTGGAGATAATTTCCTCATTGATCTCTTTGTGCTCTCTTTTGTACTGGGGTAGTCTGGATAGAGCATCAGCTAGGAAGTTTTTCCTTCCCAGAATGTACTTTAGAGTGAAGTTAAAATGATTAAAGTATTGTCCCCAGCGCACCTGTTTTGGGGACAATTTGTGGGGAGTTTTCAGTGCTTCTAGATTTTTGTGATCTGTCCATACTTCAAAAGGCAGTTTGCTCCCTTCTAGATAGTATCTCCAGTTTAATAGAGCCTATCTGATTGTGAAGGCCTCCTTTACCCAGACCGCCCACCTACTTTCACTCTCAGTAATTTTTTCCGAGGTGTAGGCACAAGGTTGCAAGGCCCCATTTTGGTTCTTTTGCAGTAATATAGCTCCTATGGCTATGTCGCAGGCATCAGCTTTGAATTACAAAGGGCTCCCCTGGGCAGGGGTGCTTTAGGAGCAGCTCAACAGCAAATAGTCTTTTTAGATTCTCAAAAGCAGTTTGACAGCCCATAGTCCATGTTAGTGGTTGGCCTGGTCGCAGTTTCCCTCCTCTTTTGCCTGTTTTGAGTAGTTCTGTAAGGGGTAGGGCAATCTCAACAAAGGAGGGGATGACTTGATGGTAGAAGTTGGCAAAGCCTAGGAAGCTCTGGAGCTGTTTGTGAGTCTTTGGGGCTGCCATTTAATTACTTTGGCTGGATCCATTTCAATGCCCTCCTTGGAAATTCTATAGCCAAGATAATCTAATCTGGTCTGGTGAAATTGACATTTTTATAGTTTGACACAAAGCTTGGCAATCAATAGTTTCTTTAACACTTTTCTCACCAGCTTTATATGATCAGTCATATTTGTGCTATATATCAGGATGTCATCAAGATACACCAGAACCCCTTTGTATAAGTGATCATGTAGGACTTCATTAATCAACTGCATGAATACAGCTGGGGTCCCTTGTAGTCCAAATGGCATAACTTTGAACTGATAACTCCCCATGGGGCAGTTGAAGGCAGTTTTCCACTCACCTCCCTCCTTTATTCTCACCTGGTAATATGCCTCTCTCAGGTCTAATTTAATGAAGACACTCCCCTTAGCAAGGTAGGTTAGTAAGTCCTTCAGGAGGGAGAAGGGGTGTTTATTTTCCACACTCACAGCATTGAGACCCTTATAGTCTATGCAGAGACAAAGAGACCCATCTTTTTTTTCTTTAAACAACACAGGGGCTCCCACAGTAGACTTGGCCCATTCAATGAACTCCCTCTCTAGGTTTTTGTCCACATATCGCTGCTGTCAATGCTGCTAACATTGGATGTTCTTGCTTGACAATATATAAAGATGCAGACATTTCCAATTTAACCTGTGTATTACTTTTAGAGTTAAAAGAGATGATGCTGGAGGGGAGGGGGAAGAATGTGCTGGGGACTAGTTAGCCATAACAATATGTCAGTAGGGTATTCTTCAAGGTTAGTTGTAATAAGAGGAGATAATGGGAGGAAAAGTTCACACTTCAAACTAATTGAAGAATGTGATTAATGACTGTTAAATGAAGGAGTGAGTTATGCTTTGATTGTGTGTTGGGGGAGGAGAATTCAGATTTTGCCTTCTTTTATTTGTTTTATTTGTTTTATTTATTTTTTATTTATTTTTATTTTATTTATTTATTAGTGAAGCTATGTTGCAAATAAAAGATTCTTTAAGGTAAAACAATGCCTCAAAGTTCTTTGAAGAGCTTCTTCTTTCGGAACCATGACATCAAGCCAAAACATTACAGCTGCATCTCCTCCATTTTGAGGGGGGACATGATGTACATTTCTGGTCGTGGGAGTTTGGCTCCTGGCAACAGTTCAATGGAACAATCATTGGGTCAGTGGGGAGGCAGGGTGTCACATTCCTTCTCACTAAATGCCTCTGCCAGATCCCGGTACTCGCTGGTGGCTGGTGGTGGTGAGGCAGCCACATGCACTTACTTGTTGGGTGGGCTAAAGTTTCCTGTAACATCTGTTGAATCAATAGGGGGCTTGGGCCCTATAGGTAGCCTCACAGTTCTCATTCCCTTCTTCCACCAGATAAATGGCTTCCACTTGTCCAACCAGGCTAATCCTAGGATCACAGCCCCAGTCATTTTTGGAGCCACCAGGAAACAAATGAACTCCCAGTGCTCTCCTATTTCTAAGCATAGGGGCTCAGTTAATTGAGTGACTAAAGTCTCTCCCAGCAGGGAGCCATCAGCTTGCTCAAACCTCACAGGCTTGGAGAGCAGCTTTGCTCATATGCCCATTTTCATGGCAAATTGCAAGCTAATGACGCACCGGTAGCGTCCAGAATCGACTAGCACTTTTAAGTCTGCCTGTGCTCCTGACTTAGGGATTATAAGTTTGGCTGGCAGTGAAAAAGATGGGATGTGTCGACTCACCATCGGGTCATCCTCTCCTTCATCGTCGCTATTGAAAGAGGGTAGAGCAGGGATGGATCCAGCCTTAGTCTCAGTGTCCTCCTGCGTGGGGGATGTGACTTGGGTAATCCTGTGTGATCCAGTTGGATTTTTCTCTCGTTGGCTGCTGGGCAGGTTTCTTTCTCACTGCTGGTCCTGGTCTACTCTGCTGTTGGGGGTAGGGGACTGGGTAATTTGCTGCTTGATGTCCCTGCTGTCCGCATCGGAAGCACTTGATTTGCAGGCCTGCAGTGGCCTGGGTCCTTTAGTAGTTGCAGCAATTGGAAGTTTTCGGGGGGAGTTGCTGTTTGGGTTGCTCTGGCTTCGGCTTGCTTCAGGTGGGGGAGGCTTCTTATAACAAGTTTTTATTGGTTTTCCAGTTTTACATTTAAATATTTGGAAAGCAGCGTGGTGATTGGGTAATCAATAGTACAATAACAAAATCTTTAAAATAGTACAATAAAATAGTACAATCTTTAAAATAGTACAATAACTAAATCTGCCCCTGCCCCACCCCTGCCCTGCCCTGCTCCCACTTCACCTCACCCTGCCTGCCTGCAGGGCCACTCACTGCCTCCAGGGCCCGCCGCAGATCGCCCAGGTAGCCCAGCAGTGCCATGGCAGCCACGCCCTCTGCCCGTGCCCCACAGCATCAACGGTGTGCGTTGGGGTGTGAGGGCAGAGTCTTGTCTATGCTGCCTGGCTGCCATGTCCTTGGCTGAGCTGCTCTGCGTGGGCCATGCTCAGGGGCAACTCTCCTCCAGGGGGTCGCTGATGAGGAGGGGGTCGTGGGCGGAGGCAAGGCTGGGGCAATGGCACGTGGGCCCACAGAGAGGGTTCTGAGTGCTGCCTCTGGCACCCGTGCCACAGGTTCGCCACCACTGGTCTAGGTTTTCAGTAAGCTGTACTTGTTCATCTTTAGCAGCCTCCATCTTGGTATTACTTTCTTCCACTTCTGTTATTTTTTGGGTTGCAGATTCTTTAGTTGCAATCAGAATTTGGTTTTCTAGATTTTCAGTACATTGTATATGTTGTTCTTTAAAGTCTTCTGTCTTGATATTAATTTCTTCATCTTCTGTTGTTTTTTGAATTGTGAATTCTTTGGTTGCAATCAGGGTTTTGCTTTGTAGATTTAAGCTGGCACCTTTGTCTTTCAGTCTAGCTTTAATTATCTCAGTAGCTTCAAGAATTTTTTCAAGTATAAGTTCGTAATTAAGTGAAATTTGTTGCTGGTCCTCCTCCATTTCTGATGTAGTTATAGATAGTTCTTTAGTGAAGGCTATTTATTAAGCAAAAGTTAATAAATATTCACCTCCACAGTTCTAAAAAGCAATTTCACCACCCAGCTGTTCTTTCAGCTTTTAATCTCTGTAGATAATACCAAAGACAGGTCTGGGCTATGAGCAGGCCTTTTTGTCAAGAATATTCACTTGCTGTACCACGTTTTGCCACAAGATGTCCTCGATAGCATTTAAAATCTTTTTCAAATCCCAGGCTAGGTTTTTATCCAGTTTAACTTCTTTTCCATCTTTTTTACAAGTAGATAGAGTAGCAAATCCCTGTGAAAATAGGAACTTTTTGGGTCCCAAAATATCAAAAGAAGCAAATCCAATTGTTTAGTAGTTCTTTTCAAGATTTTATTTCCCCAAGTAGTCAGATGCTGCCATTTTAGAGGGTGGGAGGAAAGCATTCCCTTCCCTCTCTCCTCACAGGGGGAAGAAATTTCAAGAAGCTTTTAACAGGAAAAATAGTTAGGGTAGAAAGAAGGTAGGATCTCACCCAATTCCTCCACGGTGCTTTCGAAGTGCTTGTTAATAATTTTGGCCTTGCTGGTAGCGGCTTGGTGATGGGCCATGTTAATGGCCAATCTTTTCTCTATCAGTTCAAAGGTTGCCTGGGATCAAACGGGAGAGCTGCCACCCTTCCACGATCACCCGGGAGTCATCTTCATGCTCATTGCCCTGACCTCCGACTCTTTTCAGGTCCCCCGTCAGGAGAAAACCAGACGGCAGAGGGAACGATCATCCCACTGTCCGCCAGCACCGCGATCGCAAACTGGAAGCCAGCTGGGGGAGGCTTCTTATAGTGGGTGAGCTGAATGACTAGTCTTACCGCTGCCTGGTACCATTCTTGCAGCTGATCAGGTACTGTTCGATAGATGCATGCCTGAGAGAGGTGATCATCCAACCCTTCCCTGAAGTGATGGATTATGGACTGCTCAGGCCACCTCTCTATTCGACCAGCTAACTTACAAAACTCTTGTACGTACTCCAGGGTAGGCCTGCTGGCTTGTTTTATTTTATGGATTTGTTCTTCTGCTTTGAGGGCAATGGATGGGTCCTCAAACCTTTCTCTCAGTCCTAGGAGGACGAGGTGGGGTTCCTCCAATTCGGGGGCTTGCTCATTATATAAGTTGTTCAGCCATTTGGATGCTTCTTCCTCTAAGCCGGATGCTATCAGATTGACCATAGTGGCTGAGTCTGGTTAGCGATAGGCCCAGCGGTTCAGATGAGAGTGCACGTGGTTAAGAAAAAAATCAGTTTCTCTGGGTCCCCATTGAAGGTTGCTCCGAAAGGTGGAGCAATCATTGGCTGCTGGGCTCTCCACTGTGGTTGTTGCACCCCCAATTGCTGTTGGCCCCAATCTGGCTGCTGATTCAATGGCTGCTGGGGCCTCCACCTTGGCTGTTGCACCCCAGTTGCTGCTGGGCCGCCCAACCTGGCTGCTGCTGCAGGACCCTCAGTGGTTGCTGCATATTAGGGGGCAGTGACCAGCCTCCTTGTTGCAGTCACCCTCCCACCAGCTGCTGATCTCCTGGCTTCTGCACCACCCCAAGCTGTTGCAAGGCCTCTGTTAGCTGCTGCAAGCTCAGAGGTCACTGATCATCCACCTGCAGGGGCTGCCAAACTCCTCACTGCTGCAGGGGCCTCAGACTGGGGTTTTCTCTCTTTCTGTGTAGTTGGAGGCCCTGGCAGGGGATTCCAGGGGCTGGAAGGCTGTCTGATCTGCAAAAGAGGGGCTGGAGGCTTCTCTCAGCAGGAGTTGATTTCTGCTTCTCTGTCCTAGCCCTTCAAATCTCTCCACTGACTGGCTACAATCTGCAGACAGGCATTCCCACTCACCCGAGCCCTCAGTGGCAGACATCCTGGTAGCTTTCCACCGGTCTGCTTTCGAAGTCTTTGTGGGTGGCAAGGCAGTTTTGAGGCATCTGGAGTCTCCGCTAGGATGGTTTCAATCTGATGACCAGATCAGCTCTCCTAGCTGGGAATCCTGCAAAAGCTCTTCCTCCCTCTGCTTGTTTGCTGGGGTAGCAACTGCTGCCGGGTTGCCGGCTTCAAGCAAATTTTTTGCTCCATGATGAAATCTACTCCTATATGTATATGTTAATGATGTCGCAGTTGGCGACTGCTGCCTGTGGATGGCTCTAGATTGAGCTGATACAGGCAAAAGAAAAAAGAAAAAGAAAGTAGATTTCTTTCTCCCATATTTGGGCTGACAGGGTGTATCAAAAAACACTCAAGGTAAATCTCCTCCCCATCTCTTCCCTCCCTGATACAGCTGACAAAGCGAGAAAGAGCCTGTGGCCTAGAGGTTAATACAGCTGCCTAACATGCACACAGCCCAGGTTTGAATCTCAGAAGAGTATGTCTGGCTGAAGAGAGTTAAGAAGCTCAAAATAGCTATTCCATTTCTCCCTTTATTCTTTGTTAGCAATCTAAAAAAATGTATATGTATGTATGTATGTATGTATGTATGTATGTATTTATATGTCACATGATTATGTCCTGCCTGCCTAACAGATGAGAAAATATTTGTACTTCTTTATTAATTGAAGGTATATATAAAATCAGTTGCTCAGTTCTCTGTCTCTGTGCTGTTTTGCTTACATTTATTTAAAGGATTTCCTGTTTCTCAGACAAGCCTCATTGAAAATGTTATGTATTGAATATATACTGCTCAAAAAAATAAAGGGAACACAAACATATAGGATTCTATACGTTTGTGTTCCCTTTATTTTTTTGAGCAGTATATATAAAGTTGTGTTAATCCCTGCTGAAGTGAAACTAACTTAACTCCAACTGTTTGTGAAGCTAAAATGAAACTAACCTTTAGATGACCCTGACTGTTAACTCCAACTGTTTTGGAGGGAAACTTTGAACATTCATATTTGGACGGGTTTTTCAAGTATTGTGATTGGTTAAGGCCCAGTGGGCTCAGAGTATAAATTACAGGCAATTGCATGCAGTTCTCAATTCTAGTTTGAATCAATAAATAACGTAACTATGCTTGTCTGCTCCTTGCCTACTGAAGCTCACTACACAATAGAAAACATCTTGCAACAGAACAAAAACATAGATCAAAATCAAAGCAGGGAAGATAATGAAGAGTTAGAACTAGGTTTACCTTCTGGCTTGGTCATAAAAATTTGATTATTCAAAATGTGAAAGCTTGAAAGATACTATCTGTTCTGTCTAGCCCCTCTCAGCTCCCAGGAATACACTTAACGAGGTCGTTAAGACTTGGTCAATTAGCACAGTTCACAAGAAGGCAGTTCAAGGCAAACTGCTTTATTCAACAATTTAAACAGACACACTAGGAGACTCAGTTACAACTCACTGCGAACTCCCCCAGGCCACTCCTTGGGTAAACGTTGCTCGTGACTAAAGCTGAGGCTTCCGTTCCCCTGCTAATATAGCCTCCCACACGTCACGTCCGTCTTCCACCCAACTGACCCCTTCGCCTATCAGACCGTCTGTATCGTGGATCAATCCAATTAGCTTCCTGTTCCACATCTGAGTCATCCTCCTCTGACTCAGCATGCATACCAAGCTCCTCGTTATCTGGCTCAGCTGCCGGGAGGGGAAAACACCCAGAAGGGCCTGCCGGTGCTGTGTCCTCATCTGAGAAGTAACCAGCCTGGCCAGAGACACTCACAACACTATCCCCCCCGCAGGCCCCTCCTCCGGGGTCCGGCGTATGGGATGTGGTTTGGAGGGAAACGCGGTATGGAAATCCCACATTAACTCAGGAGCCTCAATATCCTGAGCATCTACCCAAGTGCCAGCGGCTGGCCCACCCCCGGTCCAGTCAACTAGATATTGGAAGCGGTCATCGAGCCATCGGGAATCTCGGATGCCGGACACCTCCAACCGGGAAACAGGAACGTGAGCACGGCGAGCTGTCGGGCCCGGATCAGGAGGTCGAAGCGGAGAATCAGGGTTGACAGAAACAAGCAAGGAGCGATGAAACACGGGATGTACACGAAGAGACCTAGGCAAAGTCAAACGATAGGTCACCGGATTGATGACCGTCTCCACAGGAAAAGGACCCATGAAACGTTGATCAAGCTTGCGGTGAATTCTCCCTGGAAACAAGTACTTGGTGGAGAGCCAAACCCGATCTCCAACAGCTAACGGCGGCGTGTCGCGACGCGAGCGGTCTGCAACCCTCTTGTAGTCTTCCTTGGCCTTAGTCAAGTGCTGCTTAACCATCTCGTGGACTGACTGGAGTTCGGTTAAATAGTCCTCTGCAACTGGAACGGGAGAATCGAGGAGCGTGAGCGGGAAAAATCTGGGATGATAGCCGTAGTTGGCAAAAAACGGAGTGGTCTGAGTGGAAGTGTGCTGAGAGTTGTTGAAAGCGAATTCGGCCAGGGAGAGATATTTGGACCAATCGTTCTGTTGGTCGTTGATGAAACAACGCAAATACTGCTCCAGGATGCCAATCACTTTCTCTGTACCCCCATCAGTCTCTGGGTGATGCGTGGAGGCTAGATTAACTTGGACTTGAAGCGCAGACATGAGTTCTCTCCAGAACTCCGAGGTGAACTGGGTTCCTCGGTCGGACACTATTTTGTCCGGCAAACCGTGTAGCCGAAAGATATGTTGAATGAACAGCTGAGCAGCGACCTTGGCTGTCGGTATTCTTCGGCAAGGAATGAAATGTGCCATTTTGGTCAGCATGTCTACCACGACAAAGACAACGGTGTAGCCGGCAGAAACAGGTAGACAAGTCAAGAAGTCCATGGAAATAGCTCCCCAGGGTCTCTCCGGCGTGGGCAAAGGCTGTAATAATCCTGGAGGGGCTCCTGTGGCATGTTTTGCCTGATGGCACCGTACACAGGAATTCACATAGGACTGAACATCATGGCGAAGTCTGGGCCACCAGAAAGTCCGAGACACTAAGTGGAGAGTCTTAAAGAAACCAAAATGACCTGCCGCAGGGTTATCATGGCATTGAGTCAGGATGAGACCCCGGAGTGGGCCTGCTGGAACATATAACAGGTTGCGGCAGCGTAATAGTCCCTCGGACAAGGTCCAAGGTGAGTCGGGACCCACCTCTTGTCTCTTTCGTATCGCAAAGTCATCTAGGTGTTGCGCTTCCCGAATCTGTCGTCGTAGATCTACCGGATCATGCACGGCTGCTATCGATTCGACAGGCAGAATGGTTCGAGGAGGCAAGGGGTCCTTGATCTGTAGATACTCAGGTTTACGGGACAAGGCATCTGCTCTTTTGTTGTACCCTTTCGGAATGTAGGTGACTTTGAAGTTGAATCGAGCGAAGAACAAAGACCAACGGATCTGACGTTGATTCAATTTCCTGGCAGATTGCAAGAATTCCAAGTTTTTATGGTCAGTCCGAACTTCAACTTGGTAGCGAGCTCCTTCCAGGTGGTGTCTCCAGGTCTGAAAAGCAGTCTTGATGGCCAATAGTTCTTTTTCCCAAATGGTATAATGGCGTTCGGAGGGACTCAATTTCCTGGAGTAATAAGCACACGGGAACAGGGGGCCGCCATCTTGGCGTGTTTGAAGTAGCACAGCCTCTACTGCCACATCTGAGGCGTCGGCCTCCACTACAAAGGGATGACAAGGATCTGGATACTTGAGAATGGGTTCCTGAACCTTTTTGAGGGTCTGAAACGCCTGTTGCTCGGCATCGCCCCACTGGAACTTAATGCCTTTCCGTAACAGTCGAGTAAGGGGCGCAGTCAAGGCAGAAAATCTCGGAATGAACATCCGGTAATAGTTCGCAAATCCCAAAAGTCTTTGGACATCTTTTGCTTTGCATGGGGGTTGCCAGGTTTGCAAGGCTTCAACCTTGCCAGGATCCATGGCGATGCCTTGTGGAGAAATCACATGTCCCAGAAACTCAATGGTGGTTTGATAGAATTGACATTTCTCTAACTTGGCATAAAGGTGATACTTTCGTAAGCGTTGCAAAACTCGCCGGAGATGCTGGAGATGAGTTGCTCGTGACGGGGAGTAAATCAGGATGTCATCGAGGTAAACCACCACAAATTGATCCAATAAATCCCGGAAGATGTCATTCATGAAATGTTGAAAGACGGCCGGAGCATTGGTGAGTCCAAAGGGCATGACGGTATATTCAAAATGACCATACCTGGTCCCAAACGCGGTTTTCCACTCGTCCCCCTCTCGGATGCGAACCAGGTTGTAAGCACCCCGTAGATCTATCTTGGTGAAAATGGTCGCTGATCGGAGACGGTCCATGAGATCAGGAATCAAAGGCAGAGGGTACCGGTTGCGCACCGTGATGGCATTGAGCTTGCGATAGTCACAGCATAAGCGTAAATCTCCGGTTTTCTTCTTCACGAATAACACAGGAGCTGACAAAGGCGAGGAAGAGGGACGAATGAAACCCCTGGCCAGGTTTTTGTCCACAAAGTCTTTTAATGTGGCCAACTCGGGTTCTGACATGGAGTAAAGGCGTCCCCCTGGAAGCTTGGCATTTGGCAGCAAATCAATGGCACAGTCATATGGTCTATGCGGAGGTAATTGGTCTGCCTCTTTCTCACTGAATATATCCGCAAAGTCCGCTAGGTCGGCCGGCAATGTGATGTCAGGGTGAGATGGTAGTTGGGCTGCGCAAACGTGGCGTACGTGGTCAACACATTGCAAACTGGGAAATGAAACACAGTTCTGGGACCACACCACACAAGGATCATGGGTTCTCAACCAGGCTAAGCAGAGAACTAAGGGGAAATGAAGTCCCTTGGTAATATAGAATTGGATGGCTTCTTCATGTTGTCCTATGACCAGGCGTATGGGCTGGGTCAGGAACTTGATCGGTCCAGACAACAACTCATGTCCATCGATTGTCTCAACCAACATAGGCGGCTTTACGGAGCACAAAGGTATGGCATGCTGACGAGCGAAAGCTTCATCCATGAAATTAGTGGTGGCTCCAGAATCCAACAAGGCGTGTGCCGGAATGCCCTGTGCATGATTTCCCAGAAGTATATGGGTTGCTAGGATCAGACGTCTCGGAGGACCGGGGTCTTCGTCTGCGGAACTGGGACTGGGTTTGGCGCCTGCCCGACCCAATGTTTCCATTAGGCCGGGCTCTGGCCGTTTTCCCGGCAAGGTGGCTTGAAACTGCTGAGTGGGAGGCCGAGCTGGAACAGGAGTAGGACCTGCCATACCACGTCTTTTCTGGGGGCAGGCCATGACGAAGTGACCCATCTCTCCACAGTACAGGCACAATCCCTCAGCTCTCCGTCTTGCCTTCTCAGCCTCGGTCAAGTGAGATCTGGCTGCACCAAGATCCATGGGCTCATCTCTGGCCATGGGTACAGGACGCCTCTCGGTGTAAGCCGGCAATGGTTGGAAAATACGTCTGGGTGCCGGGATAGGTGGAGTGATAGGTAGGGTCTGGAATCCTCTGCGTGGTGCAGGAACTGGCTTGGCACTTCCGGTGACTGGAACCATCTGTTTGACCAAGCGGGCATCCATGGCTTGCGTTTGCGATTCAAGAGCCAAACAATGTTGGTATAATGCAGCCAGGGTTGTGGGTATTACAGTCACTTTCAACCCATTCAAGATTTGGGCAGACAGACCATCTAGAAAGATTTCTATGAGAGCTTCATCATTCCACTTAATTTCTTGAGCTAGGCGGCGAAACTCTGATATATAGTCCGCTACGCAGCGCGATCCTTGACGTAGCTCTCGTATCCGCCGGGTGGCATTTTGTCGACGAAGGGGGTCAGCAAACTCTCTTTCCATCAGCTGGCAGAATCCTGCATAATTGCGCAAGACAGGATCCTGTCCGTCTATCAAAGGAGACGACCACTCAGCAGCGGGGCCAGAGAGTAGACTTAAAATGAACGCTACCTTCGTTTCATCCAGCTGAAAGTCTGCTGGGGTGGAGGCAATGAATATTTTACATTGATTCAAAAAAGCTGGAAATTTACTACGTTCTCCAGTGAACTTATCAGGCAAGGCTAAGTAACATCTGCTTTGTCTGGGAGGGGTGGCTGGAGCTTGGGCTCCGGCAGCTTGAAGCTGCTGTTGCAATTGTCCAATTTGTTGCTGGAGAGTTTGCACTAATTGAGACAGAGCCGGGTTATCAGCAAGTAATTGTTCCATGATGTCACTGAAAGCTCGGACTAATGTTCGTCCTTTCTGTTATCTTTTTTGTTTTTAGTCACGAGCAATCTGTTCTGTCTAGCCCCTCTCAGCTCCCAGGAATACACTTAACGAGGTCGTTAAGACTTGGTCAATTAGCACAGTTCACAAGAAGGCAGTTCAAGGCAAACTGCTTTATTCAACAATTTAAACAGACACACTAGGAGACTCAGTTACAACTCACTGCGAACTCCCCCAGGCCACTCCTTGGGTAAACGTTGCTCGTGACTAAAGCTGAGGCTTCCGTTCCCCTGCTAATATAGCCTCCCACACGTCACGTCCGTCTTCCACCCAACTGACCCCTTCGCCTATCAGACCGTCTGTATCGTGGATCAATCCAATTAGCTTCCTGTTCCACATCTGAGTCATCCTCCTCTGACTCAGCATGCATACCAAGCTCCTCGTTATCTGGCTCAGCTGCCGGGAGGGGAAAACACCCAGAAGGGCCTGCCGGTGCTGTGTCATCATCTGAGAAGTAACCAGCCTGGCCAGAGACACTCACAACACTATCTATCTCAATTTTTGATACATAAGCCTTATTTCCCAGTATCCTGTTAAAGGATCATTTTTCTTTTGAATCAGATTCTTTCAATTCTTCTAGGTCCAGAATATTTTTCAGGGGCTCTTAGTACAATGTGGTAGAGATTTCTCCCTCTTGTTCCTTTGGGCCTCTGATTGAGCAAAGCTGCAGAAATCCTTGTACCGTGAGCTGCCTCAACAGTACTATACTTTTCAATGCTTCCATGTCTCTGACTGTATGCATGAAAAAGTCCTTGAGGTTAATAGCAACTATGCCTCTGACTGTGCACGAATTGGTCTTCAAATATATATATATATATCGACGAAGTCTCATTCGTCATCTTCAGGCTGGTGCTTTCGGCTTCTGCTTCTAGGAGTAATGTGAGATTTTAGCTGTTTCTTCCTTTTAACTGCCAGTGGGGGTTTGAACTGATTGGCTGGGAGCTCGGCTGTGTTCTGATTGGGTGGAGGTGTGTTCTGATTGGTTAGGGGCTTGGCTGTGCTCTGATTGGATGGGGGGTTGGCTGTGCTCTGATTGGCTGGGGGAGTGTTCTGTTTGGGTGGGGGCTTTGTTGTGCTCAGGTTAGTCAGTGTTACAAGGGGATTAGAGATGGTGAACTGTATAGCTGTTTGGCTTTGCGTTCGTGGTCGTGCCTCATCTTCATGGTGGGTGTCAGTTTGCTTCGTGTATGGATTGGAGGGGTTTAAGGTGGCTAATGATGCAGCTGTGGTCTGGTTTCTGGTTTGTGTGTGTATATATATATAATGACTGTAAATCCTGGGCATATCTGTTCAATAATATACAATCCTCGAACTCCGGGAGGAATATAAATCATCTGTTTATTGTTAAATACATTTGTTTTAGTATTGTAAACAGTTGCTTTTATTGTTTTAAATTTTTAACAATAAACAGCTGATTTATATTACTCCCGGAGGTTTGAGGATTGTATGTCATTGAATATACAATGTCATTGAATATACAATGTCATTGAATATACAATTAAATCACTGCCTAGTATGTAAACTGCCCAGGTTCGAATCCCATAAAGGGTGTGGCTAACTGATGAGAGCAGAATGAGCTCGAAATGGTCATATTAGTCCCCCAACTTAATTCTTTTTGAGGTTTTCACGGGTGTTTGTATGTAGGTCTTTGGTTATTCGAGTTTTCTCCCGCGTAGAATTTGAAGTGTCTTGGCGATGTTTCGATGAAGTCCCATTCGTCATCTTCAGGCTGGTGCTTTCGGCTTCATGCTTCTAGGAGCAATGTGTGATCGTAGCTGTTTCTTCCTTTTAACTGCCAGTGGGGGTTTGAACTGATTGGCTGGGAGCTTGGCTGTGTTCTGATTGGGTGGAGGTGTGTTCTAATTGGTTAGGGGCTTGGCTGTGCTCTGATTGGCTGGATCTCGATGGCTTCTCTGATTATTCTGTTATTAAAGTGTTCAGTTTTTGTGATAGTTCTGGTCTTTTTAAAGTCAATTTCATGTCCTGTGGCTTTAAGGTGTTGTGAGCTGCCCAGAATCATTGAGAGTCGAGTGGTATAGAAGTTTAATAAATTATTATCATCATCATCATCATCATCATCATCATCATCATAATCATCATCATCATCATTTTTCAGAGTAATAAAAGTATCTCATGAGCTAATTCTGAGCTGAAGTAAAAGTAAAACCTTTTGTAGTGCAGTTCAAGGTGTTGATTATGATCTTTAAAGATCTTAAAGACCTTATGAACCACCTTGCCCTGCTTGGACGAGCGTATTCTACTCATGCTGGCAGAGAATGCCTATTTTGGGTCCAATAGGTTAAAGATCAGTCGATCAGGATCTAAAAGAAAAGCCTTCTCTGCTGCAGCCTCTGCCCTTTGGAACATGGTAACCTGTAAAATAAGATCTGCCCCCATTGTCCTATCTTTCTATAGGAGTCTGAAGACATGGCCCTGCTGGTTGGCCTGGGAACCAATTGGGGTAGTTCCAAGCTGAAATGTTTGCTGGATTGATGGCAGACTTCACCTCCTCTGCTTGTTCTCTACTCTTCAGCCATCTGTTTGGTCATCACATTGGTGTATTCTCATTGTGTTCTTTTTCATTGTTTATTTTATTATTCTATTATTGTACTCCTGTTCTGTTTATACTTATTTTCTTCCTTTTTATTATTGCAAGCCCCCTTGAGTAGTGCTACAGCGAGATACACAGCAACAGATTTAATAAATAAATATATTTAACAAATAAATCAGGGGCCTAGGGATATATATATAATCCAAGGAAGAGAACCATCAAAGAGAAGTCTCCACCCCACCACCCCAAATCCCCTAAGCCAGGGGTGTCAAACTGCCAGCCTGCAGGACGGATGTGTCATGCTGAAACCACACCCACCCCAGCTCCAGCAATGGGGAAAAATCGAGATACATCGTGACACATCATGTGACATGGCAAGTTTGACACCCCTGCCCTAAGCTGTTTCAGAAAGTTACATGATTATTGGTTTCAAAAACATCAGATCAAGGAAGACCAGAATCATCTGTCCGTGGCTACCAGTAATTATCCATAAATATACCTAGCTTACAAATATCTCAGGATATCTCAGACTGAAACCAGCTTGAAAAGAGCCCAATTGTTTCCTCTAGAACTCTCAGAACTTTAAGCCTATCACCTTCTGAAAAACAACCATCTTCCTTAAAAAGGTTAGGAAGACTGGAGGAAAATGATCTATTACAGCTGGATCTGGCAATGGTTGTTGAAAGAGGAAGAAACACCACTTCCTTCAAAGCAGGTGTCACTATCCCCTTCTGTAAAGAAATATTCACCCCTGTCTAAAGAACCTGGTCCATTTCCTCAGGACTAGCAGACTCAAGCTCTCCCCAAATAATTTAGCAAGCCTGAGCCTTAATAAATTCTCTGGGACTTGCACAGCCAGAATTAAATCCCTAGTGATTTTTAGAGATTTTATCTAGCAAAGACAGAGCCACTAGCCAGCTTTCTGAGGACATGGTAAGAGTGGAGGAATACATACTTTCCATTGTTTTCATCATCATAAACTAAACATGCTCTTTCTTTTCCTTCAGTCATGCTCTAGGCATCTGTTGATCATTTCACCTCCTGCCATTCGTCTATAAACCAGGGTCCTCCAACATTTGTGCATATAAAAATTTGCATAGGGGCAATCTCGTCCAAAGCACCATCACCCACTTATTCCAGGCAATAACTAAGGTTTTGGTTAAAGCCTGCAGTAGAGATTCAAAAACTGCCCTACATTCCCTCTGGAACCCCACCAGGTCTATTTAGGCACCTGAGACAGACCACAGAGTTAGCAAGAGCAATCTGTCAATGACAGGAGACTGGGGACTGTATCCACAACTTTATTCAGTTGCTCCAAGCCAAATAGCAGATCCAACCCTTCCCCACAAATAAGTCAGGCCATTGACAACCCGGATCAAATCTATCAAATCTATAGTGGTCATGTACTGCTGAGCCAACTCTGAGTCCAGGCTCTGATTTCAGGCCTAAGCAAACTGAATACCTGAAGACATAGAAGAGAACAACTAACACCCAGGAGTCCACCATCAACCATGTGTGAATTGGGCAGCCCATATAAATGTGTTAAATAAACAAACAAACAAACAAACAAACAAATAAATAATAAAAAACAGCCAGCATAAGTGCCACTGTTGAAAAATATGGGATCTGGGAGACATACTGTATCTATCACAGTGTCTGCCAGGTGGAATAGCCTATCTGCTGGAGTATGCTTGGCTTCAACCCTATTGGCCTTTCAGAAGACCTCAGAAACCTGAGATTCAACAGGATGTAACTGTTTAAGTGGAGTTTTTAAAAGGCATATTTTATTCGTTTAGAAAATATTTTTAAAGATTTCAGTTTGTATATTCATTAGCCCCCCCTCCTCCCGGAGTTATTTATGATGGCAGCCATATACATTGGTATGTTGAGTGAATGAATGAACAAACAAACAAATGAATGGATTTGTGTATATGTAACTATGCAGAAGAAAGCCAAACAACAACCAGTGGTCATATGTGGAACAGGCAACCCTATATAGGAATGAAGGTGAATTTTCTTAGGCACAGATGATTTCTAGTGTAACAGCAGAACTCAGGTGATGAAGTTCACAAAAAGTGGCTTTTGGAGAACTAACTTTTGATCAAGTCATTCATTCTTGTGTCGTAAAGAAAAAGTCAACCAACCAAGAGAAACCAGCTATTTTGAGACCTTTAACTATAGGATATCTATGATTTCTTACCTGCTGGTGATGGATAATGTTAGCTGAGAAAACTGATTTTAAGCTTTTAATGTCTACCTCAAATGCCTGGTTTGCAAAAATTAATTATACATATTTCTGAAATAGGCCTGGGGTGTTTTTATATTAAGAATTGGAGGGGATGGGGAAGAAATATAGTGAGCTAAGGACACAAAGTTGATATCACAAAATAGATTTTTTTATTACATTGGGACCATGGTGCTCTCAGTGGGTTCAAATGGGGTCATGAGAACTGGGAAAAACGCTTTTTTGTCCATCAGTTTTCTTCATAGAATCTACCCATTTCCTAAGCCATAAAGAAAAAAAAATACAATGTTCTCCAGTTATTTTGGGCTACTGCTCCCATTAAACTCCCATTCCAAGTGCCCTCCTTGTGTGTGTGTGTGTGTGTGTGTGTGTGTAAACTTTGACCTTGTATTTACTCATGATTGTAAATGTGGGGAAGGAAACAAAACAATTATTTATCTCTCTTTTCCACCAATTCTAAATAATAATAATTATATATAATTATTATTCCTTTCATGATTGTTTTGAACCTAACCAAATGACAAAAGTTTTGAAGCTGGATCTTCTACAGTACAGGCATTCCTCAATTTCTTCTACAGTTCAGGCATTCCTTACTAAACAGTTTGTTTAGTAACCGTTCCAAGTTACAACAATCACACTTATGACTATTGAAGCATCCCCATGGTCACATTATCAAAATTTAGATGCTTGGCAACTGAGCCATATTTATGACATTTGCTGTGTCCCAGGGTCAAGAGATCACCTTTTGCGACCTTCTGACAAACAAAGTCCATGGGGAAGCCAGATTCACTTAGCAATCATGTTACTAACTTAATAATTGCAGTGATTCCCTTAACAATTGTGGGAAGAAAGATCATAAAATGGGGCAAAACTCATTTAACAACTGTCTCTCTTAACAACAGAAATGTTGGGCTTATCTTGGACTAATATTCAGGACTACCTGTTATATTAGTTCTTTTTGGCCCTTGGCTCAAATATTTTTTTTCCTCTAACCCACTTCTACTGCGAACAAATCTACTTCCACTAGAACAAGCAGCTAATTTAGTAAAAATAGAATGTTAATCCTGCTGATAGTTTTTGTTTAGAAGGTTTAAAAGCCACAATCTTGCTAAGTGTGGGCTTTGGGGAAATTCTTGTGCTTATAATTTCCTCTTTTTTTGTAGTAATTATTCAGATCATTTATTAGTTTTGACAAGCTGAAAGAAATGATAAAAGAAATATGCTTAGCAAGGTAGCATGCAGTAGAGAGAAAAGTATTTTTAATAAAGGTTTTTTTTAAAAAAAAGGATTTTTACAGAAAATATGTTACAAAAGTTAACACTTAGAATATGCAGTGTCAGTATATAAAGAAGTAATAAAAGTCATGCTGGGATAACAGGAGGGAGAACAGGGAGAATTATAAATAGAAAAATCATCAAAGCTATAAACCTGTTGCCATGGCACAAAGCTTTCCAGTTTACAGAAAAAAGATGATATACTATTGCAAAAATTGTATTCTTCTTTTCTTTTTGCCAAATCTGTTTGTTGTAGTTATCATTTGGTTTCTAATGACATCAAACCACGCTTTTCAGTGAAAGTTTAAAGTTAACCAGAGAACTTAACCATATATTCCCTTCCTATAGACCAACGGTTCTCAACCTGTGGGTCGCGACCCCATTTGGGGTCCAACGACTATTTCACGGGGGTCGCCAAACAACGCAGTCTGCCATTTTCCCCCCTTTTCCTTAGCTGTGCTACTCCCTCTTATTCTATTGGCTTTTGAAAGCCAATAGAATAGATTCTCTTGAATAGAGTCTAATTCTATTGGCTTTCAAAAGCCAATAGGAATTGTCCAGGCTGTCTCCGCCCTGCTGAGCCTGCCAAAAGTCCCAGTCTGCAAACGGTGCTACAAGTTGTCTGCAGCGAAGGCGAGCTCTCCGGAAGTTTCCACCCCTCCCTGCTGAGCAACTACTAAAACTGTAAGTAAAAGAGGGCCAGGGGTGGGAGATTGGAGGCTGGCGGGCGCAGGGAGGGTTTTTGGCGTGCGTGGGACCCGGTGGGTGGCCCAGCCCATGGTCGCCCTGCGCTGTCGCTGCTGCGGCCGCCCAGGAGTGCCTGGGCCTGCCTGCCGCCACCCCAAATGGGCGGCAGCAAAGGCAAGGCTAGCGGGGCAGCGGCGGGTGCAGGGAGGGTTTTTGGCACGTGTGGGGCCCAGCGGGTGTCTTACCTCCCTTGGGCTTGGCCAGCTGGTGGCCCAGCCCGTGGTCGCCCTGCACCGTTGCTGCCGCAGCCGCCCAGGAGCACCTGAGCACCTGGGCCTGCCTTCCACCACCCCAAACGGGCGGCGGCCTACACCTCGTCCGGCGCAGGGGGCAGCACCATGCATGCACGGCACAGGGGGTAGCACCGTGCATGCGCGGCGCAGGTCGGGGTCGCCGCCTGAAAAAGGTTGAGAACCGCTGCTATAGACCATAACAATCTGGTTGTTTTCTTCCAGACATTTCATTACTCAAACTAGGTAACATCATCAGTGCTAGTAGCATTGGGGATGTTAGCTAATTTGCATAATGAAACATCTGCAAGAGAACAACCAGGCTCAGAGAGCAACCAGGATCCCTCATCTCAACCCTAAGCTATAAATATTCTCCTTTATTCATAATCATTTCTCTCTGGAGACAATTCATTTTGACCAAATAAAATATCCTTCTGATATTTAGCATCCTAATTGCTAAAGTGCACTCATGGCTCTTAGAATTGTAATGTCTCATTTTCCCCTTTAATATAGACCAGCCATCTAAGAAATGAACAATTAACCATTCCAAGATAAAATCATAATTCATCTCAAGAATAGCAATATTAGAGATTAGCAGACTGTGAAGTGAAGGAGAGAGAAAAAAAAACATTCTGATTGGGTCTAGAATGTATGGAATGCATGATGTACTCGGCATACACCACACACAAAATCACTCAGGACTGTCATAGTGCAGTTGCCTGAGATGGGAATTGCTTTTCATGTTCCCCCACTAAACTGCTTAAATTACAGTCATCAGCTTCAACTACAATTTCAATATCTGTTATTGGCTTTGCCTTGTCTACGTCTTTAGGCAGAATGTAATTTTTATTTATCTGGCCGTACATATTGGCTACTGATTTTTCAATGTCTGCTAAGTTATGGATATTTTTAAGAATTCCTTTCAGTTGCTTGCAAGAAGAATCACCAGGCTCTCCTTGTGATGATACCATGGTTTGGTTGGAAGTTGATTTAGTACATTTTTTGACATGTAGCAGTTGGGTGCTTTGAATGGGTGAGGAAGGCAAGGAAAGCCTTTGAGGGGCAGGGAAGGGAAATGATAATGAGGGAGGAGGAAGCAGTGGAGGGGAAGGAGAAGGAGGTGGAAGAGGAAGAGGAGGTTTCGGTGGGTCTTGAATGCTTTTTGTTTCATCCTCAGACATTTTGATGCTAAAAGGGGGAGGAGTTACCATATGGCTTGGTAGAGGGGATAACTGTTCAGGTATATCATGGTGAGTGATGGCAATGGATGGTGCTGTTGATGTTCTAAGTTCAGTCACCTCAGAACATGCTTGGAATGAAGGAAAAGAAAGTGCAGGAGATCCTGAAGATGGAAGAAAACATTCAGAAGTTGGTTCTACTGTTCTCTCTTCATCCTGAACACAAGTGCTACTTGCCAGGGAAAGCCCACTTTTCTTATCTTGGCATTTCATTTGTTGCATTTCTTGCAGAGCCTGCTGCTCAAACTGCCTTGCTTTCTCTCTAACTGATGCCCTTGTGCCAGTGATGGTCTTCAAGATTAGACTGCTTCTATTGGATCTTCTTTGATGGATTCCAACCTTTTCATTCTTTACTCTGTTTTCCTCCTGGTCCCATTGAATTGGGTCCATAATGAGTAAAATATTTTTTCTGGTAAGCTGACTTGGTAAAGTCCATGCCTGCTCAATGTCTTTCAAAGTGCCACTCAATAGAACATTTTTCAAAGCTGACTTTCTATGAAAAAAATGGGGTACAATGTATTTGTTTTCCTGTAACAACTCAGAAGTGGAACTATGCAATGCACCCTCAGCATACAGAGGGTTTTGAATAGTTAAGGGAGTCTCATCAGATAAAAATGTAATATTGCTTGCAGATTTGGGAAAATTATTTTTCAATGTTCCTCTGATATTAGACCGCTTGTGGGCCTCAATTGCACGAGAAGCAAAGCTACTAATAGCTCTCTGACGGTCTCCTCCATCTAACAATATATTTTTTCTCCTGCTTTGTTGAAAACGGTAGAGAAGTAAAAGACTTGAAAGAAAAGAAAATAATCACAAATGAGAAAGTGTGCATGAGAAAAACAACATGAATGCAGTAAATATGAAACAGAAAATGAATAAAAAGTCTAAGTTCTTCTAGGTTATCTAAGAATCTAGATCTAGTATAATTCTACATGTAATTAACCTACTGAATCATAGAAAGTTATTCTACTAAGTCACTGGGGGGAAAGGGTATTATAAGCAAATTATAATATTATAGGATGTAAGTCTGCAACCCACATGTGAAATAGGATCAGATTTTTCTGTCTAACAATTACTTATAGTTAATATTGCTGGAGGGACAAAACATTACAGAAAGTACATTTTTGGTCATATCCCAATTGCACTTGTGTTTTTCATAGAGACCTCTGATCACCTGATCCATCCCCATGGAAAGAGCCAAGATCTGCTAAAGCATTTCAGACAGATGGCTAACCATCTCTTTGATGACCTCCAAGGAAGAGAAATATGACAACTATTAGACATGTGAAGACTGGAAAAAAAAAAACTCCCCTCAAACTTCTGTTTGGAGGTTACCGGTAAATATATCTAATTGTTCTAACTGTTCCTTATAATATTTCATTGTTTTGTCCCCTCCTCATCTTTGTAGTTCTCCTCTGATTTCACTCTTTCTAGTTTTGGGTCATCTGTGAGGACATAAAACCTTTTTAAAATGGAAATCATAGTTAGTCCATTAAGTGGCTTTTCCTAGAAAATACTTTTAGGAACAGTGGTTAGTCAACAATATCTGTCTGCTCTACCTGTTCAGTCTCAATTTAGAATAGCTTAATTGCAGGTACTGTATAAGGAACAAAATAAAGCTATAATTGCAAAGCTTAAGTTGTTTAATTGAGCTTATTCTTATAGATGGTAATGAAACCTTAGTTTCATTTAGTAAAAGGCTTTAGGATTGTAACTTGTTTTTGATTGTAGAGATATGTCATTAACACCAATAACCTGAAGGGCCTCAAATCTATTTGCTGTAAGTTATTGATGTTTGGTCACACTGCTTTTAATCTTTTATATCTAGTTCCCTTTGGAGAGTAGTGAATAAAATTTAGGTACTACATACTAGAAAAATAGAATAACTATTTATTTTAAAACACACACAGCTATTTCCATTTGCTATTGTATTAGCCACTACTATGACAGTTTACTTACTGATGCCTTTCACGTCCAAAGGCAAATAAGAAGAAAAGAAAAATAAATTTAATTTCAAAATGCTAATTGTAGAAGCTTTGTGTAATTCACAACACAGATTTCAACTGAAAACAGAATGAGAGCCCCAAGGAAATTAGAAAAGTAAAAGAAAAGACCAAACTTTCTGAGACAACCCAAGAAAGGGATCTTGGGGTTTTGGTGGACAGCTCGATGAAGATGTCAACCCAATGCGCAGCAGCAGTAAAAAAAGCAAATTCCATGCTTGGCATGATTAGGAAGGGAATCGAAAATAAGTCAGCAAGTGTTGTATTGCCTCTGTACAAATTGATGGTGAGACCACACTTGGAGTACTGTGTACAGTTCTGGTCACTGCACCTCAAGAAAGATATAATGGAACTGGAAAAGGTGCAAAAAAGGGCAACAAGAATGATCAAGGAAATGGAGCGCCTCCCTTATGAAACCAGATTGCAACGCCTTGGTCTCTTCAGCCTTGAAAGATGGCGTTTAAGGGGTGACTTGATCGAAGTGTATAAAATCATGCATGGGATAGAAAAGGTGGATAGAGAAAAATTCTTTTCTCTATCACACAATACCAGGACAAGGGGGCACTCCCTAAAGCTCATAGCTAAGAAAGTGAGGACAAATAAAGGGAAATATTTCTTCACCCAGAGGGTCGTTGATTTATGGAATTCACTTCCTGAAGGGGTTGTGACAGCTGTCAGCCTTGACAGCTTCAAGGCAGGGCTAGATAGATTCATGGATGCAAAGTGTATCGGTGGTTATTAAAACGGATGTCCATGTGCCACCTCTATGTTGGTTGAGGCAGGCAGGATTCCCTTGGGTACCATTTGTTGGGGGTCAAGGGAAAGGGAGGGGTTTGCCTTCTCTTTCTGCTCAAGATCCCCATGTACAATTGGTGGGCCACTGTGTGACACAGAATGCTGGACTCGATGGGCTTTGGCCTGATTCAGCATGGCTCTTCTTATGTTCTTATGTTCTTATATATTGTCTTCAGAGCACTTATTTCTTACATTTTCAGGCATTGTTAAGTATTGGCATTAAACAGTTAAAATGCATGGTGAAATACATAGTAAAATGTTATTTTGCCAAAAGATTGTTTTGTTATGGTACATTTAAGTAAACATGTTTTAATCAAAAGGGTTTATGTATACCTTCTATAGCCATCCCTTCAATGGATTTGTTTTTAAAGTCCAATTACTAAAGGCAGTCTACTCATTTCCTGAGACAGCCTGACCCAATGGAGCTTGATTAGCGCTCAGCTGGAATCTCTGCTGTGAGTATAAAGTTTTTGTACACATTGAAAATACTATTCAAGTTTCCACCCGTGGAATAATCGGCCTTTTTGGCTCATGTTGCATGCAAAAGTTTGAATATGTACTCCTTCCTATTTATATGTGGCATTTGAACATCTTGACGCAATATCCAACTACCAGAAAAACCTTGCATTCAAGACATTTTGTCAGAATTTAAATAACACTAGCTTTGGATAGAGTTGTGTGCAAGTCTCAAATGGCTATAGGATGGTGATGATTAGTCAAATAAATGTCTATAAAGATTCTCAATCATCCAGGTCATGATGATCCCAAAGGTGCTTTCAAAAGGCAATTGGACTTTCTGGATTTTTTTCCCTTGATTGTGGATGAGAATTAAATGTTTTCAAAAAAAAAAAAAAATCAAGAAAGTCCAGTTGTCTTTTGAAAGCATCTTTGGGACATTAGCCAAATAAGCTAACAGTAAACAGCTCAACCAAAGAACCATCAAGACCATTCCCACCAACACTGAGAGGGCAAGCCATTAGAACAGGAGCCTTCAAACTTAGCCCTTTTATGACTTGTGGACTTCAACTCTCAGAATTCCTTAGCCAGGCATGCTTGAATGTGGGATTAAAAAAGAAAAGCTACATGCTCTTACATGGAACAATATTTTTTTCATAATAAGTCCTGCCAATGTTTACAATTCATATTTATATATTCTCATGCATATCCAAGGGGGCCTTTAGTCATTTCTTGTTTAATTATGTTGAGCAAAACCCCAAACGTCTAAAAAAGATACCAGAAAAATTGTGTAATTGTTATACAAGTGTAACCACAAGCCAGTATACAAAGAGGAATGGCATTGTGATTTTCCAAGGACTGGATTAACTGGATGATGGTTAAGTCATTGGGAAAGGCAAGTGAAATTATAATCTCCTTCACCTGACCTATGCCATCTTGCATCTCCAGTGGACTAGTTCTTTAGCTAGGCCAATAGACCAGGTTGATCTACCTGCTACTATGACTATTGTCAGATGAAGCCATTGGTTTTTTTAGATCAGACATGTCAAACTCGCAATGTCACATGACGTTACGCAATGTATCAGGACTGTTTTGCCATTGCTGGCAATGGGGTGGGCATGGCTTCTGCGTGATGTGTCCAGCCTGCGGGCCAGCAGTTTGACACTCCTAGTTTAGACTGATCAAACTTTACAAATCCTTAGAGATACAATCAGATCTATATTCCAAACGACTTTGCAGGAAGAGCAATAATGCAGAATATTGGCTTTCTATGTACTCTGGATTTAATATTTAATTCTGACTACATTCCTGCCAATGGTCCTTTGAATCCTCTTCTTCCTTCCCCCAAATTTGCTGACATCCTGCCTGTATCACCTTTCTGATCCACTGAACTCTCTTTGGTCTAGATATACATCATCTAGAGTCCAATCTTAATAAGGCCTATTGTATGATATTTTCATAGACTGAGGAAACCTGGTCTTCTCTGGAGTGCCTAGGAAGAAATGCTAAGACCAGTATAACCTATTCATTTTTCTCTCCTACCCTTGTTTCAGTTTTGGGGGTGCAATGTAGAAATATACTGATTTTGTCAATCTTTCGACATTTTGCATACACAGACACATATGCTTTGATCAGATCTTCCCTATGCTCTAAACAGAATTCATGTGTACAGGAAGGTGCATGTTGGACCTGACAAACTAATTCATATCAATAATAAATATGCATACATTAAAATATGTAAAAATATATAAAAGTTTCTGAAATATATTTAGTACATAGATGATTTCCATTTGGTATACCAAATTGACAGTAATGCTTGTCGCAATTTTCTTGTGTGTTCCAAAATTTACCTACATGCTTCTGCTTACACAATTATCATTTCTTTATCCTCCTTCAATAAATGCACAATTCCCCCATGATGTTCACTACCATGTGGTTGATATTTAGAAGATTATATATTAATTTGCTTAGCCATGATGACTGTAATTTCTAAAATATCAAAATTACACCCTGCGTTATTAGCATTTTAAATTTCATTGAAAACTTACATGGTGCTGTCACCCAGTTCCTCATAGAGATTATTGGCAGGGATGCTTGCTGATTTGCCAGCCGGTAAGGCCATCTGGATGCGAGCTGTCTTTGCACATTCAGCTTGTCTCCTTTGGTGAAATCGTAGGGGGAAGAAGTGAAGAGATTTGAAGAGAATCAAAGATGCTCACATTGATAGAAATAGCCAAGTGGAGAATTCATTAGCGCTTTTCACTTGGTAATTGATGCTAATGCTAAGTATTTGAACATAGTGCAAACAGAATCAAATCTGGCTTCTTGATATACTGTTCTCTTACAATGGAATATTGCAAAAGTGTTTTTGTACATGATTTGACTACAATGTTCTGGAAAAGCTCCAGTTTTCTAAAATTAATAACTGGGATATTTAAAGCTGATTTTACCCACCATTTTCTTAATATCAATGCCAAAGTGAAAAAAATGTGCTGGGATTATAGAGTAGATAAAACTAGATTATTTCACAGTTACTACTGAATTAACAGATTTACTAGTATTAGGTTAATATTCTGGGATTTTAAACCAATATACAATTAGCCTGTGTTTTCCACTTGTCTCCTTAGTCAAGTTTATGATTCTACCTTTCACATAAAAATTACTTTTTTTAATCTAGCACAAACACCCATGTTTCAAGCATATTTTCAATGTAAAGTTTATTTAACTGAAATTTACTTATACATTTTACAATGTGAACATAATCTGATCAATCTTAATATTATAATTTAGGAAGCTTTTTTTCTTAGAATTAAATTGCATTAGATACTAAAACCTGTAAAGGGACAATGATCTTTG
Source organism: Bothrops alternatus (assembly GCA_034064705.1). Taxonomy (NCBI): domain Eukaryota; kingdom Metazoa; phylum Chordata; class Lepidosauria; order Squamata; family Viperidae; genus Bothrops; species Bothrops alternatus. The sequence goes on along the minus strand of JARGCV010000009.1, from coordinate 2,883,457 downwards.
TGAGGTAGCAAAGAAAATTCTAAGGTTTTAGCACACTTCTAATCTCCTAACCTTGTTTTGGGAAAGCACGATTCTTTTCAATCATTATGTACTGTCCTACTATCCTTCTTTTTGAAATCACTGTACACAAACAAAGGCTAAACTTTTGCATATTCATACACAAGGCAGATAAAGTTTAAAAAATAATGTACTTACTCTTTAAATCTGTTTTGTAATGCAGAATGGTAAAACAGAAATAAGAGAATAAACAGTGAGATTCACATAGAAAAATAATCCAGAAAATTCTTATAAACTTTATATGCTACGGAACCCATTTTCAGGATCACATCCTCAATCTTTAATTGGTTAGACTAACCAATTAGTCAATATCCCATCAGAGATATTTTAATAAATTAATAAAATATCTTTAATTGACTTCTAATAAAAATAGCTATTTAGTTGAAATTAATTTTGTGATAACTGCTATCCAACCACCATCTTACAAAAAGCCTCCCTTCCTTTGAAAGAGTCACAAAATAATATACCTTCTAGGGGCAAGCTAAAAAGAAGGGAGATTATTTTATTAAAACATGGATTTATGCAGGTTTAGCAGATTAAAACTAACAGCAGCTAAGTGTTAACAAAGGAGTAACAGATAGGTTATTGTGAACTAAAAAAATCTTTCCATTATTGGGAAAAAGAAAACCTCTTCCATCTGATGGAATGAGCCAGATTGGTTGTATTAACATTATTGCTAGAGTGGTGCGATAGCTCAGTGGTTAAAGACACTGAGCTTATAGCCTGGGTTCGAGACCCAACTATCTCAGAATGGTTTAAGTGCCCGTCTTCTCCTAGCTCCTGCCCATATATTTGAAAACATGCAAATGTGAGTAGATAAATAGGTACCACTTTGGTGGGGAGGAAAAGGCACTCTTCAGATGATGCTTTCTCATGGCCTTTGGAATGGAAATAAGTGACACCCCCTATAGTCAGCAATCACTAGTGGAGTAAAATCTGCAAGAATTCCTTTCCTTTTCTTTCTTTCCCAGGTGCTGGTTTTGATTTTTAAAACCCTCCATGGCGTAGGGCTTGGTTATTTGAAGGACCTTCTTTCCCTGATTACATATGCTCACCCAATCATATCTAACAAGAGAGGCATGCTACAGCCCTATCTTTCCAGGAACTATGCTTGGTGAGTCCAAGGAGGTGGATCTTATTTTTGGGAAGTCCCTCATGAGGTCTGGGGTCTCAGGGGAGGTGATTGATTGTATTGCTGATCAGATCTTGTGTATATTTATTGTGTGTCTATTTATAATGACTGTGTTTGCTTTTATACTTTTTTTTTTGCTATATGCAAGCCAGGAAAATTTCTTGTGAAATTTTTATAAATAAATAAACCTTAGTCCCAAATAGTCTGGCTTCAGAGACTAAATAAAATAGTCATGTGCTTCTTTCTACAAGTCTACCTGCCTGTGTAGTATTTTGCCCTGCCTGATAATAGCTATTCACCACAATTCTTTATCTGAAAATCTTCCACTGGAAGTTATTCCCTGTGGACAAAGCCTGAAGTTGCCTGTTAATTGTAGAGTGAGCAGAAGCTACCTGATCATATATTTCTGACGGTGATGACATCTACCAAAATTTTATTAAAAGGTTCACACCTACATATACATTTAGGCTTTTTTCATATTGTAATATCGTGCAGCAGAACTGAAAATTAAACATCAAATAGTAGAAGCCCACAGTAACAACCTACTTCTATATCAACGTCTTTTACAAATACTTGTATTATTCTACTTATTTAATTTTTAAATTCTTTTCAGTTATACTTTATGTTTCTAGCCTCTGGCCATAATAGTCATTCATTCATTCACTTACATTTACATTTCCATGTATACAAATTTTAGCACATACAAACTGTATACAAATCTGTATTTGCATTTTTCTTCCAGATTTTAAATCAGACAATTTTAGAAAATTTTAAAATAATGGGATATCTCTGAGTTTTGTTTCTATGTGTCTATTATGAATATTTATTTATTAAATTTAAAAACCATCCATTTCTTTCATAGAGGGATTCTGGGCAGTGTACAAGTAAAATATTGAAAAACGTTAAGTGTTAAATATACCACTTGTCCATTATTAATTTATTTATCTTTTATTCATAATTATTTTCTTTATGTATAAAATATTGAAACTTCAGTATAGGAAACAACAATATATTTCCTTTTCATTATTTTTCTACAATACTACAACAATACTAATTCCCATGGGCAAATAAGCAATTGAAAATTCATTTAACTTTAAAGTTTTTTAAAAAATAATCTGGAAAAATTCATTGAATGTTAAATGAATTGGTAGGCTACAATGTACTGTATTGAAAAAATGTTTTATTACAAACTGAATGCTTCTATTTTATGGGCACCACCAATGATGGTTATGTTCATTCAAGTATAATTTTTCCACTATGTAGCAGATTTCATCTGTTATTTTGCTAGGATTTTTAGTTGCCAATTAAGGCATAAGAAAAGCTATAGAAGAAAAATGGACATATTTCCTAAATTACTTAAGTAAGGCCATAGAAGAATAGTAGAATTTTCAGGATTTTGACATTCCTTTTAAAAAAATCTGCCTTCACTATAGTTTTTCATCAGGTGGTCACTATGAATTACTTTAGATATTTCAATTAAGAAAAAGTCTTGCAGAAGTACTACTACCGTAGTTATAATGTCAATCTTCAAAAATAGCATATAATGAGCTGAGTCAGAACAGGGTTTGTCAAAGCCTTTGCCCCATATAAGAAAATCAGCATGGGATGAAAATAGTTCTCTGCAGCCCAACTGATTACATGCTGGTTTGCAGCTATAGCTAGCGAGTAAGCTATGTGTAGTCAAAGCTAGCTTTATGTTCTAGTTGGCCTCTTTATTGTCAAGCTTTCTAAGACATATCTGCTAAGCAACAGCTCCATAGACACATGAATGAACTTGGCTAGGAACTGAATCTTTACTGTTACATCAGAACGTCAGTCATAAGAGATAACCAACAGTCTCTACATGTAATCCTTGACTTATGATCATTCCTTCAGTGAATATTCAAAATTACAATGCTGCTGAATGAAGGGACTTAGAATTTGTGCCTGAAATTACAGCCCCTGTCACATGCTAGCAATTTGAGTACTTGGAAATCCATTTGCACTTATAACCGATTGCCAAGTACCCTGTGATCATGTGATTGCCATTTGCAATCTTTCTTGCTGGCTTCCCCAGAAAGTCATTAGGGAAACTGGCAGAAAAGTCACAAACTGCTGCCACCTGCCAAAAGGATTCCCTTTAGTTTCCGAGGGCTGGCTGAAAAAGATCAGTGATGAAAACCAATCAGGATTGTCAGTCATGGAATATAAAGGCTTGTCCACAGAACCATCCCACCCTCCAATTCATATACCTGTAATAAATAAACTCATACACAGCCTGCACCAGACATCCCAGGACCTCTCCCATCCTGCTGAGACACCCTGAACTCTGTACCTTACAGTGCTGCCTCACCATCCTGCTTGGATTTCAGCAGGAAGAATTTCCAGCTCTGGAGCACATAGATTTCTCAGGGCCTGAAAATCCTCCCTGCCAAAATCCAAGCAAAACAAATAGGCAGTGTGGTAAGGAGTACAACATGTCTTGGGGAATGTGGGAGGCTATGGGAGGGCAGCATGAGTTGAGGTTGGGTGCTGTGGAGAACTCTTGAGCTGAAAACTCTCCCTGCTGAAATCCCATCAGAGCAGGGAGACAGTGGAGTATGTTAAGGGTATTAGGTGCATCAGAGGGGTGGAGGATATCCTGGGAGGATCAGCGCAGGCTGTGACTGAGTTGGGGGTGCTGTAGACAAGTCTCTCTTCTCTACAGCTAAAAATTCTCTCATAGAGAACAAAGCAGGATTTTCAGCCCCTGAATGGAGAGACTTGTCCACAGCATGTCCCTCCCAAATTTGTACTCAGCATCAAGACTTCCTAAGTCCTCCTCCACCACACTGAAACACCCTGTGCCCTTACCTAGGATATTGTCCACTCAGCAATCTGTGAGATAGCTTAACAATGGCAACCGGGACTGCTGAGATTGCAGCCATTGAGAGAAATGAACATGTGATGATTTTTTTCACCCAATGACTTAGATTTTGGTCCCATTTGTGGTGATAGGTAATATTGTGTAGTTTAGTTTTTCCCTATTTATTTTCAATCCAGCCACTTCTCCAAATGTTTCAATTTTCTGCAAAAGTTTAGGGGCTGTTTCCAAAGGGTCCTCTAAGATAAAGACCAGATCGTCCGCAAAAGCCTGTAGTTTATATTTCTGGTCTTTAATGTCAAGTCCTTTAATTTCAATATCTTGCCTGATGCTTCTAGTCAATACCTCCAGAGTCAAAATAAATAGCAAGGGAGAGACTGGACATCCCTGTCTCGTGCCTTTTTTTAATATCAAAGCTCTCTGTATAATCTCCATTTATAAGTATCCTTGCTGATTGTTTCTTGTAGATCGCTTGAATTGCTTTAATAAAGTTTTCACCAAAGTCCATTTCCTGTAATTGTTGAAACATAAATTGCCAATTTAAATTATCAAATGCTTTTTGTGCATCAAGAAATATGAGCGCCATCTGGCTCCCTGGATGATTTTCATAATACTCCAAAACATTTAAAATAATCCTTAAGTTGTTCTTTATCTGTCTTTTAGGAAGAAAGCCATTTTGGTCTGGATGAATAAATTCTATTAAAAAGCTTTTCATTCTTTCTGCCAAAATTGCAGCAAAGATTTTATAATCCACATTTAGTAATGATATTGGCCTATAGTTTTTAATTTGTGTAGAATCTGTGTCTTCTTTAGGTATCAAGGTAATATTAGCTTCAGTCCATGAATTTGGAATTTTTGTCTGTATAAAAGTTTCATTATACAAGTCCTTCAGAAAAGGAGTCATGGTATCTTGTAAGGCTGTGTAAAATTCTGCAGGTAGTCCATCTGGCCCCCGTGTCTTATCTTTCTTTTGTCTTTTAATTGCCTCTATGATCTCCATCATTGATATTTTCTCATTTAACCTCTGTCGCATATTTTCTGATATTTTTGGGAGATTTGCTTTTTTTAAATAATCCTGAATTGCCTCTTCAGAGATTGTCTCAGCCTTATAAAGTAGTTCATAAAAGGCCTTAACAATTTTTTTGTTACCATCATTACGACAGTGTATTTCACCCTTTTCGTCCAATAATTTACTTATTGCTCTTTTTTCTCTTTCTTTTTTCAGTCTATATGCAAGCCATCTATCAGGTTTGTTAGCATTTTCAAAAAAGTTCTGTTTGGCTCATTTAATCTGTTGTGCCATAATATCAGTCTCAAGTAGGTTTAATTTATGTTTTATTAAGTCCATTTGTATCTTCACATTTTTCTTTTGTGGATCAGTTTGTAATTCCAGCTCCAACATACCAAGCTGTTTTTTCAATTTGGACTGTGACATTCTCTTTTCTTTATTCTTTTTAGCAATATAGGTTATAGCTAAACCTCTAAACTATGCTTTTTATTGATCTTTTAAAAATTCCATTTCTTTTATTGCTAATTGTAAAAATTCTTTTTCCTTCAAAATGGCTTTATTCAGAGACCATCTCAATCTTTTCTTATATCCTTTCCATGTCATTTTAATTGGGTTATGATCTGCCCAAATATTTGGTTCAATTTCAACTTCCTGTATCATGGTTTATTCTTGACCAAGAATTATGCCTATTAGAGTAAAAGGTATATTGTATCTTTTCTGGATTCATCTCTCGCCATATATCCTGCAAGCATAGTTCATCTTTCATTTTTAAACAAGATTTAGATAAAACATTACTTCCTTTCTTCCCTTGTTTATGGCTTTTGTAGTCTCGAACTGCATCCACAATTGCATTAAAGTCTCCCAATATACAAAGACTATGATAGTTTAAATCCACAAGTTTGTCATATAGTTGTTGAAAGAATAGCTCTTGTTTCTCATTGGGGGCATATATTGCCACCAACAGTATTTGTTTTTGATTCCATGAAATCTCCACCATCACTATTCTTCCTTCCTCATCAGAATAAATTTGTTTTGGATTCAACTTTTCTTTTATATATATCACTATCCCTCTTTTCTTTTGTAATGCCGAAGAAAAATAGAATTTGCCTAATTTTGGCTGTTCTAAAATTCTAGAGTGTTGTCTCTTAATATGAGTCTCTTGTAAACAGATTATGTCCATTTTAAGTTTCTGTAGCCTATGAAATATTTTACTCCTTTTGGATGGGGAATTGAGACCATTTATATTTATTGAGTATATTCCAATTTCCTCCATAATTTCAATTATTTTGAGATCTCAATCTTCTAGGTGAACTTATCTGTCTCTGATCTTTAGGTCTAACGTCTTCTTCTGATTGCGTCTTTTTTGGTATCTCCTCCTCTGTTTGCTTGGAAGTCTCTGCAGTAGGTGTTCTCTCTGATCTCTTAAATTCCATATCACCTTTCTCCAAGAAGGCTTTTTGCTTGTTGAAAAATTCCTCTGCTTGGAATGGAGTGTCTAGTCTGTACCTTTTAGAGTCCCAAAAAATCAATAGCCCTTCTGGAATCAACCATCTGAAATTCACTCCTCTATCAATCAGTTTCCTTGTTAAAAATTGATAATCTCTTCATGCTTCCCTTATTTTTCTAGGAATCTGTTTGAGAACTACCAGCTCTTTATCTTTATACTTCATAGGTTGGTCCCTTATAATTCTCAAAATTTCATCTCGTCGATTTCTTTTAAGAAATCTGACATGGACCTCCCTGGGCACTCTGTTCCTTCTTGCATAATTAGAATTAACTCTAAAAACCTGGTCCAGTTCCCTATTCATTTTGTGCTTTTCAATTCCAAGTAAATCCGCCAATAGTTCACTCATCAGGTGTAATAAGTTCTCATCTTTCTCTTCTATCACATTTTGAAATCTTAAGAAGTATGATGACTGTTCCATCTCTATGACCGCCACATTTCCTTCCAATTCTGCATTAGATTGTGCCAATCTCTGGTTTTCCTCTTGTAGAGCTACTAATTTCTCATCTACCACTGCTGACTTGTTTTCTATTTTCTGCATTCTTTGTTGTGTATCTATCATCGCCTGTTGAAATGCTTCCATTCTTTGGTCCATCTTATGGATATCGTTCTTCAGGTCTTCATAGTTTCTCTCTAAGTCCTTTTTCATATCCATTCTAGAATCCGCAATCACCTGGAGTATGGCCTGTGTGTCTGTTTTTTGTTGGGTTTCCTGCTGTAAAAATGTAGTAATAGATTTTTGGGGCGCCGTGCTCACCGAAGTTGAAGCGGGGGCTGAAGAGCCCTTTTTCACCCCTTTCGCCAAATTTAGTGTACTCATCTTCAAGTTATTATAGTTGTAATTTGTAACCCAGTAACGGGCCCAATAGCCAATTTATTTGTAATCCAACATGGAGGCCCACTGGCCAATTATAATCCACCAAAATGCGCAAAAAAGCAAAAACAAGGATAAAAGAAATAGTCCAGTGCCCTCCTAGTATCAGAAGACAAGGCCAAAGTATTTTTTTTAAAAAGTGAAAAAAATTAAAAACCAAAAGAAAAAATGAAAATTATCCCAATAATAATAATAATAATAATAATAATAATAATAATAATAATAATAATAATAATAATAATAATAATAATATCAAGGAGCCCTAAAAAGAGGAAAAAAGAAGATATGAATAAAAAAGCATCCAAAATCTCTAGAAAAAAAGTTAAAAAAAAGGAAAGAAAAAAAATAAGCCAGGAAGGAAAAAAAAAGAAAAAGCCAAGCCTATAAGGCAACAATAACCAAGTTTTAATTCAATTGCAGCTTTGCAAAATCTTCATATGTAGTTTCCTTACTACAGAGATTACAAGCAGTCACAGATAGCAAAGCCAAACTAGACAAGAACAAAAACAAAAGCCAAAAAACTGACTTTTGAAGGTCTCCAAAAGGTAAGAGTGTCTGGGCACACAGCCAAGTATCTGGGCATTGAGCCAAACTATACAGCTATACAGCTATGTATCCACCGTTCCTTTCCCCGTTGTTTGAATAGAAAGGGGGGAAAAATTAAAAAGGTAAATTAAAGTTCCATAGCAAGGCAAAGCTGGTTTCTTCCAAATAAAAAGAGTTATATATCATAGCAATCTTGCTTTTCCATCCATAATAAAATATAGTAAGATCTTCTATTTTAATTCCATTAAAAAAGAGTTCAGAAGTTTTATAATAAAGCTTAAACTGCCGCTTTAGGGGAGGGGGGAATTAAAAACCCCTTCTCACTCCCTTAAGCTTTCAGCTTCAGTTCAAAGGCAGACAATTTGTTTCAAAAGGTCCAATTTGCCATAAATATTGACGTTATCTCACCCGGAACAGTTGCTTGTTCTCAAATAGCTGTCTTCTGTCTCCGATGATCAGCTGGTTCTTTTGCCGGTTCCAGGGGCTATTTTGAGTTCAAAGAGCCGGCTACCACCGGCTCTCCTTCCTGAAAGGTTCACTCCTCAGTGGCCACCCCTCCAGGGTGGCATTCAGCCCATATGGGCCCGCCAGCGAAAGAAATCCGGACCCTGGGGAAGGAGAAACCTCTCCAGGGTCTATAGTCAGCTCCTCACCAGTGACGTCACTCGTAGTGCTTTGTTTATGGTGCACTTGTAGTCTGCACAGATGCATACTTCCCTGTTAGGCTTAACTGGGGTCACTATTGGAGTCTCCCACTGGCTACAGTCCACCGGTTGGAGCACTCACTGCTATACCAGCTTGTCTATTTCGGCATCAATTTTTGGCTTCAATGCAAAAGGAACCGTGTGCGGTTTTAATTGGATTGGAGTTACTGCTAGATCGAGGTTGAGTGAAATGGGTGCCCCTTTGTATTGTCCCAACTCTGCATTGAATACGTCAGCATATTGTTGGCATACTGCTGCTAGATCAACTATTTGTGTTCGATGGATGCCCGTCACCCTGATGCCCAGAGCTCCGAACCAGTCCAATCCTATAAGGTTGGTGCGCGGTCCCTCTATGACCACAATGCTGAGGAGACCCTCAAACTCTCTGAATTGTATTCTAATGGTAGCTTCCCCCCTTATGGGAACATGGCAATTCTGGAAGTCCATTAGCACTAAGCTCGATGATTTGAGCGGAACCCGCCATCGGCTATTTTTGCAAATATGGTCGAAAGTCCTGGAGGAGATAATTGACAGGACCAATCCAGTATCTAGCTCCATGGAGCATGGGACCCCTTGCAGTCTTAGTTGGAGTCTTATCTTTTCTTTGATGGAACGTTGGGACCCTGTGCATTGGATGCTACACCTTCCTGAGCAGTATTCAACTCTGTTCTGTCCTGGGGGCCATTTCCCCTTGTGCTGCTGTGTCGCAGATTTAGTTTCCCACTGATGACCTCTGCAAACTCTGGCAAGATGCCCTTGCTTTCCACAGGCCTGACATACTGCTGTGCAGAATCTGCACTCTGCTCTTTCATGCTGTCCCCCGCAGTTTGTGCAGCTCTGTGGGGAAGTTGCTTGCTCTGTGGAGCGGGGCTGTCTCAATGGCTCTTTCCACAAATGATCTATTTCTTCACTCTCACTGGCCTCCCCTGAGCCTTCTGCGGTCTCTTGGTGGATCGCTGTGGGACTGATTTTAGGTGGCCGGAGAGTCTTCGTTGCCCCTCTGGCAGCCTCTTCCACCATGACTTCCTTCAATGCATCTTGGAAAGTCAGTTTCTCCATGGTGAATAGGCGCTGCTGTAATTCTCTATTATGCAGGCTGCAAACGAGCCTGTCTCTGAGACCGTCTTCCAGGTCAGGGAACTTGCATTAGTGCAAAGCTTAGCGAAGGGCTGCCACAAACTCTGCTGCAGATTCCCATGTTGCTCAAATGCATGGCGCCAGGCGATTACTGAAAGTTTCAGCTCAAAATGTTCCCTTAATTTTTTCTTGAGGTCTGCATAGGCCACAGTCTCTATACTTGCCAGTGCTATCAGGTTTTCAGCGATATGAAATGTGGCTTGTCCGCAGACACATAGTAAGGTTGCCACCTTCAGGCCATCGTCTGTGATCTGGTTAGCTCGGAGATAGTTGTTTACTTGGGAGATGTATGAGTAATATCAAACTTGTTGAGCCTTCCCAATTTAGCCATTTTGGGGCGGCCCCTGTGGTGCTGGTTAATGCCTGTACTTCTGCAGATGGAGCTGTGCTGCACTTTGGAATTCTGGGGACAGATTCCTTAGGTATATCTGTATGTTTTACTAGCAGGCAGGTGGGGAGTGTGGTCCCACCAGGGCTCTTCACTTGGTCTGACACCCAGTGATTTCAGCGTGCTTCCAATGTGATTTACTGGTAGGCGGGTGGTGAGAACGAGGCCTTCCAGGGCTCTTTACCCAGCCTATCACTCAGTGATTTCAGTATCTTGGTTAGCAGTAGCTCTCTCCTCTGCAGCATCCCATCTTCATTGCCACTATTGTGTAGTGGGCTTCAGTAGGCAAGGAGCAATCCAGCATAGTTACAATGTTATTTATTGACTCAAACTAGAACTGGAGAACTGCAGGCAATTGCCTGTAATTTATACTCTAAGCCCACAGAGCCTTAACTAATCACAATACTTGAAAAAAAACAACCAAATATGAATGTTCAAAGTTTCCCTCCAAAACAGTTGGAGTTAACAGTCAGGGTCATCTAAAGGTTAGTTTCATTTTAGCTTCATAAGCAGTTGGAGTTAAGTTAGTTTCACTTTAGCAGGGATTAACACAACTTTATATATATTCAATACATAACACCCCTTTCCCCTAGGATAGTTATCAACCTCAGTCTGTTCAATATTCATAGTCTTTGAGATAGGCTGGGGGCCCACGGATCCTGGTGGACCGTCGCAATGCTGTTGGAGAGTCCTGTTCAAGTGGAGTATTGTCCATCTCCAGTTGAACAGAGTCGTGATGGCTGTTTTGGTCGCCCATGAGTGGCGGCAGCTCTATGGCCATTTGTACCTCCATTTCCCTGGAGGCAGCCACAGATGATGTAGGCAAACTCGGAGGAAAACAGTTCTCTTGTGTGTCTGATAAAATCTCGAGATCCTCACCCTGGACAGTCAGGGTCATCTAAAGGTTAGCTTCATTTTTGCTTCACAAGTAGTTGGAGTTAAGTTAGTTTCACTTTAGCAGGGATTATCACAACTTTATATATATTCAATACATAACAGGTAAGGCCTGCCTGTGCCAGGTGGGAGAGGTGGTTCAGTGTATTTGCTCTCATATTTCAAATCTTGCTTATTCTTTTGCAGTGCTTCTCATATGGAATTGTTATCCTTTTCTTCCTTCTAGTGAACAGTTGCACATTTCATTTCTCTGTATTCAATTTTTATGATCAGATAATTCCCGAAACTCAGGTTAAGATACTGTCTTTACATTAACAGAACAATAATATTTATACTTTTGAAATAAACATGTGCAAAGAGTCATAATAAGGAAGAAGTGAAACTGGAGGGAAATTTGTCTTGAATATGGTTTGAATCAAATAAGCTAACCCATTAAAATAAGTGAGGTTCAGTCATGACAATCATGATTGCATATCATACCGAACAAAATAATTCAAGATACCTTGTCCTCAGTTAACATCCTTTTGTTCAGTAACCATTCAAACTTGTGACAGTGTTGAATGACGAAACTTCAAAGTTCTCACCATTGCAGAATCCCTCCAGTTATATGATTATGATTTGGACACTCGACCCTTAACTGCAGTTACATGATTCCTGATGGTTCCCTGCTGGCTTCCCACAAGCAAAGTCAATGGGGAAGCTGGCAGGAAGTTAATGATAGCAACTAGGAGTACCATTGCTAAGTAGCAAGGTCACATGAAGTTGCACCCCATCACCTAGTGATAGCAATTCCAGTCCCAATTGCCATCATAAATTAAGGACATCCTGTATAAGGAATGGGAACCCCCCCAGTAAGATCTGTTTGTGTAAATAATGTAAATAATTGATGCTCACTGAAAAGAACCACAACTAAAAACAAGAGTTGGCACCTAAAAAGGTATTCTCTCACACACATGACTTGGGTTGGCAATTACTTTTTAAATTAAACCAAATCCCTCAAGATCTCATGATGGCTGCTAATCTCCTACTCGAGACTGTAGGAGGTATCACATGAGAATACTAGAATCATAAGTGATCCTGTACAAGGATAACCAAACATGTCATTAAAAAAAATACTTCATTCTTTTAAAACAACTTTATAAGGTTTATGGATTTCAGCATTGAGGACCTTCTGTTGAATCCTTCTACTTCCATCTTTGCTACATAAAAAGTGCTAGGCAAACCAGAATATAGGGTGCTTGTATACTTACTGTCTGTAGCTGACCATAACTATTAAAATAGCAGGCATGCAGCAAAGAATGATGATGACAGCCAGAGCCAGCAAAGCTCCTTCTGTGTAGCCCACAGCTTGTGCCTGCTTTTTGACATTGGCAACCACATCTGGTGTTCTTATTTCCAAAATACGTCCTCCTTGTCCGAGGTATGGTTGAAATTCTTTATTGATATCCAGAAGCTTACCATCCAAGAATCTTCAATGTTAAGAGAACAAAGCAAGAGAAAACAGTAAGATCAAGATCTATTCCTTTTTAAAGGCTGAGTAGATATTAAAAGTTATTAATAGTCTTCTCCTCCCCCTTTGAGCTTTTTAATTCTCCAACGTGGTTCCTCTAGTCCTCTCTGTGCTTTCTTTGATCTGATTTTCATTCTAATTGATTGACAGCAGTAGAGTTGTTTACAGCATGCCATCTGTGATGATAGATACAGCTTCATAACACGCTGGTCATCTCAAACAGCAGTGAAGATGATGGGTAATTTTTAAAAACCAGGAACAATAGAACAAAAGAGTATAAAATAGGCCTGGAACAAATCTATTGGAATCAGATTATTGAAAATGTGCAGTGATTATATTGCTTTAGAGCATAATTGCTCCAACTGTTCAGAGACAAGGTTACCAACCACGAATATCATAAAAAGAGCTAAACTGGTGTACTGTTGCAATTAGGCTCTATATTACATGAGTCAAAGTAAGTAATGTCGATTAAACTGACCAATTCAGGTGTAATGAAAAGTGAAAAACCTTCTCTTACATAATGCTTGCATGTACTGAATGCCATTTATACTAATTAAGAAAGTGAAATGTCCTTCGGGGAGTTGTAATACTGTCTCTTTAAAATTTTATAAGCAATTTATCTACAAATCTCTATTTCTACAGTTTTTATAGCTTATCTGTGCTTATTATACTCCAGAAGAAATGTGACATAAAGTACAAAATGAGATGAAGGTCTTTTAAATTTATTTTTATGTCGCAGAAACTGTCCTTCTTTGGATAATTTAAGTATTTTTTTAAAAAAAATTCTGATAGTTCCTTTGTCCTAGTACTGAGAATGAAAAAAAAAAACCATGCAGGTCACAATGTGGATGTCATTGGCAAACAATTTTTATATATATATATATATATGTAGGTCTTTGGTTCTTCGGGTTTTCTCCCGCGTAGAATTTGAAGTGTCTTGGCAACGTTTCGATGAAATCTCATTCATCATCTTCAGGCTGGTGCTTTTGGCTTCTGCTTCTAGGAGCAATGTGTGGTCTAAGCTGCTTTTTCCTTTTAACTGCCAGTGGGGGTTCTCACTAATGTACTAACATCCAACGGATTCCCAAGAAATAAGATTTCCAACTTAATCCAAAAAGAAACTCCCACTAAAATCCATGACAGAGAACAAGAAAACGGCAAAGCCCTCCTCCCATACATAAAAGGCACCACAGACAAGATCAGCAAAGTCCTGCACAAATATAACGTCAAAACAGCATTCTGCACAAACAGAAAAATATCCACCATCCTAAGAAACCCTAAAGACAAAATTGAGTTAGAAAATCAAGGAGTATATGAAATCCCATGTACTGCTTGCCCCACTACATACATTGGACAAACCAACAGAAGGATAAATGCACACATTGAAGAACACAAAAACTCAGTCAAAAGAGAGGAACCAACTTCTTCCCTGGTCCAACACCTTAAAGCCACAGGACATGAAATTGATTTCAAAAAGACCAGAACAATTGCCAAAACTGAACATTTTAATAACAGAATAATCAGAGAAGCCATTGAGATAGAAAAACGCCCCCACAGCATGAACAAACGAGATGATACCTCCCGCCTACCAGCCATTTGGAAACCCGCCCTTATTGACAAACGTATTCCTAACTCAAAGATTGACAACAGAAACACACAGGATGCCACCTCCACACATCCACGCAAAAAGCAAACCCAAACCCACACCAATGATGAGGCAAGACCACAGACCAGGAGCCAGACCAGAGCTGCAACATTGGCCACTTTGAACCTCTCCAGCACAACAAAGCCCCCACCCAAACAGAACACTCCCCCAGCCAATCAGAACACAGCCAACCCCCCAGCCAATCAGAGCACAGCCAAGCCCCTAACCAATCAGAACATAGCCAAGCTCCCAGCCAATCAGTTCAAACCCCCACTGGCAGTTAAAAGGAAAAAACAGCTTAGACCACACATTGCTCCTAGAAGCAGAAGCCAAAAGCACCAGCCTGAAGATGATGAATGAGATTTCATCGAAACGTTGCCAAGACACTTCAAATTCTACGCGGGAGAAAACCCGAAGAACCAAAGACCTACATACAAACACCCGCGAAAACCTCAGAAAACAAATATATATATATATATATATATATATATATATATATATATATATATATATATATATATATATATATATATATATATATATATATATATATATATATATATATATATATATATATATATATATATATATATATATATATATATATATATATATATATATATATATATATATATATATATATATATATATATATATATATATATATATATATATATATATATATATATATATATATATGTAGGTCTTTGGTTCTTCGGGTTTTCTCCCACGTAGAATTTGAAGTGTCTTGGCAACGTTTCGATAAAATCTCATTCATCATCTTCAGGCTGGTGCTTTTGGCTTCTGCTTCTAAGAGCAATGTGTGGTCTAAGCTGTTTTTTCCTTTTAACTGCCAGTGGGAGGGAAGATGTGTATATAGTGTTTCTTTTTTAGATAGCACCCTGTAAACCCAAATATGGGAGGATATCTTCCCTCCCTGATTACTGACAAAGCGGGAGAGAGCCTGTGGCTTAGAGGTTTAAGCATCTGCCTAGTGTGCAGACTGCCCAGGTTCGAATCCTGGAAGGGTGAGTTCTGACTGAAGAGAGTTAAATTACTCGAAATAGCTATCTCAGAAATCCCTTATTTCTTTGTCAACAATTTTAAAAACATATATATATTTGTGCTTGCAGATGGCTCTGGGTTGAGCTGAAACAGGCAAAGGAAAGAATGATTCCTTCCTCCCATATTTGGGTTTACAGGGTGCTATCTAAAAAAGAAACACTATATACACATCTTCCCTCCCTGATTACTGACAAAGCGGGAGAGAGCCTGTGGCTTAGAGGTTTAAGCATCTGCCTAGTGTGCAGACTGCCCAGGTTCGAATCCCGGAAGGGTGAGTTCTGACTGAAGAGAGTTAAATAACTCGAAATAGCTATCTCAGAAATCCCTTATTTCTTTGTCAACAATTTTAAAAACATATATATATTTGTGCTTGCAGATGGCTCTGGGTTGAGCTGAAACAGGCAAAGGAAAGAATGATTCCTTCCTCCCATATTTGGGTTTACAGGGTGCTATCTAAAAAAGAAACACTATATACACATCTTCCCTCCCTGATTACTGACAAAGCGGGAGAGAGCCTGTGGCTTAGAGGTTTAAGCATCTGCCTAGTGTGCAGACTGCCCAGGTTCGAATCCCGGAAGGGTGAGTTCTGACTGAAGAGAGTTAAATAACTCGAAATAGCTATCTCAGAAATCCCTTATTTCTTTGTCAACAATTTTAAAAACATATATATTTGTGCTTGCAGATGGCTCTGGGTTGAGCTGAAACAGGCAAAGGAAAGAATGATTCCTTCCTCCCATATTTGGGTTTACAGGGTGCTATCTAAAAAAGAAACACTATATACACATCTTCCCTCCCTGATTACTGACAAAGCGGGAGAGAGCCTGTGGCTTAGAGGTTTAAGCATCTGCCTAGTGTGCAGACTGCCCAGGTTCGAATCCCGGAAGGGTGAGTTCTGACTAAAGAGAGTTAAATAACTCGAAATAGCTATCTCAGAAATCCCTTATTTCTTTGTCAACAATTTTAAAAACATATATATATTTGTGCTTGCAGATGGCTCTGGGTTGAGCTGAAACAGGCAAAGGAAAGAATGATTCCTTCCTCCCATATTTGGGTTTACAGGGTGCTATCTAAAAAAGAAACACTATATACACATCTTCCCTCCCTGATTACTGACAAAGCGGGAGAGAGCCTGTGGCTTAGAGGTTTAAGCATCTGCCTAGTGTGCAGACTGCCCAGGTTCGAATCCCGGAAGGGTGAGTTCTGACTGAAGAGAGTTAAATAACTCGAAATAGCTATCTCAGAAATCCCTTATTTCTTTGTCAACAATTTTAAAAACATATATATTTGTGCTTGCAGATGGCTCTGGGTTGAGCTGAAACAGGCAAAGGAAAGAATGATTCCTTCCTCCCATATTTGGGTTTACAGGGTGCTATCTAAAAAAGAAACACTATATACACATCTTCCCTCCCTGATTACTGACAAAGCGGGAGAGAGCCTGTGGCTTAGAGGTTTAAGCATCTGCCTAGTGTGCAGACTGCCCAGGTTCGAATCCCGGAAGGGTGAGTTCTGACTGAAGAGAGTTAAATAACTCGAAATAGCTATCTCAGAAATCCCTTATTTCTTTGTCAACAATTTTAAAAACATATATATATTTGTGCTTGCAGATGGCTCTGGGTTGAGCTGAAACAGGCAAAGGAAAGAATGATTCCTTCCTCCCATATTTGGGTTTACAGGGTGCTATCTAAAAAAGAAACACTATATACACATCTTCCCTCCCTGATTACTGACAAAGCGGGAGAGAGCCTGTGGCTTAGAGGTTTAAGCATCTGCCTAGTGTGCAGACTGCCCAGGTTCGAATCCCGGAAGGGTGAGTTCTGACTGAAGAGAGTTAAATAACTCGAAATAGCTATCTCAGAAATCCCTTATTTCTTTGTCAACAATTTTAAAAACATATATATATTTGTGCTTGCAGATGGCTCTGGGTTGAGCTGAAACAGGCAAAGGAAAGAATGATTCCTTCCTCCCATATTTGGGTTTACAGGGTGCTATCTAAAAAAGAAACACTATATACACATCTTCCCTCCCTGATTACTGACAAAGCGGGAGAGAGCCTGTGGCTTAGAGGTTTAAGCATCTGCCTAGTGTGCAGACTGCCCAGGTTCGAATCCCGGAAGGGTGAGTTCTGACTGAAGAGAGTTAAATAACTCGAAATAGCTATCTCAGAAATCCCTTATTTCTTTGTCAACAATTTTAAAAACATATATATATTTGTGCTTGCAGATGGCTCTGGGTTGAGCTGAAACAGGCAAAGGAAAGAATGATTCCTTCCTCCCATATTTGGGTTTACAGGGTGCTATCTAAAAAAGAAACACTATATACACATCTTCCCTCCCTGATTACTGACAAAGCGGGAGAGAGCCTGTGGCTTAGAGGTTTAAGCATCTGCCTAGTGTGCAGACTGCCCAGGTTCGAATCCTGGAAGGGTGAGTTCTGACTGAAGAGAGTTAAATAACTCGAAATAGCTATCTCAGAAATCCCTTATTTCTTTGTCAACAATTTTAAAAACATATATATTTGTGCTTGCAGATGGCTCTGGGTTGAGCTGAAACAGGCAAAGGAAAGAATGATTCCTTCCTCCCATATTTGGGTTTACAGGGTGCTATCTAAAAAAGAAACACTATATACACATCTTCCCTCCCTGATTACTGACAAAGCGGGAGAGAGCCTGTGGCTTAGAGGTTTAAGCATCTGCCTAGTGTGCAGACTGCCCAGGTTCGAATCCCGGAAGGGTGAGTTCTGACTGAAGAGAGTTAAATAACTCGAAATAGCTATCTCAGAAATCCCTTATTTCTTTGTCAACAATTTTAAAAACATATATATATTTGTGCTTGCAGATGGCTCTGGGTTGAGCTGAAACAGGCAAAGGAAAGAATGATTCCTTCCTCCCATATTTGGGTTTACAGGGTGCTATCTAAAAAAGAAACACTATATACACATCTTCCCTCCCTGATTACTGACAAAGCGGGAGAGAGCCTGTGGCTTAGAGGTTTAAGCATCTGCCTAGTGTGCAGACTGCCCAGGTTCGAATCCCGGAAGGGTGAGTTCTGACTGAAGAGAGTTAAATAACTCGAAATAGCTATCTCAGAAATCCCTTATTTCTTTGTCAACAATTTTAAAAACATATATATATTTGTGCTTGCAGATGGCTCTGGGTTGAGCTGAAACAGGCAAAGGAAAGAATGATTCCTTCCTCCCATATTTGGGTTTACAGGGTGCTATCTAAAAAAGAAACACTATATACACATCTTCCCTCCCTGATTACTGACAAAGCGGGAGAGAGCCTGTGGCTTAGAGGTTTAAGCATCTGCCTAGTGTGCAGACTGCCCAGGTTCGAATCCCGGAAGGGTGAGTTCTGACTGAAGAGAGTTAAATAACTCGAAATAGCTATCTCAGAAATCCCTTATTTCTTTGTCAACAATTTTAAAAACATATATATATTTGTGCTTGCAGATGGCTCTGGGTTGAGCTGAAACAGGCAAAGGAAAGAATGATTCCTTCCTCCCATATTTGGGTTTACAGGGTGCTATCTAAAAAAGAAACACTATATACACATCTTCCCTCCCTGATTACTGACAAAGCGGGAGAGAGCCTGTGGCTTAGAGGTTTAAGCATCTGCCTAGTGTGCAGACTGCCCAGGTTCGAATCCCGGAAGGGTGAGTTCTGACTAAAGAGAGTTAAATAACTCGAAATAGCTATCTCAGAAATCCCTTATTTCTTTGTCAACAATTTTAAAAACATATATATATTTGTGCTTGCAGATGGCTCTGGGTTGAGCTGAAACAGGCAAAGGAAAGAATGATTCCTTCCTCCCATATTTGGGTTTACAGGGTGCTATCTAAAAAAGAAACACTATATACACATCTTCCCTCCCTGATTACTGACAAAGCGGGAGAGAGCCTGTGGCTTAGAGGTTTAAGCATCTGCCTAGTGTGCAGACTGCCCAGGTTCGAATCCCGGAAGGGTGAGTTCTGACTGAAGAGAGTTAAATAACTCGAAATAGCTATCTCAGAAATCCCTTATTTCTTTGTCAACAATTTTAAAAACATATATATATTTGTGCTTGCAGATGGCTCTGGGTTGAGCTGAAACAGGCAAAGGAAAGAATGATTCCTTCCTCCCATATTTGGGTTTACAGGGTGCTATCTAAAAAAGAAACACTATATACACATCTTCCCTCCCTGATTACTGACAAAGCGGGAGAGAGCCTGTGGCTTAGAGGTTTAAGCATCTGCCTAGTGTGCAGACTGCCCAGGTTCGAATCCCGGAAGGGTGAGTTCTGACTGAAGAGAGTTAAATAACTCGAAATAGCTATCTCAGAAATCCCTTATTTCTTTGTCAACAATTTTAAAAACATATATATATTTGTGCTTGCAGATGGCTCTGGGTTGAGCTGAAACAGGCAAAGGAAAGAATGATTCCTTCCTCCCATATTTGGGTTTACAGGGTGCTATCTAAAAAAGAAACACTATATACACATCTTCCCTCCCTGATTACTGACAAAGCGGGAGAGAGCCTGTGGCTTAGAGGTTTAAGCATCTGCCTAGTGTGCAGACTGCCCAGGTTCGAATCCTGGAAGGGTGAGTTCTGACTGAAGAGAGTTAAATAACTCGAAATAGCTATCTCAGAAATCCCTTATTTCTTTGTCAACAATTTTAAAAACATATATATTTGTGCTTGCAGATGGCTCTGGGTTGAGCTGAAACAGGCAAAGGAAAGAATGATTCCTTCCTCCCATATTTGGGTTTACAGGGTGCTATCTAAAAAAGAAACACTATATACACATCTTCCCTCCCTGATTACTGACAAAGCGGGAGAGAGCCTGTGGCTTAGAGGTTTAAGCATCTGCCTAGTGTGCAGACTGCCCAGGTTCGAATCCCGGAAGGGTGAGTTCTGACTGAAGAGAGTTAAATAACTCGAAATAGCTATCTCAGAAATCCCTTATTTCTTTGTCAACAATTTTAAAAACATATATATATTTGTGCTTGCAGATGGCTCTGGGTTGAGCTGAAACAGGCAAAGGAAAGAATGATTCCTTCCTCCCATATTTGGGTTTACAGGGTGCTATCTAAAAAAGAAACACTATATACACATCTTCCCTCCCTGATTACTGACAAAGCGGGAGAGAGCCTGTGGCTTAGAGGTTTAAGCATCTGCCTAGTGTGCAGACTGCCCAGGTTCGAATCCCGGAAGGGTGAGTTCTGACTGAAGAGAGTTAAATAACTCGAAATAGCTATCTCAGAAATCCCTTATTTCTTTGTCAACAATTTTAAAAACATATATATATTTGTGCTTGCAGATGGCTCTGGGTTGAGCTGAAACAGGCAAAGGAAAGAATGATTCCTTCCTCCCATATTTGGGTTTACAGGGTGCTATCTAAAAAAGAAACACTATATACACATCTTCCCTCCCTGATTACTGACAAAGCGGGAGAGAGCCTGTGGCTTAGAGGTTTAAGCATCTGCCTAGTGTGCAGACTGCCCAGGTTCGAATCCCGGAAGGGTGAGTTCTGACTAAAGAGAGTTAAATAACTCGAAATAGCTATCTCAGAAATCCCTTATTTCTTTGTCAACAATTTTAAAAACATATATATATTTGTGCTTGCAGATGGCTCTGGGTTGAGCTGAAACAGGCAAAGGAAAGAATGATTCCTTCCTCCCATATTTGGGTTTACAGGGTGCTATCTAAAAAAGAAACACTATATACACATCTTCCCTCCCTGATTACTGACAAAGCGGGAGAGAGCCTGTGGCTTAGAGGTTTAAGCATCTGCCTAGTGTGCAGACTGCCCAGGTTCGAATCCCGGAAGGGTGAGTTCTGACTGAAGAGAGTTAAATAACTCAAAATAGCTATCTCAGAAATCCCTTATTTCTTTGTCAACAATTTTAAAAACATATATATATTTGTGCTTGCAGATGGCTCTGGGTTGAGCTGAAACAGGCAAAGGAAAGAATGATTCCTTCCTCCCATATTTGGGTTTACAGGGTGCTATCTAAAAAAGAAACACTATATACACATCTTCCCTCCCTGATTACTGACAAAGCGGGAGAGAGCCTGTGGCTTAGAGGTTTAAGCATCTGCCTAGTGTGCAGACTGCCCAGGTTCGAATCCCGGAAGGGTGAGTTCTGACTGAAGAGAGTTAAATAACTCGAAATAGCTATCTCAGAAATCCCTTATTTCTTTGTCAACAATTTTAAAAACATATATATATTTGTGCTTGCAGATGGCTCTGGGTTGAGCTGAAACAGGCAAAGGAAAGAATGATTCCTTCCTCCCATATTTGGGTTTACAGGGTGCTATCTAAAAAAGAAACACTATATACACATCTTCCCTCCCTGATTACTGACAAAGCGGGAGAGAGCCTGTGGCTTAGAGGTTTAAGCATCTGCCTAGTGTGCAGACTGCCCAGGTTCGAATCCCGGAAGGGTGAGTTCTGACTGAAGAGAGTTAAATAACTCGAAATAGCTATCTCAGAAATCCCTTATTTCTTTGTCAACAATTTTAAAAACATATATATTTGTGCTTGCAGATGGCTCTGGGTTGAGCTGAAACAGGCAAAGGAAAGAATGATTCCTTCCTCCCATATTTGGGTTTACAGGGTGCTATCTAAAAAAGAAACACTATATACACATCTTCCCTCCCTGATTACTGACAAAGCGGGAGAGAGCCTGTGGCTTAGAGGTTTAAGCATCTGCCTAGTGTGCAGACTGCCCAGGTTCGAATCCCGGAAGGGTGAGTTCTGACTGAAGAGAGTTAAATAACTCGAAATAGCTATCTCAGAAATCCCTTATTTCTTTGTCAACAATTTTAAAAACATATATATATTTGTGCTTGCAGATGGCTCTGGGTTGAGCTGAAACAGGCAAAGGAAAGAATGATTCCTTCCTCCCATATTTGGGTTTACAGGGTGCTATCTAAAAAAGAAACACTATATACACATCTTCCCTCCCTGATTACTGACAAAGCGGGAGAGAGCCTGTGGCTTAGAGGTTTAAGCATCTGCCTAGTGTGCAGACTGCCCAGGTTCGAATCCCGGAAGGGTGAGTTCTGACTGAAGAGAGTTAAATAACTCGAAATAGCTATCTCAGAAATCCCTTATTTCTTTGTCAACAATTTTAAAAACATATAATGTTTTTAATATGAGCTGAAACAAGCAAAAGGAAAGAATGATTCCTTCCTCCCATATTTGGGTTTACAGGGTGCAATCTAAAAAATAAACACTTGACACATATCCTTACTCCCTGACTACTGACAAAGCGGGAGAGAACTTGTGGCTCAATAGGTCAACAATTTTAAAAACATATATATATTTGTGCTTGCAGGATGGCTCTGGGTTGAGCTGAAACAAGCAAAAGGAAAGAATGATTCCTTCCTCCCATATTTGGGTTTACAGGGTGCAATCTAAAAAATAAACACTTGACACATATCCTTACTCCCTGACTACTGACAAAGCGGGAGAGAACTTGTGGCTCAATAGGTTAAAGCATCTGCTTAGCATGCAGACTGCCCAGGTTCGAATCCCAGAAGGGTGAGTCTGACTGAAGAGAGTTAAGAAACTCGAAATAGCTATATCAGAAATCCCTTATTTCTTTGTCAACAATTTTAAACAACATATATATATATATTTGTGCTTGCAGGATGGCTCTGGGTTGAGCTGAAACAAGCAAAAGGAAAGAATGATTCCTTCCTCCCATATTTGGGTTTACAGGGTGCAATCTAAAAAATAAACACTTGACACATATCCTTACTCCCTGACTACTGACAAAGCGGGAGAGAACTTGTGGCTCAATAGGTTAAAGCATCTGCTTAGCATGCAGACTGCCCAGGTTCGAATCCCAGAAGGGTGAGTCTGACTGAAGAGAGTTAAGAAACTCGAAATAGCTATATCAGAAATCCCTTATTTCTTTGTCAACAATTTTAAACAACATATATATATATATTTGTGCTTGCAGGATGGCTCTGGGTTGAGCTGAAACAAGCAAAAGGAAAGAATGATTCCTTCCTCCCATATTTGGGTTTACAGGGTGCAATCTATTCTATTCTATTCTACTCTATTCTACTCTATTCTACTCTATTCTACTCTACTCTACTCTACTCTACTCTACTCTACTCTACTCTACTCTACTCTACTCTACTCTACTCTACTCTACTCTACTCTACTCTATATTTTTTTATATTTTAGTCCAGTACAGAAGAAAAAAAAATCAGTCTATTTTCCAATATACTGTATTTCAAAAATAGACATTAAAGAAATGTTAAATGAATGAGGGCCATAATGGTTTGTTGTTATGAGTATTAGCTCCTCACTACTTTAATTCTCCTTTTTCTGCTCAGCCTTTTATTTATTTATTTGCATTACATTTTTTTGACTAAAGATAGATATTGTCTCATATTATTATTGGACTGGAGAAACAGATTGTAACCACAACAAATAAACATATAGTTTATTTTTGCTATTTGACTGTCAATCCCATGAATTCTTATTTATTTAAATAATGCCATGTTTTAAAATATTCCAGTAACAAAAGTATTTCATTCCACAAAAAAATCATATCAATCAATGTATGTATTTTTCTTCACTTCTTAGAATCACTTCTTTCCAGATATTAGAGGTCCTCCACCCTAAAATTTATAATAAAATGCACATGTTTGAACTTCAAAATTTTAACCATTCTGCCAATATTACAGTAATATTGTCCTTCGTGTTTTCTAGGAAATAATGTAGACAAGGTCTTTGGAAATATGGAACAATTTTTAAATGTTTCTGTGTATAAATATACCATTTTCCTACTTGTGTTATTTCAATAGAAGATGGCCTAGAATGCTAGAAATTCTAATTTCCTTTTCAACATGAAAGGCTAGACTGCCTTCATCCTTGGTTTTACTTCTTTTTGTATGTATGCTAAGTGAAACCAAATATTAAGGCAAGTCACTAGTACCGTATATCAGAGGTCCCCAACCTTTTGGGCACCAAGGACTGGGTCTGTGGAGAAAGTTTTTTCCGCGGACTGGAGAGTGCATGGTTTTGTGTGCTTCCTGCATCCCACGGATGGGGCTTTGCTTGTTTGTGTGGACCAGTTGCTGGCATGCTGCAGCCCGGTACCAGTCCATGGACTGGGGGTTGGGGACTCCTGCCATATATAAACTGAGACCATCCCCACTTCCTTACTAGCCCTCAGGAAGTTACTAATTTAATAATGAAATGTCTGAAACAAAACAACCAAGCTCAGAGAGCACCAAAGTCCCCACAGTTCAATATTTGTGAGCTACAAATATTCTCTTCTATTGAAATAAAAAGTGAATTTGAAAAAAATGAGAGCAATTATTGGCTGAAAAATGTACAACCTTAGGCAATTTTTATGAACATAAACATCATGCATAAAAATATTGCATAGGCAAGGAGTGTTTCCGGTAACGTCGCTGAAGATAGACCTGGGGAAGAGACTCTCCTTTCCCGGGTCCGATTTTCATCTGCCGGTGAGTCCGTTTGGACTGAAAGCTGCCCCGGAGATGTGGTCACCAAGGGGTGAAACTTTGGGGATCACGGGTCAGTGGTAGCCGGCTCATTGAAGCCAAAGGAGTCCCTGGAATCGGTAGAAGAAAGGTGGATCGCATTTATGTGATCCGCCATTAACAGCTGATCATCGGAGACGGAGAAGCAGTGCAGAATGACAGCAAGCAGCTGAGCCAGGTGAGAATACTGTCTTCTTTCCCAGTAGAGATGAATTTCTGGCAAACAGCTCTTCTACAGCCTGAGAGCGAAGCCTCTTACTTCTAGGGAGGGGGTGGAGTTTTTTTTCTCCACCCCCCGAATACAAGCGGCAGTTTAAGCTATTTTGCAATTTAAAAAACTTACATAGTAAAGCTGTCTGAGGCTCAAATTTTTTTGGGGAAACTACTGTTCTTTTTATAGACACTTTTTTCCCTTTGTTCTGTGTTGGAAAGCCACTGCAATTTTACCTGCTATTTTTAAAATTCTATAAACTTTTTTTTTCTCTCTTGATTGCTTTTTCTTTTTTCTCCTTTTTTCCTCTATCAAATGTGCTGGGAACAGATACTTTGTGTTCCCTGGTGGTTACATTGAGAACTATTTTCACTTTCTCTTGTCTGGAGTTTATTCAGATCAGAAGCTTGGCTGTATGCCCAAACATTCTTTATCTAAGACCTTGAAGCTTGTTGAAAAAAAGACTTCCCTTTGGTTTATTTGGCTCCACAAGACAGACTATATTTATACATAAATGGTACTTGGGGCCATCTGCCTCCTTGGATTATAATTATTGTGCTTTGGAACTATAATAAGCTCTCTTAGAAGAATTGGAAACTAAGAAATCTTTCTGAACAGAATTTGGTGGATTATAATTTTGACATTTTTGCTTTTTGCTTTCTCCTTTTCTTTCTCCTTTTTATTTTGAGAGTATTTTTTTCCTCCTCTTTTTATTATTGTCTCCTTCCTTTTTTCTTGTTGCTATTTTTTACCTTTTTCTTTTTTTCTTTTTTAACTATTTTTATGGATTTCCCCTCCTAGCAATAGGAGCCTACTGGATTATAATTGGCCATTTGGCTACCTGGTGGATTACAATATAAGATATAAAGCCAAAGATAAGCATGTCAAACCTGTCTAAACTTGGGAGAAAAGGATTTTCCACCCCTGCTTCGACTTCTCGCAAAGTTAGAATTGATTGATTGAACTTTTTAGTCCCACCCAGTCTGCCATTACCACTACAGCCACATCCACCCAATGGACCACGTCCACCCAATGGGCCATGCCCACCCAGTACCCGACTATACATAAATGGGTTTTGGGTTGCAGTTTGGGCACTCCGACTCTAAAAGGTTCGCCATCACTGTCTTAAGGAATAGTTGTGCTGCATGGCATTCATGACACTTTATGTTACATTTTTAAAATGTAGTTAAATGCAGCCCATTATTTCAAAATTGGGCATGGAAGAAGAGTAAACCAATGTTGCAAATGTTTATCACCAATAAAAAACCCACAAATATTTTCTTTTTTAGTTCTAAATTCAAACATTTGTCATTGTCAGTTTATATATTTGCTGCTTTAGATTATGTAGATTGTTCTTTTTTTTACTTTATTGTTAATGCAATAACAATTTGTAACCTCTCTCTCCATCCATCAACTGAAAATATGCCAATTTTCTCCTCAACATCAACATATTTTTGTATGTCACTGTTAATTTAACCACATAAAGTATGAAACTCTAAATAAACAAAATGCTGCCAATAAATCACAGTTTATTTGTTAGTAACATTTGTTTCTTAAGCATATGACTAGCAAAACATCACATTCACTCACTAGGCATTCTGGCATAATTCTCCTTAGTATAGGAAAGATAACATCTAAATAAAATGCCTCAAGTCTGGAGACTACATCAACATCTGTGGAGGCTTCAAAGTTGCCAGTCTCAGACAAATTTAGTACACTTTCCCACTGCCTCCTACTGAGATAAACTGACTGTACTTTTGGTGATCTTAGATGCAAAAGGACGATTGGTACCATTAACTTTTGGAGGTTATAGAGAGGAATTCTGAGAGTTGGTCCACAAGTCATAAAAGGGCCAAGTTTGAAGACCCCTGTTATAGAGTAATAAACTTTGGTCTAGAGGAATCAGGTTAATCCTAATTTCTAGGTTTCAGAATCCACTATAAAAATAAGCAACTATCAAATCCAGGGAGGGAAAAAAAGGGTTATGCCATCAATTCCACCTTTGAGTCCTAGCTTAGGAGCTTTGATCCCATGTTATTGAGAACAATGGTAGCATCTCTTGTTCTGTTCTATTGTCTTGGCCTCTCCTATTATGATGCTAATGATGGAAATAGCAACTGTTGAAAGTCACCTCATTGGTTAAATCTCTGGACAGAAGATTTGGGACCACTGATCTCTTGAATTACAGTCTTATATGTGATCTATAGTAAGTCAGAACTTTTCCAAAAAACCTGAACTTCTGAAACATTTGAACTGTGCAGGTACAAAACACCATACATTTGAACCCCAGAAGCTATAGTGAAAAAAAAGACATAACACAACACAAAAACATTTCCACAAATGTGTCATAAATGGGGGGGTGTTTATAACCACTGCTTTTCACAATAAATTCTGTGTGAAATTCAGCATATGTAATCATATGTTTGCTTAAAGCAGGAGTCTTCAAATTTGGCCCTTTTATGACTTGTGGACTTCAACTCCCAAATTCCTCAGCCAGTGTGCCTGGCTGAGGAATTCTGGGATTTGAAGTCCACAAGTCATAAAATGACCAAGTTTGAAGACCCCTGGCTTAAAGGCAGAAAGACTGCAAAAGTCTTTCTAGGATTAGCCCTAAAGGGGTTTCTGTTTTCATCAGAACACAAGCACTAAAATGCTATTGAAAATGCTATTTTTGTTGTTGTTTAAAATTACAAAAATTAATAAAAATATTTTTTAAAAAATAAATGCTATTTTCAAGTCCAAAGGTGACCTCTTAAGTAGTTGCAGTTGTGTGCTACTCAACATTTTCATATGGTCCCTGTATGATATTAGCTGCACCTTTAAAAATCAGGCACGAGGAAGAACAAAAGGTGCTAATTTTGAAGCAAATTCGGTCAATGCCTTGATACACTGGTCTATTTTTCCAAATGATATTCACTTCTGCAATGCACTTAACTACTTACTTGAAAAGTTCATTCCTCATTATAGCACGGTTTGTCTGAGGATCGATTGCATAGATCATGAGGTCAGATTTGGAATAATCTTCTTCTGAATATCCATCACCATATCTGCAAGCACCAATGGATTCCACCACAACTGTTGCACCAGGAATCTGGTCTTGCACATAGCGTTCCAAAATCCTGATAATAGAAAACGTTTTGTAATTTATTAGCTCTATTCTTTGACTTATTTTCAGTGAAACAAAAATGTTCAAATCTTAAAATATTGTGCAGAAAAGGAAGGAAGGAAGGAAAGAAGGAAAGGAAAGAAGAAAAGGGAAATAAGAAAGGGAATCCAGAAAACCTAGTTGCAAGCATGGGGTATTTAATTCTACCTCTTAGTATTATACTGTATTGGGACTTGAATTTTAAATGGTTTAAAAGGGAAATTGCAAAGATATTTTACAGAGGGAAGTGATAGGCAAGATAAAGAAATAGGTTTTATCTTTTTTTACAGAAGCTATTAAATTCCACAAACTATGCTCACAGTGAAATGCAATAAGTATATAACACAGAAGTGGCCACACATCTCAGGTGCATAAGATTTATGCCTCTGAGAAAAATTGGAGCACCAGATTGTCAGGCATACCAGAATGGAATAAGTAAGACTGGCAGTTAAGCCACAATTTTTTTCAGAAATCGAAGAACTTGTTAACAGATTGTTTAAACAATGCAAGTGCAGAGCTACAGTATGTTAGCAACATGGAAAACATGGCTGACAATTATTGAAGACCCAGCCAGTTTCCTCTACCAACATAAATAGATTTCCATAAATATTTTCTCATGTGTTTGGCTCTTTAAAAGTATCAGCGATAGTGATTTAAATAAATATCACTAGCATTATGGGGACGTGACTCACTTAACAACTTCCTGGCTTAGCAATGGAATTTCTGGTCCCAATTGTGATCAGAAGTCAAGGACTATCTGTACAGGTAGTCCTTGACTTACAACAGTTCATTTAGTGACTGTTCAAAGTTACAACAGCACTGAAAAAAGTGATTTGTGACTGTTTCTCACACTTACAACCATACCCATATGCATAGCTGACTAATCTTTATGACAGTCACAGTTTCCCAGAGTCATGTGATCACCTTTTGCAACCTTCTTGACAAGCAAAGTCAATAGGGAAGCCAGATTCACTTAACAACTGTGTTACTAACTTAACAAAAGTTAAGTTATTTAATTCATTTAATAGCTGTGGCAAGAAAGGTCATAAAATGGGGCAAAACTCACTTAACAAATGTCTCATGTAGAGATAGGGGCCAGGTAGAGGTCATGAGCAGCAAACTGCCCTTCCAACGCCTGCATGCCTCTTCTCTCTACATGATCTCATCCATTCACATCACCATGGCAATGTAGGGAAATACCCCAGGCTGGTACATGATATCACCTGGTTCACATGATATCAGCCTGGTTACATCAACAGGATGTGGTAGAAATTGCTCCCTGGCTGGGGCCTCTTAAGGATTGGCAAGGGGTTTCACCAATAGAACTGCTGTTGCTATGCTGATGCCATCTTACTTTATGCTATTTGAATACCTGTGTATAAGGCAATAAACACTGCGAAAGCAGTCAGCCATATTTGCACCCTGCAATGATTACTACAGTCTCACTTAACAACAAACATTTTATTACTACTACTACTACTACTACTACTACTACTGCTGCTGCTGCTGCTGCTGCTACTGCTACTACTACTTGTTATGTCTAGCCCCTCTCAGCTCCCAAGAATCCACTTAACGAGGTCGTTAAGAGTTGGTCAATTAGCACACTTCACACGAAGGCAGTTCAAAGCAAGCTGCCGGCATTTGTTGTTGGTCTGAATGGCAAAAACTGCTTTATTCGACAGTTAAGACAAACACACTAGGAAACTCAGTTACAACTCACTGCGAAATCCCCCAGGCCACTCCTTGAGTAAACGTTGCTCGTGACTAAGGCTGAGGCTCTCGTTCCCCTGCTAATATAGCCTCCCATACGTCACTTCCTTCTTCCACCCAACTGACCCCTTCGCCTATCAGACCGTCTGAATCGTGGATCAATCCAGCTAGCTTCCTGTTCCACATCTGAGTCATCCCCCTGAGAGTCTGACTCAGCATGTATACCAAGCTCCTCGTTATCTAGCTCGGCTGCCGGGAGGGGAAAACACCCAGAAGGGCCTGCCTGTGCTGCGTCATCATCTGAGAAGTACCCAGCCTGGCCAGAGACACTCACAACACTACTATTATTATTATTTCCATTGTGATCGTAAATCAAGGACTACCTGTAATACTTTTGCTAAGAGTACTGTGAACAACAACACCACTGATGTCTTGGATAATCTCATTGACCCTGGAAGGTTTATATTGATACTTTGTTCTAGCTGGAGTCCCAGTGATTACTTGTCTATTATAAGACCACTTAGTCTGGGGGCTGCTGATCCTGATACTATTTTCTGAGTTCTTCACTTCAGAGTTGTGATGTATGCAATGGTCCATGTGACATTGCTCAGTTCTGAATATGAACATTTTTATTTATTTAGACTGCGAGATGGGCAGCATATAATTTCAATCAATAAATAATGTTTAACACTGATTCTTTATGTATTTACTATTTTAACAAAGAACTCTAGACAGCAAACGTAGCCAACACACCTGCCTCCTCCTTTCCCCCCACAACTCTGTGAGTGGGTTGAAGTGTGACTGGTCCAAGGTCACCCAGGTGGCTTTCATTGTTAAGGTAGGACAATATATATTGCCTCTTCTATTATAATCATCCTTCAGAAAGGGAAATCTAACGGTCCTCAGTATCATGAATTGGTGAAGTAATTACTATTACTTTTCTGAAAATCAAGTATTTTTGCCTTAAAAGTTAGCATCATTCACAAGACAACAAGCCTTCATTAGTGTTACAAATGACTCATAAATTTTAATAATTTAATTGTATTGATGGAGGTCCCCATTAAGATACTGTGTCTTTTTTTAAAAATAAGAAACGGGGGGGGGGACTAATAGGGCCAAGTTTTTGTTTTGTTTCACTAAAAAGGCAACTATAGTAGACTTTTGTTAATAATATTTTCAAAACAGAAAAGTGGGATTTATCTTGCATGGCCAGCCTGAATTTCCTTGCTGCAGTTGCTATATTCTTTGATTCCTTTCAAGCTCTGCATACTAATTCAAAAGAAAGCTGTGCAAAGTTAATTAAGCTTAGAGAAACCCCTTCAGCAAACACTTGGGTTAATTTATACTTTTTTATAAACTCTAAGCTGCGTTGATCAGTCAGTAGACAGGGTTGCAGCACAGATGATTCTAGTCACATGGCTTTGGAGATTGATTCACAGAACACATGAAAAGGATCTAAGTTTTAGCTCATCAAATTATAATGTTTCTTGAGGCAAATTAAACAAGGACCACACAGATTCCTTGTATCAAAGCTTAGGTGGGATTGCCTGAACCATGTTTAGTGGACTTGTTTAGGGACTACTTAGTTTGACTAACCTCTAGGGTTATTTTTTTTTTAATATGGTTTTATGATTTACCACTGATGTTACAATCTCACTTCCCCTTTTGATATGTGCAATGTCACTTACAAGAGGTGCTCTTGAAGACCATTCAGACACTACAAATCCATAGATCCAGAACACAGTGGTACATACAGAATTGGTTGTATATAAGTGTGTCAAGCTGTTACATGAGCTCTCAGTTTCCTTCCTGGTGCAATTCAAGATACTGTTATTACATTCAGAACCCTGTTGGCATAGGACCAAGTTGTATATGAAACCACCATTCCCTGAGAATATCAGTGCATCAAACCAGATTGGATAGAGTAGGCAGACTCCAGTACCCATCCCTGAAATCTTGCCATCTAGTGGGACCTTGGAAGTGTACCTTTTCTGTGGCTGTCTTATAGAACAGAGGACCGGGGGAGGGGATAGTTCCATAAGACCGTCTGCCAAGCACATGCACACAGTTCCATTTGCACAAGTGGCATGCATATGTGCCCGCCGCTCACACAAATGGAGCTTGAATGCACTTTCTCGCCCACTGCTGGTGCAAGTGGGGATGGGTGTGCATGCGTGCTCACCTCACCATTTCCGTGGCCTGGTTGCAAACACCTCATGGCCAACTAGTGGATAGCAGCCCAGAGGTTAGGGGCCCCTGTTTTAGAACACCCTCCACACAGACATTTTGGCAGGTTCCCACCTTTTTAATTTTTCAGAAATTCATCAAGACATGGCTTTTTAACTGGGTAGAATGAGGATGTCTGAAGCTGGTTGTGGGGCATGATTAAGGCACCATGTTCTGTTTTGGTTTTATGTGTTATGATTTTTATATTTCTGATTTCCATTATTGTTATGCGCTGTCCAGGGTTATGTTTTCAGTTGGGAAGCCATATAAATTTTTTAAATAAATCAGTAAATTACAAAAATTACCAGATTTTTTTGTACGTCTTTGGATCAGTACATTTTTAATCATAAATGATTTTTTGGTGGTTACAGAATGAAGATATTCATTACCCTATAAGCTGATCTTTGCTTTGTTCTACAAGAGTAGGAGGTACATTTGACACAATGACTTGCATATCCAGCTGATTGACTACTGAGACCTGAAACAGAAAAACAAAAATATAGTGGAGTCTGCAAAACATGCAATATATCTCAAATAGAAAATGGATCTCATTTAAGAATTTTCTTTGATTGCCAGCAGCTTGGAGCCTGAATGGAGAAACTTATTATAATAAAATAACAAGACAATTTTCTCTCCTTAATCTTGGTGGGATTTTCAAAGCATGAATATGGCTGCAATACTGAGTTTTTAAAAGGCATGCTTTCATTTAAACCAAGCCACATTTTATTATTACATAATATAAAAGGGACCATCATTTGCATATTGACTTTTGTATTTTAACTGCTTAAAGTCTGTCTGTAGCTTTTTGTGTCTTTTTATCTGAAAATTCACTCTCCAAATTGTACACTAGAATCTTAACTGGGTATAGGATTTGTGACACCGAATTGATCCTCCATGGCATTATCTATATTTAAAACATATCATTTCCTATTAGTCTCTATCCATCTATCTATAATAGCAAGAGAAACAGAGCTGGAAAATCTCAGGTCATATTGACTTCTGTACAGGTAGTCCTCAACTTACAACAATATGTTTACTGACCGTTCGAAGTTACAACAGCATTTTTCACACTTACAACCTTTGCAGCATCCCCCATAGTCGCATGATCCAAATTCTGATGCTTGGCAACTGACTCATATTTATGACAGTTGCAGTGTCCTGGAGTCATGTGACCACCTTTAGAGACATTCTGACAAGCAAAGTCAATGGGGCAGCCAGATTCACTTAACAAGTGTGTTATGTTACTAACTTAACAACTGCAATGATTCACTTAGCAAATGCGGCAAGAAAGGTTGTAAAATGGATTGAAATTCACTTAACAACTGTCTCACTTAGCAACAGAAATGCCGGGCTCAATTGTGGTTGTAAGCCGAGGACTACCTATATAGAGAGACTAAGTAAAGGTTCTAAACAAGGACTAAAAAACAAAGATCAAGATTCTAGCTGTCAATTCCCTATGCACACTTACTGGTCTGAAAAGGCATGCATTGATTAACTGGTGATGCCCTGCAACTAAACTTGCTTGGCCTCATAGCATCCCAAATTCCACAATGATCTGAAAACCTCAGAAGAATCCAAAGTTACCTCCTTTAAAACTGGACTGTTATCCAAAATCAGAATCTATTTTGTCTGTTCTCTGTTCTAAAGGCATTTAGGGCAATATTAAATCTCTCTTTCTCTCTCGTCCATCCCATCCCATCCCATCCCATCCCAACCCAACCCAACCCATCCCTCCCTCCTTCCCTCCATCCCTCCATCCAAACAATACACCAGCTTGCTTTGTTTTCTGAAGAGGGATTTTGAATGACAAAATCTTTGAGATAGCGCAAAGAATTTCAATAAGCATTGGTGTACAATTTCTTTTTGAAATTCAATAAAACTATTTTCAGAACTAAAAGTAAAGCACTGTTACGGTTATAGAAATGAAAATTAATTTCAAATTTAATTTTGTCACAAATGAATAACTTAGGCTAGATAATATTTCTAACTGAAAATATCTTTTATACATACATTTGATTTTTTCTACAAACCTCAAGGATGTAATCTAAAAGTAAGTGACCATCTAGAAGAGCATCCATTGCTATATTTGTGTGCGTTTGTGTGTATGTGGAGGGAGGCATCTGAGAGCAAATAAAAAACATCCTTAATTTTTTAGTGATCTGCATTTTTTTCCCATTTGAGACAGGGGTGGGGAATTGTAGCCCTGCTGGCTCAGGAATTCTGGGAGTTGAAGTCCATAAGTCATAAAGGGGCCCTAGTTCCCCACCTCTGATCTATGGCATTTCAACCCATCCAGTTCAATTCTGCATACTCTGACTACATCTGTCTAGGATCTTTGACAGGAGATTTTTCAAGTCATACATTGATTCAAATCATATTCCCTTTCAATGAATTAAGTTCCTTTCCTTAAAATA
Organism: Bothrops alternatus; assembly: GCA_034064705.1. Lineage (NCBI taxonomy): Eukaryota > Metazoa > Chordata > Lepidosauria > Squamata > Viperidae > Bothrops > Bothrops alternatus. Next base: position 2,848,934 of record JARGCV010000009.1, on the reverse strand, counting down.
AATATAACCAATTTTTTTTTATTTCAAAGGCTAGACATAACCTAGCTTCGATTCTAATTTACATGAAAGCTGGGACATGACCACTGAAGTAAAGACCAGGGTAGAGAAAGCTCGAACAGCATTCTTCAAAATGAAAAAGGTCTTCCGCAATCACGACATAAGCCTAAGACTGAAAATCAGGCTTGTCAGATGCTATATTTTTTCTATCCTGCTCTATGGAGTAGAGAGTTGGTCTCTGACAGAAGGCCACCTGAAGAGACTAGAAGCATTTGAAATGTGGATTTACAGGCAGCTGTTACATATAAGCTGGGTTGACAAGATCAGAAATGAGGAGGTGATAAGCCGCCTGGGAAAACCAGGTGAAATCATCAAAACAATTAGAATATTTTGGACATGTGATGCGACACCCTTAAAAATACAGCACACTCCATTTAATCCTCCAGGAAAAGATTGAAGGCAAACGAGGTCCAGGCAGAAGAAGAACATCATGGCTTCAAAATCTAAGGGACTGGTTTGGACAAAACTCAGCAGCACTTTTTCGTGTGGCTGCTGATAAAAACAGGATTGCCAACATGATCGCCAATGTCCAATAACGGATATGGCAAAAGAAGAAGAAGACATAACCTGCAAGTACAAATGTGCATGCACATTCATGCACATACCCACACAACAATACACAATGCATCCCTCCTTTTAGAGAAAGCTATAAAATTCCCATGATTTCTCCAACTAATCCTAATAAAAATTTAAAAAGTGCATTGGATCATCATACCCAATGCTGAGAAATACAAACCTTAACAAACTTTTGCCCAGTCCTGAAGCACAATGGGAATGAGTACACATGTGCATGATTTCAAAGGAAATGTAATGGATTTTAACAAGAAATTACTTTATTTAATAAATGAAGCCAGGTCTTTAGATGTGAAATATAAATAATTGGAGAAAGAAATATACAGAAAAACAAAAGAAGGGAAATTAAAAAAACAGTCACACACGCAAAATTCCAGATAAAATAAAATATTAGGAGTTTGTAAATAAATAGATTTATTATAAGCCAAAATAAATGTCAACAACTTCAAGTGGTAAATAAGAATTGTTTTGGACATACCACATACATATCACAAATAAGCAACAAAAGACTTGCAGCTACTTGCTTGTCAAGGTGCTAGTCAAGGGACCAGATTATCTGAGGAACTGTCTGTTGCCAGCCACATCTACCTGGCCAACTAGAGCCAGGAGGCAAGAAATGTTGTGCATCCCATCCCCTAAGGAGGTATGTCTGGCAGGACGGTCTACGACAACTCACCATGGCCAACTTGCCATGGAACAACTTGCCACGGGACAAGAGCTACATTAATAGCAAATAAATAATGGAATAAAATCATTAAACAAAGGATAGCAAAAGAAGGACAAAATGAAATGTGAATGATAAAGTTAAAATATATTTTTAAATTAATTTAAATAATTAAACTGAATTGTTGAATTGTCCTGCAGCGAGTTATCCTGACGACTTGGCCATGGTGAGTTGGCTGCAGTGAATTGGCCATAATGAGTTGACCATGGTGAATTGGCTGTGGTGAGTTGGCTGCGGCAAGTTGTCCTATTCCGCTGGCAGGATCCAGAAGAAGGGCCTTCTCCTTATCCCCACCTTTGGAATATCATACCTTCAGAAATTAGACTGGCCCCCACCTTGACACACTTTTGTACGGCCTGTAGACTTGTTTTGCCAGAGGACCTGGGGAACCCAGAGTGGGATTGAGCCCATCAAATGCTCATTTGATTGTGTGTTGTCACTGGGGAGGGGCATTGTTTTTTTATTTTTTTCTATATTGTGTTTTTATTACTTGAAAACCATCTGTTGCTATTGTAAGTGAGCAAGTGGCTATATAAATTTTCTAAACTAACTAACTAACCAACTAACTAACCAACTAACTAACTAACTAACTAACTAACTAACTAACTAACTACAACAGAAGCTCAGTATAATGCAATCAAATCAAGAAATTATCAAGACAAATGTCTGCAAAAACAGGTGAATCATCCTAAATAAAAAGTACAAGACCAATCTATGGATATGATCTATTCAATCATACTTACAAGTACATCTGATTTGTTGCTCAACCCTTTCCCATAATTGTCCGTTGCAATGGCCTGAAACTTGAAATAAGATCGTCGCATGTTTTTGAAGAGCATTGCTGTTTTGATCAGTCCTGTATATGGTTCAATCACAAAGCCTTCTTTGCCATCTTTGATTGGAGGGATGATGAGTCTATACTGCATGGCACTATAGTTGCCAGTGTCTTTATCATGGGCCTGATGGGTAAAAATGAGAAGTGACATGAGAAAAAAATCTATGTGGGGCCTTGGTTGCTCTCTGAGCTTGGGTTTTGTTTTTGTTTTTTTGTAGACATTTCATTACCCAACTAGGTAACATCCTCAGTGCTAGAAGGCACTGGGGTTTGCTCTCTGTTTAGATCCATAAATATATCTATATTAATTCATAAACATAATGTATCCATATTAAATAAACTTAAGTAAAGGTATTATCTACAATATCAGTGACAGCAAACGTTCTGAAATACAAATATTTGTTGTGTCATACATTTTCTAGTATTATCAAGATTTCCAAAAGAAATTAGACCATCCAAAATGGGGAATTCAAAAAATTCAAAAAAGGAGAATACAGTATACAGGAGTTTACAGAATTGCCTAAAATAAAGCATGTATGTTGTCAGTGAAAAATACCTTTTCCATAATGATAGACATCTATGGAAAAGTTCATCCAAAATTAAATTTTAGAGTGCTCTTAGTGAAATGAAAAGGTTAAATAATATTCAATATTTTATTTAAGACATAGATCAAGCCTGGGTGATCACTTACCTTTTCAGAAAGAGTTTACAAGAGAAACAGGCTTGGTTATTATTGTAAGCTGTGTAATCATTATTATGCCAGATGCCTGATAGAGACTTTGATCAGGATTTAAACATGGACTACTTCTGTATTGCCTGCTCAGTCAGAAGGCAGTTGTAAAACACAAGAATATTTAAAGAATTAATCTTAGAAACTAAGAATATTTAAAGAATTAATCTTTTCTAAAAATAAAGACTGATCTTATCTTTATCTTAAAACTGTTGTGTAGAATGGAATTAAATTACTTTTTGCATTCCTCCTTTCCCCTACTAAATTTTAAAGTTTCCAGTTTAAAAACATATGAAAACATCTCATAAACTATTTACAATAAAACACAAAACAAATCAGTGTGTGTGTGTGTGTGTGTGTGTGTGTGTGTGTGTGTGTGTAGTGGGGAAAGATATTCTGGCTTAAATCCAGGTTAAGCCACAGCATTTATTTGACTGTGTATTTGATGCATAATTTCTAAAAAATTAGAAATCAAGTAGAAATAGGGACAGCTTAATGAGCGCACAGAAATGCATATAAAGATGATATAGACCAGGAATAGAATGATAGAACTGTCTCTAATTAGCACTTGATTAAAGTATCAAGATTTCAACATCTTAATGTAGGTAGCACTGCTTCTTTTTATCAACTGTATTCATATGTCATTGTTATTTATTCAAAGATCTTTGAACCGAACTGAAGGGTTTTTTAGAAAAAGTTTCAATTGTTCCAGAACCACCAGAGAGAGCTTGTGTGTTACCAATATCAGAGTGTGCCCTAACCCTTTTTTACCTAAGAGGAAGATGGTTGCAATCCCCTTAATTTCTCCTAAAGGCAAAGATTTTTGTCACTTCATTAAGGAGAGATATATGATGCTTCAAAGGTTCTGATAGGCTGTCAGAGAAGAGAAAAAACTGCAGTTAATCTTAATGCAGGGGTAGGCAACCTCGGCTCTTTTATGATCATGGACTTCAACTCCCAGAATTCCCAAACTGACTTGGGAATTCTGTGAGTTGAAGTCCATGAGTCATAAAAGAGCCGAGGTTGCCTACCCCTGTCTTAATGGCAGTATATCTTTTCCTTTGTTTATGTGGCATATATAAATAGGCAGATGTTTTGACTACTCTCTATGAACAAATGCAGATAAATTGATATGGACAATTTTAATCTACTAATTAGATGTAACTGTACATCACTGGCTGTACATTTACACTCAGATTGAAGTCTGAAACTTTTGTTTTCCAAATTAAGCATTGATTGAAATCTCTTGTCACAAGAATCCTCATGCTTTTGATTCATATATAAAAAAGGAGTTATTTCATACATTCAGCAGCAAGAGAAAGCTGTTGTACATGAATGATAAATGGCCTGTAAAAGTTTTGAATTGACAAATGCATGATTTGGCTTTGTTTAAAATTGTAAAAGCCAAATTTCTATTTGTAATTACAAAAGAGGAGACAAGTAGTTTACACAGCACATTCACGTTACACCTCATGTAGACCATAAATGAGAAAGAGGATGTTTCTGGCTCACAAGAAACCAACTGGATAGCTTCTAACTCCATTAGCCCATTAGCTCCATTAGAAATATGAGAAATAATTATCATTACTAGGAAGGATAGCGACTATTAAGATGAATATCCTACCTAAATTGTTATTTTTATTTCAGACAGTTCCTGTTAAATTAAGCCAGAAATTTTTTGATGACTTAAATGCAACAATAATGAAATTTACATGGCAAGGGAAAAAAGCAAGAATCAAAATTAAACTGCTACAAGAATCAAAAGACAGAGGGGGCTTTGGGCTCCCAGACTGGAGACTTTATTATCAAGCCACTATTTTGTTGTGGCTTAAAGAATGGATCACACTGAGAAATAAACGACTTCTTTACTTAGAGTGACATGATTTGCAACTGGGTTGGCATGCTTTCCTTTGGTATGAGAAAAACAAAGTACATAAATACTTCCAAACCCATGAGTGGCTTTCCACAATGGAAGCATTTGCGTATCTGAATTTAATTAATTATGATAAACTTGTGGCCTATAAAGACATTTTAGATAAAGAAGGAAAACTTAAAGATAGGCAAGAACTTCAACAAACTGGCATTGATTTAACATGGTGGTCATACTTGCAAATTCAAACAAGATATGAAAAAGATGTAAAAGTAATGTGATTCTACAAAGAACAGACACCACTAGATAACATACTTTTGAAAACAGATGAAAATCTGATTAAGAAACTTTATAAATTCCTGCTAACCTGGAAGATGGAAGAAGAACAAGTGAAAGAAACAATGACAGTGTGGGCAAAGAATTTTGGTTATTCTATAGATTTAGAAGATTGGCAAAAACTATGGGACCGAAATATTAAATTTACTAAAGCAGCTGCATATAGGGAAAACTTATATAAAATGTTTTATAGATGGCAAATGACACCAGTTAGAGTAGAGAAAATGTTTAAAAATGTATCCAATATGTGCTGGAAATGTAAACAACAACCAGGCACTTATTACCATCTCTGGTGGATATGTCCTAATGCTAAAAAGTTTTGGTTTAAGATCCATATGTGGCTAGAAAAGATGATTAAAATACAGATAGAATTTAAACCAGAACTATGGAAAAGAGAATGAGTATTTAATATTGCACGTGTTGACAGCCACAAGAATAATATTTGCCCAATTTTGGAAAAATGAAAATTTACCATCTGACCAGACTATAATAACAAAAATACTCGAATGTGCAGAAATGGATAGATTGACTTTAAAAATGAAAGAGAAAGAAGACACAATTTACTTTAAAACATGGGAAAATTTTATTATTGGTTAGAAACACGCTAGAATGAGAAAAGGTTATGAAATTTAAAGAGACAATTGATAATTTGTATTTATATTCCATGATTATTTGTATGAACTTATTCTTATTTCTTCTTCTTCTTCTTCCTCTTTGTATATTTGTGATCTTAAATAATATGATAAACTATAATTAATATGTAATATATTATTATTTTAAAGTGATTATAATTAATTAATACTAAGCATTGTTAAGTAGTGAAATGAATGAGATTTATTGACTAATTTGTTATTTACATGATTATATGGAAAGTTGTTTAATAATAGAGTAATTATTAAGATTTAATATGTAAACCTGGACTGGTAGACTTGCTGAAGTGACGTTATTTTGTGGGATTAATCCCACTTTTGTGTTACCCCTTTCCCCAGGTCTAACCTTTTTGTATGTTTCCCGTTGTCTTATCCTTTTTGACCCTATCCCTTTATATATATATAAAGAAATGTGACAAATAAAATTACTCACAGATTATGCTAAGCTTGAACCACAGGGAGTGAGAACCATAGATTATCCAGCAGCATCAAAATAAGTCTGTTTACATTTAATATTTTCCTAATCAAAACTCAAAATCAAATCAAAATCAACCCAAAAATGGTACTATCAAAATAGCACATATAGTTCACTTTCCCTTAAACCCTCAGTATAGAGATATTGTATTATGTCATGTCCCTATGAATGTGGAATACAAGAAGGCATCACATGATGTAATATCTGTATCTTTTCTAGATATTCCTTCCTGCAACCATTGAAAAATAGGACCTGAATAGCTTCTAAAGTTACATGTAGTTATCTGAGGTGTGATAATTTGTGAATTAAAATCTAAAAACTTCACAGAATAACATCTAACTATAGGATATGGTAAGCTAGGCATCCCTAAAGGAGTGGGGATGGCATTATCACCAAAATCTCTCTAGAGAAAGGAGAGATTGTGGGATCACCCACATGCAATTTGGACAGCTATTATATCTTAATAGATCTTAGGAATCAGAGGTTTTGTGTTTGGTTGGTGAATGGAGGGGCTGGGAGGTGAGGGATTCCAACTATGATCACAGTTGTGACATAGCCTATATGGACATAAAGCTTGGCCAAATCTCATTTCTTAATCACCTTTGCAATTGATCTTTTTACTACTTTTTAAATAAAGAACCTTAGGAACAGCAAATTTGATGGCATTCATTTGGTGAGTTTGCTTTAATCCTCAATGAAATAAGTTTTTAAGTGTGAGTTAAAGGATTTAGCAATTTTGGGAAATAAATGATAAAAAGGTGAGTAGAATGTTTTTGGAACATTATAAATGGGTCAAAGGATGGACTCAACATTGGATTTTGAATTTAACTGAAATACTCTTCCATGGGAAATTGAATTTCAAAAAGAAATTTTGAATTCAAGAAAAAAAATCCTAAAATAATATGATGGGATTTTGAAGGTGGGACATTAGAAGAAGCAAGAAGGAAGTAAAGATTTTAAATTAAAGGAGAAGAACATCTTAACATAGAATGGAGCAGAATATTTTAACACTAAATATACTGAGGGATATTTGTGAGCAATAGGCTTCAGAAGTTAATTTTAAGAATGTCTGTCATAATAAATACACTCTGTATGTATGATGCCATGGAAGAGGAACAAATTCCACTAGACAAGATGGAAATAGTTTTGAACATAGATTTAAAAGAATGATATACTAGATATATAAATGCAACTGGCTGATATTTTAATACTTAAAAGGGACATGCAAACAACAAATATGAGAATGATTTGGAAAATTTTCCTATGTTTGATTTACAAAGGTGTTCTGATAAAGTTTGGAAAGACTTGGTGAGAATGGACAAAGAAAAAACTAGTAAAGAAATTAAGTTCTAGGACATATTTGAAGGGATTAAAGACTAAGATTGTTAAAATTAAAGAAAGAAATATAAAAATTGTTTATTTGATCAAATAACTGTTGTTATTTCTGGTAATTCTTATTGAATTTTGCTGACCAGGACTGGATGACAAGATTTTAAGATTTGTCTATCGATATATGGAATTAAGAGATTACTATATTTTAAGAGAAAAAGACAAGTTGTTAAAATTGTTTATATTTGTTGTGACAAAAGGGGGAAGTTGAAAACAAATAAAATAATTGATATTAAAAATAACATCAGGCAAACTAAAAAATACATACATGAAGTACAAATACTAAATGAATGTCTATTATCAGAAAATATTTTAAATGTGATAATGGCATTTTCTGCATAAATCCAGTTTAAAAGATGCCATTTTAGAATAAAATTCTACTAACATGATCAGTAATTCAGCCTTTATTTGTATTAAACTGCACTTTGTTAGCCCATTTCCTAGCATATTCAATAACAATGAACGGTGGGAATTGTAACCTGAATAATATCAGTTGCCTATTGTGAAGAGGTAACCCTCAATTTATGACCACAATTGAGCCCAAAATTTCTGTTGTTAAATGAGACATTTGTTAAACGAGTTTTGCCCCATTTTATGATCTTTCTTGCCACTGTTGTTAAGTGAAATATTGAAGTTCTTAAGTTAGTAACATGGTTGTTAAATGAATCTTGCTTCCTCAATGATTTTGCTTGTCAGAAGGTCGAAAAAGGTGGTCACATGACCCCAGGAAACTGGAATTGTCATAAATATGAATCAGTTGCCAAGTGTCTGAATTTTGGTCAAGTGAGCATGGGGATGCTGCAAGAGTCATAAGTGTGAAAAACAGTCATAAATCACTTTTTTCAGTGCTGTTGTAACAGTCACTAAACAAACTGTTGTAAGGACGTACAAGGAAATAAAACCAAAATTATATAAACTTTCTTGCACTTAAGTAACTCCATAACAAAATATAACAAAAAAGGCATTTCATACAAAAGCAATAGGTTAAACTTGATGTATGCAACAGGATTTTTGGAACAATACAGAAGCTTAAGACATGATGCCATACTGAGTTAGCAGGTGTAACTTTAAGACTAAAAATATACTGGGTTGTCAATTCCTGCAGGAAGAAAAGTGCTTGTATTTTAAAAAGCTATTATATTTTGCTGAGGACTGTGACTGAAACATCTCAATTTGCAATCTGTTTTAGTGGTGCTAAAATTTAATTTACGATGCCCTTTTAATATATCAGAATAAAAAATTAAGTATGACTTGATACAGTAGACTGGAATGCCCAAAAGGATTAATAGCAGAGAGCTCTTCCTCCTCCCACAAATTTAAGCAACTTATTTGATTTAGGCTGATTTTTTTTTTTTAGGACAAAGAATAGTTAAGTCTCATTGCCAATAAATTGGCCACTTTTCGGCAATTTTTGTTGAGGATTATTTTGCTGAGTTCAAGAAAAATGCAGGGGAATGGGATGCACAATAACATTTAGGGGGTCCAGACATGAAGGAATTGTGTAAACTATTTCTAATGTGACATCCATGAACTGTCATATCTGAAGTTTCATAGAGACAGGTTTCTGGCAAAATCACTGCAATCCAGCTTGAAATATGATATTTCTGTTATATCCTCCTTCCTCCTTTCCTTTTAAAACATTTTGATGAAGCTTTTCTCCTAGTCTTCAGTCTCAATTCAGTCCCCCCAAAATAATACCCAAGAGCCATCTGCAAGAGTTACTTTTATTTAATTTCATGCTCTGAGCGGGATTAGACTTCATAATGTAATGGCTCCTTCCAACTTGATTAATGTATGGAGCACACTAACATCTGAATTTCCTTTTAGGAGGTCTTGGCCCCTCACCTCTTTACTACATAGGATCTCACTGCGTATATATCGTTGTTTAACATAGAATTATCAGTCTGTACTTTCCCTGGAGATATTAGCTGCCATGGGCAGATATCTCTATGTAACTTGATAGATATTTTCTAGTCCATCATTATGATTAATTCAATGCGAAACACTGTAAAATAGTGATAATTCTCAGTTTACATTGAAACTGACGTATATCATCAAAGTAAGCATCTGAATTTATATTACCAAATGAATCACAACAGGCAGTAAACTGTTGGAGGTGTAGCTTCGCAGCAAAGATGACTCTTTGTACTTGTTCTCCTATTGATTTCAACAAGTAGCAATAGCAAGAACGTGACTCCCTCTTTTTTCTTCTTGCTCTTTTTTCCTCTGAAGGGAGGAACCCTTCCTTCCTTCCTTCCTTCCTTCCTTCCTTCCTTCCTTCCTTCCTTCCTTCCTTCCTTCCTTCCTTCCTTCCTTCCTAAGCACATAATTTTCTTAATACATTTTAACTGACTTATGGGATATTAAGCAGATTCTGGATGTTTTGAAACTATTATGGATGCTCTAAGAATCAGGGAAGATTCAAGCTTGCAATTTATAGTATTTTGATTTAAATATATGCAAAGGTGCTGGAAGAAATTAGCAAAGAAGAGAAAAGCCCTATTTAAAATTAAGGCCAGAAATAGAAGATGCTACATCTACAGGAAATATACCCATATGCAGATTAAATGCCCCAGAATAAGGAGGTTCTGGCGGGAAATCAGTCAATCCATACTTCAGAGAGGGTGACTCATCAAAGCCCACTACACGTAAAGGCAGCAAAATGATAAAGCTGGCAGGAAGAAATTCTGGCCACAAAACAGAAAAGATTCTTAAACTAACTTTAAAAGCATTTTAATAGCTATGCATTCACTCTGTTATAACCTGTAATTTAATTAAAGAAAGGTAGGATTTGCTAAATTCGACATTAACTGCAAGATTCCCATTTACCTATCAGATGGAAAATGAGCTTTTGCTGAAGGCAAGACTGCATTGTTGAGCAGAAAGAAAAAAGAAAACCACATTAAAAAAAGAACACCCAGAGAGTATTGATGCTTTGCCTATTCCAGTTTAGATACTCATTTGCTATCAGTGAAATATGCCACTGAAAGAGTCCACGATAATAGTATACATTTTGTAAATTTATACACATTATGCAATTGAAAGAAAAACGCTGTTTTGCCAGGGAAGGAGATGAATTGCTTATAAGACAGACTGTCAAGGAGAGTGGTCTGTTTGAAAAAGATTACTGTATGTAAATAAAAGACATCTAAAATGTGAATCAATGTGCATATAAAGTGTGCTTGAATGTATAGAAGGGGAGATTAGGTAATGGTGTTTCAAATGCAATATCTCAACTTAAGTGAAAATGGGGATTTAGTTAGAGGCTTAAAAGCAGATGTTTCAAAGGGAAACATAGGTTTTTGTACTGTCTAGGCAAATGAAATCTAACCCTCTTTTTTCTCAGTGAAAGGAAAGTGTCACTCAGAGCTCTTTAGTGATGATTTCACAATGGTATCCATGAAGACCAAAGCTCCATAGGAAAACAGCTGTGTGTGTGTGTGTGTGTGTGTGTGTGTGTGTGTGTGTGTGTGTATGAAAGCTGTGGTGGGGCAGTGGGTGGAATGCGGTATTGAAGGCTGACTCTGACCACTGCCAGGAGTTCGATCCTCATCAGCTCAAGGTTGACTCAGCCTTCCATCTTTCAGGTCAGAAAAATGAGGACCCAGATTGTTGGGGGCAATATGCTGACTCTGTAAAATTGTTCTTTGATGGATATAATAGCCAGTTTGGTGTAGCAGTTAAGGAACCAGATTAGGGGATCATGAGTTCTAGTCCTGATTTAGGCACAAAGCCAGTTGAGTAACCTTGGGATAGTCATTTTCTTTAAGCTCCAGGGAGTAGTTAATGGGAAATCCCTTCTAAAATCTTATCAAGAAAATTGCACAGATGTTGTAATATGTTGTAATGCATGAGGCTTGGAGAGGCTTGGGACAAAGAGACTGTGCCATGTGACTTTACCATGCTGTTTTGGAGCAACAGGAAATGGAGGCGGAGCCAAGAGGTGGAGTCCATTGACCACAGCAGAGGAACAGGCCATGTGCTTTGGAACAAAGGACAAAGGCCATATGGCCTAGGAACAGGAAATAAGGGGGGCTAAGAGGTGGATGGACGTTGTACCAAGATTTGAATCCATTGGCCACAGGGTGGCTTTCCAGTGTAGCCTTGTCATTGGCTGAAGAAATAACATTGTCATTGGCTGTTTGTAACCATGTGATGCATTGTGTAACCGCCCACTGTAACAGGGAATAAAAGGGGGAAGGCAGCCTTTGTCAGTGTTCGCTTCGCCCCGAGAAAATGTGCCTGTCTGCATGTCTCTCATTAATCCGGCTATCGTGAAGGACCCGCCATTGATTGGGGTGCAATGAGGTGCCTCAAATCAGAATTGAAGCTGCCTACGGAGGGCAAGGCTTCAAGTGGTGACCCCGACGTGATTTGCTTTGAAGTCACGTCCTTCTGACAGCCTACTTCTCACTCTGTCTGGAATAGGCCTCGTGCACGTCATTAAGTGAGTATGGGACAGAAGCAATGCAAAAATTGGGCTGTGTACCTGAAACAATTGCTTAGCTTAGTCAGGAGAGCAAATTATGTTCAGAAACTTAATTAGGCTGTTTTCCCTGTCACTCAAAAAGATCTATGTCTTTTATTGGCTTTTTTGAAAAAATCTTAGCAATTAGACCTCGCCACATGGCAATAGGTATCTGGCTCCATTGCTGGGAGCCCCGCCAGATGTCTTAGCCCATGAGAGGCTGTAGTGTCACATGCTGACCTTACACTATGCAAAAACAGCAAGCTAAATTGGCTAATTTTCAGGCTTTCAAAAGCAAGCCCTGAGACAAAAAATCTTACAATGTGGCTCTAAATTTTGCCAATTGGAGGAACAAACCTCATGGAGTTTCTTCAGCAAGAAACACCCCCCCGTGGGTATGTGGGTGAAATTCTCCAAGGATCAAAGGGGAGGGCTTGGTGTAATTGTCAGGACCTTAATTATGCAACTAACAAAGTTCACAATTTGCCTTCATGTAAGGAGTTTAAAAAGTATTATTAATGTTTGTTTGGCATTGTCTCTTACACTTTAAAGGGACCATTAAAAATTGCTGATTGGATTAAAATTGGCTTGTGTGAGGAGCTCTCTGCTTCTTCCCCAAATTCTCCTTATGTGAAAGAATTGTATGCATGGCTATTTCAAAAGGCTATCTGCCTTCCTTTTCTTCTCCTGTAGCTATTGGCTTGCAGGATTATGTTTCTGTTTCTTCTGCCTGTTATCTTTTAACTTGCTAAAAATCTTAAGTCTTTTTCTCCTTCTGACTCAGAACATGCTTTCCTATGCTAATTCAGTCTTCTCTCTCTTACCTTTTAACTTGCTAAAAGATCTTAAGTCTGTTTCTCCCTCTGACTCAGAGTATGCTTTTCATGGCGTCATTTCCTCCCAGTTCTTCTCCTGATAAAGACTTAACTGCCTCTGCTTATCTGGTTTGATCTTACTATGCTAATTCAGTCTTTACTGTCTTACCTTTTAACTTGTTAAAAAATCTAAAGCCTGTTGCTTCTGTTCCTAATAATTGAAAAAATGGGAAAATATTTCCTGGTAATCCATTGATTCAAAATGCCTTGTTCGCTTGTTAACTTTTCTTAACCTGAGAGCCTGCAGCCATTTCCTCCCCCGCAGGGCCATTTTCTCCCCCCTTCTTTTGTCCTTTTGCAGGTTTATCTGAAGGCAATGAAGACCATAACTAGGCAGGTTTAAAACCCAGAAAAACCAGCTACTATTCGCTCCTGGTTTCCAAGGAGAAAAGGAGGGCTGTGACGAGACTCAATTTACATATGACTGAGCTTTATTGCTGGCCATATCCAATCTGCATTTGAATCTGTTCCCCCCCTCCTCTCTCTCACCCCCCTCTGGTTGTGTTGCTTAATAAACCATGGCTTTTTTCCCTTCCTTATTATTTTCTCTTTGCCAATTTTGCCCTTAATTTTGCCTTTCTGATTTCTTTGCAAAATTTGCCTTTCTCATTTCTCTTTGCCTATTTTGAATTTTATGTTTCTAGTTTGTTAATGATTTTTATTTCTATCCCTTTCTTATTTCTTTCTTATTTCTTGTTAATGATTTAATTTTTGTGACAAATCATTGCTGTTTTGCATTTTATGTTTCTCACCATGCTAATATATCCAATTGTTGGATCTGATAACATTCCAGCACAGAACAAACACAGAAGCAAATGTGTATGCCTTCATAGCGTGCCTATGAAACAACTATCCCTTGCAGCTAGATTATAAAGCTAGATAATGAAACATGACAACAAGAAAGCATGTGCTGATTCTGTTCCCTTGTTTGATTTTGGTGAAAACTTTGAAACTTTGCACAACTTCTCAAAAGACAATGTTCTCACATCTGATAAGGATTAGATCTTATGTGGAAAAAATGCACATTGGTCAATACCCCAGAATTGGTCTGGTACATTTACATTTCTGACAACACACACAACATTGCTGCCACAATTGCTCACATGGAAAATATGGTACAAAACAATCCCTTATCACAAGAAACTGGTGCCTTGTTTGATTGACAGTTTATTTTCCTGACTACCTAATGCTGGGTGGCTCAAGGAATTGGGTTTTTAGTATCATAATGTTTCTAGTATTCTGTGTAACAATCTGTTGCTGTGTACAAATGTATTCCTCCCCTGCTGAACCTGTGTAAGCCTCCCTCTTCTAACCATCTCCTGGAAAAGAACCAACTGCTGCCTCTGATGACTGGACAGAGATGTTTCTATGATGGCAGCCTCTGAGGACTGGACAGATGACCGCTTATGCCCTAGGATCGTGTACAGAACTGGACGGCGCATAGGTGGAACAAACCACAGCTGCTAAAAAATAAAATAAAAAAGTGGATATGTTGTAATATGTTGTAATGCATGAGGCTTGGGACAAAGAGACTGTGCCATATGACTTTACCATGCTGTTTTGGAGCAACAGGAAATGGAGGCGGAGCCAAGAGGTTGAGTCCATTGACCACAGCAGAGGAACAGGCCATGTGCTTTGGAACAAAGGACAAAGGCCATATGGCCTAGGAACAGGAAATAAGGGGGGCTAATAGGTGGATGGACGTTGTACCAAGATTTGAATCCATTGGCCACAGGGTGGCTTTCCAGTGTAGCCTTGTCATTGGCTGAAGAAATAACATTGTCATTGGCTGTTTGTAACCATGTGATGCATTGTGTAACCGCCCACTGTAACAGGGAATAAAAGGGGGAAGGCAGCCTTTGTCAGTGTTCGCTTCGCCCCGAGAAAATGTGCCTGTCTGCCTGTCTCTCATTAATCTGGCTATCGTGAAGGACCCGCCATTGATTGGGGCGCAATGAGGTGCCTCAAATCAGAATTGAAGCTGCCTACGGAGGGCAAGGCTTAACACAGACCTCTCCAGGAAGTTATTAGGAATAAACATTGACTCAGAGGTACACTGATGATAGAGATTACAAGGTGCAAGCTTCTAGATGTAGGGCATTCAAGCAAATTCTTATAAAAGAAATCAAGTCTATCACCTACCTGCAGGATCAGTTATCAATTATATAATTACTACCATATAAATTATGGTTTACAAAAGAAAAAGGAAACAAAACCTACTATGGAGCATATAAGAGTATTTGGACTATATATGTCAAAGATGAAAAAACATATTGAACTATAGATGCAAAGAGGTGAATGTGCTGGATATGCACAGAGTTAAAATCCTAGATGCTACTATACAAATAACCAAGATCTAGTTAGCATACAATGATGAGAAAACAAGCCCAGTGCAAAGAAATGGATGATGCTTTCAAGTGAAGGCATTGTCAAGGAAGAACTAGCCAAGAAAAGAACTTATAGTGACCTTGAGACATTTAGTTACCCTGAACAGGAGAGCAAGACAGAGCCCTGAATCTGAATTCAACACAATAGACATTCATTGTGAAAGCCTTGGTCTCTTCAGCCTTGAAAGACGGCATTTAAGGGGTGACTTGATCGAAGTGTATAAAATCATGCATGGGATAGAAAATGTGGATAGAGAAAAATTCTTTTCTATATCACACAATACCAGGACAAGGGGGCACTCCCTAAAGCTTATAGCTAAGAAAGTGAGGACAAATAAAGGGAAATATTTCTTCACCCAGAGGGTCGTTGATTTATGGAATTCACTTCCTGAAGGGGTCGTGACAGCTGTCAGCCTTGACAGCTTCAAGGCAGGGCTAGATAGATTCATGGATGCAAAGTGTATTGGTGGTTATTAAAACAGATGTCCATGTGCCGCCTCTATGTTGGTTGAGGCAGGCAGGATTCCCTTGAGTACCATTTGTTTGGGGGTCAAGGGAAAGGGAGGGTTTTGCCTTCTCTTTCTGCTCAAGATCCCCATGTACATTTGGTGGGCCACTGTGTGACACAGAATGCTGGACTCGATGGGCTTTGGCCTGATTCAGCATGGCTCTTCTTATGTTCTTATGTTCTTAAAGCAAAGAGGACATAAGAGCCTTCCCTGTGGCACTATTCTGAAGTTATATTCTAAAGTAAGATACTAATTTTCTGTACAAAAATCACATGTCCACAGAATGACCTGCAGGAAGAAAAGCTGTAGAATATAAATAGGTCTTTAAAATCAGTCCTGGTATAGAATAGGCCATCCTACATTAAAAGATCAGATCAACAGCTAAGAAATATTGCCAAAAAGGACTACTGACATCACAGTTGATCCAGTTGGGAACACTATTTGATAAGGAAGCTTTTTGAATATTGCAGCATAGAGAAGATGCCTCTTATAGAGGACTTTACACAAGAAAAGTTAAGCTTGTACTCAAACCCAGGATTTACCTATAAAGTCAAATCAAATCAAACTTTTATAATGACTTTCAGGCCAGAAAGCATAATAAAATAAATAAATCTATTATTATTAGTAATAAAACTTGAAAAAAGACAAGAAATGTAATAGAATGATAATATTAGCTGTAGTATAGATAGCAGTAGCAATCACCAAAATTTGTGCTAAACCTCAACTGAAGATGAGGCAGATAACAAATGGTAGCACAATATCAGACAATCCGGAAAAATAAGATCTGGCGAATTAGAATCAGTGATAGATGAACCTTGGATTCACTATCAGTGTCAGAATCCAATTATATTTCATCTCTAGTTATCGATTATGGAAAACCCCATTTCTGCCCTCTCTGGATTCTGTCATACTACGAAGTGGAAGGGGGATGAGCAAAGGGGTTTTATGGCTCTCACTTCCTTTGTTACAACTTCAAAGGAACTGAATATGGATATCACCAAAAGGACTAACCATAACAATAGGGCCCATCACCTTTCATGTACTCCGCTCTGAAGTCTCCCTTCCAGCGGCCGTGAGGAAAAAGGGGATGGAAATGTAACACCTGGGATTGTCACTGGAAGGACAGTGGGGTGAGGTGGGGCTGCTTGGGACCACTTAAAACCTTGAATGGGAGGGCTTGGGCCCCAGGTCTTGTCTAGAACGCCTGCAACCATTTTCTCTTAATAAAGATGCCTTTTGGAAGAAAAATTCCAAGAGTTTTGTCTTCTTAAGATGAAAAGTAGGGTAGATCCTTACATTAGACAGGACCTGCAGAATTAGTCCACCTGGAAGGGAGAACCTTGCCGGGGGACTTTGCAAAAATTACCATGTCAGACAATGGAGCAGGGAAGGGAGAAAACTCCCTGGAAAGAGAGCCGCTGCCCCGACTGAAACCCTGCCAGATGTCAGGATCCAAGAGGTCAGATTCCACAGGAGAAGAGGTGGTGGAGACACGGGACCACAAACCTTGGTGGTCAATGGATGTTGGAAAGAAAGACGAGTGGGAAAAGAAATCAAGAAAGGTGACCCTGAGACGGGGGGCCAACCAACCAGAATGGAAGCAGGAGATGGAGAAATCCCTGCACAAAAGTGAAGAGGAAGGGAGCTGGAAACCGTACTTGGGCTGGATCCTAGAGAAAGCTATCGACCTGATGAAGAGAACCCTCAGCTCCCTATGAGAGGACAATTCTGAACCCTACGACTGCCCCAGCTCCTGGAGCCACAAAGGGAGAGACACCGAGGGGGAAGTGGAACCTGCAGCCCCAGGGATATCTGCTGATCCAGTAGTCCCCACTCCCCATCGACCCACAGATGACGATCTGGATGGAAGAAACTACCACCAACAATGAAGGCACCGATCCATTCAAAGACTCCCACCGCTGGATGTGAAATTCAAGGGGGAGCCGACACACTTGGGGTTTTTCCTAACCCAAGTCCTCAGCTACATGGAGAAATATGGGCGGCACATCCCCAGCAACAAAGCCCGTATCCAGATTGTGCAATCTGCCCTGGACGGGCTGGCCGCAGATTGGGTGGTGAACTTGCATGACTCCAATGCCCCAGAGCTCAAGAACTTCAACCATTTGATGTCCTCTCTGAGAAGGTGATTTGAGGACCTCATGGCTGATCACAAAGCCCGCAAAAGGATAAAAACAATGAGGCAAGGCAAACGCCCGGTAGCCGAATATACACAAGAATTCCGGGCCATTGCCAGCAAACTGAACTGGCTAGAAGACATCCTCCTTAGCCATTTCAAAGACAGACTAAATTATGACCTATATGATGCTTGCCTGCCCCGAGGGGACCCACACCAACTTGATGAATGGAACATTTTGGCAGAGGAAGCAGAAATTGACATACTGAAGAGGCACCGCCAGGGAAAACAATGAAGCCACTCACTGCCTGAATTGACACGTGAACTAGTGAAACCATCGGCTACAGCCAAGAAGCAAATGGGGTGTTTCAAGTGCGGGAGAGAAGGGCGTCTGGCTGCAGAATGCTGCTCAAAAGCCCCCCAGCAAAACCCAGACAGATCACTGGCCAGCAAATCTGAAAAGTCTCCAGCTAAGCCATAAGAACCTGCCATGAAATGATGGAGCTGTGGAATCCCCCACCTCTGCTCATCAGGGAGAAAGAACTCCAGCCTACACCAAAGGGCCAATGGACGCCCCAGATGACAGTTCCAATTAGTACCGTAAGCGGGAGGGGCAGGTATAGCGGGAGCAGGGGGCCGTATCATAATAAGGGAGTGCGCACCCACTGCTTACGAGTGGTCGTGCGCTCCGACCCCCAAGGCTCAACCTGTTCTCGGGGTTATTCAGAACCACAGGGCCCTGGCTGTAGGCTGATGCTGTGCAACGCCAGGTCTGTGGCAAATAAGGCTCCCCTCATTCAATATTTAATTTTAGAGGGGGGAGCAGACCTGGCGGGTATAACAGAGACCTGGTTGGGACCAGAGGGCGGTGTCCGTCTGGTGGAAATGTGCCCACCGGGTTTCCTTGCATTCCACCAGCCGAGAGCTCAGGGCAGGGGTGGAGGAGTGGCGATCGTGATTAGGGAAGATTTCAGGCCAAGGGAGGTCACTGTTCCTCAGACGGCAGGCTGTGAATCCCTCCTGGTGAAGTGGGACCTTGGGGGTCTGAGGGCGGTGTTGATTACGTACCTGGCTCCCTGCCACGTATCAACCTCCCTGCCCAAGCTCCTGGACGTTATCGCTGCGGTGGTGGTTGAGGTCCCTAGGCTAATAGTTATGGGTGACTTCAACCTGCTGTCTGTGGGCGGGGCGTCCGGGGAGGCTCGGGAGTTCATGGCTTCCATGACAGCCATGGACCTGGCCCAGGTAATTCAAGGCCCCCCACACACAGGGGGGAACATGCTTGACCTGGTTTTTGTCTCTGGACAGTGGCTGAGTGATCAGAATATAGGGGATATAGTCATTGAACCCCTGTCATGGTCTGATCACTCTCTCCTATGCCTGGACTTTCTGACCATTGCACCCCACCACAGGGAGGCGGAACCAGTGAGATGGTACCGCCCCAGGCGGCTGATGGAGCCCGAGCGGTTCCAGGCAGAGCTTGGGCCAATTCCTGAGGTTCTGATACACGACTCGGTCGAAGAGCTGGTGGCGGCTTGGGATAGGGCAGCTGCCGGTGCTCTGGATCGAGTTGTGCCTTTGCGGCCTCTGATTCGGCCTGGATCTCGATCGGCCCCTTGGTATAACGAGGGGTTGAGAGAGATGAAACACCAGAAAAGATGCCTAGAGAGCAGTTGGAGGTCGAGCCGTGCCGAATCTGACAGAACACTGGTAAGAGACCATATTAGGTCCTACCTAGCGGCAATAAGAGCAGAGAAATGTTCCTACCTCACTGCTCTTATCGCATCATCAGATAACCACCCAGACTCCCTGTTTAGGGTGCCTGCTCCCTCCTTCACCAGGAGGTGAGAGGAGACCCCTTAGAGGGTAGAGCTGAGGATTTCGGAATATATCTGTATGATAAAATCGCTCAGATACGGGAAGGCTTTGACTTAAACTGGGTATGTCCAGTGGGAGAGGCGGAGTCAGGTCCTGAGACTGTTACCTGGGATGAGTTTGACCCTGTGACTCCCGAGGACGTGGACAGGTTGCTGGGGGGACTTAGGGCGACCACATGTTTATTGGACCCGTGCCCCTCCTGGTTGGTGTTGGTATCCCGGGAGGTGGTACGAGGCTGGTTCCAGGCAATTATCAATGCTTCCTTGAGTGAGGGTGTTTTTCCCACCACCTTGAAAGAGGCGGTGGTGAGGCCCCTCCTCAAGAAGCCTGTCCTGGATCCAGCTGTTTTATCAAACTACCGTCCTGTCTCCAACCTTTGCTTCCTTGCGAAGGTTGTTGAGAGTGTGGTTGCCCGACAGTTCCCGCAGCACCTGGAGGAATCGTCATATCTGGATCCACACCAGTCGGGCTTCAGGCCTGGCTACAGCACGGAAACAGCATTGGTCGCGTTGGTGGATGATCTCTGGGGTTGTTCCTCTGTTCTGGTGCTATTGGACCTCTCGGCGGCTTTTGATACCATCGATCATGGTATCATGCTGCAACGGTTGGAGGGGCTGGGTATAGGAGGCACTGTTTTGCAGTGGTTCTCCTCCTTCCTCTCCAGCTGGATGCAGTCTGTGTTGACAGGGGGCCAGAGGTCGACCCCTTGTATGTGGGGTACCTCGGGGGTTGATCCTCTCGCCTCTACTGTTCAACATTTATGTAAAGCCGCTGGGTGAGATCATCCATGGTTTTGGCTTGGAATATCATCAGTATGCTGATGATACTCAGCTGTAAATTTCCACGCCGAACCACCCCAACGATGACCTTGCCATGCTGACCCAGTGCCTGGAGGCCGTGCAGGTCTGGATGGGGAAGAACGGACTCAAGCTCAACCCCTCCAAGACCGAGTGGCTGTGGTTACCGTCATCCCGGTATAGCCAATTGACGCCATCACTATCTATTGGGGGCAAAACAGTAGCCCCCATGGGAAGGGCTCGCAATTTGGGAGTCCTCCTGGATTCACGGCTGTCCTTAGAGGACCATCTGGTGGCCGTGGCCGGGAGGATGTTCTATCAGGTTCGCCTGGTGCGCCAGTTGCGTCCCTTCCTAGACCGGGACTTGCTACGCAATCACTCATGCCTTCGTTACCTCCAGGCTGGACTACTGTAACACTCTCTACATGGGGCTCCCCTTGAGGTGCACCCGGAGGCTCCAACTGGCCCAGAATGCGGCCGCAGGGGTAATGACAGGAGCGTCGTGGCGCTCCCATGTAACACCGCTCCTGCGTGAGCTGCACTGGTTGCCGGTGGTCTTCCGGGTGCAGTTCAAGGTGTTAGTGACCACCTTTAAAGCGCTCCATGGCATCGGACCCAGATACTTACAGGACCGCTTACTGCTAGCAAATACCTCCCGCCGTCCGGTACGCTCCCACAGAGAGGGCCTCCTCAGGGTGCCGTCGGCCAGACAATGTCGACTGGTGACCCCCAGGGGGAGAGCCTTCTCTGTGGGAGCTCCCACGCTATGGAACGAGCTCCCCCCGAACTCCGTACGATGACGGACTTACGCACCTTCCGTCGGAAACTGAAAACTTTCCTTTTTCAACAGGCCGGCCTGGCATAGAAGCTCTGGCTCCAACCAGGTGAAAATGTTTTAGGGGGATTGTGTAATTTTTAGGATTCGCACATATTGGGTTTTATATGGGATTTTATGGCCTAATTTGTTTAATTTATTTTTAATTATTTTAATTCTGTATATTTATGTTTTTAACTTTTAAGGCTGTACACCGCCCCGAGTCCTTCGGGAGAGGGGTGGTATAGAAATTTAATAATAAATAAATAAATAAAGTGGATGCATCACACCCATCCTCAAGACAGTGACTATATTAATTCCCCCCATGCAAGAAGCCGTGAAGGTGAAAGCCTTAATAGACTCTGGCTGCACTCACTGCCTCATTAGCCCGATGCTAGTGGGGAATCTGGGCATTCCATCGAGGGGACTGGAACAACCAATCTCATTTGGACAGTTAGATGGGTCCATAGCAGGAGGGGTACCAGCTACCATAGCCACCTTACCAATACACCTCTCCCTGGGCAAACATGAGGAAGACATAACGTTTGTAGTGACCCCAGGCATGGAATGCCCGATGATCCTAGGGATGGAATGGTTAAAAAAATAGAAACCCTGGGTGAATTGGAGGACGGCAGAAATCAAATTCCCGAAAGGCGACCCTATGGACTTAAAATCCCAAGGGAGGCTACCAAAATCAAGAACAGAAAAAGAGGAAGAGAGGAAGAGAGGAAAAGGGAGAGGAAAAGGGACTACCAGAAATATCAGAGGAATACAGAGATCTTGTTGAGGTTTTCAGTGAGGAGAAGGCAGATGAGCTTCCCCCCCCACAGACCCACGTACTGTGCCATTGAATTCAAGCCTGCGGCAAAACTCCCAAAGCCCAGCTTATACTCCATGAGCCCAAAGGAGAAGGAGGAAATGGAAAGATTCATAAAGAAAAACCTAGAAAAGGGGTTCATTGAGCCAGCCAAGCCTAAAGTGGCTGCCCCGGTCCTCTTTAGAGAGAAGAAGAACAGCTCTATACGCTTATGCATGGATTATAGGTCCCTAAATACAATCAGTGAAAGCAACCTATACCCTCTGCCCCTCATGAAGGACATGTTGTCACACCTCTCGAAAGGGATTTTTTTTCTAAACTAGACCTATGGGAAGCTTACTATCATGTGAGAATTAAGGAAGAGGATAAATGGAAGACCATATTTAACTGCCCCATGTGGTGCTACCAATTCAAAGTCTTGCCATTTGGATTACAAGGGGCCTCGCAGTATTTATGCAATTAACCAATGACGTTCTAAGGAAGCACCTATTTAAGGGGGTCCTGGTTTACTTAGACAACATTCTTTTCTTCACTGAATCATAACAGGAACATGTCAACCTAGTCAGAGTGGTTTTAAAGAAACTGCGAGCCGCCCATCTATATGCCAAACTCTCGATATGCGAATTCCACCAGGAAAGGATAGACTACCTAGGTTATCGCATATCCACACAGGGCATTGAAATGGACCCAGAGAAGGTCAGAGCAGTATTAGAATGGGCACCACCCGCACAAGAAAGCAACTGCAAAGTTTCCTGGGCTTCGCAAACTTTTACTGCCAATTCATCCCCTCATTAACACAGATAGCCCTGCCCCTCATGAACTTACTAAAAACGAAGGGAGCATCCTCAGTAAAATCTAGCCAGCCACTAACATGGACAATGGAGTGCCAAGCATCATTTGATAGATTAAAGAGACTTTTTTCTACCGAACCAGTACTGAGGCATCCAGACATGGATAAGCCCTTCATAATACAGGCGGCTGCAAGTGATGTGGCACTGGGGCTGTACTATTACAAGAAAATGATGAAAGGGTATTGCAACCCTGTGCATATACATCCAAGAAACTCACGGAAATGGAACAGCGTTGGCCCGTGTGGGAGAAAGAGGCATACGGGATATGTTGGACATTACTCACGTGGCGCCAGTTCTTTGAAGGCAACAAAATCCCTTTCCAGGTGTGGACAGACCACAAAAATTTGGAAGCCCTGAAAACACCCAGGAAGCTGAACCCCAAGCAAGCCCGCTGGTCCCAGCATTTTCACCAGTTCCAATTTACGCTTAAGCATTTGCTGGGGGGAAAGAACTTCCTGGCAGATGCACTGTCTCACATGCCCCAATATAACAGCGAGCCACCAACTCTAAACCGATGATGGTAGAATCACAACTGGAAGCACCAGTAACCACCAGAGCCCAAGCTAAATTAAAACCACAGCTGGGCAGCCAAACCAGAATTGAATTCCGGAAAACTTTGGAAACAGATGAATGGTTCCAGAAAAACAAAAATGTGTGCACAATGAGAGACGGGCTACCTTGGGTGGGGGAAAAGTTATATATACCAACAACCCAAAGAGTCACATTTATGCAGCTTTGCCATGACACAAAATCAGCAGGGCATTTTGGATTTGTAAAAACATTGCACTTAATTAAACAGCAATTTTGGTGGCCATCCATAAAAAAGGACATAGAAAATTACGTGGCCAGCTGCCCAAAGTGTGCAACTGCAAAGAGGTTTCAAGGGAAATCGCCCAGACTGTTACAAACAGGGGCAAATCCCTCAGCCCCCTGGAGGGAAATAGCCATGGATTTTATAGTGGAATTACCAGAGAGCAATGGGAATACTGTTGTCTGGACAGTCACGGACTTGGTTTCCAAACAGGTGCACTTTATCCCTTGCCAAAAGATTCCCACCGCAAAAGCTTTAGCGAAACTTTTCGTCCAGCATATTTACAGATTGCATGGGCACCCCAACACATCATATCTGATAGGGGAGTGCAATTTACGTCTGCATTTTGGAAGGAATTTTTATCCCTCTTAGGGACTACTCAGGGACTGACATCTAGCCATCATCCACAAGGAAATGGACAAGCGGAACATTCAAACTCAGTACTTGAGCAATATTTAAGTTGCTTTATTGATTTCCAGCAAACGAATTGGACGGACCTACTCCCTTTTGCAGAAGTTGCCTACAATAATGTAGTCCACTCCAGCACAGGGTACACTCCCTTTCAAATAGCCACCGGTCAAAGTTTCAACTCCATGCCAGAATTAACCCCAAACGAACCGGTGATCCCATCACTGAAAGAATGGATGGAACAATTACAAAACACCTGGCCAATAGTTAGAAAAGCACTAGATGAAGCTAGGCAGGCATACAAAGCACAAGCCGATAAAAAAAAGGGTTGAGCCTACACCATTCATTATAGGATAAATGGTGTACTTATCTACAAAACACCTAAAGTCCCTACAACCCTGTAAAAAACTTGGACCAAAATATATAGGGCCTTTTCCAATTAAAAGAATCATAAACCCAGTAACAGTAGAATTAGAATTACCCAAAAATCTCAGGCAAATACACCCAATTTTTCATTGCAGCTTGCTGAAAAGAGAGTATCAGTCACTGTTATGGCCAAAAATCCCCCCACCACCACCTCCAATTATGGTGGAGGGCAAACAACACTTTGAGATAAAGAAAATCCTAGATTCTAGGAGATATCATGGAGCAACTCAGTATCTAGTAGCGTGGAAACACCTCCCTGCCTCACAAAACAAGTGGGTCCATAAACGTCATGTCAGAGCCCCGAAGTTATTAAAGAAATTTCACACAGAGTATCCTAACAAGCCAGACTAACTTTTATACCTGTTTTGTTTTCTTTTCAGGTGGATCTATCTTATTTTTAAGGGGGCAGGATGTCAAAATCCAATTATATTTCATCTCTAATTATTGACTATGGAAAACCCCATTTCTGCCCTCTCTGGATTCTGTCATACTACGAAGGGGAAGGGGGATGAGCAAATGGGTTTTATGGCTCTCACTTCCTTTGTTACAATTTCAAAGGGACTGAATGTGGATATCACCAAAAGGACTAACCATAACAATAGGGCCCATCACCTTTCATGTACTCCTCTCTGTACTCCGCCAGTCGTGATAAAAAAGGAGGTGGAAATGTAACGCCTGGGATTGTTGCTGGAAGGACAGTGGGGTGGGGGGGCTGCTTGGGACCTCTTAAAACCTTGAATGGGAGGACTTGGGCCCCAGGTCCTGTCTAGAATGCCTGCAACCATTTTCTCTTAATAAAGATGCCTGTTGGAAGAAATATTCCAAGAGTTCTGTCTTCTTAAGATGCAAAGTGGGGTGGGTCCTTACAATCAGGGTAGTTCTTCAAAGTGGGATAAATATCCATTAATTTCTGGAATTCCCTATAAAGAGAAAGAAAGAAGATAATGGCTTGGGGACTCCACAGATCAATCTCCACATGGACAGAAGCACTGCTGAAAAAGGATGCTTCTATACTACCCCCACAGGAGTGCAGATAGTAGTCATCAATCTAACTATGATGAAAACCAGATAGAATTTCAGAATTAGGACTGAAGAGGGATAAGATGATAGCCCATGCCCATTTGAGAGGAAATTATATAAAGTTAACAAATAACTAAAAGGAATCCATAAACCATAAGGTCGGACCCTAGTTTTAAACTGGTTTGATAATCATTATCCTAGAGATGTTTAAGATAACTCTTGGCATTTTCAAGGCCTGGTGGAAAGATGCTTTCCAAAGAGAGTCCTAAAAATTAGACTTTGCTATTGTTGCTTTGCTCTTTGTAAATCCAGACCCAATGGAGAAAAATCTCAATTTCAACCAAAAATCGAGGAGCATGTGTTTGAGACCCGAGTGCTGCCATGGGGCAGGGTGAGCTTCTGTCCTTCACTCCAGCTCCTGCCCGGGATATGAAAGGAATCCCTAGCTGGGTGTCCTCTGGACAAGCACCTCTGTGCCTCCAACAAGAGTGTGATGCAACCAGAAATTAAGCAGAGAGAACCAGGTTCAGGCACCCACAAACCCCACCCACAAAGTTGTCTTTAACTACAAAGCAGCATTCTTGATGCATTTTGAAACTGCAAGTATAGCTCTTATAAATTTGGAGTGCAGAGCTCCCAGGATATTAAACTTTGTAAAAATGCAAATTGAAACACCATAAAGAAGCAGAGAGATTACCTAAGCAAGAAAAACCTTGCAAGCTGCGGGAATAAAATGTTCCCTCTTTGAATAGAAAAATCTTAAGGCAGCTGTGGAGCTACCTTGGGCCACACTTTCCTGATAAGAGAATGTGAGCTCCAAGATAAGAAAACCTGGAACTAGACCTCAAGATATTTATAAGAATGTAGCTGCTATGTTGGGATCCCGTTAATTTTCCATTTATGTAATATACTGTTGTGCTGTGCAACACTATACTTTAGGGTTTTTTATTTTTGATACAAGTTGTTCTTTTATGTAAAGGAAGCCAATGCTTCAATGCCCTCCTCATTCCCACCTGGGAAATTGACCAAATTACTACATTGTCTGCATATAGCAAGTCTGGAATTGCACCATCTGCTAACATTGGAGAGAGATGATTAGAAGATGAGAAAGCCTGAATGGTTGTATTGGTTGCCATTTAGAAAGAAAGGGGGCTAGAATACAGAGAGCTTGTCTTATCTCTCTTTTGGTGGAAATAGTCCAGAAAGATTCAGATAGGAATTATCAATGGACCTTCATTGTGACTTATGTAAATGTTCTGATGAGAAAAAAAAAGTTTTAATTTCAGAAAAAAGAAGATAGCAATAAAATTGTGAAGCACCTAAACAGGGAGCTGGAATGAAAGAATTACCTCAGATCTTGGCATTTGCACAGAAAATAAAATGTATGAGGGTGAAGGTTCGTTCTCCGAGCTTGTGGGTTGGTTTCCAAATGTTTCATTACCAGGCTAGGTAACATCTTCAGTGGCGTTTAGGGGACGCCACTGAAGATGTTACCTAGCTTGATAATGAAATGTTCGAAACCAACCCACAACCTCAGAGAAAGAACCTTCACCCTCATCCTACACCCGAGCTACAGAGATCTGTCAATAAAATGTATGTCAGAAGCCAAAGATAAAGACATATAATACACTTGGAACACATAGGCATAATAGAAGCCAAGATGGTGCATTAATGGAAAATAATTTTTAAACTGAAATATGATGAGCTTCTATCAGATAACTAGTTCAGGAACTCAATTGAAGCTCTCCTTTGCCAGAGGAGTGGTTGCAAGGCCAGACCATTATCACAGTAGTGGAAATGTTGTGCAGATAAGTGAACGCTTTTTTAAAAACATGATTGGTTTGCAGTCCACACTGGAAAGGAGTACCCTGCATTTGAAACTCATTTGAAATTCATAAATCCTTTACAGCAAACTATCTTCAGTAAGGAAGTTCAATGCCATAAAATGCACAAATGGATATGAAATTGCTAATATCTGAGCTTTCAGGACGCATGTTGCAGCTTGTTCTCGTCTAAGAATGGTACTACTAATATTTATTTTAATTTAGTTTGTTATATCAATTATAAGTAAACATTCAAATTAGAGATTTACATGCTCAGGAAATCTGATCTATCTTGACAGAGCTCCTGATTATTGAAGATTTTGGTGCAGCTTCTGGGGAGAATGGGACTTATAGTCCACCATCCCTTTCTGTAACCTGAATTTGCAATTCAAGGACTCTGCAACAGAGAGAGGGGTGGGAAAGTGATTAGTAATGGCAGTAAAAATTAATTGTTTGTGATAAATATTATATCCTTACTTAAGATAAACCTAGTAGAATTCAGAGTTGAAAAAGTGCTTTGACAAAATTATTACTTAAGTAATTAAAAACTGAATAATGCAAAGGACAGTGTTTGACCTCTCATCATTCTTTGTCAAGAAGTCTGGAGAAAAGGTGAGCAAAAAAAACCCCAAACATCACTTAAGGCATTCTGTGTTATAACCAGATGTTAATGAACTGTAAACACTGAGGGAATATGTCAACACTATTAAACAGAGAGCCACAGACTTTTAATTAATCAATTACTGGGTAATGTGTTAATTGAAACTTGCAGACTGAATAAAGAAAGAATACTAGATAATGTACAGGAGAAAATGTCTGAAAACATAACTGAGATGCAAAATATTTAAACAAATATTTAAAAATCACAGCAAATTTCATAGATAAATAGCTGCAATTATTTTTTTAAATTATGAAAAGGATAAAAAGAATCTAGCTAGCAGCAAGACCTTGGATTAGAAATTGAACAAAAGACTGCCTTAGGGTGATAATAACAAATTAATATTTCATTATTTTGAAATAATATTTTAACAATAATAATCAAAAATAGATATAAATGTATAACACTTTATTTTATTGATGCCTTATAGCAAAAGAAATTATATATATGTATGTATGTATGTATGTATGTATGTATGTATATATATGTAGGTCTTTGGTTCTTCGGGTTTTCTTCCACGTAGAATTTGAAGTGTCTTGGCGACGTTTCGACAAAGTCTCATTCGTCATCTTCAGGCTGGTGCTTTCGGCTTCTGCTTCTAGGAGCAATGTGAGATTTTAGCTGTTTCTTCTTTTTAACTGTCAGTGGGGGTTTGAACTGATTGGCTGGGAGCTCGGCTGTGTTCTGATTGGGTGGAGGTGTGTTCTGATTGGTTAGATGATACCTCCTGCCTACCAGCCATTTGGAAACCCACCCTTATTGACAGACGAGTCCATAGCACGGGGAATGACACCAGACCTACACTCACAAAAACCACACAGGATGTCACCACCACACATCCAGGCAAAAAGCAAATCCAAACCCACACTGATGAGGAGGCACAACCACAAACCAGAAGCCAGACCACAGCTGCATCATTAGCCACCTTAAACCCCTCCAATCCATACACGAAGAAAACTGACACCCACCATGAAGATGAGGCACGACCAAGAACGCAAAGCCAAACAGCTATACAGTCCACCATCTCTAATCCCCTTGTAACACTGACTAACCTGAGCACAACAAAGCCCCCACCCAAACAGAACACTCCCCCATCCAATCAGAGCACAGCCAACCCCCCATCCAATCAGAGCACAGCCAAGCCAATCAGAACACACCTCCACCCAATCAGAACACAGCTGAGCTCCCAGCCAATCAGTTCAAACCCCCACTGGCAGTTAAAAGGAAGAAACAGCTAAAATCTCACATTGCTCCTAGAAGCAGAAGCCGAAAGCACCAGCCTGAAGATGATGAATGAGACTTCGTCGAAACGTCGCCAAGACACTTCAAATTCTACGTGGGAGAAAACCCGAAGAACCAAAGACCTACATACGAACACCCACGAAAACCTCAGAAAACAAATATATATATATATATGTGTGTGTGTGTGTGTGTGTGTGTGTGTGTGTGTGTGTCAAGTGGTTCTTTTTTAGATTGCACCCTGTAAACCCAAATATGGGAGGAAGAAATCATTCTTTCCTTTGCTTGTTTCAGCTCAACCCAGAGCCATCTGCAAGCACAAATATATATATGTTTTTAAAATTGTTTCTTTGTTAACAATTTTCTTTGTTAAAAATTTTAAAAACATATATATATTTGTGCTTGCAGATGGCTCTGGGTTGAGCTGAAACAAGCAAAGGAAAGAATGATTTCTTACTCCCATATTTGGGTTTACAGGGTGCAATCTAAAAAATAACCACTTGACACACATATTTACTCCCTGACTATTAACAAAGTGGGAGAGAGCCTGTGGCTTGAGGCTAAAGCTTCTGCCTAGCATGCAGACTGCCCAGGTTCGAATCCCGGAAAGGGTGAGTTCTGACTGAAGAGAGTTAAATAACTCGAAATAGCTATCTCAGAAATCCCTTATTTCTTTGTTAACAATTTTAAAAACATATATATATGTGTGTGTAGGTCTTTGGTTCTTCGGGTTTTCTCCCATGTAGAATTTGAAGTGTCTGGACGACGTTTCGATGAAGTCGATGTCCTATCCCTCTTCACCCAAGTGCCAATCAAAGAAGCCTTAACAGCTATCCAAAACAAATATAACCCCCCCAAACACATCCTAGATCTGACCAACCACTGTCTATCCAACACATACTTCATCTATAATGGACAAAAATACAAACAAATAGAAGGAGCACCCATGGGATCACCTCTCTCACCTGTCATTGCAAACCTCTACATGGAACACTTTGAAACCCAAGCTCTAGAGAAATCTGATCACAAACCCAAACTCTGGCTCAGATACGTAGATGACACCTTCGTAATCTGGCCACATGGGAAAGGAAAACTGGACAACTTCCTTACACACCTCAACAGCCTACACCCCAAAATACAGTTCACCATGGAAACAGAAGCTAATAACCAAATTCCCTTCCTGGATGTCTTAGTTTACAAGAAATCCAATGGCTCCCTAGGACACACCATCTATCAGAAGAAAACACACACAAACCGCTATCTGCACGCACTCTCACACCACCACCCAGCACAGATCAACTCCGTAGCCAAGACACTCATCTCCAGAACCAAATGCCTAGCTGACGAACAACACCTAAACACCGAACTACACACTCTCACTAATGTACTAACATCCAACGGATTCCCAAGAAATAAGATTTCCAACTTAATCCAAAAAGAAACTCCCACTAAAATCCATGACAGAGAACAAGAAAACGGCAAAGCCCTCCTCCCATACATAAAAGGCACCACAGACAAGATCAGCAAAATCCTGCACAAATATAATGTCAAGACAGCATTCTGCACAAACAGAAAAATATCCACCATCCTAAGAAACCCTAAAGACAAAATTGAGTTAGAAAATCAAGGAGTATATGAAATCCCATGTACTGCTTGCCCCACTACATACATTGGACAAACCAACAGAAGGATAAGTACACGCATTGAAGAACACAAAAACTCAGTCAAAAGAGAGGAACCAACTTCTTCCCTGGTCCAACACCATAAAGCCACAGGACATGAAATTGATTTCAAAAAGACCAGAACTATTGCCAAAACTGAACATTTTAATAACAGAATAATCAGAGAAGCCATTGAGATAGAAAAACGCCCCCACAGCATGAACAAACGAGATGATACCTCCCGCCTACCAGCCATTTGGAAACCCGCCCTTATTGACAAATGAATTCCTAACACAAAGATTGACACCAGAACCACACAGGATGCCACCTCCACACATCCATGCAAAAAGCAAACCCAAACCCACACCGATGATGAGGCACGACCACAGACCAGGAGCCAGACCAGAGCTGCATCATTGGCCACTTTGAACCCCTCCAGCACTACAAAGCCCCCACCCAACCAGAACACTCCCCCAGCAAGTCAGAACAAAGCCAACCCCCCAGCCAATCAGAGCACAGCCAAGCCCCTAACCAATCAGAACATAGCCAAGCTCCCAGCCAATCAGTTCAAACCCCCACTGGCAGTTAAAAGGAAAAAACAGCTCAGACCACACATTGCTCCTAGAAGCAGAAGCCAAAAGCACCAGCCTGAAGATGATGAATGAGACTTCATCGAAACATCGCCCAGACACTTCAAATTCTACATGGGAGAAAACCCGAAGAACCAAAGACCTACATACAAACACCCGCGAAAACTTCAGAAAACATATATATATATATATGTGTATGTGTGTGTGTGTGTGTGTGTGTGTATGTATATATATATATATATATATATAGCTTCTTCCCAGCTATTTCATCAAGGAGGGCTTGTTGTGCATTCTCGCACTATTGGGAGGCTGCTACAGCGCAGGGGGGCTGGGCAGATGATCTGGGCAGTTCACCATCTCTAATCCCCTTTTAAATCAGACTAACCTGAGCACAACAAAGCCCCCACCCAAACAGAACACTCCCCCAGCCAATCAGAGCACAGCCAAGCCCCTAACCAATAAGAACACACCTCCACCCAATCAGAACACAGCCAAGCTCCCAGCCAATCAGTTCAAACCCCCACTGGCAGTTAAAAGGAAGAAACAGCTAAAATCTCACATTGCTCCTAGAAGCAGAAGCCGAAAGCACCAGCCTGAAGATGACGAATGAGACTTCGTCGAAACGTCGCCAAGACACTTCAAATTCTACGTGGGAGAAAACCCGAAGAACCAAAGACATATATATATATATATATATATATATATATATATATATATATATATATATATATATGTATGTATGTATGTATGTATGTATGTATGTATGTATGTATGTATGTATGTATGTATGTATGTATGTATGTATGTATGTATGTATGTATGTATATATATATGTATATATATATATGTATATATGTATATATATATTTGTTTTCTGAGGTATATATGTATATATATATATATGAGTTCCCGGAAGGGTGAGTTCTGACTGAAGAGAGTTAAGGAACTCGAAATAGCTATATCAGAAATCCCTTATTTCTTTGTTAACAATTCTAAAAACATATATATATATATATATATATATATATATATATATATATATATATATATATATATATATATATATATATATATATATATATATATATATATATACACACACACACACACACACACACACACACACACACACACACACACACACACACACATATACAACAGATGGTACAATAGTTTTGATATTGGAGGCAGAACGGAATGACAAAGCCCCTGGATTCAGCAGATATCACTAACCATAGCACAGAAGTGTGAAAAGATCCTCAAGTAGGACAGGGCAATAGTATTAAGATGCAACAATCCTTTGCTAGGAGAGACTCTTAAGTGAATGTTCTCATTAATCATCAGCCCTGAAACTCTACGAGAAAGAATAAATTGCAATACTATATTTGCAATGTTTTCTTAGAAACAGCTGTTGAACCAATAATTAATTGGCTGAACTTCTGAGGACTAAAACCTTGTAAGGAGCATGTTGGTGTATCATGTCAGTATCCTAAAAATACTTCCAAGCTGTTAGGATACAGAATAACTGATTTGGAAGGGACTTGGATGTCTTCTAGTCCAACCTCCTATTCAAGTAGAAGACCCTCAAGAGTTAGAGACCACAGATAATCAATACTATCAGCAAGATCTTCAATGTCTGGAATAATCCAGAATTAAGACATGATTCATCCAATTATTATAGTCTAAGCATGCCAAGTATCAAAACCTGATACTCCAGAACTGTGTGAATGCCTGAAAATCTTGGAGCGTAGATACCAGAATTCCTCAAATAGCATTTTGGCTTATAATATGCGCTCTCTGTCTCTGTCTCTCTCTCTTTCTCTCTCTCTCTCTCCCTCCCCCCTCTCCCTCTCCCTCCCCCTCCCTCTCCCTCTCTTGTTGGCTAGTATGTGGTGTGTGTGTATTCAATATGTATATTGAAATTTTGGACTTGGCTTGAAGAATATAAACATGGAGGCAAGAGTATACATTTAATTCTAAATAAACAAGCTGAAATGCATATCAGAAAGTATGAATTAATGTCATCCATACTATTTAGTGCACATAGAAAGTAAGAATCCATAAATTAATAATAATTACATGTTATATTTCAGTGAATGGTGAAAATGAAAGCACAGATGATGAGTTTAAGAAAAAATTGTATAACGATTGAATGAATATACTAAAATGTTGTTCTTGTTATTGTGAATTGATGAGAGAAAAAGTCCTGACCCATGTGGAGAGCCCTTTACCCCTCCAGGCCTTCATTATGAATTAAGTCCACAGTTGATAAAGTTTTCAGTTCTGATTGCCGTTTTACTATTTTAGTACATTTTATTTTCCCCCCATATATTGTATTGATTTTTTAAAACATAAATCATTTAATAGTTGGTGAACAGTGTGTTTGCTGGGTTTACATTTGTAAAGAAAAATCATTAACAATTGGTTTCTATAATCCATAATCCACAGAGTAGTTTTAATTGATTTACCCTTTCCCCCAAAATGTCTTCTTTGCAAACCTTAAAATAATACAGTTCTTATTATTTTGAAAAATAACAGTTACATACACATCAATATAATATTTCTTTTCTATCTAACCATCCTGGTTACCTCATCTTATATCCTGTTGCAGTCCTTATTTAGATTTGTTTCTCCCATAAAGTTCAAAGTATTCTTGCTGGTTAAGATTTTCTCAACAGTTAATTACATTTAAAGATTTAAATCCATTTTTGCCATATAAACCATCTCAATACTTTTACATTTCTTAAAGAATAGGTAAAAACAGTAAAGAAAACAAAAAGAGAGCAAGAGTAAAGAAACATAAAAAGTAAAATACTACTTAAAATATATATTCCTCCTAAGCTAATATATATTCATTCCCAAAATTTCTTATTCTTTTAAACCATGATTAAAATATATATTTAATCTTTAAATATTCCATTTAATATGCCTAGTCATCTAATCCTTTAACCCTTATTCAAAACATTTTTTTCTTTTTTATACATTATAATTTCCCTAAATTCAGACACATTTAATTATCTAAAACATTTCCTTCATTTAGATCATTTCAGCAGTATTATATTATTTATATAAAGAAATAAAATAAAAAGGGGGGAAAAAGCATACAGTATTATTTAAGGAATTCATCTCTCTTAGAATGACTTATGTATTCAGAATCTTTTCTATTTCTTTAACCATATTCAAACAAATGTTTCTTTTTAAAATATTCTCTCTGGTAGATCCCATTATCTATTTTCTTAATTTTCACTTTGATCTTTTTCCTTTGACCAGTATCTTTCTTGATCAATGTGTTTTGTTGAATCAAAAAGTTTTCCCATATATTCATACTGTTGCTATAGGTATAAGAAGTAAATCAAATAAAGTGTCTTTATGTGAGGCTTTTGCCTTTCCATGTTTCTTGAAACTGTTTTTTTCTTTCTCCTTCTTTGCCTCTCTTATCACTTCCTTTCTCTCTGATGTTTTCAATATCTCTACATTCCATTTTATCCAACCTGTTTTTTTGTCCTCAGATTTATTTTGTAGTCTTGAGTTGTTTTTTCCATTTTTTGTAAATTTTTCCCACTAGGATTAAATCATGTTTTCTTGCTTTGTTAAGTTCCATCTTTGAGTCTCAATTTTATGTCCACTTATTTATTTTGTCTGCTCCTTCTCTGTTGTTATTTCCTGGAAGTTTTTTTGTTCTAAAATTAACTTAGAGATAGATTGATTTGTATTTTCAAAGTTATTTTGGATTTCTTTGTGATTTGAACTCAGTGTTATTTGAATTAATTGCAGTATACTATATATCTCCTCCTGAGAGGTATTTATGTTTTCTTGGTGTGTTCTGTCTACATGTCTCTAATCCAAGATGGCCAAAAGTTGTCCTTCTTATCTGCAAATAGCTTTAGAGACACAGTTAAATAGATATTTGTAAACCAAAGAGTTCAAAAAAGACATTTTTTCTAAAGTTTATAATTCTCTCTTTATCTGCAGCCCAGATCGTTGTCTTTTTTTGTCACAGCTGTTCTTTATTATTAAAGCTTTGAAGGTCACAAACACAGATTAGCTTTTCCCAGGTTTTGGCAAGTTCTCTATGGAAATTATAGCTGTCATAATCTTCATCCACCACTAGGTGTCAGCATCTATTTAGTTTTCAATATGAACAATGGTCTTTAAAATGAGAGTCTTAACCATTCAACAATCTTAAACTTGTCCAAAGTTAAATTTTAGCTTTCAAATTTATAAATTTATTTCACTACTGTATATTTTGATCCTCCATAGAAATTTTAATTTGCCGCTTCTGTTAGTATAAGGGTGGGGTGGAAGTCCCCCTCTTTCACTTTTTGCTTCTTGGGGATCTTTTCCAGGAAATTAAGTGTAGAATAGAAAAGGGAAAATCAGATTCCTCACCCAGTTTCAAGCACACTGTTTACTGTAGTGCTGGTTAGTTCTTTTGGACTCCGGTTGCAAGTGGCTTGGGCTGATTGATGAAATACAGCCTTTCTCCTGTCGGGTTAGAAGGCTTTCCCCAAGATGAACAGAATGACCGCTGTCATTCCAGAGTCACCGGGGCACCCTTCTTTCTTCGCTGCCTCTCTGGGGTGGCTTGGATCCATTAGGGTCTCCAGACAGGATGAAAGTTGTCTGCAAAGGTGCGGCAGTCTGCAAGCCCGCAACTAGTCACTACTGCGCAGGACTGGAAGTCTTCTATTTTAGTATATTTTAATGAAATACATTATTTTTATATTGATTGGTTAAAGTTTTCAATTCTTTTTGTATACCATCAAAGTCACATAGCATGAAATTGGGCAACTATAGAAATGCTTAAGTAAACAAATAAGAATGATGATTATAAATATCTGTGTTTAGGCCTATTTTGCTTATGTTATTGAAATTTAGTCCTATTTAAATGTGCATGTGGCAAAGGGAGGCATCTACTTCAAAAAGCATGTTGATTTGATTATATTTGCGATGAAAGGCTGTGTTGAATTAATAAAGGAAACAAGGCTTTCAGAATATGGAACAGATCATTCTTCGGTGATGGTAAAATGTTGTTCTTGAGGAAAATAGAGAAAAGGTTGAAAAGAGAAAAAATAGAATGAAAGGGTAGAATTGTAGCAAAACTCTCCTTGTAAATATACTTTTTCAAAATAGGTATTTTACTAATAATCCCACCATAAATAGAAAGATTGATTTAAATATTTTTCATTATTTTCCTGATGTAATAGGATTAAATTTGTTAAGTTAAAAGATACATTTACTGCACATTTTTTATTTTTTATGAAATATATATATATATATATAAACTGATAATTATTCCTTCCTGTCTGTTGTTATTCATTTTAATTCATTAGTTTTTTAGAAAGGTTTTCTTTCTGATTTCATCCAAAACATTTAATTAAATTTAATAAAAGACTGCCAATAATGCTATAAAAGGACTAAATTTCTAGTTCTTATTGTATTTTAGTATGAGTACATCATTACTCTTTGGACATTTAATCTACAGCAATTTCTTAAGAGTAAAAATCCTAGGAATTAATTTCAACTTAAATTACTACATAAACATCCATCTGATTCAAGCCATTTTTCATGGCTCTCAGACAAATAAATGGAGATCACTTTGGAAGCATGTAACTACTTTGCTTTATTTTATTCCAATGCACATAAATTCCTACAATGAAAATTAATAGTTACAAAAACTAATCATCCGCGGTAGTAAAAATTACACAACCATAGAGAGAAGGTAACTAGAAGAGTGTACAAGCCAAAAGAACTTATTATTTAGCTCCCAGTGTATGATACAGTGTAGAACCGTCTTCTCCAAACTCCAGTTATGTGAAAACTATGACATTCAAATTTCACAGAAATCATAGTTTTTGAAGATCCAACTTTAAAACATTTTTCCATGTTGAATAACAATCATAGATGGATA
The DNA here is from genome assembly GCA_034064705.1 of Bothrops alternatus. NCBI lineage: Eukaryota > Metazoa > Chordata > Lepidosauria > Squamata > Viperidae > Bothrops > Bothrops alternatus. The sequence continues at coordinate 2,811,218 of JARGCV010000009.1, read as the reverse complement.
ACTAAAAATGAATGGAGATTGAAGAAATTTATTTGGATAAACTGTTCTTCAGTTAAAAATTTTATACAGAACATCAAAGCTGGTTTATCCATGTTATTGGATCAGAATTCTAGATATGTAGCCATAAGAATGCAGTCGTTAATTTGATATGTAAAAGACAAAGATAATTTAATAAGAAAACAGTCTAACTGCCTTCTTAAGAAAGAACAACTTATGAGGACCTCAATCTCTTTGCAGTTGTCTCAAGTCTTGTTCATATGATAAATTTGAACCCTGCTGTAAAGCCAATGTTGATATAGTAGTTAAGATTTTAGACTAGAAGTAGGGATGCCTAAATCCTAACCCACTTCAACTCACAGAAGTTCTGTGGATGGACTCCCAGTTCAACCTACCTCACAGGATTATTTATGTGAGCAAAAATAGGATAGGAGCAGCAAGATGATTATGGCACCGGAAGCTAAAACATATGAAGAATGGTTGCTGGAATTGTGTATGTCTAGTTTAACAAAAATAAGGACTAGGGGTATCATGATAGCAGTGCTCCAATATCTAAAGGGCTGCCTCAAAGAAAAGGGGGACAACCTATTTTCCAAAGTGACAACAAAAAGCAATGGATGGAAACTAACCAAGGAGAGAAGCAACCTAGAACTAAGGAGAAATTTCCAGACAGAACAATTAATCAATGGAACAACTTGCCTCTAAAAATTCTGTGTTATACAACACTTGAGGTTTTTAAGAAGAGACTGAACAACCATTTGTCTAAAATGGTGTAGGGTTTCCTGTTCAAGCAAGAGGTTGAATTGAAAACCTCCAATGTCCAAGAACACTGTTATTCTGTTATTCTATTCTGTATGATTCCAAATTATAAACACATAAATAATGAAGATTCAAAGCTTTATAAGATCCATAATTAACTTCAATTTGACACATCTTTTTTTCTTTGTGGACTCTCTTTTACACTTCCCATCACACCATAACTACACCTTTTGGCAGCTCAGTTTGGACAACAGTGTTCGTCATTCTTCTTTTTCTTCTTTACTGGGACAACTGTAGATTGGTTTCTCTTTTTCTAAAGGAAAATCAAAGTCTTGAGAGGCAAGTGATATGATATGCTAAATGTATGTATACTTTTAATGTGAATTGTTTTAATAGCCACATGATAGCTTGATCAGGATCCTGGCATATGGAAAGAATATTTTAAAATTATTTCCTATTCCTTAAGTTTCAATTTCTCCCAAGGAAGGAAATTGCCGATGATGCCTATGGCAGCTGCCCATCCTTCTCCCAGTCTGGGAAAAATAGCACAAATCTGAATAATCATCTATTTGGCTTGGTTCTTACTGAGAACATGCCACAAGCGGGAAGAAATACCGGTAGTGGTGAGCAAAGCTTCACACCTGTCTTAATAGCAGCAGGGAATAATTAGCTTGGTTTGCATTTTAATCTGGACATATGTAAATAGCAGCTTAGATTTCTTGAAGTTATATGGCTGGAAAGCAAAACAAAACAAAAAAAACCCTTAGTCTATGATTTTCATCTATTTCCAGACTGGTAATTTGGCAGCACTATACACCACAAATGTCCAATGTTCTTTCATTCAAAATAAAAATTCATCAGCAGCATGATAGCTCTTCCTTTTGAAAGTCAATTAAAACATATTATTTGGAAACAGGCTGTTTATCTACTATGAGCAACTAATGCACTAGAATCTGGCTCAGAATATAAAATATACAACGCTTCTAAAGAGTTAAAAATCTCACTTCAAAATTTTACGATATTTCCTGTTTTCAAGTTTTCATATACATTTATCATTGTCAATGACCTGCTGAGAAGCTCATAGGAATAGCAATAATAACGAAACATTTCTACCTCAGCAAAAATTTGGAGCCTTCTTTTTTTTTTACTCAAGAGATCAACTATTTCTCTTCTTACATCTTATTTTAAGTGTGTATTTTAATGATTCTTCCTGTTAAATTTGCACCGATAGAACTTCCCTTTCCATTAAAATGGAGCAACCGAGCTAAGTAATCAGAAGTATTCCTTTGATTTTGTTTTTAATGTAAGGTTTGAACTTCAAAACCAAAATGGCATTTTTTTAAATCCTTAGTTTTATTCATTACTTCAGGCTTTCTCCAATGTAAGAAGAGCTACTGTGAATTTGGAATCCTAAAATTCTATACATAATGGCTAAAATGATTTAAAGCAGAAAGTATTTAGTTGTACAGTATTTTGTTATTTATTGGTTATTTTCCCATTTTTCTAGTGGCTTCTCATAAGATGTAGAAATGATAGAATCAGAAAAATCATCATCATTTTAGTTGATTACAATGTGGCCCACACAATTTAGCAGCTTCAAAAACACCTAAAATGCTTGGATGCTTAAGAGGAATTATATTTAAAGTAAAACCAACAATTTATTTTTTTATCAGAAGTTTAAATATATGGTTAACATTAATATTACTGTAGAACAAGGCATTTACAATATCCAATTTTGGAAACTCAATAAAAGTTTAAATAAGTATTTCTTATGATTTAACAACATTAATCTGCCTGAAAATATTTTGAATATATTGTATATCCCAAATAATGTTTAAAAAATAATGCACATTGGATTTTCTGTGATGGTGCTGTAAGAAATTTGAGGGCTCTTTTAATTTATATGCTTTGTTTATTCTTCTTATGCTCCACATTGCTTTAGGAGCTCAAATTATATTAAATGATCAAACAGCCAACTGAAAAATCTTGCAGTAGTTGATGGGGAAAACCTGGAAGGAGTGTTACATATATTCCCTTATAATCTTGGAGGATACAAACGTAACATAGAGCGTGAGAAAATGGTATACCTGATATACTTATATATTATATACTTATAATCATACTATTATTTGTCCAACAAATAAAATATATTTATAGTCATAGCTACATAACATGATAAAATTGTCCTATAGAAAGGTACAAAGTATGAGAAAATATTTATTTCATACTGCTATTTTTCAGGCAGTATCCAATACTCTGTATATAGCTTATCTCTACATTCAAAAGTGATTCTGTTTTTGATATACAAAATAATTCATTATATATATTTTTAGATTTAGCTTGTTGTCTACTACATTTTGTATGTTATGTACAGTAATGGATCTGGAAAAATGTATAAACTGCCAACTTTTTTTAAAACAGAAAAGTAGTCCCAGAAGCCTAATTTATAAGGAATTCTCTCTTGCTTGAACATTTTTTATTTTTGAGGACTAAAAAAATCCAGTGAAACAACAACAGCAAGTGTTTCTTCCATATTTTCTTCCAGGCAGTTTTTAATTATGTTAATTCAGAGATATTGTAGCTAGGATAAGAGCTAGATTGAGCTACATAAACACACTTCTCATCAATCAACCTTGTTCAACTTTCCTGCTGGTAGCAATATTAAATAGTATATTCTGGGAAGATTGCAGAGATACAGGAGTTCAGATTTTGAACTCATAATGGCTAAGCAAGAATAATTATACCTTAAAGAGTAGGCAGAATGTAGTAGAAAAACATTATATCAATAAGTATGACAAGTTAAAAAATACTGGATCTGACTGGACATATTAATAGCATATTTTGGGATTAAAAAGAAAGCAGTAATTAAAAAAGCCTTCATTTATCAAAAGTCAAACAATTATTATAGAAGCTGCTTCTGTATTTAATGGAGGCTAAAACAGATGAAGAACGGTTGCAGGAATTGGGTATGTCTAGTCTAGTGAAAAAATGATTAGGGGTGACATGATAACAGTGTTCTAATATTTGAGGGACAAAGACAAGGGGGTCAAACTATTTTCCAAAGGACCAAAAAGCAAGACAAGAAACAATGGATGGAAACTAATCAAGGAGAGAAGCAGCCTAGAACTAAGGAGAAATTTTCTAATGGTGAGAACAATCAACTAGTGCAGCGGTTCTCAACCTATGGGTCGCGACCCCATTTGGGGTCGAACGACCATTTCGCGGGGGTCGCCGGACACCGCGGTCCGCCATTTTGGTTTTTTGTTATTTTTGTTTGTTTTTTGTCACGCGCATGCCGTGCATGCGCGGATCGGCCCGTTGTGCGCACACTGCGCATGCGCGGATCACCCATCGTGATCCGCCATTTTGTTTTTTTGTTTTTTGTTTTTTGGAAAAAAAATTTTCGTCGCGCGCGTGCCGCGCATGCGTGGATTGGCCTGCCGCGCATGCGCGGATCGTCCCGTCGCGGTCCGCCATTTTGGTTTTTTTTTAATTTTTTTAATTTTTTTTTCGTCGTGCGTGCGCCGGGCATGCGCGGATCAGCCCATCGCGCGCGCACGCGCGCCCGGGTCAGGGTCGCGGCACGCATGGGTGGCGCAAGTGGGGTCTCAACCTGAAAAAGGTTGAGAACCACTGAACTAGTGGAACGGCTTGCCTTCAGAAGTTGTGGTTGCCTCCTCACTGGAGACTTCCAAGAAGAGCCAGGACAGTCATTTGTCTGAAATGGTATAGGGTCTCCTGCTTGTGCAGGGGGTTGGACTAGATGACCTCCCAGGTCCCTTCCAACTCTGTTATTCTATGAATAATTATACCTTAAAGAGTGGGCAGCATGTATAGAAATAACCAGTGATTTTTTTTTGTAAAAAAAAAAGGTGCTGGAACTCACACTCGTCATACAACCCGCCTTTCCTATCCTACAAGGTTCCATCCAAAAAAGGTGCCTGAACTCCGTTCTGGGCGTTCTATGACAAAAAAAAAGCCCTGGAAACAACTTATATCAAGAAGTATAACAAGTTAAAAATACTGGAAGTATTAATAGCATGGAAAATTCTGTTAAATAGTTTTCAATAAGCAAATCTTCCACTCTGACAGCTGAAAATCTGTATGCATACCAAGTGGTCTTTCTGTATGCAGATAAGACTCTAGGGTACATGTTTGAATGGATGGTAGGTTGCTTTATAAGTGTACCTTTTAAAAATATTGAAAGCAAAATGGGTTGTTCAGCATAATTCCTACCTTTACTTTGATCACAGAAGAAAACATTCTAGCGTCTTCAGAGACACCTCCTATATAAATCTTTTTTGTGAAGATAGGAGCATGATCGTTTTCATCCTGAATCTCAATGAATATCTTTGCAGTATTGCCTAAAAGTAAAAACAAGGGGTTAGCAAAATTAGAATACACTGAATGCCTTAAATCATAAGCCTGTCCCTTCTAGATTCTGTTACAAAAGCTGTAAATAAAATTGCTGCATATTTACATTTTTTAGGAACCATAAATAACTAGTTCATGTTTTTGTTCTAAAGTTGCTGAAGAAACTAAGTTTATATTTTGCTGCCTCCATGGCCCTTAAACAAAACTGCTTACTCCCCCCCCCAAAAATCAATACAAGAATTTGAAAACTTTACAATGAAGGACAAAGTCAAACTCGACTGTCCTGCCTAGCATAGAAATATTGACTATGGGTATGTCAAGAGTTTTGTTTTTCTTTAAGGGCTGCTAATAATTTTTAAAATTTTAATCTTTGCTTTCAATTATTCTTCTTTTTCATTCTTCAGGTAATTCTGAATACAGGTCCCAGCAATTAATTAATAGCATTAAATTCTTGGGCCTAAAGGCTGAAAGAGATGCTTTTTAAAAAAGATTGCTTGTCACCATTATTAATAAATGATATTCTGTGCAAGATTTGTCATCAATTTTGCTTGTTACTTCCAATTCTATTCTATTATCCCTAGGATATTGGTTATATAGGTTTTGAATGGCATACTAATATTACTACTACTACTACTACTACTACTACTACTACTAAAGTTGGAAGGAACCTTGGAGGTCATCTAGTCCAACCACCTGCTCAGGCAGGAAAGCCTATACCATTTCAGACAAATGGCTGTCCAGTCTCTTCTTAAAAACTTCCAGTGAATCATGCGGTGATCAACTTCGAGTAGGCAGGGTGAGCCTTTGGGTAGGTTTTGTGTTTGTAGTATGTAGGAGTCATAGGAGATATGAGTTTCGTCTGAGTATTCGTAATTTCACTACCACTGATGGCCGGTGGCTTTAATTGTAAGGTGGGGGTCAAATACTTCTTCCATTAGGTAAAGGGATCGGACTGATGGGAGGGCTGTTAGGATAAGAATTATAATTGGGGCGGCTGTTCATGCGGCTTCTAGTTGTTCTACCTCTTCTGACGGGTCATTGTGGGTAAGGGCTGTTGCGGTTGCAGTAACGGTGAATATTGAGACCACTAGTGTTATTAAGCATGTGAGGAGGAGGACGTGGTCGTGTAGGAATACAACTTCTTCTATTGTAGGGCTTAGGGCTTCTTGTAGTGATAGTTGGGCGGCATAGGGCATTGAGAGCCACAGATGCTGTGATTTGACTATGATGGGGTCATGTAATGTGTTTACTAGGCTCTCGGGAGGAAAGCATAAGTGTGCAATTAACTTGAAATTAATAGGTGGCAGTTAAAGCCTGTCTCTTCTCGGGTCACGGTCATTGTATATGTGTAATGTATTCTTGGATTGGGGCGTATGCGTTATTGGGTGTGAAAGTAGGCTCGGTGTGGGTGTGGTGCGGAGGCGGTGTTCCGTATAGTCACTCAATATGTGTTTTTTTTCCTAGTTGTGGTGTGGGCTTACGTTTGTATGTAAGTGCTTCTCATACAATGAATAGTGATATAAGTACTTCAACCAGGGAGATTGTTGAGCCGATTGATGAGACAGTGTTTCATAGGGCGAAGGCGTCTGGGAAATCTGAGTATCGTCGGGGTATACCAGATAGGCCTAGGAAGTGTTGTGGGAAAAATGTTATATTTACGCCTAAAAATATTACTCAGAACTGGGCAGGTTGTTCCACTGATTAATTGTTCTAATTGTCAGAAAATTTCTCCTTAATTCTAGGTTGCTTCTCTCTTTGGTCAGTTTCCTTCTGTTACTTCTTGTCTTACCTTCAGGTGCTTTGGAGAATAGCTTGACTCCCTCTTCTTTGTGGCAGCCCCTGAGATATTGGAACATGATCTCATGTCACCCCTCATCCTTCTCTTCATTAAACTAGACATACCCAATTCCAGCAACCATTCCTTAAACATTTTAGCCTCCAGTCCCCATCAGTTCAGCAACATTTGAAGACATTGTCTTCTTTCCTACATAGATGCTTCATTTTCTCTCTATCCAGCCTTTGACCAGATCCAACCTATTTCCAAACCAGTCATCTGTTGATGACTTCTCCACACTAAATCTCCTCCCATTCCCAAGGTATTGTGCTGATGACTGGTGAGAGCAACAGACAGAATCCTGAGCCTCATTACACAATCTGTTGGTTTGGAAAGAGTACCAAATATAAATATTAGAAATAAAAAAAACAAGCACAACCAAGCAAAAAATCAAAAGGACTCATATCTCTTTTCAGACTTCCTAATAAAACAAATTGACACATTCTGGAAAACAGTACAAAGTCAGTTTGCTGGAGGAAATCTCATTTGCCAGCAAGAAATTATATCTTTGCACAATTGATTCTTTTCCATGACACCTAGGTATGGCTATTTCAAAGAGCCATATGTGGGATAGGTTTATACATAATTGCCACTCTTATTATGTTGGATTATTTGCTTTTTGAGCACTGTGCTGAAAAAAGAGTTCTAAAGCTATAACTAGAATTGAAGCATGTCACTTTTAATATTAGCACTGAAATCAACAATATGTTTTCAAAATATATTGATAAAGTATAGGTTTACTGCTGAAATATGACATCAAAACATTATATGTTTTGGAGAAAGTCCACATTATACTGCTGAAAGCCATGGTGCATTATATTATATTATATTATATTATATTATATTATATTATATTATATTATATTATATTATATTATATTATATTATATTATATTATATTATATTATATTATATTATATTACATTACATTACATTACATTACATTACATTACATTACATTACATTACATTACATTATATTATATTATATTATTATTTTTATTATATTATTTTATTTATATTTTAAACATAATCCTATATTTTTTAATTTTTACAAGGCCCACTATTTGGCTTCTAGCCTCTTCTCAATGCAACTTTTGATTGTTTAAAAAAAATACAAAATGCAACTCTTGGCCAGCCAAAGGTTTCAACAAACAGTTGAAAACAAAGAGAGAAAGAAGAATATGGACCAATATTTTTGCAACTATTAAGACAATCAAAAAATTGGATATGGAAGATTTTATAGAAATTACTGCCGCCTATGCTGTAGAAACAAACAAACAAAAAAAAGTATTGCTTGGATTTGACAAAAAATGTTTTACAAGCTGCACTGCATGTAACCAAGAACTGATAGTTTACTGCAACACTGAAAATAGCAATGCCTGGATTTTATGCAGGTTTTTGCATTGCAGTTTATATATGTCATTCATCACCTCATTAATTAAAAGATTCAATCCACAATTATGGGTGGATAGGTGAGTGGCATATGATAGCACATCTGTAATGCTAGACATTATTTTGTAAGTATACAATTGAAGAATTTGAAGTAAGACCTTATTGTACAATTAAATCAATTGGAGAATAAAGAGCAGTTTTAGGGAAAGGCTGGTGCAATCCCACTTTACCATAAATAAATGCCTATTCTGAAGGGACACTATAAAGAAAATATTTAAAATTAGAAATTTAGACCAGCTACTTTTAAATTTAATAAATCTATATAAGATGTAGGTTTTTAGTTCTAGCTTCAACATTTTAGCTAGAAATTACTGCATGCCTGTAGCTTAGTTCTGAAATGACAGCACTCATAAAATGTTAGCATTGACAGACTAATAGAAGCAGAAAGGTTAAGTTAAATGTTTTCTGGAAAATATAAATTTTCACAAGCTATATGTACTATGAATTAAGATTTCTTTAATATTTCAATAATACTTCAAGCTCAGAGAATTTTTCAGGGAATGGAATACATTCCTAAGCATGTTTCCAAAATAACCATTGTGTGTACCAACATTGTTTGACTAAGCTATTAAAAGAAAGTTGACAGAATAGTTCTATTGATATTTCTTTTTTCTTTTTTTTATAGAAATTTTTATTAATTTTATAATTATAAATATAACACAAAATCAATTTAAAAACAACTCAACTGAGTACAATCGTTTACAACTTTTTCCAGAAAAAAAAACAAAGCATAAAAACTTAGCTAAAGTAGCTAAAATAACAATAGGTACTGCTCGACGGCACCCCCACATCCCCCTCTTCCTTCCTCCCTATCTCAACTTCTATCCCCCTACCCTCTCTACCTCCCTCTCTCTCCTCCCTCCTCCTACCACCTCCCTACTTCCCTCCAACCTTCACTCCTCAAACCCCCCCCTCAGATGTGGTGCCGAGGTGCTGCCCGTCTTTTATCAAAAAATATATCATTCTTATGTAATACCAATACCATGTTACAGTTGAGGAAATTATAAGATCCCCCCACCCCCCCAACTTCCCAAAGTGAATACAGGGTAAAAACACAAGAAAACCCACTAAACTACACCAAATTATTATATAAGTCCTATTGAAAATTTAACTATATTTTTCAGTCCAACATATAAGTATTTAATTATATGCTAAATACAATTTCTTAGATTGATATTTCCCTTGTATATACACTATCCATTTTTCCCAGTCCAACATATATTTTTCATTTGAATGATCCTTCAAATATGCAGATATTTTAGCCATTTCTGCCAAGTTTATTACTTTCAAAGTCCATTCTTCAATAGATGGTAATTCTGGCTTCTTCCAATATTGTCCCACCAACAGTCTTGCTGCTGTAATCAAGTTCAGAATTAAGTTCGTTTCTATGGTGGTGCAGTCTTTTGTAATGCCTAACAAAAACAACTGTGGTAAAAATTCAATATGTTTTTTCAAAATATTTTGAAGTATCCACCATATTTTTATCCAAAAGGCCTTGATTTTTCTACAAGTCCACCATACATGAAAATAAGTAGCGTCCATAATTCACATCTCCAACACTTGGATTGTAAATTAGGATACATATATGATAATTTTTTCAGATCCAGGTGCCATCTATAAAACATTTTATAAAAATTTTCTCTTAAATGTTGTGTTTGTGTAAATCTTACATTTTTCACCCAGATCCTCTCCCAAGTTTCCATCACGATTGGTTGTCCAAATTTTGTCCCCACTTTATCATACAGTCCTTAACTAATTCAGTTTCAGAATCAATTTCTATCAATACATTATACAATCTTTTAATATGCATAGACCTTTGGTCTCTAACTTGTTTAATTAAATTTTCATCTGTTAGAGAGAAACCCGTCTTAAAATCTTTCTGCCATCTAGTCTGCAGTTGTGCATATGGAAACCAAGTATGAACTATTCCTTCTTCCTTTAACATATTCAAAGACTTCAATAGTAACAAATTCCCTTCTTTAATTAGGAGTTTCTCATAGGGCACCACATCTTGAACTTGTAGTCTATTTATGTTCTCCACTGCGTGTCTGGGAACTGTCCAGAGAGGAATCTCTTCATTTAATTTATACTGATACTTTTTCCAGACACGCAGTAGAGCATTTCTCAATAGGTACTCCTTGAAACTCCTATCCACCTTTTTATCATAAACTAAATATGCATGCCAACCATATAATAGACCATACCCTTCAATATTCAGTATTCTGTCTTTAGTTAAATTAACCCAGTCACTTATCGCTACTAAAACAGCAGCATGGTAATACAACTTAAAATTGGGCATTTTCAAACCACCTCTTTCCCTTGTGTCCTGAATAATTTTTAATTTGACCCTCGGTTTCTTGCCGTTCCAAATAAATCTATTAATACCCTTCTGCCACTCTTCCAAATTTGCATCCTTTTTAAGTATAGGCAACATTTGAAAAAGAAATAAAAATTTTGGCAATACGTTCATTTTAACTGCCGCTATCCTACCCAGCATAGATAATTGTAATTTTTTCCATTTATCCAATTCTATTTGTGTCTTATTCCACAAAACTTCATCATTATTTTTGTATAGTTTCCCATTGGAAGCTTCAATATCAATTCCTAAATATTTGACTTTCTTAACTATCTCACAACCCGTTATTCTTTCCAAATCTTGTTTTGAATTGCTATCTAAATTTTTAACTAACATCTTTGTCTTAGATATATTTAATTTAAAACCTGATACCCTTCCATAATTTTTAATTATCTCCATCAAAGTCTGAGCTGACTGTATTGGTTGAATCAATGTCACAAGCAAATCATCAGCAAAAGCACATAATCTATAATCATGTTGTCTAATCTGTATACCTTTTAAGTCATCTGCAACTCTTATCCTATTCAATAAAACCTCTAAGGTTAAAACAAACAACAAAGGAGATAAAGGACATCTCTGTCTGGTACCTTTCTCTATATTAAATGAATCTGTTAGATGCCCGTTCACAATAATCTGACCTGTTTGATTCTGGTAAACTGCCAATATAGAGTTAATAAACTGATCCCATTCCCATCCTAATAGTTAGTTTTTTCAAAAACAACCAATTCATTCTATCAAAAGCTTTTTCCGCGTCCAAAAACATGAGAACTGCAGGCACCTGGATATGCTTGTCTAAGTATTCTATTATATTAATGAGTTGTCTAACATTAGTTTTCATCTGTCTCCCTTGTAAAAAACCAGTTTGGTCTGGATGAATTATTTGTTGTAAAACTGTCATTAATCTATTAGCCATAATTTTTGCAAAAATCTTATAATCCGTGTTCAACAATGAAATAGGTCTAAAATTTTCTGGTTGAGCATTATCTCTTCCCTCTTTGGGAATTAAAGAAACATAGGCTGTTTTCCATGAAGGTGGAACCTGACCACCCTCTTGTATATTAACAAATAGCTCTCTAAGAGGTTCCACCATTTCCATTTGGAGATGCTTATAATAAATTGCCGTTAGCCCGTCAGTCCCAGGAGATTTTCCCATTTTCAGTTGTTTAATCACTGAAATTATTTCTTCTGAAGTAATCAATGCATTTAACCTATCTCTTTGTTCATTGGTGATTGTCAATACATTTTCATTTTGCAAAAAATTATCTATCTCATTCCTTTGTATCTTCTCTTCAGCATACAACTTGGAGTAAAATTCTAAAAAAACTTTTTAAATACTTTCTTGTTGAAACACCTCCTTCCTTTTATAGTCTATTTTATCAATTATACGGGATTTTTGTTTTTCCCCTAATGTATAGGCCAACCATCTGCCAGGTTTATTAGAGTTAAAAATGTATTATGTTTAGCATATTGTATATTCCTAGCAACTTGGTCGGCCAACAACAAATCAAATTGTTCCCGTAAAATCTTAATCCCCTCTTTAATATTTTTATCATCTGGTCTCTTTATTAATAATTGCTCTTTCTTTCTTATTTCCTCCTCTAATTCCTTCCTTTTTTCTTCATGTTTACGTCTATACCTTTTATTCATGTCAATTAAAACCCCATGCATATAAGCTTTACTGGCATCCCATACCATTTCTATTGTTGTATCCTTGTGTAGATTTAGCATAAAAAATTCCTTCATAACATTTTTACATTCATTCACATTTGTATCATATTTAAACAAATTTTCATTAAGTCTCCAAGATCTTTTAGGAGTCTGACCTACCATTAATTCCATCCAAACTGGATTATGGTCTGTTAAAACTTTGGGTAGGATTTTCACCTTCTTTAATCTAAAAATAAAGTCACTTGTAGTTAATATAAAGTCAATTCTAGGAAATGACTGATGTCTGTCAGAAAAGAAAGTAAATTCTTGCTCTTTACCATGTCTTTCTCTCCATATATCTATCAAGTCAAAATCATCCTTAATATCAAAAAAAGATTTAGGCAACATAGAACGTGTTTGAGGAATTGGTGAAGTCTTCTTCTTATCTAAACCAATATCTATAACACCATTCCAATCTCCCATTAAAATACAAGACCTATAGTCAAATTGTGTTAACTTTTTATGTATTAACTTGTAAAATTTTACTTGTTGTTGATTTGGTGCATATATACCCATCAAAAGAACTTTCTTCCCATCTATTAAAATTTCAATTGCTAAAAATCTACCTTGAGTATCTGATTCTATTAATTTAGCTCTTATATAATTTTTGACATAAATAACAATTCCATTCTTCTTCTCAGTAGCCGCTGCCACAAAATGTGAACCTAATTTGTTATTTATCAAATATTTCTGATCAGTAATTCTAATATGTGTTTCTTGTAGACAAATTACATCATTTTTACATTGAGTCAAGTAATGAAATATCTTGTTCCTTTTCTGTGGAGAATTTAAACCATTGACATTCCATGTCAAATATTTATTTGACATGACCAGCTTGAGAAAGCCTTTGCAAGACCAAATCAACTTTTTCATCCATCTTCTTCTTTGATCGAGCTCCCATGGCTTCCAGACTTGTAGGTATACGTTGTTGTGGTTCTTTTTCTTGTTGTTCCATGCGCTTAGTAGTGGCTCTTGTTTGCCTTTGATCTTTAGGCTTCTCTACTTCCAAAGGTTGAAAAATATCGATGCTCTGTGCGGACAGCTCCGTCAAAACTCCTCCTGTTGCTGCAAGGGGTTGTGACTCTGAGGACTGTAGTTGTAATTTTAACTCCATTTCTCTTTCTTTTGGTAAATCTGCACTTTTTGGTGTTGGAGATGGGGGTTTACCAGCCTTCAGCACATTCTCAAAAAAATCTTTTGCTTTGCCAACAGAATTCAGGCGGTATCTTTTGCCCTGTTAAAATAATGACAGTCCAGCTGGAGCCTTCCATCTAAATTGTAAAGCACATTTTTTAAGTTCAGCCACCAAAAATGCATAATCTTTCCTTGCTCTTAACATCTTCGGAGGGATCTCCTTCAAAACCACAACTTCCTGGCCGGCAACACTTAATTTCTTATTATAAGATACTGTAGGAACGTGATTTCTGAATCTCCTTGTAACAAAATAGATCACAATGTCTCTAGGTAAATTTCTTTGTCTTGCAATCCACGAATTAACTCTGAAGATCCTATCAATCTGCCAAGAGACATTTTGTACACCATCTTCTAAAAATTCTGCCAAAGCATCTTCAAAAATTCTTCTCAAATCATCCTGGTTTTCATTAGCCACCTCCTTCAGGCCTCTGATTCTAATAGCCAGCATCATTTGATTATATTGTACTATAACTGCTTGATCTTGTATATCACTTTTAATTTCATCAAGTTTATCCTCAAATTGTTGCTCAACTCCTTCCACCTTCTCCCAAATCCCCTTAAAAGCTTCCACAATATCTTCTCTTATCTCTGAATTGTAAGTCTCAATTGTATCTTTAATTTTCTCCAGTTCATCAGTTAGACCTTGAGCTTGTTCCTCAATCTTTTTCTCCAACTTTTCAGTCATTGTTAATAATGCAGCCTGCAAATCTTTCATAGTAAGCATTTCTGGAGGAGACTGAGTAGGCAGAGAAGGTTGAGGCTCTGTAGATGTTAAAGATGCTGGGGGGGGCAGGGAGATTACTTGCCTGTAATTTTGAGGACTGAGCCGGAGAAGCTACTGCCACCTTCGCAGTAACTATTTTTGTTTGTCTGGTAGCCATTCTGTATTCAATCCACTTTAAAAATTACTTTGAAAAAAAAGGGAAAAGTCCTTACAGATATTGCCAAAATTTTTCCCCTTCTTCTTATCTTCTTTCAAGTCATAATTCAGTTGTGATTGTAATTTATAAAATTTTAAAATCAGATCTAAGCGGTCGCGCCGGCTTCGCTCCAAAAAGAAAGAAAGAAAGAAAAGAAAGTTCACTTTCCTTTCCAGTCACTTTCTCTTTACAGTGAAAGCAACCGCCATCTTGGATACATTATATTGATTGTAAAAATACGTGGTCAGAAGTAAAATATAGAAAAATACTTGCAAGACTCCTGTATTCACTCTGCCTGCATGTAGGTCTCTCTTAAATATTTATCTTGAGCAGAGAATGGTCGCGGCATCTTTTCCTGTCTGCAGACAGAAGCGTCTCTGGGCAGGAGCGTCTTCGAGCGCCTGGGGAGCTCTCACTCTTACCCCCTGAAAACTTTTTCAGGGGTTTTTTAGAGGAGCTCAACCCCCGCCCGGTGCTCTTCACCCCTTCTTCGCCCGAAGGGGGGATTTTTCACCATGAAAAACAGCTGATGTTCACTGTTTTTGTGGCTTAACAAACCCAGAAGAACGGAGCCTCCAAAGGAGGCTGTGGCGACGCCAGCGGAGCCACCAGAAGTCGCTCTATTGATATTTCTGAAGACATGTATTATATCCCACTTCATAGGCAGGATCCCCCAAAATACCAGGTGGAAATGTCTATGGAGATTCTCAATCATCCAGGTCATGGTTGTCCCAAAGGTGCTTTTTCAAAAGGCAACTGGACTTTGTTCTTCCTTAAAGTTGTTTTACTTCTTATCCAAGAATCGCCTTCAGTTGTGACTAAAGTTCTGACTCAGAACTGGAAAAGCTTCTTGGATGAGAAGCAAATTGTCTTCAAGAAAAAACAAAGTCCAGTTGCCTTTTGAAAAAGCACCTTTGGGACTACCAAGTGGAGATTAGTACTGTGTTTTCCCAAAAAAGACTTGGTCTTATATTTTTTTTGCCTCCAAAAGAGGCACTAGGTCTTATTTTCAGGAGATGTCTTATTTCTCCCCCCCCCCAAATACCTGTCTCACCACTTGTTATGTGGCTGCTTTTGGCTGCTCGCAGCAGGACACCACATGGTGCATTGCGCCGGGGCTGCTGCCATGAAGTGAGGCAGGGGGGAGGGGGATCTGCCCCATGCCCCACACACCCACTTACCATGCTGCAGATCTCCTGTAGCCACACCTCCCATGCCCTGACACATGTCACACCTTGCCATGGTGCCACCAACAGTCCTGTTAAGAAGCCTGGCTGCTGCTCTTTTTCTGCGGCCACTTTTGGCTTCTTACGGCAGCACAGTGCCACTGCCATGAGGCTTGATGGGGGGGATCTGCTGCATGTGCCCTGCTTACCATGCTGGAGGTGTCCCATGCCCCAACACATGTCATGGTGGTGGCAACAGCCCCATCAAGGAGCCTGGCCGCTGCCCCACTTCTTCTGTGGCTGCTTCCGGCCACTCATGGCAGAACAGTGCCGCTGCGATGAGGCTTGGCAGGTGTGGGGGAATGAAGCAATTCACTCAGTTCCCAAGTGCCCCAACACTTTTCCCATGAACAGAGATTTGGTGGAGACTGGAAGCTCCATCTGCTTGTGAATGGGATGTCCATCATTGGAGGAAATGTGTTTGGGCACCTATAGGATGCTTGGGAACGAAGTGATCTGCTCAATTCCCAAGTGCCCCATAGGCACCCAAATACTTCCCTCTGCCTCTGCCTCCGAGCGTGGACTTACCTGCTTTGTGCCAAGGGGCCAGCTTGTGCTGTCCACACTTACCCCCGGGCTTATTTTTGGGGTAGGGCTTATATTAGGCCCATCCCCTCCAAAAAAAATCAGGCTAGGGCTAATTTTCAGAGTGGGTCTTATTTTTGGAAAAACATGGTATTCTACTCTTCTGCATCAATGAATCCATGACTGGAATCCTTTTCCCTTTCTTCTGCCTCGATCTAATTGTCCTATGTTTTCTTCAAATATTTAGAGCTCTATTGTCAAAGAAGTTATGACAAAGAACAATCCATTATATCTGTAGATAGACTTAATAACTCAGAGATACGATTACAGGCTACGCCACCTAAAAATAATTAATACTTTCAGTGTTACCCTAACTTTCATAAAACCAGATTTTTCACAATTCAGTAACATGCTATGAGCTTTTTTGTATACTAACGTGCCATATAAAATGATTGCTTCAGTATAATGTTTTTACCCTGTTCTCAGACTTGTCATCGGTCTTGTTTGACATCAATATAGTTATAAGCAAACACAATGGGGTATTATCTCCATGGCTACTACAAACAAAGGAATAAGTCCTATGGTGCTGTTACTTGGCAACTATATTGTGAAGAGCAGTTCAAGAATTTTTAATTCTGTGTCATATACAGTAATGAAAATTACTCTGTTTTCTGATATCAAACTCTTAAAACGTTTCTTCCTCTTAGATATGGATTATATGGATACTTTAAAATATCTATCTGATTAATCTTCACTGACATTTAATTAACATTCTTCATTTTGCATCATCATTTCATTCTTATATATGGCATATATTTTATTGGTTTTTGCATAGCCATGAATCATTCAGTATTTAATTCTAGCCTTCTAACAAGGTTGTAAAGAATAGCTGACCATAATAAAACATCTGCATGGCAATATAGTAATATAGGCTTGCTCTCCAGTGCATATTAAAATCCCATATCTTGTTCTTTTAGGTACATAGGGAAAAAAGAATATTGTAGGAGAGAATATTAACAACAACAAAGCATTATACAAAACCCCCAAAACATATACTAAACCCCATAGCTTCCAATTGATTCTAATAGAAAACAAAGGAGCAATATAGGAATATAGCAGCAAACTGAATAAAAAATCCTAATCAGATTATTAATTGTACAAGAGAGGTAATTTAACAAAACTTTGATGTTTAAATATCAGACTTTGGCTTTAGTGTAGGGGTGTAAATTTATTATATCTAAAAATCATGAAAAAAAATAACACTCCAATCAAAACTGCACATTTCCTATATTGTGCTTTCAGCTCTCAAAATTTTGATTAGTATCTAGAGATGCCCTTCTGTTAATGGAAGACCTGTTCATCAAAACCTATTTTTGACTTAATGAAAAAATGTGACATGAAAAAAACACAATTCCAAATTCAATGAACATCTGTTTGCAAAAACATATTTCATTAGATTTTAATGGCACTTTGGTCTCTGTATGCCACAGCATGCATGTTATTTATTATTTTATTTTATTTTATTTTATTTTATTTTATTTTATTTTATTTTATTTTATTTTATTTTATTTTATTTTATTTTATTTTATTTTATTTTATTTTATTTTATTTTATTTTATTTTATTTTATTTTATTTTATTTTATTTTATTGTATTGTATTGTATTGTATTGTATTGTATTGTATTGTATTGTATTTTATTTTATTTTATTTATTAAATTTCTATGCCACCCTTCTCCTGGGACCAGGGCAGCTTTCAGCAATAATGCAATAACAGGTAAGAAATTTAACAATAACAATTAACCATTTAATCTAAAACACATTTCATTTAACCTAAAACACATTCATACAACATACAATCAGAATCAAGATACAATCAATGATGGGAAAACATTCCTAGGCCGAGGGGCAGAATACAGTTCATACGCCCCAAACCTGTCGGCATAAATGAGTCTTCAGTAATTTCCGGAAAACTAGGAGGGAGGAAGCAGTGCGAACCTCTGTGGGAAGCTGGTTCCAGAGGATTGGGGCAGCAACGGAGAAGGCCCTTGCCCTAGGTCCTGCCAGATGACACTGCCTAGTAGACGGGACTTGTAGGAGGCCAACCCTATGTGCCCTAACCGGTCGCTGGGATTCATGAGGCAGAAGACGATCCCGCAAGTAACCTGGTCCATTGCCATAAAGGGCTTTATAGGTCATAACCAACACTTTGAATTGTGTTCAGAGATCAATTGGTAGCCAGTGCAGTTCACGGAGAGCTGGAGTGATATGGGCATGTCTTGGGAGACCCAAGACAGCTCGCACGGCCGCATTCTGGACTACCTGCAGTCTCCGGACATTCTTCAAAGGTTGCCCTTTATTCCACTAAAAAAAAAATCTACCAGATTTTTGTACTGATCACCAGGAGATATTTAAAGTACTAAGAGATTCATAGAATCAATTGTCAGGAAGAGACCTTGGAGGTTTTCTAATCCAGGTCAAAGAAGGGAGGGTTCTGAAACACCAAAGTTGAGAACACAGCTGACAAGGTAGGCAGTATACAGTGCTTTTTTTCTAAAAAAAAAAAAAAAAAAAGATGACGGAACTCACACACGTCATACAACCCGCCTTGCCTACCCTACAAGGTTTCATCCAAAAAAAGGTGCTGGAACTCCATTCTGAGCGTTCTATGAGAAAAAAAGCCCTGGTTATATAGATAGGAAATAGCTAAAATACAAGAGTCAGATCATTAAAGAGTGCCAACTACAGACTAAGATAACAGGATAACAGAGTTGGAAAGGACCTTGGAGGTCTTCTAGTCCAAGCCCCTGCTCAAGGGGGAAGCCCTATTCCATTTCAGACAAATGGTTGTCCAATTTCTTCTTAAAAATCTCCATGTTGGAGCATCCACAATTTCCAGAGGCAAGTCAGTCTGCTGATTAATTATTCTAACTGTCAGGAAATTTCTCCTTAGTTCTAGGTTGTTTCTCTCCTTGATTAATTTCCACCCAGTGCTTCTTGTCCTACTTTCAGATGCTTTGGAGAATAGGTTGATCCCCTCTTCTTTATGACAACTCCTTAGATCAGGGGTTCCCAACCAGGGGTGCTCGCATCCCCTGGTGATGCAAGACGATATTCCATGGAGTGTGAAAATTTGGGTTTTCAAAATTATAGTGTATATGCATAATTTCTTGCCTTTATTTCAAACTTTTGTAAGGGGTGCGAGATTATATCAGAAGTGTTCTAGGGGTGCAGGGTATAGATATTGCCTTAGATATTGGAACACTGCTATCATGTCACTCCTAGTCCACTCCTAGATACTTTTATACCAGTACAAAATGTATGGGAAACAAACAAGAAGATCTGAAAATCCTAGCCCAGGAATATAAATATGATGTCATAGATATTACTGAACATGGTGGAATGATACACAGTGCTGGAAGGCTACAACTTATATATATTAAAAATAGGCTTAATGAAAAGGGAGGGGTATTTCATTGCAGAGGAGGAAAATATGTAAATTGATAGTTCTTAACATGGCAGCCCTCTTGAGTGACAGAAGTAAATGGAAAGAGAAATAAAATTGACACACTTGTGTGAGTTTAATATAAGTCTACAGGACAAGCTGAATAGGAGAATGAAGAGCATCAAAAAAGCAAAGAGTCTGGACCACAGAAAACAATTATCCTGCTCTTCTCTGTCATGGTCAGGCCTTGCTTGAGTATTGCATTCAGTTCTGCACAGTTTAAAACAAATCATTGATAAGCCCAGAAAAAGACTACCAAGATGATGAAAGGACTAGAAACCAAGTTGTATCAGGAACAGTTAAATGACTTAAGTATGTTTAGTGTGCAGTAGAGAAGGATGAGGGGTAACATGATAGCTGTCTTCAATTTTCCAAAAAACTCACATTGTAGAAGATTTATTCTTATTTGTTCCAGAGGACCCACCCCACTTTGCATCTTAAGAAGACAGAACTCTTGGAATATTTCTTCCAACAGGCATCCTTTATTAAGAGAAAATGGTTGCAGGCATTCTAGACAAGACCCGGGGCCCAAGCCCTACGGTTCAAGGTTTTAAGGGGTCCCCAGCAGCCCCACCCCACCCCACCCCACCATCTTTCCAGCGACAATCCTAGGTGTTACATTTCCACCCCCTTTTTCCTCATTGCCGGTGAAAGGGAGATTTGAGAGAGGAGCAGATCAAAGCTGATGGCCCCATTCTTATGCTTTAGTCCTTTTGGTGAGATCCACATTCAATCCCCTTTGAAGCTGTATCGAAGGAAGTGAGGGCCATAAAACCCTTTTGTTCACCCCCCTTCCCCTTCATCGTATGACAGAATCCAGAGAGGGCAGAAATGGCGTTTTCCATAGTCGATAACTAGAGATGAAATATAATTGGATTCTGACATCCTGCCCCCTTAAAAATAAGATAGATCCACCTGAAAGAAAACAAAACAGGTATACAAGTTAGTCAGGCTTGTTAGGATACTCTGTGTGAAACTTCTTTAATAGCTTCGGGGATCTGACATGACGTTTATGGACCCACTCGTTTTGTGAGGCAGGGAGGCATTTCCATGCAACTAGGTACTGAGTTGCTCCATGATATCTCCTAGAGTTTAGGATTTTCTTTATTTCAAAGTGTTGTTCGCCCTCCACCATGATTGGAGGTGGTGGTGGGGGGATTTTTGGCCGTAACGATGACTGATGCTCTCTTTTCAGAAAGCTGCAATGAAAAATTGGGTGTATTTGCCTGAGATTTTTGGGTAATTCTAATTCTACTGTTAATGGGTTTATGATTCTTTTAATTGGAAAAGGCCTTATATATTTTGGTCCAAGTTTTTTACAGGGTTGTAGGGACTTTTAGGTATTTTGTAGATAAGTACACCATTTCTCCTATAATGAATGGTGTAGGCTCAACCCTTTTTTTATTGGCTTGTGCTTTGTATGCCTGCCTAGCTTCATCTAGGGCTTTTCTAACTATTGGCCAGGTGTTTTGTAATTGTTACATCCATTCTTTCAGTGATGGGATTGCCGGTTCGTTTGGGGTTAATTCTGGCATGGGGTTGAAACTTTGACCGGTGGCTATTTGAAAATGTGCTGGAGTGGACTGCATTATTGTAGGCAACTTCTGCGAAAGGGAGTAGGTCCGTCCAATTTGTTTGCTGAAAATTAATAAAACATCTTAAATATTGCTCAAGTGCTGAGTGACACTGTTCCGTTTGTCCGTCCGATTGAGTGTGGTGGCTAGATGTCAGTCCCTGAGTAGTCCCTAAGAGGGATAAAAATTCATTCCAAAATGCAGATGTGAATTGCACCCCCCTATCAGAGATGATGCATTGGGGTGCCCCATGCAATCTGTAAATATGCTGGACGAAAAGTTTTGCTAAGGCTTTTGCGGTGGGAATCTTTTGGCAAGGGATAAAGTGCACCTGTTTAGAAAACAAGTCCATGACCATCCAGATAACAGTATTCCCATTGCTTTCTGGTAATTCCATTATAAAATCCATGGCTATTTCCCTCCAGGGGGCGGAGAGATTTGCCACTGTTTGTAACAGTCCAAGCGATTTTCCTTGGAACCTCTTTGCAGTTGCACACTTTGGGCAGCTGGCCACGTAACTTTCTATGTCCTTTTTAATGGATGGCCACCAAAATTTCCGTTTAATTAAGTGTAATGTTTTTACAAATCCAAAATGCCCTGCTGATTTTGTGTCGTGGCAAAGCTGCATGAATGTGATTCTTTGGGTTGTTGGTATATATAACTTTTCCCCCACCCAAGGCAGCCCGTCTCTCATTGTGCACACATTTTTGTTTTGGTGGAACCATTAATCTGTTTCCAAACTTTTCCGGAATTCAATTCTGGTTTGGCTGCCCAGCTGTGGTTTTAATTTAACTTGGGCTCTGGTGGTTACTGGCGCTGCCAGTTGTGATTCTACCATCATTGGTTTAGAGTCGGTGGCTTGTGTGCTGTTATATTGGGGCATGTGAGACAGTGCATCTGCCTGGAAGTTCTTTTTCCCTGGCAAATGCTTGAGCGTAAATTGGAACTGGTGAAAATGCTGGGACCAGCGGGCGTGCTTGGGGTTGAGCTTCCTGGGTGTTTTCAGGGCTTCCAAATTTTTATGGTCAGTCCACACCTGGAAGGGGATTTTGTTGCCTTCAAGGAACTGGCGCCATGTGAGTAGTGACCAATGTATCCCGTATGCCTCTTTCTCCCATATGGGCCAGCGCTGTTCTGTTTCCATGAGTTTCTTGGATGTATATGCACAGGGTTGCAATACCCCTTCATCGTTTTCTTGTAATAGTAAAGATCCCACTGCCACATCACTTGCATCTGCCTGTATTACGAAGGGCTTATCCATGTCTGGGTGCCTCAGTACTGGTTCTGCAGAAAAAAAGTCTCTTTAATCTCTCAAACGCTGCTTGCCACTCCGTTGTCCAGGTTAGTGGCTGGCTAGGTTTTACTGAGGATGCTCCCTTCATTTTTAGTAAGTTCGTGAGGGGCAGGGCTATCTGGGCAAATGAGGGGATGAATTGGCGGTAAAAATTTGCGAAGCCCAGGAAACATTGCAGTTGCTTTCTTGTGCGGGGTGGTGCCCATTCTAATACTGCTCTGACCTTCTCTGGCTCCATTTCAATGCCCTGTGGGGATATGTGATAACCTAGGTAGTCTATTCTTTCGTGGTGGAATTCACATTTTGAGAGTTTGGCATATAGGTGGGTGGCTCGCAGTTTCTTTAAAACCGCTCTGACTAGGTTGACATGTTCTTCTTTTGATTCAGTGAAGATAAGAATGTCGTCTAAGTAAACCAGGACCCCTTTAAATAGGTGCTCCCTTAGAATGTCATTGACTAATTGCATAAATACTGCAGGGCCCCCTTGTAATCCAAATGGCAAGACTTTGAATGGGTAGCACCCCATGGGGCAGTTAAATGCGGTCTTCCATTCATCCCCTTCCTTAATTCTCACGCAATAGTAAGCTTCCCTTAGGTCTAGTTTAGAAAAAAAATCCCTTTCGAGAGGTGTGACAACATGTCCTTCATGAGGGGCAGAGGGTATAGGTTGCTTTCACTGATTGTATTCAGGGACCTATAATCCACGCATAAGTGTAAAGAGCTGTCCTTCTTCTCTTTAAAGAGGACCGGGGCAGCCACTTTCATGGCCGTTCTTTTGGCTTAGCTGGAGACTTCCTGGATTTGCTGGCTGGTGATCTGTCTGGGTTGTGCCGGGGGGCTTTTGAGCGGCATTCTACAGCTCGATGCCCTTCTCTTCCGCACTTGAAACACCCCATTTGCTTCTTGGCCATATCCGATGGGTTCACTGGTTCGTGTGTCAACTCAGGCGGTGAGCGGCTCCATTGTTTTCCTCGGCAGTGACTTTTCAATACGTCGATCTCTGCTTCCTCTGCCGTCCAGGGCAGATTGCACGATCCGGATACGGGCTTTGTCACTGGGGATGTGCCGCCCATATTCCTCCATGTAGCTGAGGACTTGGGTTAGGAAAAACCCCAAGCGTGTTGGCTCCCCCTTGAATTTCACATCCAGCGGTGGGAGTCTTTGAATGGACCGGTGCCTTCGTTGTCGGTGGTAGTGTCTTCCATCCAGATCACCATCTGTGGGTTGGTGGAGAGTGGGGACTACTCGATCAGCAGATGTCCCTGGGGCTGCAGGTTCCACTTCCCCCTTGGTGTCTCTCCCTTTGCAGCTCCAGGAGCTGGGGCAGCCGTAGGGCTCAGAATTCTCCTCTCCTAGGGAGCTGAGAGTTCTCTTCATCAGGTCGATAGCTTTCTCAAGGATCCAGTCCGAGTACGGTGCCCAGCTCCCTTCCTTTTCACTTGTGTGCAGGGATTTCTCCATCTCCTGCTTCCATTCTGGTTGGTTGGTCCCCCGTCTCAGGGTCACCTTTCTTGATTTTTTTTCCCATTCGCCTTTCTTTCCAATGCCCATTGACCACTGAGGTTTGTGTCACATGTCTGCACCACCTCTTCTCCTGAGGAATCTGACCTCTCAGATCCCAACATCTGGCAGGGTTTCAGTTGGGGCAGTGGTTCCCTTTCTGGGGAGTTTCCTCCCTTCCTTGCTCCACCGTCTGACATGGTAATTTTTGCAAAGTCCCCCGGCAAGGTTCTCCCTTCCAGATGGACTAATTCTGCAGGTCCTGTCTAATGTAAGGATCTACCCTACTTTGCATCTTAAGAAGACAAAACTCTTGGAATATTTCTTCCAAAAGGCATCTTTATTAAGAGAAAATGGTTGCAGGCATTCTAGACAAGACCTGCGGCCCAAGCCCTACGGTTCAAGGTTTTAAGGGGTCCCCAGCAACCCTACCCCACTATCTTTCCAGTAACAATCCTAGGCGTTACATTTCCGCCCCGTTTCTCTTCACTGCCGGTGGAAGGGAGACTTCAGAGAGGAGCAGATCAAAACTTATGGCCCCATTCTTTTTTTTTTAATATAAAATTATTTTATTAAAACAATCAACATTGGACATAAAAGCATATTGTGCAGCAATCATCATGGCACCTGATATACAATACTAAGTGTTAGTCATTGAAAACGTCTGATTTAGTAAGCCTTTTTCCACCCTTCGCGTCTAGCCTCAACTATACTCCTGTTACACTTTGTTTGATTGGTGTTTCTCTTATCTGGTTCCATATTAATGTGATCAACATTAAACTTATGCTTTAGTCCTTTTGGTGAGATCCACATTCAATCCCCTTTGAAGCTGTATCGAAGGAAGTTAGGGCCATAAAACCCCTTTGTTCACCCCCCTTCCCCTTCATCGTATGACAGAATCCAGAGAGGGCAGAAATGGGGTTTTCCATGGTCGATAACTAGAGATGAAATATAATTGGATTCTGACAGATGAGGGATAACATGATAGCTGTCTTCAATTTTCCAAAAAACTCACATTGTAGAAGATTTATTCTTATTTGTTCCAGAGGGTAAAATTAGAGCTAACTGGATTGAACTTCAAGGATACAGATACAGATTAGACATTAGGAAAAACATATTGACGGTAAGCACTGTCAATCAGTGAAAACTTTTACTTATTAACTGGTTTCTTCCCCTTCCCTGGAGATTTCCAAACAGGGGCTGGACAATCATTTGTTGGATAAGATGTAGCGAATCCTGCAGTGTGCAAAGTGTTTCACTGATGGTCTCTTAGGTCCTTTCCAACTGTATGATTTTACCCTCTGAGAGAATATTTTCTATAACCTTCACATAAAAATATACAGTTCACTTTGAATTGTTTTATATTCAAGCAATGTACCATTAATAAAAATCTTCATTTTACATTTTAGCACATGTATTATACATGTATATATTCTCCCATCCTAAAACATATTTAAACTCAAGCTAGGCACACTATAATTATCACATTATGTTGCACTGAAACTGAAACTTAGGGAACAATTTTTTAAAGCTATGAAATTTGAAACTAAAAAAAAGAAGTCATAATGCTATACCTGGTTTGACCTTACTTTGGTACATGCTGGCTGCCTTTAAAAATTGCCTAACAAATATAGTTTTTGATCTTAATGGACCTCTTGTAATGTTCTCATAATCTCCTTCTCTTTTTAAAATTTATTTTATTGCTCTCAGCTTTGTGACCTCCCCCTTGACTTGCAATATTTCTTTGAGTCTATTTATTTATTTTTTAAATTACTTTTTCTCCAGGAACCAAAACTTCCTAAACAAGAAATATAATTCTAGTTAAACTTATGTAATAAAATCAAATAAATACAAAACTAGGCAGGAACAAGGCTGTTCTCCAAACCTAAAACAATATGAAGAATATAGGATTAGAATGCATTTAAATATTATTTAAAAGCCTGGGAAAACATCTGCTGTCAAAAGGATGCTAATATGGGTACCAGCAGACCAGAACTCACTATTTTAATAAACAGGGTGTTCACTACAGGAAATATTCCCTTCTCTTGCTCAGAACTACCTCAATGACTTTTATGGGAGGACCTTGGGGAGGGTCTCATTTTAAGATCTTAAGGTCCAGGTAGGTGCATACAGGAAAAGGTGCTCCTTTAGGTAATCTGCTCTGAAGCTGTGAGGGTTTCAGTAGACCAGCAGCTAGACTGCATGGCAAAGTACCAGCATAATATAAGGAGCCCTGATAGTGCACTGATTAGAATGCAGTATTGCAAGCAAGCTCTGCCCACAGCCTAGAGTTTGATCCTGATGGGCTCAAGGTTGATTCAGCCTTCCATACTTCCTAGGTCAGTAAAATGAGGACACAGATTGTTGGGGGCAATTTGCTGACATTGTAAAGCATCCAGAGAGTGCTGTGAAACAGGGGTCCTCTACCCCCAGTCCACGGACCGGTACCGGGCCGCAGCACACTAGCAACTGGGCCACGCAAACAAGTGAAGTCCCATCTGCTGGATGCAGGCAGCACATAAAACCACATCCCTTCTGGTCTGCAGAAAAATGGTTCTCCACAGAACTGGTCCCTGGTGCCCAAAAGGTTGGGGGCCTCTGCTATAAAACACTGGGGGGTGGTATATAACCATAAGTACTGTAGCAATTGCTATAATATGATTATATGATCTGATCTCAGTAAGCTTTATTTTGAACCAAGTAAAGATTACAGTCTTCCAAGGCAGTCTTCCAGGGGGAAGTTACTGGAGTATGAAAAATTGTGGTGAGGTTGTCTCTGTCCAGGAAAGGGTACAGTTGATAAATGAACTGGAATTAATGAAAGACATTCAGTACCGACAAGGCCAACTGGGTCTCTAGTGACATTGTGCAATGGACTGTGAAAATAATCTTGAAGAAACAGCAATAAGAACCCCAACCAAGACAATGGTCAGATTAAAAAAAAAAATCAAAGTCCAAAGCAGAAATGTGAGGTGCTTGCAAAGAATCAGTTACTATAACCATTTAATAATTCATATTCTGGTCTTCTTCAAAGGGCTGACATAGGGATGGATCACTCAAAACTATGTACCTGTTGAGATTAAAGAAGATGATCTTGATAGAAATATGCAAGAGGTTCTTCTCTAGGCAAAGGAGGATGAAACAGCCTCAGATAGGGTTTCCTTGATTCACTTGGGTAGAAAGAGGACAAACTTTCACCCTCATCCTACATCGGATTAGAGCTACAGATATTCGCCACTATTACTTATTATAGTGCATACGCTTCTTCACCAAAAAGCTAATCTTTTTTGAAATCTGACCATTTGAAGTTACAACTTGGCACTGAAAAAAGTGACTTATGATCATTTTTCACACCTATGACTGTTGCAGCATCATCCCCATGGTCATGTGATCAAAATTCAGACACTTGGTGACTGACTCATATTTATGATGGTTGCACTGTCCCAGGGTCATGTGATCATTTTTGCAACCTTCTGACAAGCAAAGTCAATGGGGAAAAGAGGTTTTTCAGCGGACCGGAGGGTGCGTGGTTTTGTGTGCTGCCTGCATCTTGTGGATGGGGCTTTGCTTGTTTGTGCGGCCTGGTTGCTGGCATGCTGCAGCCTGGTCCATGGCCCGGGGGCTTGGTTCTCTAAGCAGGTCTGGCCTCTCCTGTGATCTTCCAGCCATTTCACATGATGCTTTTTTTTGTACTTAGCTTCTAAGCAGGAGAGGTGTGTTTTGAATGTTTTACAAATTGGCCGAAAAGCTGTGAAGCCAGGAAGAAGAAAAACAACTATTTCCGCAAAGATGTCTTGTTAGCAATCCCAGGAAAGGAGCTTTGATCCCCAAAATATCACTTTGTTCACATATCAGAAAAAGAGGCAATCAAAGCAAAAACGGCCAGCATGAATACAGCATGAACATTATACGCCAAAAGAAAAATGCTCTTTTATGAAAGTTCTGGCACCATATAAAAAAGGATTACCTGTAAAACATTGTGTTATTTTCTTTTCTTTGTTCATTATTATTACATCAGCAGTATTTCATCTGAGACCTGGTTTATAAGAACATATAGAACCCATCCAAGTTATGGTGGAAGGATACCTAACCTGGTTCCTATCAAGCTCCTTATTTCCAAGAATATATCTGGGCTCCAAATTAGATACATATAAAAACAGAAATAGTTGTGGGCTATGTCAGTTTATCCCCTATGCCCCTCCTCCTATCAAAGGTAAATTAGAGTGTTATTGAAGAGAGTATGCTGAGAAATTCATGAAGGTGATGGGTAACAATCTCATGTTTCAATAAATGGTTATTACATGGCTAGCTATGGATAACATTTCAGTTATTCCATGGCAGCTTCTCAAAATGTCAGATCATATTCATCAGCTAAGATGCTCTGAAGTCTCTGATTAGAAAGGAACATGATGGTTCTCTCTGTAATAGCATCTACAGCACGGGTGTCAAACTCGCCATGTCAAGTGAAATGTTGCGACATATTGCAACTTTTATTGCATTGGCGGAGCTGGGGTAGGTGCAGCCTCTGAATGATGCAACCGGCCCACGGGCCGGCAGTTTAATATCCCTGATCTAAAGGTTGAGCCCAACATTTCTGTTGTCAAGTGATGCAGTTCTTAAGTGAGTTTTGCCCCATTTTATAGTCTTTCTTGCCAATGTTGAGAGATTTCCCTGGCAATGTTCAAGGACTAAGAATAGCAGAAGGGCATGCATATACAATATATTAAAAAAAGATCTGAATGTATAAATTTGGCTAATAAAGAAAAAAGAAGCTTCAGAATACTGTTTTATATTATTTAATGCTGTTTAAGCACATAAAGATTTTTTTAAGTTTCCCACTTTCTAAAATGCCCAATCCCCTGTTATATTAATTATGTTAAATTTCTTGTCTTCTATAGTAAAAGGCAAGAAACTTAACATATAGATAGATATTCACTGAAATACAAATACTGTATACATTTATTTCCCCTGGAAGAACTAGTAATTCTACGGGAATGAAAGGTACAGTATTATTTGTTAATGTTATTTTTTAAAAAATAATTTCAATCAATCACTTCATCTTAAGTATCATTTGTAGCATATCATTTAGGAACTAAAAAAAATTACAAGGACAAACCCTTGTAACAAAAATATAAAATGAAATGCGAGAAGTTTTTGTTGTCCTCGTAAAAAAAAATGATCTTAATTGCTTTGAAGTTCATTGTATTTAGCCAAATGTTTGATGTTCCTGCAAGATGTATTATGTAATATTTTGGTTCATGATTGTTATGATTTAAAGTCAAATGGAACACTTGTAAATGTTGTTTACAATACATCCTGTCTCATTATTTCTTTGAAGTTTACTCTTTATCCTTAAAGCATATTTTATAGTAGAAAATTATAACGTATGAGCTCCTTTACACAAAATTATATGAATGATCCATCTAGTAATTCAATAGGACTTACAATTACTATTCTCCAGAGTTTCATATATTGGACTTAGGACCTCTGGCATACAAACAATGTCACATTGAAATTAAGGCCTTTTCCATTAAAGTATTCCCCATTAACTGCATTATGTGTTTATAATGGGCAACAGTCAATAAGGGAGACAATCCAATTCTTCTGTAATGAATATATAAGAAAAAACCCAAGTTTTTATTACATTTCGTTTCTGCTATAAACTGGAAGGTAAATAGAAATTTGCAAATTAGTTTGGTCTAAAAGTTATATAGCCAAAAGGAAAAGAAGCAAAAATGGTTTATTTTCTGTAGGGAAGGTAAATTAAAAAGAAAAAAAGTGCAATCTTTCTATTTTTGTGTAAAAATAGAATAACCTATAAAATACCATTCTTTGCTTTATTACTTTAGCTCATTGAGTTTGATAATTGGGTTGAAGCAAGTAGATCTTCATAAATCAGAGTGTCACACACATTATCATTTCAATTTATAATTCATTCTTATTTAATTCTAAGAATGATTGTTTAAGATTATCAAAAATTGCCAGATACCTTATGTCAGTGGTTCTCAACCTTTTCTTCACCATAGACCCCCTTTAAATACTTTTGTGAATTTCAACAACTAATACAATGGACCATGGCCATGGCTATGGCCCCCCAAGACTTAGCTCAATATTTAAAGCATAACATTTCTTCAAGCTTTTGTGGACCATTTGTGATGACATTGTGCCCCCCCAATGCTAGGACAACTATCTGTCCTGTTTTGACTTTCCCCAGTAGATGATATTGAACACTAACCCCTGTCCAAAAAACAAAAGCTGCGGAGTTGGGAAGATATGCCTCAAAAGTCTTGAGATCATTGGAAAATGTAAGGCTGTATAACTTTCATTTTCAATGTTGACAGAAATAGAAATTGAAAATTCTATTGGTATATGTTATTAAGTCTTAGATCTATTCAATCCTAGGTCCTTCTGACTTTGCTTATTAGTTGTTGAAATTAGCAACTAATCCAAATAAGCTTTGGTGCTGACATAGCTTGTTTACCCTTCATTTCTTTGGGAGGAAAAATATAAATAAAAACATACTGTAAGCACTGAACTGCTAAGAAGCAGGAAAAATAAAGGCACTCTCCCCCATGAAAATTGCTGGAACAACTAGTTTTCAGAAATTATGGTGTCTCTTCCATAGCTTTCTACCTCATTGTTAAGAACTGCAATGTTTAATTCTTGTTTTTCATTTAAATAATGATTTTTTTCCTGGAATAATCCTAAGAAACTTTTAACATTGAACTTATATCCCCATTTTCTGGAATGCTCATATATTTAATAAAAATAAAATGAATATATTTTATTCATTTTATATTTTATATATTGCTCATGATATTCCATATTATATCAATATTATAGGATGACATATGTCCTGAGATTTGAAGAGGGTGGACCTTATTCCTATCTTGTTGATTCAAGATTATATAGCAGGTTACAAACCCCCTATGTTTAGCATAGCAGATATAATCAAATAAAAGGTTAATTTTATTTGTTAATTTTATTTTATTTAATTTTTCAGGAAAAGAACAATAGATATCATATCCAATTTTTGGGAAGGAAGGAAGGATAGAAGGAAAGATAAATTAACTTACTTTTGGATGGCACTGGCAAATTAGAACGGACTACTATCAATGAATCTGCTTGTACCCGAAGCAAATATTTTTTTGCAGTTTCATAATCCAGAGATTTTTGAATGGAGATAACTCCTGTTCTATTGTTAATGGTAAACACCCCTAGAATGCAGAAAAGAAGGTGTTATAGACATTTTAGGCATGGATAAAATAGCTTCTTTAAAATTGTGCTATATATCTGAAAAAGAATATGTTAAATTTACTTTTTTCCATTTTGGATTTTTTACTTTCACCCTCCACCCCCTCTTCTTTAAAAATATACTCTACTGAGACCAAATGCAAAGCCACTTTAACTTACCATCTTCATTTCCTGAAACAATGGAATAGACAATTGTTTGATTCAAGGCAGCAGCTGTTACCACAACCACTTTGGTTCCTTTAGCAGCACCTTCATGCACAGGTGGGGGCCTACAGAATTAATTGAAATAGATTGTTATTTATTTTGGTCACATTGTCAATATTCTCCTGATATATTCAATATATCTATGAAACTGAAGTTGAAATTGAAAGTTACATGTAAACCAATCAAAGGAGTGAGAATAAAGCATCAACATTTGCAGAAATTAACACAGACAGTGTGAATGGCAAATAAGTGGAATACATTTTCAGTAGTTTAATAAGTAGTATAGTCCTATTCAACTTTAAAAGCCAAAATCCATCTAATCTAGCAGGCTATTTTTCACTATCCGGTCTGCTGACTCTGAAAAGTGCACAAGTAGGAAGACACAATACATTCAGTCTTTCATAATTGTTGCTATTTTCCTAGGATCATTAGATCTCTGATTATGGAAACATCAAATAATAACAATAAAGTCTATTTTCATGGCACCCCAAGAATGTCAATGTCTCTCAAATTTTCATGGGGTAGAGCACTGCAAGCAAAGGTGCTGTCATAGAGAGGTTGCATTCATAAATGCAAGATGGGCAACAGAGAAGGTAGTCGAACAACATTCTTATCACAGATTGTTTAGGGGTTTGATGTCACAAGCAGAACCTGAAACCTAATTAATAGCACTGTAGTTTCTTTAATTGCATTTGGCAATTTGCTTATGCTGAGTTTAAATACTACTACTACTACTACTACTACTACTACTAATAATAATAATAATAATAATAATAATAATAATAATATGAGGTAGTCCAGATTAAGAAACAGATGCCAGGTGATCTAAAACTACTTTTATTTACATCTTGCAAATCTAAGTGTGTTACTCCTTAATTTATAGCTTCAGTTGAATTTGAATTCAGGGACTATCTGATCCCTTCCTCATCAGGACTTCTGCAATGTTTATCTGTTTGTTGTCTTGGTAACAGATCTTCTCTGTCTCCATCAAAGTCATCCTCTTTATTCTCTACTGAAGTAGAGCTGAGCATCAATTTACTGATGATACCAAAACTTTTCATGACCAACTCCAGGATGTTCAGATAGCTATTGAACAACCGTTGCTATGAGGCATCTCATGGCATAGCCACCATTGTGCAGAGGAACAACTGCTATTTTCTGTGTCTATCCCTGTAAATAGAAGTGAAAATTGCAGCTCACAGTTTAGAAAGATATTGTGCTTGACAATTGCAAAAGCAGCTGAAAGATTGGGCAGGATAAATAGAGCCACATTTACTTTTTTTCCTATTTTCCAGCAAAACCTATCTTCAGTCTGATTCTGTTCCAAAATTAGGCCCAAATTAAGCTACTGAGACTGTTAGTATGATAGTGACAATGACGATAGTTGAAAATGACAATAGTTGCATATATTTTATTCTCTCAAAACTTTTGCCCTGAAATGTTTGTTTTTTATGACATGAAATAGTTGATGAAATCTTTGGATCCATAGAAGATTTCAGAAGGTGGGAACTACTGATTTTTTTTAAAGCCCAACAGTACATTTATGCAAAAAGATGCTCACCACTCTGGTTAACTCAAATAAGCTGAGATGGTCAAGAATAAAACTGCTGTTGACTCAAAAAAAGGAATCTCATTAAATTATAGCAGATGAAGCTCCAAACATCTCAGTGTCATCTGTGTCAAAAGTCAGCATGAAGATGAACTCCTCCCTCCATCAAATTCCTCTTGTATTTCTATAATGGTAGTTGAAGCTTCAACATCATCATTATAACTTCTTAATCATCCTGAACAGCTGTGCTAGCTACCTATTAAGATTCAATCTCAAAAGTATATTATCTTAGAAACCTTCTTATTCTTGCAGGGGGATTTATGCTAGATCAAACTTCACCTTGTAATTGTGTGATCATGCTGGGGGAAAGGTAAATTGATCATCCTGTTCCTATGTGAATATTTGATGATAGCCTCTGTAAACTCAATGCTGCATGGAGATCATACAATACCACACTAAGCTTCCTAATGAAGATAGCATCTTCAATATAAATGATGACTTGTATCCCAGGACACAATAATTGAATTCTCCAACCATCTGAGACTAAATCTATCAGCATGGCCAGGGAAGTTATTACAATATATCCACTTACAGTCTATGTGTCAAAACCCATTCCTATTTCATTTCTATCTATCCCCTCTGACTTAAAAACAAATCTCACCTTTCCCTGGGTTCTGCCATACTCCCAAGGGGGAGGGGGATGTGCCTGTGGAGTTATTGCTTTCCCTTCCTCTATTCGCTACAATGTAACCTTTTGCTTCGATTGCCTCTCAGAGGAAGGTGTGAAGAAGCTGCTGACCATCGCTGTGTGAACTGGAGATGGGCCGATGTTATTTCCCTTTTTCCCATGATGGACTTAATACCTGGGGATTGGCCCATACCAGACAGGCGGACTATGGGGTGGAATCTAATTTGGGGATACCTTAATCTATTACTCTGCACAGGAAATCTCAGATCCTGTCTATTATGCTTGCTATCAACTACTCTTAATAAAAGTTCCTGTTGGAAGAAATTGTCTCCAAGAGTTCTGCTTTCTTAAGATGTGGGGTTGAAGTAGGTCCTTACATTAGACAGGATCTGCAGTAATAGTGAACTAGGAAGGAAGACTCTTATGGGGGGACTTTGCAAAATCTACAATGTCGGACAACGGGGCAGGAAGGAAGAACCCAGCATGAAAGGGGAGCCCCCCCTCCAGCAGGGACCCTGCCAGCTGTCGGGATCTGAGACGTCATACTCCTTAGAAGAAGAAGTGGTGGAAACATGCAACCACAAACCTCGGTGGTCGATGAGTGTTGGCAAGAAAAACGAGTGGGAAAAGAAATTGAGGAAGATGACCCTGAGACCGAGCAGCCACCAATCTGGATGGAAGCAAGAGATGAAGAAATACCTGCACCTTAGCTAAGAGGAAGGAGGTCGTCCACAGCACTCGAATTGGATCCTAGAGAAAGCTATTGACCTGATGAAAGGAACCCTTGGCTCTCTTGGGGAGGAGAAATCTGAACCCCGCGGCCGCACCAATACCTTGGGCTGCAGCCGGAGAGACACTGAGGGGGAATCAGAAACTGCAGTCCCAGGGACGTCGGCTGAGACAGCGGCTACTGCTTTGGCAGCCCCCACTGCCCACTGACCTGCAGATAGTGATCAGGATGGGAGACAACACTCTCGGCGGTGAAGGCAATGATCCATCCAAAGATTCCCGCTGCTGGATGCGAAATTCAGGGGGGAGTCGCAATGCTTGGGGTTGTTCCTAACCCAAGTCCTTAGCTATGTGGAAGAATACAGACGAGACATCGCCAGCGACAAAGCCCATATCCGTATCGTGCAATCCACTCTGGATGGGGTGGCCACAGACTGGATAGTAAACCTGCATGATTCCAATGCGCCAGAGCTCTATGATTTCAACCACTTCATGTCCTCTCTGGGAAGGTGATTCGAGGACCACCTGGCTGATTGAAAGGCCCATGAGAGAATCATAATGGTGAGGCAGGGCAGACGCCCAGTAGCCGAATATACACAAGAATTCCAGGCCATCGTCAACAAGCTGAACTGGCCAGAAGACATCCTTCTTAGCCACTTCAAAGATGGCCTAAACTACGACCTGTATTTATTTATTTATTTATTTGTTCGGGCTTGTATGCCACTCCTCTCCGGAGACTCGGAGCGGCTAACAACATATGTATAAACAACAAATTACAATAAAAATCCCAAACAAAAAATATCTAAAAATACAATAAAACACCCACTCATATTCAACAGTCAACCACAGTCATCCCCAGGCCTGCCGGCAAAGATGAGTTTTAAGATTTTTTCAGAAGGCCGGGAGAGTCGGAGAAACGCGGACTTGGTTCCAGAGGGCGGGTGCCACAACAGAGAAAGCCCTCCCCCTAGGGCCCGCCAGATGACATTGTTTCGCTGACAGGACCCGGAGGAGGCCAACCCTGTGTGCTCTCACCAGTCGTAGGGAACTATGTGGCATGGTCCCATGCCATGAAGGGCTTTATAGGTAATAACCAACACTTTGAATTGCACTCGGAGACCAATAGGCAACCAATTAAGCATGCGGAGAGTTGGTGAAATGTGGGTACAGCACGGAAGGCCCACAACTGCTCGCGCAGCTGCATTTTGCACTAATTGTAGTCTCCAAACACTCTTCAAGGGTAGCCCCATGTAGAGAGCATTGCAGTAGTCGATCCTCGAGGTGACAAGGGCATGTGTGACTGTGAGGAGAGACTCCCGATCCAAATAAGGATGCAACTGGTGCACCAGGTGAACCTCGGCAAATGCCCCCCTCGCCACAGCTGACAAATGATGATCCAATGTCAGCTGTGGGTCGAGGAGGACTCCCAAGTTGCAGAACTTCTCCGAGGGGTTTATAGATTCACCCCCCAGGGTAATGGAAGGACAGATTTAAGTGTCCTTGGGAGGCATCACCCACAGCCACTCTGTCTTGTCAGGGTTGAGCCTTAATCTGTTAACGCCCATCCAGACCCTCACAGCCTCCAGACACCGGCACATCACCTCAACCGCTTCACTGATATGGCCAGGAGTGGAAATGTACAGCTGAGTATCATCAGCGTACTGATGGTATCTCACTCCGTGCCGGTGGATGATCTCACCCAGTGGCTTCATGTAAATATTAAAAAGTAGGGGGGAGAGAACCGACCCCTGAGGCACCCCACATGGGAGTAACCTAGAGGTGGACCTCTGACCCCCCACAAACACCGACTGTGAACGACCAGTGAGATAGGAGGAGAACCACCGTAACACAGTGCCCCCCACTCCCAATCCCTCCAGCTGGCGCAGAAGGATACCATGGTCGATGGTATCGAACGCCGCTGAGAGGTCAAGAAGCACCAGGAAAGAGGACTGGCCTCTATCCCGGGCCCACCAGAGATCATCCATCAGAGTGACCAACACAGTTTTGGTGGAGTAGCCGGGCCTGAACCCAGACTGCAGAGGGTCCAGATAATCGGCTTCCTCCAGAGACCACTGGAGCTGGAGTGCCATCACCTTCTCAACAACCTTCCCCACAAAGGGGAGGTTGGAGACCGGACAATAGTTGGTCAAAATTGCTGGATCCAGGGAAGGCTTCTTGAGGAGGGGGCGCACAAGTGCCTCCTTTAAAGGAGCTGGAAAGGACCCCTCCCTCAAAGAAGCGTTGACAATCTCCTGGATCCAGGTACGTGTCAACACCCTACTGGCAGAAACCAGCCAGGAGGGACACGGGTCCAACAAACAGGTGGCGGAACTTACAGCTCCAATGGCCCTGTCCACTTCCTCAGGCGTAACAGCCTCAAACTCGCCCCAGATGACTGGACAAGAACATGCCCCTGTCCCCTCGGCTGAATCATTATCAGTCAACTCTGCTGCACAATTGGAGTCTAGGTCAGCCCGGATCTCAGCTACTTTGTCTGCGAAACAGTTGTTAAAGTCCTCGGCACTATCCTGCAAGGGAGGCCCCAGACCCCTCGGGTTGAGGGGGGACTGGGTCACCCTAAACAGGGCAGCCGGACGAGATTCCACAGATGCGATCAAAGCAGAAAGATACAAAGATCTTGCCACCTTAATCGCCTTCAGATAGGCTCTGGTTCGATCTGGTTCAATCTGGTTTGAACAGATCCGGACTTACTTCGTCTCCATCGCTTCTCTAGACGTCTCTTATGGTGCTTCATCCCCCTGAGCTCCTCGGTGAACCAAGGAGACCTCCTGGGGCCAGCACCGTGGAGAGGTCCCAAAGGCGCAATCCGGTCAATAGCCCCCTTCGCGGCCGTATTCCATGCCGCTACCAGGGACTCCGCTGAATTGTGAATGAGGGAGCTTGGTAATTCCCCAAGCGCCATCTGAAAACCAATAGGATCCATCAGGCATCTGGGGCGGAACCACCTAATCGGTTCCGCCTCCCTGCGGGGAAGAATTGGGGCTGTAAAATTCAGTCGAAGCAGGAAATGATCGGTCCATGACAAAGGCAAAGTATCTAAGCCCCTTAAAACCAGATCATTACCCAACTGCTCCGAAAGGAAGATCATATCCGGGGCGTGTCCACCCTCATGCGTCGGACCCTGCACTACTTGGGTCAGGTCCATGGTTGTCATGGCGACCATGATCTCCTGTGCCAACCCTGAGGATTCGCCAAGCGACGGCAGATTAAAGTCCCCCAAAACCATAAGCCTGGGGATCTCCACCGCCAGCCCAGCAATCTCCTCGAGTAGCACAGGCAGGGCTGATGTCACGCAGCTGGGAGGCAGGTACGTAAGCAATAAGCCCACCTGGACCCCTAGGTCTAGCATCATAAAGATGGACTCGCAACCTGGAATTTTGGAAACAGTGAGCCTGCGTAGATTGAGGTTCTTCCGGGCCAAAATAGCCACTCCTCCCCCCTTCCCTGGGGTCGCGGCTGGTGCCATATTTGATAACCTGGTGGGCACATACCCGTGAGGGGAACTCCCCCCTCAGGGCCCAACCAGGTCTCAGTCACACATGCCAAGTCGGTCTCCTCATCCATGAAAAGGTCATGAATGAGGGGGGCCTTATTATTAACCGACCTGGCGTTAAGCAGCAACAGCCTGAGCCCAGGGCCCGAGCTACGCCCATCACCAGGATCATGGGGAGAGCTAGATTTTTCAGAAGGGCCAGAACAAGGAACTGCTACGAGACAGCAGGACCAAGTTCCCCGATGCTTGCCTGCCTCAAGGGGACCCACGCCGACTCAATGAATGGTACATCCTGGTGGAGAAGCAGAGATCGACCTACTGAAAAGGTACCGCCGAGGAAAACCATGGGGTCGCTAACCTCCTGAGCCGATGCGCAAGCCAGTAAAACCACTGGCTACTGCCAAGAAGTCAACAGGCTTTTCAAATGCAGGAGAGAAGGGCATTGTGTCATAGAGTGCTGCTCAAAAGCCCCTCAATGCAACCCAGATCAATCACTGGCCAGGAAATCAGGGAAATCCCCAGCCAAGCCACGAGAAACTGCCATGAGGGTGACAGAGGCTGTGGAGTCCCCTCCCACTGCCAAGTATGGGGAGGGAACCCTGGCCTACACCGCAGGGCCAGTGGAAAACTCGGATGACAGCTCGGAGGGCGAACCCCTGGTAAGTGGACCCATCGCACCCATCCTCAAAACAATGACTGTATTAGCCCCCTCCATGCCCGAAGCTGTCAAAGTGAAAGCCTTAATAGACTCCGGCTGCACCCGCTGCCTCATTAGCCCAACACTAGTGGGGAACTTGGGCATCCCAGTGAGGAGGCTGAAACAACCAATCTCGTTTGGCCAGTTAGATGGGTCCATAGCAGGGGGGGTGTCAGCTACCCTAGCCACTTTACCAATCCACCTATCCCTGGAGAACTACGAGGAAGACATAATGTTTGTAGTGACCCCAGGCATGGAATGCCCAGTGATCCAAGGGCTGGAGTGTCTAAAGAAATGGAACCCCTGAGCAAATTGGAGGATGGCAGAACTCAATTTCCCAAAGGGGGGATTGTGTGAACCTAACACCCCAAAGAGCCCTATCAAGCCCAGGAACAGCGAAAGCATCGATGGGAGAGGAAAAGGGGTTACCCAAAATACTGGAAGAATACCGAGACTTTGCTGAAGTCTTCAGTGAGGAATGGGCGGATGAGCTCCCCCCTCACTGACCAACGGATTGTGCCATAGAAATCAAACCTGGGGCAAAACTCCCGAAGCCCAGACTATACTCTATGAGCCCTAAGGAGAAGGAGAAAATGAAAAGGTCCATAAATAAAAACCTAGAAAGGGGGTTTATCGAACCTGCCAACCCTAAAATAGCCGCTCCGGTACTCTTTAGAGAGAAGAAGGACGACACTTTGCGCTTGTGCATGGATTATCATGCCCTGAATGCAATCAGTGAAAGTAACCTATACTCCCTACCCCTCATGAAGGACATGTTATCCCACCTATCAAAAGGAAGAATTTTCACGAAACTAGACCTAAGGGAAGTGTATTACTGCGTTAGGATTAAGGAAGGGTACGAATGGAAAACTGCATTTAATTGCCCAATGGGATGCTACCAATTCAAAGTTTTGTTGAAGAAAACAATGAGGAAGCATACGCTGTGAAATGGTCGTTACTTATGTGGCACCATTTCCTTGAAGGGAATAAAATCCCTTTTCAGGTCTAGACGGACCACAAATCCTGGAAGCATTAAAAACACCCAGGAAGCTCACTCTCAAGCAAGTCCGCTGGTCCCAGCATTTTCACCAATTCCGTTTTATGCTCAAACACTTGCCGGGGGGAAAGAACTTCCTGGCAGATGCACTGGCCCTCATGCCCCAATATAACAGCACACGAGCCACCGACTCTAAACCGATGATGGTAAAATCACAACTGGCAGCGCCAGTAACCACCAGAGCCCAAGCTAAATTAAAACCACAGCTGGGCAGCCAAACCAGAATTGAATTCCGGAAAAGTTTGGAAACAGATGAATGGTTCCAGAAAAACAAAAATGTGTGCACAATGAAAGACGGGCTGCCATGGGTGGGGGAAAAGTTATACCGGTATATACCAACCACCCAGATGGTCACTTTCAGCAGGGCATTTTGGATTTGTAAAAACATTACATTTAATTAAAAGGCCATTTTGATGGCCATCCATGAAAAAGGACATAGAAAATTACATGGCAAGCTGCCCAACTTGCACAGCTGCTAAGAGGTTGCAAGGGAAATTGACTGGTCTGCTATAACCAGTGGCGAATCCATCAATCTCTTAGAAAGAAATATCGAAGGATTTTATAGTGGAATTACCAGAAAGCAATGGAAACACTGTCATCTGGGTGGTTATGAACCTGTTTTCCAAACAAGTACACTTTATCCCTTGCCAAAAGATCCCCAACATGAAAACTTTAGTGAAACTATTTGTGCAGCACATCTACAGACTGCATGGGGCACCCCAACACATCATATCTGATAGGGGAATGCAATTTACATCAGAATGTTGGAAGGAATTTTTATCCCTCTTAGGAACCACTCAGGGACTGTCATCTAGTCATCATCCTCAATGCAATGGACAGACAGAATGTTCAAACTCAGTACTAGAGATGCTTTATTAATTTCCAGCAAACAAATTGGACAGACCTATTCCCTTTTGCAGAAATTGCTTACAATAACGCAGTTCATTCCAGCGCAGGCTACACTGCCTTTCAAGTAGCCACCAGTCAGAGTTTCAACCCTATGCCAGAACTAACCCCAAATGAACCGGCAATCCCATCACTGAAAGAATGGACATCACAATTACAAAACACCTGGCCAGTGGTTAGGAAAGCCTTAGACGAAGCTAGGCAAGCATACAAAGCACAAGCGGATAAAAAAAGAGTTGAACTTATAACATTCACTGTAGGAGAAATGGTATATTTGTCTACAAAATACCTAACATCACTATAGCCTTGTAAAAAACTTGGTCCAAATATATAGGACCTTTTCCAATTAAAAGAATCATAAACCCAGTAACAGTAGAATTAGAACTACCCAAAAACCTCAGGCAAATAGACCCAATTTTTCACTGCAGCTTGCTGAAAAGAGAACAACAGTCACACCCCCACCACCTCCAATCATGGTTGAAGGAGAACAACACTTCGAGATAAAAGAACTGGGGCAACTCAATACCTAGTAGCATGGAAACACCTTCCCTCCTCACAAAACAAACGTCCATAAACGTCACGTTAGAGCACCTAAACTACTAAAGACGTTTCATACAGAATATCCCAACAAACCAGACTAACCTCTATACCTGTTTTATTTTCTCTACAGGTGGATTTCTCCTATTTTTAAGGGGGACAGGATGTCAGAACCCATTCCTATTTCATTTCTATCTATCCCCTCTGACTTAAAAACAAATCTCACCTTTCCCTGGGTTCTGCCATACTCCCAAGGGGGAGGGGGGATGTGCCTGCGGAGTTATTGCTTTCCCTTCCTCTATTCGCTACAATGTAACCTTTTGTTTCATTTATTGCCTCTGTGTCTGCTGCCCACTACAATATAACAATTTGCTTCCTGCGCTATGTCTTTCTCTGAACTTTATCTTCCTAAACTGTCAGTTAAAACAAGGGAGGAAATAAGGAATGTAACCCAGTGCCTGGTTTATTTCTACGCTCTCAGAGGAAGATGCCGCTGACCATCGCTGTGTGAACTGGAGATGGGCCGATGTTATCTCCCCTTTTCCCACATTGGACTTAACACGTGGGGATTGGCCATCCCATACTGGATGGGCGGACTATGGCGTGGGGGTCTAATTTGGGGATACCTTAATCTATCATTCTGCACGGGAAATCTCAGATCCTGTCTATTATGCCTGCTATCAACTACTCTTAATAAAAGTTGCTGTTGGAAGAAATTGTCTCCAAGAGTTCTGCTTTCTTAAGATGTGGGGTTGAAGTGGGTCCTTATACTATGGAATTTAGTTGATTTTTTTCTTATTTTTTCAGGTGGGCTATATGCTTAATACCAACTGGATTCAGGTTGGGATGACAGATGATTTTTCTTAATTGTAAGCAAGTCATATTTGCAAATATTAAAAACTTTTTTCCCTCCTGATTTGTTATTTTCACAGGTAGCAGATTGACTCTTTCCATGTCTGTACTTCATGAAATGTTTGAAAAATGTAAAAACCTTTTAAACCATTCTTTTGATCTTTGTTGGCTCTTGGCACATTTTAAAGAATAATAACGTCCCTATAACTCTAAATTCTAGGCAGCAGCTTCCATTGATTGGGAATTATTTTTTTTTGCATTTAGCGTATGACAATTTGGACTACAGTAAGTGCCCAGAGAAACATCCAAATGCATAGTTTCTTTGTAACTAAAACGTAATTGGACTTTACTGTTTTCATTTCCTTGAGCATATGTGAGACTAGGCTGAAGCTACCACACCTTAAGATGAAGCAGGCATACAAGCAGGGTGGATAAAAGCCAGGAATCTTGTCTAAAAGATCCCTCAGGAGAATTGAGAAGAACCAAGTTGCTAAGGAAGAAAAGGAAAAGATGTCTCCTGAACAAGGCAAAAAAAAAGTTGGGCCTGAGCACAAGTCGCATCAACTATTGCTAGACTTGAAAATCAGTAAGGCAAGAGT
Organism: Bothrops alternatus; assembly: GCA_034064705.1. Taxonomy (NCBI): domain Eukaryota; kingdom Metazoa; phylum Chordata; class Lepidosauria; order Squamata; family Viperidae; genus Bothrops; species Bothrops alternatus. Next base: position 2,768,415 of record JARGCV010000009.1, on the reverse strand, counting down.
AGTTGATTTGTAAATCAACAAAACAAGGACTTTGGGAGATAAAATGGTCTTGAGGCCCGCCCGCTCCTTAAGTTGCCTTTGGATCCAGTCCATGTGTTTTCTGTCCCTCTGGATAGTGCCTACAGCCTTCTGGAGTTGAGAAGACATGCATAAGTGTACAGGTCGTCCTCGATTTACAATAGTTAATTTAGTGACCATTCAAAGTTACAACAGCACTGAAAAAAGTGACTTATGAACATTTTTCACATTTATGACCTTTGCAGCATTCCCATGGTCACGTGAATAAAATTTGGATGTTTGGCAACTGACTCATATGTATCATGGTTGTAGTGTCCCAGAGTCATGTGGTTGCCTTTTGCGTCCTTCTGACAAGCAAGGCCAATTGGAAAGCCAGATTCACTTAACAACTGTGTTATTAACAACTGAGGTGTTTCACTTAACAACTGTGGCAAGAAAGGTCACAAAAGGGAACAAAACTCATTTAACAAATTTTTGCTTAGCAACAGAAATTTTGCGCTCAATTGTGATTGTAACTCGAGGATTACCTGTATGTGAGAAAGAACAAATGTACATTGTAACCAATAAAGTTTTGCTGTTACTTTAAATTTACTGGGTCTCCATGTATTCTAAATAACTGGGTGTGCCTCAGTGTTCAGTTGAAAGAGATTTGAGTGTGGCTGTCAACCAGGACTGTGAGTGTGTTGAGTGAGTAACCATAAACCAAAGTTGGGAGTGCATACAACAGCAACTAATGCAATCAGGTTCAAAGTTCAGTGAAATCTTATTGTTGAGGTCTTGAAACTTTGGATGAAATCGGTATAAATATGTTAGTAAAAATAATCCACCAGCTGATTTGCAAACTGTGTTTATATTTCAGATTATAGCTCAAATAGCTTTTCCTTCTTTGAAGCTTCCATTTATTTAGGAGAATAGCTATAGAGAGGACTCTCCACATCTAAAGGTGCAACAGAAGTTTATTGCTAGGTAATTCTGACCTGTAGGTTTAGTGATTCTTTGGCTCCAGCCTTTAATATCTGAGTATTGTCACAACAACTGCATAGAAGATGTGCTTTTAAATGCAAACTGAATTCTTACATTGAATGAGTTAGTTGGTTCAGTATGCATTAACAATCTTGTTCTATGCTAAATAAATGATCTTATCACTGACACAGAAATAGTTTTTCTCCAGTTCTAATAGCTTTTTTTGGTGATGCAGAACCTTGGTGTAGGCAAACCATTACTATACTATTAAACAATAAATAAACTAGCATATGAACACAGGGCCAGAGTTTTGAAATCAATATCTTATCACTAGTTCTTATTTTATAGTTCAAGAATTTAATTAGATATCTTTAATTAGGAAGCTGTGTGTTGAATTCCAAACTGATTTAGTTACACTTTTAAAACATTAACAGTTTTTGGATTCTCCAAGAGGGCTTCTTACAAGCACAACTAGAATGAAGGCCCCCTTTTGTAAAAAAATTAAAGTACTTGTTTTTATTTATGTGGATTTGTTTATTTTAACAGGATTGCATAAGCTTTGCCTATGTGTTCTGATCATCAATTCTGAAGTAAAACAGCTGTATCATCCCCTTCTCTTTATAGTCTTCTTCTTTTGAGAACCAAGTTAACTATACTGTACTGTAATACAAGTACAGGATAGATGTCAAGTTGAACCCATTGAATGATACAAGTCAGAAAAAATGCTGGAAAACTTTAAAATGCTGTAGGCTTCTCATTTTTGCATCCTCAGTGCAACAATAATACAATTAATCTGAAAAAAGCCAAAAGATGGATGGAAATCAGCTCTCCCACACAAAACTGTCATGCAGGAAAGGAAGGAGTCAGACATAAATATTACATATAATATGTACATTGCTATTGTATATAGGTCTTATGTCTAGTTACATAGCAGTGCCTAGAATTCATTGATTATGGCTTTAGCATTTTCCTTTAAATAAAGATAAAAGAAAATAAATTGTCCCAGGATTCTTGTGAGTGTCCCCAATTGTGAATGAAACCTGTCAGTCATCAAAAAAAAATTTTTTTTGCACATCTACAGAACAACCTTTTTGCTCCCAGCTTTTGAAAACACATTATTAAAAAATCAATTATTTGTGTGACAGTGAACACCAGCTATGGATATGCATACATTTCATTTATCAGTGTAACTCCTGGAAACTGGTGCAACCTTGACAATTATGTGGGTTATCCTTTCCTGTTATGGTGGCAGTTCCATGCTACGAAACCCCATAACTAAAACTATGTTTTGAGGTTCACCAAAGGAGAAATGAATTTTATTATAAAGTTCTATATATTTCAAGATAGACTATGTCATTTTTGCACGCTTTTGCCTCTGGATATGCCAAATCACTGCAATAAAACATATTTTCCCAGTGTGAGTGACATTATTTGCAAAGAATGTTTCATAGAGCTGTGAAGTTTTTCACTATGCACTCTCTTCAAACTTCTCATATTAGTTCACAAAGTTTTGACCTTTTCAGTGGTATTTACCTCTAAAAAGTGATGACAAGGGAGTTTTGTACTTATTACAATGAACCACTGACATGGGCTATTATCTTTAAATGTCAAACATCATTCTGAGGGACTTAATAACATCAAGTGCAATGCAACATTGTGTAATCTTTACAATAATTTGGTAAAAAACCACAAGTTTAAATATTTTTATCACAGATTCAGCAGAATCACTAAAATGGGAAAGCATACCATCCTCTTTAAATAACTTGAGTAGCTAAATATTGTGAGAATTGAAAGGTAAATAAACTATGGAAGATTATTCTCTCAGTTGAAATGAAAATCTCCCTAGATAAATAAGATGGATTACTGAATTCAGATGCTACATTTATTTGATTTGTTTAAAACAATTTTGTTAAGTGATGTTGCCATTTGTCAATTGTTTTGTTTACTTTGATAATGGCAAGTACTAACAATTTTTTTTTGCTTCATAGTAGTGATCAGAAGAAAGTCTTTGGTTATTGTGGCCGTTGATACAAAACCTTGTTTTGATTATATGTCCCATGTCTTCTGTATTAAATTTCCTTAAGAAGATTTTCTGAGATTCATTTATTAGACTTTGAAAGAATTAAGAAATAAAAATTAATAATCTCATACAGAATCTTCTGAGGAAGAATATTTTGTTGTCCCTTTCTGAGCATCTCAGAAGATAAAGCTTTTCTATATTTTTCAGTGAAAATGTTTTGCTTTTTTTTAAAGTTTTATTGATTTTCTAATTTCACATTTAAATATTTGAAAAGCAATGTGGCGGCTGAGTTGATCAATAATTCAATAATATACAAATATTTTTAGTACAGATCTCAAATTATTACATTAAATATTTCCTCTCTTTTCCCTTTGGTATTTACTGTCTCATATTTGAATCAATACAATTCTTATTATATCGATTAAATAAAAATAACTTTCCTACATTTATCAATAATTTTTGTTTATACATATCCTAGTTGTTTTAACGTTCAATCTTTTTAGACAATCAATGTACTGATTAATTTTTTCCAATTTTTCATTTTTCATTAATATTTAAATTTAACATTTAGTATGTATAATTTCCAAGTTTTAAATAATCCCGTTTCCTTTTATTACAATTCATCACTAGATCTAATGTTCAGGATATACATCTTATCATTTGACTTTTCACCATCTTACATCAACCAATTAATAATACCATATAATATTCTTATTTTCTGATAATTTCCAATTATCTTAAATTTACTAACCAAAATTTCTCTTATTTCAACAATTAATACTTCTTCTACAAGTTTTTATTGTAGAATAATGACTTGTTGCTTTCTGATATACCTATCATATACTGAATGATTTTTTTCTGTACCCTACATAAAATCTGATAATCCCCCCTTTAGTAAACTGGGTCCCCCCAATTATATCTAATCCATCCCATCACATTTGGCAAGAGAGGTGTACTGCAGGACCCATCAGCCATGAGTGTCTTCTGGAAGTATCCTTGAAGAGGGTCTTTTCTGCCCTGGAACTTGCTCTGAGGGATATCATCCCCCATAGACTGAGTTGGCCACAACCCTATGGGGTTTTTGTAAAGCCCTGAAGACATAGATTTTGCTATGGGAACACAAAAGCAGGCTAAAGCCAATTCAATGACTGTACTGATTGTCTGAATGAATGGGATTATGATAGTTTCTTTTGTTTTTAATATTGGTTTGTTAATTGTTTTTTAAATTGTTGTAGTGTTCTTTTTTATACATCTGTTATACATCTGTTTTAATTGTTTTGTAAACAGCACAGAGTAATATATATGAGATGGGCAGCTATATATAAATTTAAATAATAAGATAATAAACAAACTACAGCATCAGTTGCCGAGATCATCAACTTTCTTATTAAAAAAAAGTTTTAAAAAGTTTCTTAAGAACTGGAGTCTCTCTCCAAGTGCAGCCTAAAATCGACTACACTCCTTGGAAAAAATTGAAATATGTTACTGTATTTAGTGCTCAAAAATAAAATGTCTAAACACTTGTTAAATGTGTCCACAGGCAATGCATAATATTATTGATTGCACATTTAGTTAGCAATTTATTGCCTAGAATAATAATTCAAGACTGTTAACTATGACTTTCTAACTGCAGAAGATTACAGTAACAATAAGAGTTTTGGTTGGTTAACAGAGAGTTTTGGAATTTTAATTTTGTCCCTTGTTATTATTAATTATTATTACTTTTATATTTTTATATATTATTTTTATTATTGTTGTTTTTCCTGTTAACTGTTTTGTTATTAATATAGTATATAGATGACAGGTTAACAGTTTGTAAACAGATTTAATAGTTTAGTAGTTTAAAATTATTTTGGCCTATTTTGCAAAGGATGGAAAACTGACATTGTTGTATTATATTAATCAGCATTCAATTAGGGAGGATTCTATGTGGATATACTCTATGTTAGTTGTTTTTTTCTAAGTCACTTTTTCTTTTTAATATCTTGTTTGTTGTATTTTTTAATATTTGGTGTTTTGTATTTTAAGCTTCTTTGAATAAACTAAATATTATATGATGTCATTATGACTGTTTCATTATTTTTTGTCATTGTGGCTAGCAGGTAAAACTTATGCTTGCTTTGACTTGAGTCTAGAACACAGACTATCAATGAAAGAATAGCAAAGGAGTCACTTCAACACATCTCATGAACAACACAACAACAGAAAAAATACTCTCCTCTGGCAGCTGACTTGAGGCATTTTCCACATACACTGTAGAGCTTTTTTGTTTGAGCTCAACAGAAGAAGCAACATAGTTTTTGCACTTGGCACCCCAAAAAGTTAACATGGTCACCCAATGTATACATATATGCAGCAAACATTTGTATTTGGACGCTTTCTGGAAGAGGACAATTGCACAACCAGAAAACACAAATGACAATGTTATATTAAAACTATTGTAAGCTTTTGTTTAATTGACTTCCCATCACCTTTTTCCTGACACTGATAACCAGAAGAGAAACACCCTGTGCTGTTTTATAAACCAACGCTCAAAGCACTTGTGATCAATTTCCGGTATTTTACAGAACCAGACCCTTTGTATATGTTACATATTTCTGCCAAAATTCTAGGATGTAAACTCTAACAAGTGTTAGTGTATTCTAGTTAGTAGTATTCTAAGCCAAAAATATACACAACAACAAAAGATTTGCTCTGGTATTTTAAAATGACATGGCTCTCAGAATGTAGTGTTATATAATAAGATACTAGTAAACTAGAAGGCACAATACATATGCAAAACACATAAACCAATTATACGTACATTCAGTTGAAAACAATTCTAAAAATCATGATATATATTACTTTCCTAAACCTCTGTACAGAGAGTCAGGGCTAATGTGGACCCCCCCAAAGAAGACTCCATTTCTTTTGTACACATGCAATATTGTTATAGCGCTCATAGATATGAATGTATTGAAGGTCTTAAGCCAATTAACATTTTAAAGATTAAGATCAACATCTTGAATATACAATCCAATGTCTACCCTCCAACTTTTCAAAAATAATATTAATGAGAGAAGGTATTATACCTGTACTCATCCTGGGTAAACCTTGGAATCACTGAGGGTTGCAATACGGAAATTTCTACAGTGGTTGTATTAAATTTCACAGGGTCACCATCATCATAGGCAATGACCACAAGCTGTTAAGCACACAAACACAATGACAACTTATGCATCTCAATTCAATAATTTTAGAGATTGGAAGGTTTTTAAAAAAATTAATCTTAAGGATTTCCAAAAAAGTAACAAAAATAAAAAAATAAAATAAAATGTGAACAATACATCCAATAGGTCAACACATTTAAAAATAAACAAAAAAACCCCACCTCTGCCCTTTTTTTCTTCTACTCAGAAATGCAATCCTAACTGTAAAGCTCAGTTCTATAATATTTTAAACCAGTAAATTTTAATAGTGCATTTTCTTAGGGAAATATAAGTAGAAAGAATCACTGTTAGAGATGTGCAGGTGTCTCATGAGAAGTTTCCTTAATTCCATTGAATTTTTTTTTTGATTCTCTCAAAATTGTTTAGATATTTCATTTCAGCATAATTTGAAGACCTGAAAGACCAGGTTAGGGTTAGATTGTCATGGAGAAAATCTATATAAGAGGTTGCTATGAACTGGAAACAATTTGATGACATATTATCAATCTCAACATAAACATCAATAAAATTTTGCTGCATATATAATAGCAATAGTAATAACACTCAGACTTATATATCGCTTCATATTGCTTTACAGCCCCCTCTAAGCAGTTTACAGAGTTAACATATTGCACCCAACAATCTGGGTCCTTATTATACTGACCTCAGAAGGATGGAAGCTGAGTCATCCTTGAGCTGGTCAGGTTCGAAGGAATGAAACAATACTGCATTCTAACACTGTACCACCACGGCTCTTAATAATACCAGTGGGCTTATTCCATACTGTTTGCTTTTACATGCAATATAAACATTTTGTTGAAGATTAATTCTCTGATTAAAAAGCTCCTTATTAGGCACATTTCTAAGGCCAATTTCAATTTGCTGGCAGAAGTATCCCTTGAAAGGAATCCCAACTACACTGGAGTTCTTACAAAAAAGTACAGAAAGGGAAAGATCTTTTATTTACTGATGCTATCTCTTTCCATGCTTCATCTTTAAGCCTTAAAGTGGCCCTCCTTGGTAGTGGTGGTGGTCAGGATGAAGTTGAGACAAGGGTGCAGTGGTGGCCTGCTAAAACTGCTGAAGGCTTTGAACCTCTATTTCAGCCCCAGCACCATTGGTATACCATTGCCATTATGCAAGTCAAAAGGACAGAGATGGAGTGCAGGAGATGGGGGTGAGTTTAAAAGGAAGCAGAGAAGGAAGTCTCTTATCTCATTATGGCTTGCGGTTGGGAGAGACCAAGCTGGGAATACAGGTAGTCCTTGACTTATGACTACAATTGGGACCAGAATTTCCATTGTTAAGCAAAGCAGTTTTAAGTGATTTGTGCCAATTTTATGACCTTTTTGATGCCATTGGTAAGCAAAGTACTCAGTTAAGTGAATCACATGAGCATTAAACAAAATCTAGCTTCCCACATTGAGTTTGCTGGATGGGGAGGTTGACTGGGAAGGTCGTGAATGGTGATCACATGATCATGGGATGCTGTAACTGTTGGAAATACATGCCAATTGGTAAGCACCTGAATTTTGATCACATCAAGACCATGGGGATGCGGAAATGGTTGTAACTGTGAGTATCAGCTGAAAGTCACATTTTTCAATGCTGTTGCAATTTAAAACAATTGCTAAACAAATCATCATAAATTGAGGTCTACCTGTAGCTTGCACCAGCAGGGTTCTGTTAACAATGACAGTGGGAAGTGCTGGGATTGCTGTCAGTAAGCAATGTGATCACATTATGTTTCCGCTAATGACTACCTTATTTAGTGACAGAAAATCTAGTCCCAATTATTGTTGTGATTTGAGGACTACCTGTATTTTATTAGTATTGCTCATATTAAGAATAAAATAGAAGAAAACTTCAGTGAAACCTGGAGCAGTATTCAGCTCAAAGCATACTTATTTAAATGTTAGTTTAATATTATTGTACAGAGCAAATTCTGTATAGAGTCATTCTAGTGGCATTATTATGCAACATATTAAAATGGCATTCACCAGTCTGCCATCTGGTAGGTAGATTGATCATGCTGTCTATGAAACAAAGAAGTTGTAATTCCAAACACAGTGGAAAGACTCCAGGAAGACTGTCTTAAACATATTGAAATTTATATGCATACAGTTACCTTAAACAATGAACTAGGTTCTTCATTAAGATTCACTCTGGTTATTACACATCCAGATTCTTCTTCAACATCAAAGATACTTCCACTATATGGGAACTGGACAACATCTACTTTATATCGTACATGACTTGCTGGTGTACCCTATGAAAAAATGTATATTTTAAATTGTAGATGGCAGAGCTTAGGTGGTAAGAATGAAAAAATAAAATGGGATTAAATATTACATTCTGGGACTTTGCTTCTAAAATAAAACACATTTTTATTGTGCTTTAAATATACTGGGCCTCCACTTCTGTAACAACATTTAAAATTTCTTTATGTATATGTAAAATTTATTGGTCGCCCATCTTACTTCAAGATAATTCTTTAATATTGTAAACATGCACAGTATACTTTTTTATTACAAAGAAATACTTTTCATATTAAATATATATATAAATATACATTAATCCTTTTCCTAAGACTATTTTCGGACTCTGCAGGTATGAACAGAAACTGTTTTTTTCATTAATTAGAAATTGCATTATAAATGTTATTACATTTTATTGTAGCAAATGCTATATATGTACATTATGTGCATCTATACATAAACATAGATATAATTTCAATTTATATGGGTACCTCTCTCAAATACATAATTCAGGGTGGTTTACAACAATTGCAAAGCTATGTAAAAGAATCAGCCATATTAAAACCTACATGAAAAACAATATAACACAACCAGCATCTGAGGTATAAGAAACCCCTTACAACAATCAACATAACCACTCTACCAGACATCCAGATCCCCAAGCTTAGAGATGGAACCACATCTTTAAGCCACTGGGTTGGTGCCAAACTGATCCTTGAGGGGATTATATTCCAAGGGACGAGTGCCATGACAAATAGCGTCTCTTCTTGGAACCCAAATCTTTAAAGATGGAATCACATATTTAAGCCGCTGGTTGGGGCCAAGCAGGTTCTTGACGGGATGATATTCCAAAGCAGTGGTGACAACCCTATGGCACATGTGCCAGAGGGGGCATGCAGAGCCCTTTCTCTGGGCACATGTGCCATCGCCCCAGCACAGAGTTCACCACAGTAGCTTCCGTCTTTACTTTTCCTGTTCCAGTCTCGCCCTCCTTCAGCGGTAGCGAGGCCTGTGGGGCGATGGTGGCTGTATGGGGCCTCTGTATTTTGGTGAAGGTGACTGAGCCAGAACCCATGGAAGTGGAAGAGGGTGAGCTATTTCTTCAGACTGGAGCTCCCACTACCCCCTCGCCTGTGCTATGGCATCAGCAGAGGAACTAACAGTATTGGTGGGGCACTCACTGAGTGAGCTGCTGCTGGTAATGGAGCAGGGGAAATGGGCTGGGTTGGGGGAGAGCTGCTTGTGCTGCTGCCATGAGCCGAAGCTGGTGAGGGAAGGGGGATTGGACCCATGTGCCCTGCTTCCTGATATCCTGCCGCAGCCATGATGCATTGCTGAAATCGGCCACAGCACCAGTGAGGTGGCGTGACAGGCTTCAGCAGGATACCAGGAAGTGGACACATGGGTCTGATCCCCCTTTCTCCACCAGCTTCGCCTCGTGGCAGTGGCACTAGCAGTGCCCCCCAACCTGGCCTGTTTCCCTGGCTCCGTTACAGGCAGCAGCTCCCTTGAGTGGCGCTCTACACAGTCTGTCACTGTATCCACTTTTACTTTTGCTGTTTCCAATCTCATCCTCCTTTGGTGGTAGCAGGGCCTGTGGGGCGATGGTGGCTGTATGGGGCCTTCATATTTTGGTGAAGGCGACTGAGCTGGAGCTCGCTGAGGCAGCTGCTGCTGCTAATGGAGCCAGGGAAACAGGCTGGGTGCTGCTGCCACGAAGTGAAGCCAGTGGGGGAAGGGAGTTCAGACCCATGCATCCTGCTTCCTGATATCCTGCCACAGCTGTGATGCTGCAGTACTGCCAAAATCGGCCGCAGCATCAGTGGGGTGACGTGAGAGGCTGCAGCAGGATACTGGGAAGCAGGTGTGTGGGTCCGATCCCATTTCACCTTGTGGCAGCAGCACTAGCAGCTCCCCCATCCCACCCAGCCTGTTTCCCCGGCTCCGCCCTGACAGATGGAGATGGTGGTGAGGGGCTGGGGGTGCACGTGGGACGATGCAGAGCAGCAGCTGTGAGGGGTGTGCACACATCAGAGCCCACCTCCACCCACCACCCCCACCAGTGCAAGGATGGGCAGCACAGCTTCAGTTACAGAGCTACTGCCAGCCAGGCCTGGCGATGCAAGGATCATTACCGCCTCCGCCTCCTGCCCAGCCTGCCGCATAATAAAGCAGGCAGAACCACAACTGTGCCTCTCTTCAACCAGCCACCCACTAACTTGCCGAGGTCCCACATGGCCAGATGCATCCCGGCATGGTTGGTTTCCCTCCTCCCCATCCCGTTCCTCCTGGCCTTGCATCCTTTCCTTTTCTTGGGCACGACCCACTGCATCACTTCCTCAGCTGTTGGCTGGCTGTTCAGCTCAGAGGTGGCTTCTCTGAACTGCTGGAGGTGGGTGAGGCAGAGCTGCTTTTTGTCTTTTCCTCAGCACAGCTTCTGCAGATCCTCCTCACCTAACTACCTACCCTCTTCCCTTTCACTCTGCTTCTGAGCCTTCTTTGCAGCTCTGCCCACACAGCCACCAAAGAAGCAGGTGGAGTGCCTCTGCCAATGTGGTGCTGGAGAGATTGCCCCACCCACCACTGCCCAGATGCCCTTTTTGACCTTCTTTCTTCATCACGTACCTCCCCCTCCCCTACTCTGTCTGTTGCTGGAGGGCTAGCCCGGTATTTGCAATGGGCTGTGGAGCTCCAGAGTGTGCCAGTCAAGAGACTGGCAGGCTGTGGCTGCTGACGGACACCATTGGCCCTCATGCGCTCACTGGCCTCTGTGTGCGGGGGCTGATGCTGTCAAGGCAGTCCCTGCCTTGCCTTGCCTTGCCTTGCCCTGCGGCAATGGCACCCCACCCTGCCCCCTACCTTGCCTCACCTCACAGGATGAGCCTCTTGCCCACTGCTCCCCCTCCAGAGATTCCCCTGGATCTCACCCAACCCTGCCCGGCCCCCACAGGCATCCCTCCCCACGAGCAACATCGATGTAGCCATGGCCACCCAGTCTGCCGTGACCACCGCAGCCATGCCCACCCAGCACCCAGCAATAAATAAGTGGCTTTTGGGTTGCAGTTTGGGCACTCGGTCTCTGAAAGTTTCGCAATCACTGTTTCAAAGGATGAGTGCCACGACAGAATAATGTCTGTACCTGGAACCCACATGTTTAAAGATGTAATCATATCTTTAAGCTGCTAGGTTGGGGCCAAGCAGGTCCCTGAGGGGATGATATTCCAAAGGATGAGTGCCATGACAGAATAGTGTCTTTTCCTGGAACCCACCACATGGCATGTCCTAACAGAAAGAACCTGGACCTGCCTCTTCTGCCAGACCTAATAGAAGGGTAGACGAAACTGGGGCAAGTTGATCCCTCAAGTAACCCAGTCCCATACCATTAGTGCAACTTCTCCAAAAGAAATACATAGAAAAAAAGGAAAAATGACCCCTCCCTCCTTAACACAAAAAGCAAAGCTTCAGAAGTGACTTCTATACTCTCCAAAGTTCCTGGTTCCTGGTTTGAAAATCGTAACAACATTTCTTGTATCAATGAAGTAAATGATAAGAGACGAAAGAGTGTACTAAAAATGAAGGGGGGGGGGAAGGAAAGAAGGGATACAAGTATGTAGATAGCAGAAGAAACCCCCCCCATTTGGGTTGGGGCAAGTAGGGTTGGGGCAAGTAGATCCTTGAGGGGATGATATTCCAACTAACTATGCAATATGGAAATTGTGCACAGTTTAAACAACCTTTTATTTTTTTTTCCCCTCAAGGCCATTATAACCAGAAAATGACTCCAAGTTGCTTACACTCTTCACTTTAGTATAACGATTGAAAATCAAATAAATAGTTAAACTATTAATAGCAATTCAATAAAACCATATTCATAGTCCATCATACAGCTACACTTATAATATAGAACAGTCAACTGGTGCCACTTCCCTAGGAGCAATACCACAAAGGATCTCTGAAAGAATTAGACCTTAGTTGCTTTCTGGAACTTCAGCAATGATGAGATAATCATAATTAATAAGTTGATGCTGTTCCTGGAATGGTATACGTTGTGGAGGAACATTATGTTGAATGTTTATGTTCTATGACTAATGCCTCTTAACATGATCTTATGACTAATGTTGTTTGCTTTAATATTGTTAAAGCGGACTGAATCTCTACCTCAGGCTATGAAACCTCTACCTCAGGATCTCTGGTTAGGGACTATAAAAGATTGTACTACTACTGGGACGAGGTCAATTCAGAAGCGCAAACGAACAATATGCGATAGACTAGATACAGTAGATAGACCATATATAAGAGAAACACCAATCAAACAAAATGTATTTGGAGTATACTTGAGGATGGAAGGGAGGAGTGAAGAATGTTTACCAAAACAGATGTTTACAAAGACTAATACCTAATGTCGTATGCTATGTTCTAGGATGATTGCTTAGCAATAGGATCTTATGTTTAATGTTGATCACTTTAATATTGAAATAACGGATTGAATATCTATCTCAGGTTATTGAATTCTTACCTCAGGATCTTTGGTTAGGGATCATAAAAGATTGTACTAATACTGAGATGAATAGTATGCGATAGACTAGAAACAGTGGATAAACTATAGATAGGAGAAACACCAATCAAATAAAGTGTAACGGACATATGGTTGAGGCTCGACGGGAGGAGTGATAAATGTGTACCAAATCAGACGTTTACAAAGACTAATACTTAGTGTTGTATATCAGGTGCTATGATGATTGTTGCATAATATGATTTTATGTTCAATGTTGATTGTTTTAATAAAAGAATTTATATTAAAAAAAACACCACATAGTTGGTTGACTTCACATGGATGTAAAACTGAATTGGATTTCTATTGGCTTAGGCCAGGGGTCTTCAAACTTGGCCCTTTTATGACTTGTGGACTTCAATTCCCAGAATTCCTCAGCCAGCAAGCTTGGCTGAGGAATTCTGGGAGTTGAAGTCCACAAGTCATATAAGGGCCAAGTTTGAAGACCCCTGGCTTAGGCCAACAACCTCAAGCAATAAGTATCGATGAAAAAGATCATCATATGTGATAAATTCATCAAACCACAGCATTAACATAAACATCCTAATCAACCTGAGAAAGAAGTTGTCATTATGAATAAGGTGGATTATGTTAAGGAAGTCTAGAAGCAACTGACTAACAACACATATTACCAACTTTTATCCATGGATCCTATAGGAACATATCAGAAGGAACTATGTAATCTGATGAAAGAAATTCCTAAAGACCTATAAGGTTGTGTCTACATGGAGATTCCCCAGGATCCTTGGCCAGGCATCTTTTATCTATTTCCTCAAATATGCAAACCAGGCAACACAAACTATCTCTTGTCTCAAGCACTTAGCTCTGAGCTATGAGAGCTAAAATATCAGGTTTCGTGGACTGTGCACTCAGATCTCTTCCCCTCCCTTCACTCCACCTCAGCCCAATTTAAATCCTACATCACTTTAACCATTCTGCACATTTGTAGTTCACCAAAATATCTATTGTGCCTTCTAAATTTTTTTGCTAATCTGAAAAGCTACTACTGGACTCTTGTTTTGGCTATCATAGATTAACAATTTCTTAAATCAGCATTTCTCAGCCGTACTGACTTTAAGATGTGTGGACTTCAACTGTGGCTGGGGAATTCTGGGAGTTGAAGTCCATATATCTTTAAGTTGTTAGGTTTGAGAAAAACTGTCCTAGCATGTAAGTATTAAACAGTATAATGGAGAAGATATATTGCAATGAATTATACAGATGTCTGTCTTTAAAATGAATTGGGAACTATAGGTATAGTAATCCAATATTTTTCTTTGTTTTATTATATATCAGTACCCTTCCTGTTTTATGCTACGTCAGCTGCTTAATTCTGGTTTTATTTTTTACAGAGTGGGACAAATTAGCTTGAATTTGATTTATTTCATTTTGTCATTTGTCATCCATATGACATCTGCCCTATCCAGATTCTGCAGAAACATGCAACCCTTAAAAACATAGCATATACAGTACTCACAGAATACTAAAGTACAAGAGTACAAAAATTAATCTACGACTTGCAATTTCTGGCAATATATACATTTTAAATAAATACTGTTCAGTAACATTTTTTCTTTCTTTTTTTTTTTTTTAGAAAAAAAGCACTGCCCCTATGGCAAAGAAACAGGATATGCAAAAATTGGCTCATCAGATTGCATACTCATTCCAAAATAATTGCTATGAAAAATAAATATAATACAATGGGACCTTTGGCACTTTTAAATAACAATATTTTACTGAAGTTATTAATTTATTGCCATGTTTCCATGTCAATATGAATGGGATCTGAGGCAGAAAATGATATTTTCAAAAGTATTATTTGTTAGATTTATAATCTGTCTTTTTCTAGGAACTCATCACACTGAAAATGAAGTGCTCATTGCCAAGCAGTTTAATGACATATTGCAAGGATGTAAAACTGAAGATTAATATGGTAGCAGATGCTGTTCAAAAGTGTTTAGTGGAAAACAAGCTCTTTCCATCAGAAAGGAAACTGCCCAAACAGTTGAGGAATAAAAAATCAGATCCTAATTGATGATTTTGGAAAACTGTAAGTGAAGGAAGACCAATTTGAAAGTATCTTGGATTATTATAAGATGACATTTGACTCTGTCATAAGTCTGGATAATCAAGTCCCTAGAAATAACAGACATAGAAGCGTCAGAAGCTTTGTGCAAAGATCAATGGCTCAATGGAAGACACAGTTGCTGGTCAATAGAGATAGACTAGGAGAGGTTAATATCAAGAGAGCAATCTTCCAAGGAGACTCACTCTCACTTTTAGTATTTGTCATTGCACTGATTCCTTTGTCAACAATACTGAACAAGTCACACTATCAAATATCAAAAACATTTGCCAGGCTCTCCCCCTTCATTTACATCAATGGCCCTCAACCCTTGTTGCTTGGTGACCCAACTGGGGGGAAAAGGGGAACTGGACCGCATGAGCGTCATGCTGGCATCAAGGGCATGCACATACCCCTTGTGCGACTGGCAGGCCAGAACACATGTGCGCATGCAGCCCTTTTGTGAGTGGAGGGCTGCTGAGCATTCGTGCATCTTGACTTGCATGAGCAGGGGGGGCAGTACAAACACACACACACACACACACACACAAGTGCTCATCAGCCCGCTGCTTGTGCAAGTTGAACTGTATAGGCTCTGGCCAGCCACTCATGTGGCTCAATTCCATATAGGCCATGGCCCAGTAGTGGGCTGTGGCCTGGATGTTGGGGACCCCTGCTTTACATGGATGATCTGAAGATATATGGAAAACACCATCTGAAATAGAATCACTGCTCAACACTGGCCATAAATACAGCCAAGATATTGCAATGAAGTTTGGTAATCTTTATCATGCAACAGGGGGAAAGTAGACAAAACAGAAGGAATTGAGATATCCCATTTCCATACCCTATGGAGATAATATCAAGAGATTGGATAAAGCAGATCACTGTAAGCTCATAACATCAAGCATACTGAAGTCAAGAAGAAGCTTAGAAGTGAGAGTGAAGATCTGAAAGTTGAAACTTAGTGGTGGAAATACCATTAAGACAACTCGACAATTCCAACCATTAACTGGACTCAAACAGAACTAAAAGCATTGGATAGGATAGGAAGACCAGAAAAATAATAACAATGAATCATGCCCTTCATCCATACAGTAATGTTGACACACAATATCTACCAAAGAGTGGGGTGAAATGTTGCAAATACATCAGACAATTGAACAACAAAAAGGGACATTGGAAGAACATCTGAAGGACACTGAAGCATTAAAGTTAATATACCATGAAGACTTACTGAATTCCAGAAATATCAAACTGGCTTATAAGTCTGCTGTGGATTCCATCGATCAAGGAATTCTAGCTAATGGTGGCCAGGAGAAGAGCCTTTTCTGCTATGGCTCCAACCTCCTGGAATATCATGTCCCCTGAGGTGAGATCTGCTGATTGGCCTGTGGCCCTGGTGGAAGCGTCCCATGCTAGAAGTAGTTAGTAGTGTAGGAAGAAAATCTCACTCCCACCCCATTCTGGTTTCTAATTTATTTAATCTTTGTTCATTTTAATAGTTAATGTTTTATTTTTTTAATGTTTTATATTCTTACTGTTATGATATAGTAAGCCATCCAGAATCACTTGACAGTGAGATGGGTGGCATATAAAGATAATAGATAGCTAGATAGCTAGATAGCTAGACAGATAGATCAAATGAAGAATATAAAAGAGACATGGCAAGACAAAGTATTACATGGCCAATACATAAAAAATTAGCAGGCAAAGCAGATAACAAAACCTAGCAATGACTAAGGGCAGGAAAATTGAAAAAAAGAGACAGAGGGATTAATTCTGGATGCACAAGACAAAACCTTAAGAACAAATGCATATAAAGTCAGAACTGAGAAGATGGAAACAGACAGCAAATGCCATCTAGAACATAAGAACATAAGAAGAGCCATGCTGAATCAGGCCAAAGCCCATCGAGTCCAGCATTCTGTGTCACACAGTGGCCCACCAATTGTACATGGGGATCTTGAGCAGAAAGAGAAGGCAAAACCCTCCCTTTCCCTTGACCCCCAACAAATGGTACTCAAGGGAATCCTGCCTGCCTCAACCAACATAGAGGCGGCACATGGACATACGTTTTAATAACCACCGATACACTTGGCATCCATGAATCTGTCTGACCCTGCCTTGAAGCTATCAAGGCTGACAGCTGTTACGACCTCTTCTGGAAGTGAATTCCATAAACCAACGACCCTCTGGGTGAAGAAATATTTCCCTTTATTTGTCCTCACTTTCTTACCTATGAGCTTTAGGGAGTGCCCCCTTGTCCTAGTATTGTGTGATAGAGAAAAGAATTTTTCTCTATCCACCTTTTCTATCCCATGCATGATTTTATACACTTCAATCTCTGCAAAGAAGTTGGACAGCCTGATTACTACTGCAAGAAGATCACACAGACTTCAAACAATGCAAACAAGAGCTTATGGGATCACAAATCAGACAAAGTAATGGATGAAGAAGCTAACATGCTCTGGGACTTTAGAATTCAAAAAGATAAGCACCTGCCACGTCACACACCAAACTTAATACATGTTGATAAGAAAAACAAGAAAGTTTAGAAAATGGACATTGCATTTCCTGGAGACAACATAATAGAAGGGAATTTCTCCAAGGGAATTGGAGAAAAGTACACAGACCTGCAAACAGAAGTAGAATGATTGTGGTGAAGGAATGCAAAGATAGTACTGATAGCAATAAGCATCTCGGATGAAGTTCCAAAACACATGGAGAACCAATTAACACCACTGTCATTGACAAAACCACCGTCAGTCAATTGCAAAGTGGCTTTACTTGGAAAAGCTTACATCCTGTGACCATACTTTTAATGTTATTTAACAACAATATGTGACTTCCGATTCCGGTTCGCAGTGCTGGCGGTCATGCAAAGAGAGCTGTCTCTTCGCCAGCCAGTTTTTCTTTGCCGGTAGACCCTGAATAGGGTTGAGAGTCACCCTGGAGGGGTGACCACCATTGAGGAGGCTCCTCGTCGACTGCAGGAGGGTGGCAGTTCCTTCCCTAGTCTGAGGGAGCTCCTTATGGCTGACAGAGCAAAGATCGCCTAGTAAGATGGCCGATCACTTAGCCGCACCAGCCGAAAGTCACAAGAACATCTAAGCGAAAAGAACTACTGTGGAAGATCTGGGTGAGACCCTTTCCTGCCTCTCCTTTTCTTATTTACCCCTATGAAAAGCCCTTTTGGAATTATTTCCCTTTTCTGAAAAAGCAGTGTTTGCCTATGTGGGAAGATAAGCTTGGAACAAGGGGAAAAAATAAACAACTAACTTTAATGACTAGGTTTAATTTTGGACACCTCGGGGTCCCAAAAAAAACCCTTTCATAGAATTTCAACATTCTATTTACTTGGAGAATATTGTCTTTTTTATTTCTTTAATTGGAATTTTTTTTATTGGGGTCTGGGAAAAGACTTCATAACTTACTGGGGACATCTTGCAAAAATAGTTACTGCAATTGCAATTGCTGTTTCTTTTCCCCTTTGATTTTGAGGCTGACACTGACCTTCAAATTATCATAAAAGGGAAAAGATAAACAAGCCGAATTGCTGGGTGATGAAACTAACTGTTAGAAATTGTGGAGGTGAATATTGACTGACTGCTATTAAATACAGCCTCCACTAAAAGACTAAAGGTTTTAATCACCACTGCCATGGAGGAATTCTATCTACATCTTAACTACAAGCTCATATTAGAAAAAATTCTTGAAACGACTGAGCAAATGGATTCCGGAATGAAAGAGATTATTTGGGGATGATAGATTAAAGCTCAAACCTTAACTGAGCAATCTGCATGCCAAGAAATAGTAGAGGAGGAACAGACTAACATTCAAGAGGCCTGTACCCAACACCATGCACAATTTAATGAGATGGAGGAACTTGATTCAAATCTTAATCATGAATTTATAATGGAAAAAATCTTTGAAATTACTGACCAAATGAATTTCAGAATGGAAACCAAAGAAATTGTCCCAAAACTGCTAACTGACCCCCAGACATCAACTGATTTCTGTACAGTTCAAAAAATAACAGAAGAAGAACAAACCAACACTAAAGAGGACTTTATACATACAACCTACTGAGATCTTTGATGATTCAAAAGTGACTTTAACCAAATCATACTTAACTTCAAAACCAACAGGAATCGATGCTCAGATATGAACCATTGAGAATTGTGATAATTTTGACAATCAATTACCAATTACAATGTTGGATATGACTGTTTGTGCCAATCAGTTTGACTAAATACTGAGATTTGAATCTTTAGGACAGCAATGGATTTATTACAAAGGAACCAGCCCATTAAAATTGATAATGGGATGCTCTCCCTTGATTCAAATGATACTTCAAGGAATGAAGGGAGACCTATTTGTTGACGCAGAGGCTCTACTATGGAAACCTACCTGGCACAAAAAGAAAGCTAGAGTAAGATATAAAAATGGCAGTTAAAAAATTCTTGAAACGACTGAGCAAATGGATTCCAGAATGAAAGAGATTATTTGGGGATGACAGATTGAAGCTCAAACCTCTGTAAATGGCCGGATGGACTGAAAAGGTTTTTTAGAGATGCGGACTGATTTAATGTTTAGGATTTAGATCTATAACTGAGGTGAAAATTATTGGTTAGACTGTAGTTTGGAATTGTAACATGAAAAAGGTTTTAAATGAACTATTAGGATAAGAAATAGACCATATAAGTGAAATAGAGTAAGAATGTATTTTTTGGAATAACATGTTTACTTTAGGTACGATAATTACTTCGTAATGGAATGAGAACAAGGAAATGGATTGTGATAACGGAAGATATGGTATTAGTAAAGGAGGAGGTATTAGAATAGAAAACAGAATATACTTGGTAAATCTAATAGTGTAATTGTTGGAATAACATGTTTATCTTAGATAGTATAATTAGTATGTTATAAAAGGAGGGAAATTGGGTATACCCGAAACGTAAACAATATACCTAATTAAGGCTAAATTGGAATATGGTAATTGGAAATTAATAAAGCTTAAAAACAGGATTTGGATTTGTATAGGTAAAATGCCATTGATAATTTTATTGACTGTTTGAATTTTATTTAGAAATGTATTACTTTGAATACGTTACATTAACTGAGAGAAACAGAGAGGGAACTTTTAAGGAGAAATTTGAGTTGTATATTTATGACTTTGTGGGTTTTTTTTTTTGGATAACTGATTACCCTATCACCATGCTGGTTCCTAAGCACCTTGATGTAAAAATTGAAAAATCAATAAAATTTGTTTTTTAAAAAAAACAATATGTGCTTATTTCAAGTCCTTGGGAAGGAGCCAATAGGTCAGTGTGTCAAACTCAATTTCATTGAGGGCCACATCAGCATTATGGTTGCCCACAAAGGGCCAGTTGCATGTAAGACTATGTACCATATTAGTTCAGGAGTACATTATGTCTAAGATGTGGGCCAAACAGGATTAACATTTCAAATGTGAACAAATATTTCAAATAAATCTGCAAAAACAAATTTAAAACAAAGAAAAAACATAAGCTATTTAATTCTCTCTCTCATGCCATTGTGTCCAAGATGGATGTTTGGCATCTTTTCTTGTCTACAAGTTCCTTCATGTTTGAGGTTAGATTCTGAGATGTGGAAACTCTCAGGAGAGAGTGGGAGGGTGTGCATCAGTGAGAAGACTTCTGTGTACGTTTTTATTCACTTTCATCACAGACAAAAGTTGCTCACACAGGTATGTACTACCAAACATGCAGAGCATTCAAATAGCTTGTACGTGAAGTTGGGGCATCATTTTAGGAATGATTCTGGTGAACTGTGTGGGCCCTATAGAATCATACTTTGCCTTAAGTGTGCTGTTATATTGGAGTTCTAACAGCTCTATCTGGATGTTTACAGGTGTTTTCTCCACATCAACTGCAAATGAATTATTGAACAATCCAAAACTGAACTTCTATGCTTCACAGCTAACAAAGCGACGTGTAAACTCCATGTGAAGTGTGCTCAGTTTATCAGCAAAATGAGCATCTGAGAATACAATGGTGGAGACTTGGTTTATGGTTGTTTGGCAACAGGGAAAGTGACTGAAGTTTCCTTGCTGCATCTGAATCTCCCACAGTCGCAGCTTAACATGAAAGGTTTTTACTGCACCATACATGTCCATGATCGCACAGTCCCATCCCTGTAGCTGAAGGTTTAGTGCAGTGAGATGCTTAGTTATGTCACACAGAAAAGCTAACTCACACAGCCACCTTTCATCCCGCAGTAGTGTGGGCCTTTTTTTTTACTTTCCATGAACTAACAGATTTCCTTATGCAACTCAAAAAAAATCTATTGCTTTTTTTTATCTATTTACCACTTTTTTATGACTTAGCCATTGCACCTCTGTATGATAGAGCAGATTACCAAGTTCAGAATGTATTTTCTGCAGAAAAGACTTAAATTGACAGTGATTTAAACCTTTGGCTCTTATAAAGTTAACTGTCTGTGTTAGAGTGCTCATTACATGTTCCATCTTCAGGGCTTTGCCGTATAGTTTCCTGGTATATGATGCAGTGATATGCTCTCAGCTCACCTGTGCAATTCTTGCTCTTCATCTTCTCTCGCATCCTTTCCACTAATCCACTCTTTTCCGTGCACACTGAAGGTGCTCCAACTGTTGTCAGCCCAGTAAGTTTGTCCCAGGGCAGTTTCATGTCATTTACACATTTAGATACTGCTTCAAATATGTCTTTTTCCTGTGATAGTGCCATGCATTGATTTCATATCCCAAAATTCCTCTGTAACGCATAAACTTGAGTCCACTCCATGGATGAAGACTGTCAGTTGTGCCGTGTCAGTGATGTCAGTGTTCTCATCCACAACAAGGGAATATACAATGAAATCTTTTCCCTTTTCAATCAACTGTACTTGTAAATCAATGGCAAGCTCACATATCCTTGGATGAGGCCGATTATCTGGACCCTCAGCAGTCAGGATTCAGGCTCAGCTACTCCACGGAAACTGCTTTGGTCGCACTGACAGATGATCTCTGGCAGGCCCGGGATAGGGGACATTCCACTATCCTGGTGCTACTTGACCTCTCAGCGGCTTTCGATACCATTGACCATGGTATCCTTCTGCGCTGGCTGGAGGGGTTGGGAGTTGGGGGCACTGTTTTGCAGTGGTTCACCTCCTACCTCACTAGTCGGTCGCAGTCGGTGTTGGCAGGGGGTCAGAGGTCGACCCCTAGGTTCCTCCCCTGTGGGGTCCCTCAGGGATCGGTCCTCTCCCCTCTGCTGTTTAATATTTACATGAAGCCGCTGGGTGAGATCATCCGCCGACACGGGGTGAGATATCATCAGTATGCTGATGATACCCAGCTTTACATCTCCACCCGGTGTCACTTCAGTGAAGCAGCAGAAGTGATGTGCCGATGTCTGGAGGCTGTTAGGGTTTGGATGGGTGCTAACAAGCTTAAACTCAACCCCGACAAGACGGAGTGGCTGTGGGTTTTGCCTCCCAAAGATAATTCAATCCATCCATCCATCAACCTGGTGGGGAGTTTTTGACCCCCTCGGAGAAGGTCCGCAACTTGGGTGTCCTCCTCGATCAACAGCTAAATCTGGAACATCATCTTTCGGCTGTGGCGAGGAGGACATTTGCCCAGGTTCGCCTGGTGCACCAGCTGCGGCCCTATTTGGACCGGGAGTCTCTTCTCACAGTCACTCATGCCCTTATCACCTCGAGGCTCGACTACTGCAATGCTCTTTACATGGGGCTACCTTTGAAAAACGTTCAGAGACTTCAGGTAATGCAGAATGCAGCTGCGCGAGCAGTGTTGGGTCTGCCCAGAAATGCCCACATTTCGGCATCACTCTGCGAGCTGCATTGGCTGCCAATTGGTCTCCGAACGCAATTCAAAGTGTTGGTTATGACCTATAAAGCCCTACATGGCATCTGACCAGGTTACTTACAGGACCGTCTGCTGCCCCATGAAACCCAGCGACCGGTTAGGGCCCACAGAGTCGACCTTCTCCAGGTCCTGTCAGCCAGACAGTGTCGCCTGGCGGGGCCTAGGGGAAGAGCCTTCTCTGTTGCGGCCCCGGCCCTCTGGAATCAACTCCCCCCGGAGACCCATATCACCCCCACCCTCTCCGCCTTTCGTAAACTGCTTAAGACACATCTTTGCCGACAGGCCTGGGGCAGTTAACATCTTGCCCCTAGCCAGTGTATGTTTGTGTGTATGTTTGTTGGATGACTGGTTTTTTAATTTAGGGGTTCTTTTTATATATGTATTTTATGTAGATTTCTATTTATGCTGTGAGCCGCCCTGAGTTTCCGGAATAGGGCGGCATAGAAATATAATTAATAATAATAATAATAATAATAATAATAATAATAATAATAATAATAATAATAATAATAATAATAAGAATAATAATAGTAATAGTAATAATAGTAATAGTAATAATAATAAGAATAATAGTAATAATAATATCTGTCAGCATGATCAGTATTTCTGCTTAGGCTTACATTCAAAAATGCTTACTTTTGGTTTGGACATAAGACTTTGCACACTTTAATCATGCAGCGCTTCAAAAACTCCCCTCTGTAAATGGCCGAATGGATTTAGCTATCTTTTCTGCCACTATAAAACTAGCTTTCACAGCAGCTTCACTTTGTGATTTTGCTTTTCTGAACATATGCTGCCATGACATCAGACTGTTTTTAAACTCTTCCACCTTCTTTAGCTTTTGCTGTATGTCCAGGTTTTTGTACTTGTCCTGATGTTTTGTCTCATAGTATGCCATCTCATGTTATATTCTTTAAGTACAGCCACATTAACTCTACAAACAAGGCACACGGCCTTATCTTCAGTGTCAACAAGCAGGTACTCTGCCTCCCACCTCTTTTGAAAGCACCTGTTTTTAAAGTCCACTTTCTGTTTGGCCAGTTTTGGGGGTTTAAATATCATGCAGGTCTTCTTCATGGCAGATGTTTTTATATATGGAGTATGAGACTGCACAGAAAGCTCAAAGTCCCAGGTGCTGTGTGAGGTGAGCAGTTGTGAGCGCTCTAGGTATCTACTCTGGAGGCTTAGTAGGATGCTGTGAGTCCAGTTCTTCTGGAGGTATAAGGGAGATGCACTTTTTATGTTGTGTCCTGGGCCTGATGAGGAAACTCAGCAGGCCCAGAATTGTTGCAAAAGGTCCCGGGCAATTCCAAAAGCTGCCTGGGACCAGACAGAGCAGCACCAGCCTTGTGCACGTGCGCAAGGGCGAAAATGCTATATTCCTATTGGTTGTCAATGCCCGGGGGTTTGGACATACAAAAGGCCTGTGTGCCTTTTCCCTTGCTTGTTGGTTGTGAGTAGTGTGAACACAGAGAGTAATAAAGATTGTTGGATACACCATGTGTCGTCATCTTTGCGAATGAACCCAAGAACACAACACCGGCGACAAAGGTGGGATTCTTCTGCAACAAGAAGAAGGAGTCTGAGTAGTTGCTGAAGAAGTCTGCAGAGGGAAGACGGCGTCTAACGAGTGTTCCAGCCTGCCAGTACAGAGTCGCTGGAGTGTGCATTTGGCTACCAGACCCTTTCCCTTTTCCAAGAAGGTTTGCAGAGGAACAAATGGGAAGTTCGCAGTTCAGAATGGCAAAGATTGGCCAGCTGTCTGACTTCGATACCGCACATCCTGAGAGGTGGAATTCTTATGTGGCCAGAGTAGAGAATTACTTTAGAGTGAACCAAATCAGAGAAGATGGATTGAAGGCTGCAATCTTGTTGTGTGTTTGTGGGCAGGAAGTTTTCGAAATTGCAGAAAACTTGGTGGCTCCTGCACCTCTAGAGTCAGTGGTTTATACTGACTTTAAAAAGTTATTAAAGGAACATTTTCAGCCAAAGCTGTCTGTCATTGCTTAGAGGCATGCTTTTGAACAGAGGGATCAGAAGCAAGGAGAATCTGCTACTGATTACATTTCAGCCTTAAGAAGAGCAGCCAGGACGTGTGAGTTTAAAGACTTAGAAGAGAGGCTGTGAGATAGATTCGCGTGTGGGCTAAGGAACAGAGACTTGCAGCAGAAGATTTTTGCTAGAGAAGAGATTTTATTCCAAGAAGCACTGCGAGAGGTTATTGCAGAGGAAGCAGCAGGCGGGGCTGTGAAAGCCTTGTGACTCACTAAAAGCTCCACAGAAACTGCTACGGTCCACCAAGAGGACATTCGAGAAGGATCAGACACATATCCTGAAGATGAGGTGAATAGACTTTCCAGCCAGCTGAAAGAAGGCAGAAGGAATGTCCAGACAAGATTCCAGCATTTCTTCAATGCTTCGGGTGCGGAGGTCGTCACAAGCGAGCCAACTGCAGGTTTCATTCCACCATCTGCAGAGCATGTGGCAGGCACGGCCACATAGCATCCATCTGTTTGGGTCGACAGAAGGTCCAACCACATGAAGAATTGCATCTGAAAGGTATCAGGGTCCCCAGCCAACATAGGGTGGGCTTCTGTGCATTGCGCAGGAGCATATTAAGGACAGGAACATATAAACCCCTTAAAAAGAAACTGTCTCTTAACATAAGGTTGCAGAGTGTTCCATTAGCAATGGAGTTGGACACAGGGTCCGCTCTCTGCATTATTTCTAGTGACACTTTTAAAAAGATATGTAGTAGAAGTGGCCTTCGAGTTAAACTCAGGCCATCCAATTTAATACTCACAGATTTTCAAAATTCTATGGTGTGTGTTAAGGGGGAGGCCACCCTTAGAGTACAGTATAAGGATTTTGAAGGTCCCCTAGACGTGGTGGTTGTTGGGGGTGAACGTATGAGTCTTGTTGGATTCTATTGATTTGAGGCCTTGGGAATCCAGGTGACTGGGCTGCACCATTTGCAAACGTTAAGTCTTGCAGAAGTTTGCAAGGAGTTTGCAGATGTGTTCAGTTCTAAGCTTGGATCCTATAAGGAGCCTCCCATTTCGCTGCGCTTAGATCCAAGCATTTATTTAATTTAATTTAATTTAAAATATTTATTGTTTTATATGTTTTTATTGGGCTGTAAACCGCCCCAAGTCCTACGGGAGAGGGGCGGTATAGAAATTTAATAAATATAAATATAATATAATATAAATATTACACACACACACACACACACACACACACACACACACACACACACACATATAATATTACACCCATCAGGGTTAAGCCTAGGATTGATGCTGAGCTGAACAAATTGCTCCAGCAAGGCATTCTGGAACCTGTGGACTCAAATCCATGGGAAACCCCCATAGTAACGCCTTTAAAGGCTAATGGGGACATACGTATATGTGCAGATTACAAGTGCACACTGAACAAGGCATTACAGCAGCATGCTTATCCAGTACCAGTGGTAAGTCACATCCTGGCCTCCCTCAAGGGGGGGCGTATTTTTGCAAAGCTTGACTTGGCACAAGCATATCAACAGTTGCCTGTTGATGAGGCTGCTGCAGAGGCACAGACCATTGTAACCCATAGAGGGGCATTTAAGGTAAAGAGGCTGCAATTCGGTGTAAATGAAGCCCCTGGCATATTCCAAAGTGTCATGGAATGCACACTTCGAGGTATTCCTGGGGTCTATCCATACTTTGATGATGTCCTCATTGCTGGGGAATCATCCCAGAACTTAGCTGAAAGATTAAGGGCTGTCTTTCTTCGTTTTCAGGAAGCAGGTCTCAAACTAAAGAGAGATAAATGTAAGATAGGAGTTACTTCTACTGATTTCTTAGGGTTCAGGATTGATGCTCAAGGCATCCACCCTGCTGAAACTAAACTGAAGGCTATTCAACAGGCACCCAACCCTAAGTCTAAGAGTGAATTGCAAGCCTTTTTAGGATTATTAAACTTTTACCATGTATTCCTCCCAGACAAAGCTGCTATGGCAGAACCATTACATAGGCTCCTCGACAAGCAAGCTCCTTGGCAGTGGACGAAGGTCCATGAGAAGAGCTTCAATGAGGTTAAGGCCTTGCTTACTTCCAATGCAGTTTTAGCGCATTTCAATGAGCAACTGCCTGTCTGCATCTCATGCGATGCATTGCCTTATGGGGTTGGAGCTGTACTCAGCCATTTGCAGGCTGATGGAACACAGATTCCTGTGGCATATTATTCAAGGACTCTGTCTTCTGCTGAGCATAATTATGCTCAAATTGACAGAGAAGCTCTGGCCATAGTGGCTGGCATCAAGAAATTTCATGATTTCTTGTATGGCCGTCACTTCATGGTCTATACTGACCATAAGCCTCTGCTCGGATTGTTTACCACCAACAAACAGACCCCACATATCTTTTTTTCTCGTATGCTGCGGTGTTCCATTTTCCTGTCAGCATATGACTTTACACTAG
The DNA here is from genome assembly GCA_034064705.1 of Bothrops alternatus. Classification (NCBI taxonomy): domain Eukaryota; kingdom Metazoa; phylum Chordata; class Lepidosauria; order Squamata; family Viperidae; genus Bothrops; species Bothrops alternatus. Next base: position 2,740,994 of record JARGCV010000009.1, on the reverse strand, counting down.
TTCACAAACCAGGAAAGGAGATGGGCCATGCAGATGGCCTGAGCAGACTACCATTGAACCAAGTAGAGCCAGATCCTGCTCCTGCCATTAATATTCTGTCTATCCAAGAGTTGCCTGAGTCTCCCCTCAATGCTAGGGATGTGGCTGCAGAAACTGCCACTGATCACACGCTTACACGCGTGCTGACATGGGTTTTGTCAGGATGGCCTGATAAGTGCCCAGATCCGGAGTTCCAAAGCTTCTGGTACAAGAAGCATGAGTTGTCCACTTTTAAGGGTTGCCTGTTATAGGGAAGCAGGGTAGTGATTCCAGCCTCATTGAGATCTAGAATCTTGATCTCTCTGCGCAAGGGACATCCTGGTATAGTCAGAATGAAAGCACTTGCGTGTAGCCATCTGTGGTGGCCTGGGCTCGATAAAGCCATTGAGGACCAGGTACACGGGTGCCAAGTGTGCCAACAATCACAGCCTGAAATTCTGCAGGCCCCAGTACATACGTGGGAGGAAACACAGTCACCATGGTCTAGGGTGCATATAGATTATGCTGGGCCCTTTCAGGGGCAATTCTTCCTGATTGTTGTCGATAGCCATTCCAAGTGGCTAGAAGTTGTTCCTGTTTCCTCCACTACTACTGCCAGGACCATCCAGGTGTTGAGAGGTATTTTTGCAGCACATGGCCTTCCAGATGTTCTGATTTCAGATAATGGTCCTCAGTTTACATCTTGTGAGTTCCAGGCTTTTCTTCAAGCCAACATGATCTGGCATGCAACTTCGGCTTCATTCCACCCATCATCCAACGGACTTGCTGAGAGAATGGTGCACACCACTAAATATGCCCTCAAGAAACTGACTTACGGTAACTGGCATCACAGGTTAGCAGATTTCCTTCTTGCACACTGCACCACACCATGCACAGCCACAGGGAAAAGTCCTGCTCAGCTCTGCTGGGGTCGCCGCCTCATCACAAAGCTGGACAGCCTGCACCCTGATCAGGTGGCTTCACAGGTGTCACAACCGCGGGCACCTAGAAGACTCCAAGTGGGCGATCCGGTCTGGGCTCGGAACTACACTCCTGGGCATCTGTGGGTTCCTGCTTTCATCTCTACGATCTCTGGACCTCTCTCATACATAGTGACCTTAGACGATGACTGCATTCTACGGCATCATATCGATCAACTGCATTGGCAGTTGTCCCTTGTGGTTTCCACCCCTGACTCTGCTCTCAGGGAAGAGGGGGATCAGGAATTAAGTCGCACTTGACTTCCGGTTCCGGTCGCGGCGTCGCTAGTTGACCGGGGAGATTGCTCTCCCTGCCAACTAGTTTTCCCTATGTCGGCGGACCCTTATGCGGGTCCAAAGTCGCCCTGGAGGGCGTGACTTTCCTACGAGGAGGCAGCGTTCAGGCAGCAGAGGAGCAGTGGCTCCTCCAGCTGTCCGGATGGAACTCCGAGGGCTGACAGAGAAGAAGATCGGCCAATAAAATGACTGATCACTTTGCCGCAAGAAACCGCAAGACCAAAGAATATCTAAGCTGCAGACCCACCATGGTGAATCCCAGTGAGACCTTTCCTTTTTTCCCCCTCTCTTTCTTTTTTTTGTTTTTGTTTTGTTTGTTGCCTGTAAGAGCTGTGTTGGAAAGATTTCCCTAGCTCGGAAAGGCAGCTTTTACTCATTGGGGAAGAAAGGCGAACAAAGGAACAAAGTAAAGTTTTAGAAATTACGTTGCTTTATATATATATATATATAAGTACTCTGGGATATCGGAAAAACTTTTTTTTTAACGAACTTTATTATTAGCCTATGTTGCTGTTGTTTTTTTTTCTTTTTTTGAGTAAAGAAAGAAGAATGAAAAGTGAAATGACATTAGGGGGAAAATGGATTTATTTACTTTCTTATTAGCTTTCTAAGGACATCTACTGGTTAAAAAGCAATATTGCAACTGGAGAGGAATGATCTTTTTATATGAAAATTAACTGGATGTTTGAGGTTTTTTTTCCTAAAATGGAGCTGTACTCACATTAAATTGCAAACTTATTCTGGAGAAAATCTATGAGACTAAAGAGGAAACATGTGCTACAATGAAAGAGCTTACTACAGAATTAAGAGCCAGAAGCTCTTCCTCAAACTTCAAAATTGACTTTCAGATTGCACCTGATTCTTCTATTAAACAGATTCCACAAAAAGAGGACCTAACTGAAAACAAAGAGAAATTGACTCTGCCTTATATGCAACTCAGTTATGGTGTTGAAAATCAGGAAAAGCAAAGATTGGGACTTGGAACTCTAAAGCAACAAGACTTTATACAAAAAAAAAATCCGAAGGCCAATTCAGAGGTCAAGATGGTTCTTACTGATTCTAAAGATATTACAAGCAATAAAGAGAGACTTATCTGTTGGAAAGGAAGCTTTGCTATGGAAACCTACTTGGCATTTGAAAAAACCCAGAATAAGATTTTAAAAAAATGAAAGTTAAAATGTTGAGTAATGGACTAAAGGCAATCTAGAACTATGGACTGACTTAAGGACCATGATTATAAGTTAAATGTAAGAAAAATGGGATTAATGGAAGATATAAAATTTAGCTACATGAAAATTACTGATGATTTACTTGTTTGATGATTAATGAATTGAAATATCTTAAAGTTTGATGTTATCTTGTTAGTTTAAAGTTGATTGATGGTCTATATAGCTTTAGGACAGATTCATATTTTAGTTTAAAAAAGAGATATAAGAGAAAAAAGAAGTGACCAATGAAATACATATTACGGTAAATCCTTTAAGAATGTATTTGTTCTTTTTCTTTTCTTTTTTTCTTTTCTTTTCTTTTTTTTTGTTTAGGATAATAGGGTTATTTGTAAGAAAATTATTATGTAATCTTGAACTAACTTAATAAGATGATTTTGCTTGAGAAGATTGATGTTATTGGTTATGACAATTTAATTGGATATGAGCTGAATTATGTTTAATGGATTGAAAAATTTAAGATTTGATTTTATCTGTTAGCTATAAGAGATTGATTAGTTGATAGATTAGATATATATAGGACAGATTAATGTTTTAGTTTAATTAAGGGATATTACTGGAAGAAGAGTTAAATAAAATTTACAATAAAAACTAAGGTACTAGAATATATTTGGAAGGAATACCCGAACTGATAGAGTTTGTATTTAAAGTTAATTTGATTATGGTTGTATAATTTTTCTAAAGTGTTAGAAACAGGTATAGGTTGACTAAATTTAAATCAGACTGAACTATTTTAAATAAATTATGTTAGTTAAGGGGAAAGAGAGGAAATACCAGAGGTATTGATTGAAGTATGTATAAATATTTTGATTTTGGATGATTGTTTACCCTAACACCATAGTGTGCTTTGAGCATTTTGTTGTTAAAATTAAAAAAACCAATAAAATTTTTGGCAAAAAAAAAAAAGGAATTAAGTCGCACTTCAGGTCAACATCCTGAGACACAATCTCACACTTCAGGTCAACTTTATGGGGCACAAGCTCACTGGTCCTTGGACATACTGCAGATCACGAGGGATCTCCCAGGGGAGGTACAAGGACATCCTCAGAGTTCAGCTATTGCGTCAAACAGGGAGTCATGCATATCTGCAAGAGCTCCAAACAGGACTTCAAAAGAGGTGAGGTTAGCCATGGAGGTGACTCCTGACTCTGGCACCTCGGCCGCAGGGGACTGGGAGTATTGGGGCACACCTGGAACACAGGGCACATCCGAGACTGGTTGTGGGTTTGGGGACTAAGTTCTCTGGAGCCACCCAGGATAGTAAGGGAATCCTCAGCCCCTTCAGAAGGTTGGGGAAATTCAGCTTCCCTTACGGAGACTGAGAGGAGTTCTGGCAATCCTGCCAGTACGCCCTACCAGGGGTCACCTGCAAAATGTGTGCATAAAAGTCCTGGTCTAGTGAGTCCAATAGATGGGCCAGTAGGCCAGGCCCCCTTAAGGTCAAGTCCTGGTCTATTCAGCCGGGCAGGCCAGGCACCCTCCCTAACCTCGCATAGGTCACAATGGGCTAAGGCCCCTCCTAAACACCTAGGCGCATATGTGAGGTTCTTGTCAGTATAAGAACACTACAAGCCTACAGTAAGAAGATGGACCTATGTGGTAGAAGATGAACAAGTGAATCCACATTAGAGAGTGGCCTATATGTGTTCTGTCTGGCCCCTCTCAGCTCATTAAAATCCACATAAATATGTCTTTAAGAGGTTTATTTAACACATTTCAAAAGGATTCACTTCAAAGCATGCTGCTGGCATTTTGCTGGCAGGAACGGCCAAGTCTCATTTATTTACATGTAGATTAAAACATGCTCTTCCCACACCTTCCAATTAACTCACTCTTTCTTTATCACATTGTCCAATACCTCATTATTCTTCCGTAGATTTCCAAAACATCAGAAGACTGAATTCAAACGCACTGCTCCAGATATCAGGCTACTCCTTGATTAACGTTGCCCGTGACAAAGGCGTAGTCTCTCTGTCCCCTTCTAATATAGTTTCCGATACGTCACTTCCCCCCATTACTTCCTTTTTCCACTTAACTGACACCTTCGCTTATCAAACCTTCGGAATCTCGGATCAAGCCATCTATCTTCTTGATCCAAATCTGACCCCTCACTTTGTGAATCTGACCCAGACTGCCTGTAAATCTCCTCCCTGTCTGGCTCAGCTGCCGGGAGGGGAAAATACCCAGAGGGGCCTGGCTGCTCTTCCTCGGCTGCCAAGAGGGGAAAACACCCAGAGGGGCCTGGCTGCTCATCCTCATCCTCTGACACTTCCCAAGCTGGTCTAGGGACACTCACAACAATATGTAGGCAGAATACTTATTTTATTAACATAATTTTTATATATACACTGTATATTATTTTATTAATTTGTGTTGATTGTAAAGAAACAAGAAGTGTGGGTGTTCTAACTGGGGGGAGGGGTGTTGTGTCCTGGGCCTGATGAGGAAACTCAGCAGGCCCAGAATTGTTGCAAAAGGTCCCGGGCAATTCAAAAAGCTGCCCGGGACCAGACAGAGCGGCACCAGCCTTGTGCGTGTGCGCAAGGGTGAAAACACTATATTCCTATTGGTTGTTAATGCCCGGGGGTTTGGGCATATAAAAGGCCTGCATGCCTTTTCCCTTGCTTGTTGGTTGTGAGTAGTGCGAACACAGAGAGTAATAAAGATTGTTGGATACACCATGTGTCGTCATCTTTGCGAACGAACCCAAGAACACAACACTTTAGGTCCCAATAACCTGAGGCTGGAGAGTCTGAGCAGTAGAGAGAGTGAGCCGCAGATCTCTTGTCTGGTGTGGCAACAGCAGATTCGAAGGAAGCGTGTGAACTTCAGCAGCATGTGACTCGGGCTTCTTGACTAGCTTTGGCCTGGGCCCAGCACACGCAAGCCTCCCGTCTTGTTTGGGGAAAAGTCTGTGAGGCAAGCGGCTACTTGTGGTAAAGTGCAGCACAGACGAAGGAAGAGGAGGAAGGAAAGATGGCAAGGCAGGGAGGGGTGAGAACTGAAGAATCACATGACCTGAGCATCTTCCATCCTTTCTCTTTCCTTCCCTCCCCAGCCACTTGCTCTCAGGCAGAGGGTGCTTTAACCATGCCCACCCGCCCCTACGGTTACTGCTGCCCTGTGCACAGTTCCACGCATTGGAGTGGCTCCCAGTGCCTGTCCTCTTCTAGTGCTGCTGCCACTGACAAGACACTCAAAATACTCAATCACCTCCTCCTACTAGTCTGCTTGTGGGCCAAATCTAAACACATCATGGCCTGATCTGGCCCGTGAGCCTTGAGTTTGACATGTCTGTAACAGGTGGACAAAAGATACCAAATCTGGTCTAAACGGCTGGCTGTGCAGCCAACCATAATATTAAAAAATAATACTATTTTCATTAACCATTAGGCCATATCAGAATACAAAATACAGAACCATTCTAAGACCATGCATATTAACAAAATAATGTGCAACGAAGTAGTGTAAAAGTAGAACTAAAAGGAAATACGAATCTTATTTCTGGGTCTTTCTTACAATTTACCCTAACCAGATCCACATGCAGTTTTCAATTATATTGTTTTGTTCAGATAATAGAGCTGTGTTATGTGTAATAATTGAGTTTTCACCACAGGTTTTATTTTAATGCATGGATCCCAGTGGAAATGGAGCATTTATCTAATATGTGATCCAATCTTTCTCTTTCAAATACAGTTGGCATTCAAATAATATATGAGCTATGTCATTTATCTCTGGAGCGCAACAAATGCAAGTATGCTCACTGTAAAGAACTTGGATATTTTTTTTATTTCACCACTATAAAAGCAAGCAACATCTGTAAAATCTGACAATTCTTAAAATTGTTAAAAGAATGTCACAATGGGACATAGACAGACAGACAGACTAGCCAAAGCTAGTCAAGAAGCCCGAGTCATATGCTGCTGAAGTTCACACGCTTCCTTCGAATCTGCTGTTGCCACACCAGACAAGAGATCTGCGGCTCACTCTCTCTACTGCTCAGACTCTCCAGCCTCAGGTTATTGGGACCTAAAGTGTTGTGTTCTTGGGTTCGTTCGCAAAGATGACGACACATGGTGTATCCAACAATCTTTATTACTCTCTGTGTTCGCACTACTCACAACCAACAAGCAAGGGAAAAGGCATGCAGGCCTTTTATATGCCCAAACCCCCGGGCATTTCTTTGTCAACAATTTTAAAAACATATATATATTTGTGCTTGCAGATGGCTCTGGGTTGAGCTGAAACAGGCAAAAGGAAAGAATCATTTCTTCCTCCCATATTTGGGTTTACAAGGTGCTATCTAAAAAAGAAACACTATATACACATCTTCCCTCCCTGATTACTGACAAAGCGGGAGAGAGCCTGTGGCTTAGAGGTTTAAGCATCTGCCTAGCGTGCAGACTGCCCAGGTTCAAATCCCGGAAGGGTGAGTTCTGACTGAAGAGAGTTAAATAACTCAAAATAGCTATCTCAGAAATCCCTTATTTCTTTGTCAACAATTTTAAATATATATATAACTTTTTATTGTTACAATTATAATGTTGTTTCTAATGTTACAATTATATGTTTGAAAAACAACGTGGTGACTGAGTTACAATAATTCAATTACATACAGATATTATTAGTACAAATCTCAAACTATTACAGCCAATATTTCCTCTCTTTTTCCCTGTACTGTCTCTTATTTAAGTTAGTATACTTCTTATTCTATCAATCAGATAAAAATAACTTTCTTGCATTTATCAATAATTTTTAATTTATATGTCTTAATTCTTTTAACATTCCATCTTTTAGACAATCAATAACCTAATAGATTTTTCCTGATTTTAATTTTCTATTAATATTTAAGTTTAATGTTTAATATTTATCATTTTCAGGTTTTAAATAACCCCAATTCCTTTTATCATAGTTTCCCACAATCTCTGATGTTCAGGATACATATTTATTTCAATTCTCACCATCTACATCAACAAATTAATAATACAGTATAATATTATTTTCTTATAATTTCAAAATATCTTAAATTCAGTAACTAAAGTTTCTTCTATTTCAACATTTAGTACTTCCTCATTCTTCTTCTTTATATCTACTTTCTCATATTTAAGTTAATAATTTCTATTCTTACCGCTATATCAAAGCATATTTATTTACATTCATCAATATGTTTTAGCATATATATGTCCTAATCACCTTTACCTAACCTTTATAAGCAACTCAATGTTCAAATTTAACTATTAATATTTATACTTCTAGATATTGAATAACCAAAATTATTCTTTATCTTCAATTCATAACAATATCTTGTATTCAAAATACACATCTTATCTACTTGAATATATTCTATTTTAAATCTCATAAATAGGTCAAGACCCCATTCTTCTTCAGTCTTATTCTAGCTTTCTTTCTTGCCAAATCGTCTTCCATGTCCATGCTTTTGAGTCGTCAAACAAATCTCCTTGTATTGTTATATGTATTGTGTAATGTTGAAAAGACCATCCAGTCAGCATTTTTTTGAGACGGCTAGCAGGTCTGGCAGGTCTAGCAGGTCGTTTCTTAATTTTTCCCTCTCGAGGTAGTTGTCCTGAATTATTTATCTTCTCTTCCATCTGTTCCTCTTCTTGACCCTCAGGTTCCTTCTGGTTTATATAGCAAGTTTTTTCCTCCTTCCATGTTGTCAGATTCTTTTTTTTTTGAAAAATATTTTATTGGTTTTATGATTTCAACAATAGGTGCTTAAAACACACCGTGGTGATTGGGTAAACAAAAATTCCAAAATAAAAAACATACACAAACAGCTCAACTTAATACATTCACTTTCATCTTTCTATTTCCCTCACCCACACAAACAAAAAACAAAAAGATATAAATTTAATAAATTCCATTTCTATCATAAATTTCTGTTAAACCTATTTTAAGACTTTGTCAATTTCATACCAAACTCTCCCCGATACATATACCATAATATTTATGACATGTTACCATACATTCTTTTACGTTCATATATACAATACTTTTAATGAAATGAGATAAATACCTACACGTAACTTTTAGTGTTGCTCGCCCATTTCCCCCTTCACCGCACTCTTTCTTCTCTACCTTCTTTCTCCCTTTCTTCTCTTCCCTACTTCCCTCTTCCCCACCCCTCTCCTTCCCTTTCTCTCCACTTCCCCTCTTCTCCTCCAACCTTCCTACTTCCTTCTCCCCTCCTTCACTCTTTCCTCTCTCCTCTCCTTTCTTCCCTCTCATCCCTGTTCAGATGCAGTTCAGGGGTAATGTCCAAGCAACTCCTCTCTCCAAATTTCCCTATCTGTATTATACATTAATACTTCTATTTTAATCTTCTCAGTAAATATTTCTTTTTTTTTACTGATTTTTCCCATCTTTCCCCAAAAGCTTAGGACACAACATGGTGATCAGGATGTCCAATCATTCAAAGACAAAGTCATATAAATATAGCTCAAATTGAATATGATATTGCTTATTAAAATTTATACAATTACAAAAGTCATCAAACACATGCAATTATAATCTATATCCTGTTTTTAGGCTGTACTAATTACAGTTGTCATACTCCAACTACATTTTAGTAAATATATAATTGTGGTTTCAGGTATCCGTAATACAAAATCATTCAATGAGACAGATTTTTTTTCCTCTTATCACAAATAGCTCTTACTCTCTCTCTATACAACATAGTTATCATGTTTAAATTAATAATATAGGTCCAACAAATACAGTTCTATTTTTAAGAATATATTCTATCATTTCATCAATCTACATCTATATAAAAAAAATCTTTTTGAGGCCTTAATAAAGTTTATATCTTCAAATACTTGTCAACTATAATATCAGGAAATTCTCATCTTTCATTCTTAATTAAATCAGACATATTCTCTTTCTCTATTACAACATAATTATCAAATTTAAAATTACTGTATAAGTAAAAAAAAATAAAAAAATACATTTCCATTTCCCCCCTTTTTTACTAGATATATTCAATCATTTCGTCAATCTACTTCTATAAGGTCTTTTTGGCCTCTAGAAAGATTTACTTCCTCAAATAATTATTAACCATGGTAACAGTAAATTTACATCCTTCATTCGTCGTTAAATCAGACACAATTTCTAAAGCCTTTTTAACCCGTCAAATAACATTTTGTGTCACATTTAAACCTAACTCTAGCTTTCTTTTATGCCAATTTGGTTCCCATAGTAAGGCTTTTCGGTTATCAAACCTCAAGGTTTGATTATGAGGATTCCTAACAGATTCAAACTGAACAAATTTTCTTTCCCTTTCCTCTTTATTGTAATTTCTGAAAAGTTGTGTCTGGGTATCAATCTTTGTTATTTTTGGTAGTTGAGTTGAGTCAATTACAGTTATTTCTTGGTCATCAAAATTGTCCATCAATTGTAGGTAATGCGTAGCATTAGTTGATTCAGTGGTTCCCACATTTTCTCTTAATGCAGATTCACAATTAGGTTGTAAGAATAGTGTCTCTGTCTCTTTAAGTTGTAAGTAGATCTGTTCAGGATTATTCTGTTCATCTTCTATTATTCCTTGTTCCATAACTTGATTCATTATTAAAGGGTCAATGTAAGATTCCAAGGTGGTATCTTTGGATTTTCTCCAAGATTTCCAATAAGTTTTAAAATCTTCTCTAACTTCTAATATTTTTTCCAGTATTAAATCATAGTCAAGATGTGGATGACTTTCAGCCATTTTGGTGGTAACTTTGCCTATTCCTTTATTAAAGACTACTTAAGAAAAATCCACAAATATCTGCCTCCAAAAGTCTAATAGCCAGCTTCACCACACAGCTGTCCAGTTATTTTTCTCTTTTATTATCACATAAATCCAATCCTCTTCAAATAACAGGGAGAAATATAGTTGAAGTTTTGCTTTTTTGCCACCAGATGTCCTCAATGGACTATAAAGTCTTTTTTTTCTTTTTTTTCCCCCAAGTTAATCAAGTTAAAGCAAGAACAAAAAAGGAAAGTTTTTTCTCTTTCTTTTTTTTTTAAAAAAATCAACAAAAACTGTCTTCTACATTATCAAATTAAGAAAGGAAAGTAACAATGTCTCTTTTTTCCTTCTTTTCCCCTGAAATTCACCCCACAGCAGTCAAATAGTAAAAAAAAAAACCACACACACAAAAATTAATCCTTTTCTTTTTAGCTCTTCTTTCCACATATAAGCAGCCGCCGCTTTCTTAATAAGGGAAAATAGAAACTCTTTACAGGAAAAATCAGGATAGCGAGGGAAGGAAAGGTCTCACCCGGATTCACCACGGTGGTTCTTCATGCTTAGTTGTTCTTGTGACTTGCGGGTGGTGCGGCTAGGTGATCGGCCATTTTATGGCCGGTCTTCTGCTCCATCGGCCCTCAGAGTCAGCTCGGACAGCTAGAGGAGCCGCCGCTCCTCTGCAGCCGAGCGCAGCTTTGTCGACGGTAGTCGGGCCCTCCAGGCATGACTTTTGACCCCCGCAGGGGTCTACCGGTGGAGGGAAATGAGCCGAACAAGGAGACAAGTCTCCCTGTGCGGCTAGAGGCGCCGTGATCCGGAACCAGAAGTCTTGTCAGATTCTTTTCTGGACTTTCCATTTTCTGTACTTGTTGGGCAGTTAAATCTTCTGTCATATTTAATTGTTCCACTTTTTCTGTTGCATTCTGTATGATAGATTTTTTAGTTGTAATCAAAATATGAGTTTGCATATCTGAGCTACTTTCTCATTTTTTTTCTGAAGGCTCTCATCTCAATACCAGCTGTAAGAAGGGTTTGGTAAATTGCTTTCAATGTAGCACGAATTTGTTCCTGATTTTCCTCCATAAAAAAGTCTATTCTTTGTCTTCTTCCATAATGATGAGTTAGATTAAAAGCTTTTACAGTTTTTCCCAGTCAATAGAAAACACAGCTGAATCTCTCACGGCTGGTGTTTCAAGGTTGCATGAATCTTATCTTGTTTTCTGGGCTATCAGCCAAGTCTCTTTTAGAGAATAACAGATTGAAGTTTCAAATTTAGCCACAAGATGTCACCCCTACCATTTGAAAATTTCTTTTGAGTCTCTAAGTTATTTTGATCTTTTCCATTTTCTTCTATTTTATGAGGAAAAACCCAGATCTTCAATAAAAAATAGAAAATAAAAAATAAATAGTAGAAAATCTTTTAGTCCACAAGCTTTAGGAAATAAAATTCCAATTGGGTCCAATTATTTTTTCAACATTTTAAACTCCCCTGGATAGTCAGTTGCCGCTGTTTCTGGAGGGAAGGCTAAAATCCCCCTTCCCTCTCCACTTGGGACAAAGTACTTTAGCAGCTTACGTAGGTACAAAAAGGTAGTTAGAATTTAAGAGTGGTAGATCTCATGCAGTCTCTTCCATGCTGCTTTATTGTTGCATGGTGGTAAGTGTGACTGTGGCTGTCCGCAGCCTATGGGCTGGCCATATTGCTATGGCCAGTCTTTCATCCACCAGTTTGGAGGGAACACCAGCTCTAACAGGAGAGCTACTGCTCTCCCACGATCCAGTGAGAACCCCTCCTTGCTAGTTGCCTCTATGGGGTGACACTTTGACCTTTTTAGGGGCTCCCAGCGATGCAAAACTGGACGAGGAAGATGGAGCTCATCTTCCAAGTGTCCATGACGGCCACATCGTCAAACCAGAAGTCCAAGAGCCATTAAAATGCCAATTTGACACATTTCAACAGGAGCACCAGAAGTAGTTAACAATATTTTCTAAGAGCCATTAGAAAATATTTGTTAGATACTTCTGGTGCTCCTGTTGAAATGTGTCAAAATATGGTATTCAGAAGTGACCATGATTGAATATAATTGTTATGAAACACTATCTAGTGAACAGTTAATACATTTCTCTATATTTTCAGAAACTGAGAGAATGAAACAACTAGGATAGTTACACAACAGCAGGTTGGAATATGCAGTGTCAGAATCCAATTATATTTCATCTCTAGTTATCGACTATGGAAACCCCCATTTTTGCCCTCTCAGAATTCTGTCATACGATGAAGGGGAAGGGGAGTGAACAAAGGGGTTTTATGGCCCTCACTTCCTTCGGTACAACTTCAAAGGGATTAAATGTGGATACCACCAAAAGGACTAAAGCATAAGAATAGGGCCATCAGCCTTCATCTACTCCTCTCTGAAGTCTGCTTTCCACCGGCAATGAGGAAAAAGGGGGTGGAAATGTAATACCTGGGATTGTCGCTGGAAAGATGATGGGGTGGGGTGGGGCTGCTGGGGACCCTTTAAAACCTTGAACCATAGGGCTTGGGCCCCAGGTCCTGTCTAGAACACCTGCAACCATTTTCTCTTAATAAAGGATGCCTGTTGGAAGAAAAATTCCTAGAGTTCTGTCTTCTTAAGATGCAAAGTGGGGTGGGTCCTTACATTAGACAAGACCTGCAGAATTAGTCCACTTGGAAGGGAGAATCTTGCCGGGGGACTTTGCAAAAAATACCATGTCAGACTGCGGAGCAAAGAAGGGAGAAAACTCCCTGGAAAGGGAGCTGCTGCCCTGACTGATACCCTGCCAGAGGTCGGGATCTAAGAGGTTGGATTCCTCAGGAGAAGAGATAATGGAGACACGTAACCACAAACCTCGGTGGTCAATGGGCATTGGAAAGAAAGGTGAGTGGGAAAAGAAATCAAGAAAGGTGACCCTGAGACGGGGCGCCAACCAACCAGAATGGAAGCAGGAGATGGAGAAATCCCTGCACGCAAGTGAAGAGGAAGGGAGCTGGGCACCGTACTAGGGCTGGATCCTAGAGAAAGCTATCGACCTGATGAAGAGAACTCTCAGCTCCCTAGGAGAGGAGAATTCTGAGCCCTACGGCCGCCCCAGCTCCTGGATCTGCAAAGGGAGAAACACCAAGGGGGAAGTGGAACCTCCAGCCCCAGGGACATCTGCTGATCCAGTAGTCCCCACTTCCCGCCAACCCACAGATGGTGAACTGGATCGAAGACACTACCACCGACAACAAAGGCACCGGTCCATTCAAAGAATCCCGCCACTGGACGTGAAATTCAAGGGGGAGCCAACACGCTTGGGGTTTTTCCTAACACAAGTCCTCAGCTACATGGAGGAATACGTGCGGGACATCCCCAGCGACAAAACCCATATCCGGATCGTGCAATCTGCCCTGGACGGGCCGGCCGCATTGGGTGGTGAACTCGCATGACTCTAATGCCCCAGAGCTCAACGACTTCAACCGTTTCATGTCCTCTCTGAGAAGGCAATTTGAGGACCCCCTGGTTGATTGCAAAGCCCACAAAAGGATAAAAACGATGAGGCAAGGCAAACGCCTGGTAGCCAAATATACGCAAAAATTCCGGGCCATTGCCAGCAAACTGAACTGGCCGGAAGACATCCTCCTTAGCCATTTCAAAGATGGACTAAATTATGACCTATATGACACTTGCCTGCCCTGAGGGGACCCACACCAACTTGAGGAATGGTACGTCTTGCCAGAGAAAGCAGAGATCAACATACTGAAGAGGCACCACCGAGGAAAACAATGGAGCTGCTCACCGCCTGAGTTGAAACGCGAACCAGTGAAACCATCGGATATGGCCAAGAAGCAAATGGCGTGTTTCAAGTGTGGGAGAGAAGGGCATCGGGCTATAGAATGACGCTCAAAAGCCCCCCAGCACAACCCAGACAGATCACTGGCCAGGAAATCCAGAAAGTCTCCAGCTGGCAGGGGGGCTGCCAGCTACCATAGCCACTTTACAGATATACCTCTCCCTGGGCAAACATGAGGAAGACATAAAGTTTGTGGTGACCCCAGGCATGGAATGTCCAATGATCCTAGGGATGGAATGGTTAAAAAAATGGAACCCCTGGGTGGATGGCATAAATCAAATTCCCGAAAGGGGACCCTATGGACTTAAAATCCCAAGGGGGGCTACCAGAATCAAGAACAGAAAAAGCATCCATGGGAGAGGAAAAAAGACTACCAGAAATACCAGAGGAATACAGAGACCTTGCTGAGGTTTTCAGTGAGGAGAGGGCGGATGAGCTCCCCCCCCACCGACCCATGGACTGTGCCATTGAATTCAAGCCTGGGGCAAAACTCCTGAAGCCCAGATTATACTCCATGAGCCCAAAGGAGGAGGATATGGAAAAATTCATAAAGAAAAACCTAGAAAGGGGGTTCATTGAACCAGCCAAGCCTACAGTAGCTGCCCTGGTCCTCTTTAGAGAGAAGAAAGACAGCTCTCTATGCTTATGCATGGATTATAGGGCCCTGAATACAATCAGTGAAAGCAACCCATACCCTCTGCCCCTCCTGAAGGACATGTGGTCACACCTCTCAAAAGGGAAAAAATTTTCTAAACTAGACCTAAGGGAAGCTTACTATTGCGTGAGAATTAAGGAAGGGGATGAATGGAAGATCGCATTTAACTGCCCCATGGGGTGCTACCAATTCAAAGTCTTCCCATTTGGATTACAAGGCGGCCCTGCAGTATTTATGCAATTAATCAATGATGTTCTAAGGGAACACCTATTTAAGGGGGTCCTGGTTTACTTAGATGACATTCTTATCTTCACCGAATCAAAAGAGGAACATGTCAACCTAGTCAGAGCGGTTTTAAAGAAACTGTGAGTTGCCCACCTATATGCCAAACTCTCAAAATGCGAATTCCACCAGGAAAGGATAGATTACCTAGGTTATCGCATATCCCCACAGGGCACTGAAATGGACCCAGAGAAGGTCAGAGCAGTATTAGAATGGGCACCACCCCGCACAAGAAAGCAACTGCAAAGTTTCCTGGGCTTCACAAACTTTTACCGCCAATTCATCCCCTCATTTGCCCAGATAGCCCTGCCCCTCATGAACTCACTAAAAATGAAGGGAGCATCCTCAGTAAAATCTAGCCAGCCACTAACATGGACAATGGAGTGCCAAGCATCATTTGAGAGATTAAAGAAACTTTTTTCTACCGAACCAGTACTGAGGCACCCAGATATAGATAAGCCTTTCGTAATACAGGCGGATGCAAGTGATGTGGCAGTGGAGGCTGTACTATTACAAGAAAATGATGAAAGGGTATTGCAACCCTGTGCATATACATCCAAGAAACTCATGGAAACAGAACAGCGCTGGCCCGTATGGGAGAAAGAGGCATACGGGATACATGGTACCATTCCTCACATGGTGCCAGTTCCTTGAAGGCAACAAAATCCCCTTCCAGGTGTGGACTGACCCAAAAAATTTGGAAGCCCTGAAAACACCCAGGAAGCTCAACCCCAAGCAAGCCTGCTGGTCCCAGCATTTTCACCAGTTCCAATTTACACTCAAGCATTTGCCGGGGGAAAAGAACTTCCTGGCAGATACACTGTCTCACATGCCTCAATATAACAGAATGTGAGCCACCGACTCTAAACCGATGGTGGTAGAATCACAACTGGCAGCACCAGTAAGCACCAGAGCCCAAGCTAAATTAAAACCACAGCTGGGGAGCCAAACCGGAATTGAATTCCGGAAAAGTTTGGAAACAGAAGAATGGTTCCAGAAAAAAAAGTGTGCGCAATGAGAGAAGGGCTGCCTTGGGTGGGGAAAAAGTTATATATACCAGCAACCCAAAGAGTCACATTCATGCAGCTTTGCCACGACACAAAATCAGCAGGGCATTTTGGATTTGTAAAAACATTACACTTAATTAAATGGCAATTTTGGTGGCCATCCATAAAAAAGGACATAAAAAGTTACGTGGCCAGCTGCCCAAAGTGTGCAACTGCAAAGAGGTTCCAAGGGAAATCGCTTGGACTGTGGCAAATCTCTCCGCCCCCTGGAGGGAAATAGCCATGGATTTTATAGTGGAATTACCAGAAACCAATGGGAATACTGTTGTCTGGATGGTCACGGACTTGTTTTCCAAACAGGTGCACTTTATCCCTTGCCAAAAGATACCCACTGCAAAAGCCTTAGCGAACCTTTTCATCCAGCACATTTACAGATTGCATGGGGCACCCCAACACATCATCTCTGATAGGGTAGTGCAATTTACATCTGCATTTTGGAAGGAATTTTTATCCCTCTTAGGGACCACTCAGGGACTGACATCTAGCCATCACCCTCAGTCAGACGGACAAACAGAACGCTGTCACTCAGTACTTGAGCAATATTTAAGATGCTTTATTAATTTTCAGCAAACAGATTGGACGGACCTACTCTCTTTTGGAGAAGTTGCCTACAATAATTCAGTCCACTCCAGCACAAGTTACACTCCTTTTCAAATAGCCACCGGTCAAAGTTTCAACCCCATTCCAGAATTAACCCCAAACGAACTGGTGATCCCATCATTGAAAGAATGGATGGAACAATTAGAAAACACCTGGCCAATAGTTAGAAAAGCACTAGATGAAGCTAGGCAGGCATACAAAGCACAAGCCGATAAAAAAAAGGATCTATCCAATTATATTTCATCTCTAGTTTTCTTTACACCATTCATTATAGGAGAAATGGTGTACTTATCTACAAAATACCTAAAGTCCCTACAACCCTGTAAAAAACTTGGACCAAAATATATAGGGTCTTTTCCAATTAAAAGAATCATAAACCCAGTAACAGTAGAATTAGAATTACCCAAAAATCTCAGGCAAATACACCCAATTTTTCATTGCAGCTTGCTGAAATGAAAATCATCATTATGGCCAAAAATCCCCCTGCCCACACCACCTCCAATCATGGTGGAGGGCAAACAACACTTTGAAATAAAAGAAATCCTAGACTCTAGGAGATATCATGGAGCGACTCAGTACCTAGTTGCATGGAAACAACTCCCTGCCTCACAAAATTAGTGGGTCCATAAACGTCATGTCAGAGCCCCGAAGCTATTAAAGAAGTTTCACACAGAGTATCCTAACAACCCTGACTAACTTTTATACCTGTTTTCTTTTCTTTCAGGTAGATCTATCTTATTTTTAAGGGGGCAGGGTGTCAGAATCCAATTATATTTCATCTCTAGTTATCAACTATGGAAAACCCCATTTCTGCCCTCTCTGGATTCTGTCATACAATGAAGGGGAAATGAGGGCCATAAAACCCCTTTGTTCTCTGTCTAACTCATCTCACAGGGTTGTTGTTGTTGGGAAAATAGTTGGAACAAGGAGTGTGAGAAAGATTCACTCCCTTGAATTGTTTATAAAAATAGTAAAGCTGGGATAAAAATAACTAAAAATAAGTCAGGAAAAATGCAGCTCTCTTACCTTCTTTCTTCATTGGTTGTGGCAGAGTTTCTCAACCTTGGCAACTTGGTAATGCTGGCTGGGGAGTTCTGGGAGTCGAAGTCCACATATCAGAAAGTTCCCAAGGTTGAGAAACATTGTATTATGTAGAAACAGAAGAAATAAGATTACAGTCAATCAAGGTTTAGAAGCCCAAGGTCATACTGTGGAGAACTTCTCTCAAGTGTTTCTAATTTCTGCTGTACATTCAAAAGGGTCTATTTTATCCAATGAAACTTATTACTTATAATGCCACCTAGACCTGGATTGATGGTCCTATTGATGAAGGACCATCAATATTTTCATAAAATTCAAGTGAAGCGTTAGAAATACAAAATTAGTGTCTGACTGTGATAATAAATGGAAAGCCAATAAATTGAAATTCACATTCAGAGAAGATGAAGAGTCATTCATTCTGCACTAGCAGGGGTGCAATTTCCATATAGGAACAAGCTCGTTACTTGTGCAATTTTAAATCCAGCCAGAAGCATATGTTTCTTTAGTAACATAAAAGGCACATTGTGCTTTTTTTTTATTAACTTAACTTGGTTTGTCAACTACAAGCCCACCTGATGGAGCTAATTTGGCAACATTTATCCATGCCTTTTATCTTGCAGGTTAGACTACTGTGTTAGGTTAAATGGGAGCCTATTTGAAAGAAGTCCAGGAAATATGAAACTGATTAGATCTATGCTGTACACTTTTGATTTATTCACCATTCATTTCTATCTCCAAATGATTATTTCTGAGCTATAAGTGCTGAAGGCAGGAGTGGTCAGATGTGTTGATGTATTGTATGTGATAAGTGTGAAATATGGGTGAGGTGGGTGAAGGAATGAATGCCTTCACCTGAGGTGGGGAAATATGTAAGATGTGGGAGAGGTTTGGGGAGATGAGAAGGCAGAACAGAAATATTGAGATCGTGACAAACAGGGACAAGAAGCAAGGACAAGAAAAAACGTAATGTTTTTACAAATCCAAAATGCTCTGCTGATTTTGTATCATGTCATAGCTGCATGAAAGTGACCCTCTGGGTGGTTGGTATATATAACTTTTCCCCCACCAATGGCAATCCATCCTTGATTGTGCACACATGTCTATTTTTCTGGAACCATTCATCTGCTTCCAAAGTTTTTCAGAATTCGATTTCAGTTTGGCTACCCAGCTGCAGCTTTAATTTAGTTTGGGCTCTGATGGTTACTGGCGCTGCCAGTTGTGGTTCAGGCATGAGTGGTTTAGAATCGGTGGCTCGCATGCTATTATATTGGGGCATGTGAGACAGTGCATCTACCAGGAAGTTGTTCTCCCCGGCAAGTGCTTGAGCATGAAACAGAATTGGTGAAAATGCTGGGACCAGCAGGCTTGCTTGGGAGTGAGTGTCCTGTGTGTTTTTAAGGCTTCCAGATTTTTGTGGTCTGTCCAGACCTGAAAAGGGATTCTATTTCTTGCCCTGTGGGGATATGTGATAACCCAGGTAGTCTATTCTTTCCTGGTGGAATTCGCATTTTGATAATTTGGCATATAGATGGGCAACTTGCAGTTTCTTTAAAACTGCTCTGATTAAGTTGACATGTTCCTCTTTGGATTCGGTGAAGATAAGGATGTTGTCTAGGTAAACCAGAATTCCCTTAAATAGGTGCTCCCTTAGCACCTCATTGATTAATTGCATAAATACTGCGGGGAGCCCCTTGTAGTCCAAATGGCAAAACTTTGAATTGGTAGCACCCCATTGGGCAAGTAAATGCGGTTTTCCTTTTCCCCCCAAGTTTTTTATTAATTTTTCAATATTATATTTACATATTTGAAAAGTAGCATGGCGGCTGAGCACAGTAATTCCATTACATTTGAATATCATGAGTACAAATCTCAAAGTATTACAAAAACTAATTTCTCTCTTTCCCCCATAATATCTACTGTCATATTCAAACCAATGCATGCACAAGCATAAAGTGCCATCCTTCTTCTCTCTAAAGAGGACTGGGGTGGCTACCTTAGGCTTGGCAGGTTTGATAAACCCCCTTTCTAGGTTTTTATTTATGAATCTTTCCATTTTCTCCTTCTCTTTAGGGCTCATAGAGCAGGGCTTTTCAACCTTTTCACAGACTGTACTACTTTTAGGACATGACAGTATTTGAGTACCACCAGTGCTTAGCAAGGTGTCAAAAACTTGATGACTAAAAATAAGTGGGGGATTTTGGGTTTTACTGATTAGATTAATTTCTTATTATAGAAATGGCAGGTTTATAATATTATGGAAAAGTAAAAAGTTGAGGTTCAATGTTAATGCTTCCTTCTACTGCAACAGAGGAAGTCTGTTCTCCCCCCCTTTTCCCTCACCACTGTGTCCTACTATTTGCTTTTGTATTTTTGAATTTTATTATATAATCAATAAAATATTACAAACTGTAGAAAAAGGTAAAAAAGTACCAGTTTTAATTTCTTTGGTGGCTGTTCCTTTGCTGAATTACTTTCCCTTTGCATTAACAAATGTATGATGAATTTATCCATGTTTATTAATATGCACCACTACCAGCTAGTTCAGGGATCTTCAAATTTGGCACTTTTAAGACTTGTGGACTTCAACTCCCAGAATTCTTCTGCCCTCATGGCTGGTTGAGGAATTCTGGGAGTTGAAGTCCACAGGTCTTAAAGTGGCTAACTCCTGAGCTAGCTGGTTTGCCCTTCTGAGCTCTTCCACAATGTAGTAAGAATGTACCCCCCAATCCCTTCCCTGTACCCTTAAAGACACAGGAATCAAGTGCAAAGCAAGAAAATAAAGAAACACAAACTCCGTTTTTTTTCTCTCTTTAAGCTGTCTCAGGTGTGTCACAATGTTGCAATTCTAGACTTGAAAAGCTCTGGCAATTGCGAAAAGCTTTAGCTTTAAATTAAGCCTGTTTACCTTCAAAGAAAACTTTCTAAAAGCCACAGACAGACTCAATTAAAGACTCAATTAAAGACTCAATTACATTTGTTTAAAGGGATTAAACCTTTCCTGTTGTCTTTTTTCCCCTTCCCCCACCCAAACTACGTTCTTTTATAGCCTCTCCTCTCCTCTCTCCCTTTTTCTTCAGTTCACCTCCAGCTCCATGCTGTTTCTGGAAGCGCCAATCAGCTGGAGCCAATCAGCTGGAGCCCTGCTGGCTCCTGGTGTTTCTGCCAAGCCCAGACAGTCCTGCAGCTACAGCTGCCTATCCCTCAGGCTTGGCTTGCTTCAGCTCATTCCCCTCCCTTGCTACACTTCACTAGCAATCGTGTACCACCTGCCATGTGGCAAAGTACCACAAGTGGTACACATGCCACCAGTTGAAAAGCCCTGTCATAGAGTACAGTCTGGGCTTTGGGAGTTTTGCCCCAGGCTTGAATTCTATGGCACAATCCGTAGGTCGATGAGGGGGAAGCTCATCCACCCTCTCCTCACTGAAAATTTCAGCAAAGTCTTGGTATTCCTCTGGTATTTTGGGTAGCCCATTTTTCTCTCCCATTGATGCTTTCTCCGTTCCTAAGTTTGGTAGGGCTTCTTGGGTTTTTAAGTTTGCATGATCCCCCTTCGGGAAATTGAGTTCTGCCGTCCTCCAATTTACCCAGGGGTTCCATTTCTTTAACCATTCCAGCCCTAGGATCACTGGGCATTCCATGCCTGGGGTCACTACAAACGTTATGTCTTCCTCATGGTTCCCCAGGGATAGGGGATAGGTGGACTGGTAAAGTGGCTAGGGTAGCTGGCACCCCCCTGTTATGACTAGCCAAATGAGATTAGTTGGTTCAGCCTCCTCACTGGAATGTCCAAATTCCCCACTAGCATCATTAAGGCTTTCACTTTGACAGCTTCAGTCATGGTGGGAGCTAATATAGTCACTGTCTTGAGGATGAGTGCAATGAATCCACTTACCAGGGGTTCACCCTCTGAGCTATCATCTGAGGTGTCCGCCAGCCCTGTGGTGTAGGCCGGAGTTCCCTCCCCACGTTTGGCAGGGGTTGGAGACTCCACAGCCTCTATTGCCCTCATGGCGGTTTCTCGTGGCTTGGCTGGGGACTTCCTTGATTTCCTGGCTGGTGATCAATCTGGGTTGTGCTGAGGGGCTTTTGAGTGGCATTTCATTCTATGGCACAATGTCCCTCTCTCCTGCATTTGAAACAGCCCGTTGACTTCTTGGCTGTAGCCAGTGGTTTTACTGGCTTGCGTGTCAGCTCAGGAGGCAAGCGGCCCCATGGTTTTCCTCGGTGGTGCCTCTTCAGTAGGTCGATCTCTGCTTCCTCTGCCAGGATGTACCATTTATCAAGTTGGCGTGAGTCCCCTTGAGGCAGGCAAGCATAATACAGGTCGTAGTTTAGGCTGTCTTTGAAATGGCTAAGGAGGATGTCTTCCAGCCAGTTCAGCTTGTTGGCAATGGCCGGGAATTCTTGTGTATATTCGGCTACTGGGTGTCTGCCCTGCCTCACCATCTTGATTCTCTCATGGGCCTTTCAATCAGCCAAGGGGTCCTTGAATCATCTTCTCAGAGAGGACATGAAACAGTTGAAGTTATTGAGCTCTGCAGCATTGGAATCATGCAGGTTCACCATTCAGTCTGCGGCCGCCTCATCCAGAGCGATTGCACGATATGGATATGGGGTTTATCACTGGGGATGTCCCGTCCATATTATTCCATGTAGCTGAGGACGTGGGTGAGAAAGAACCCCAAGCGTGGCGGTTCCCCCCTGAATTTCACGTCCAGTGGTGGGAATCTTTGGATGGATCGGTGCCTTCGCTGCTGATGGTATTGTCTCCCATCCTGATTGCCATCTGCGGGTCGGCAGGGAGTGGGGGCTACCAGGTGGTAGCTGCTGTTTCAGCAGACATCCCCGGGACTATAGTTTCTGATACCTCATCCGTGTCTCTCCAGTTGCAGCTCCAGGTGCTGGTGTGTCTGCAGGGTTAAGGTTTCTCCTCCCCTAGAGAGCCGGGGATTCTTTTCATCAGATCAATATCTTTGTCTAGGATCCAGTTCAAGTGCTGTATACAACTTCCTTCCTCTTCGCTAATGTGCAGGGATTTCTCCATTTCTTGCTTCCATTCAGGTTGGTGGCTGCCCTGTCTCAGGGTCACCTTTCTCATTCTTTTCCCACTCATCTTTCTTGCCAATGCCCATCGACCACCGAGGTTTGTGGTCGTGCGTTTCCACCACTTCCTCTCCTGAGGAGTATGACGTCTCGGATCCTGATAGCTGGGGGGGATCCCGGTTGGGGGGGGGAAGGCTCCCTTTCTACATGGTTTTCTCCCTTCCCTGCCTCATCATCCGACATTGTATTTTTTGCAAAGTCCCTCGGTTAGGTTCTTCCTTCCAGGTTGACTATTACTGCAGATCCTGTCTAATGTAAGGACCCACTTCAATCCCACCTCTTAAGAAAGCAGAACTCTTGGAAACAATTTCTTCCAACAGGAACTTTTATTAAGAGTATTTGATAGCAGGCATAATAGACAGGATCTGAGGAATTCTTTACAGATTGATACTTTAAAGGGTCCCTAAGCAAACTCCACCCCACAGTTCATCTGGATGGTTCAGACCGGCCAATCCCCAGGTGGTTAATCCATCGTGGGAAAGGGAAGATAGCATCAGTCTATCTCCATTTGTAGTACGATGTTCCACAGCTCTTCACACTTCCTTTTGGGACTGGAGAAATAAGCCAGGTTCTGGATGTTTATACTTCTTTCCCCCCACTTCCTAACTGCCTAGTTAGGGAGAAGAAAGTTCAGAGAGATGCATAGTAAAGGGGGCAATTTGTTACATTGTAATGGCCAGCAGACCCAGCGGCAATAACCAAAAGGTTGCATTGTAGCAAATAGAGGAAGTGAAAGTCAAAACCCCACAGGCATATCCCCCCTCCCCCTTGGGAGTATGGTAGAATCCAGGGGAAGGTGAGATTTGGTTTTAGATCAGAGGAGATAGATAGACATGAAATATAAATGGATTCTGACAGAAGTGAAGAGTTAAAGGTTCTATATAATTCAGGGATTATGCTAATTGTCACAATCTCTACTTACTGTCAGTCTATGAAATTACACTAATGAATAAATATTAAAAAGCCAAAAGTAAAAAATACTATTGTAGTTATGGTGGAAACAAGGATGCCCTAAATATTAAAAAGCCAAAAAAAGAAATACTATCATGACTATGGTGGAAACAAGGATGCATATGTAAAATAGCATTCGGGTTTCCTTAATATCTTAGCCCCCTTATTTAATTTTAAATAAAGCAAGAACATTATGCATGCTCTTGTTGATTGTCCTAATGGCTCAATTTCACCACCTACTAATAGAGCACTATTGAATTACTATTCTCAAGTTTAAACTTTTTGATAATGTTAGGTAGAGTTAAATGGTATCCTTCAATAACACTGTGCTGGTTCAATAAACAATAAAGGATATCAACTAGAGTAAAATGAAATCTAATATGTAGGAAGTTGAGATGAGACAGGAGAAGGAAACAGAATGGGCCACTTTGCTTATGCTCAAACTCATTGGATCAAAAAGACATTACTTGATAGCACAATTATGATGCCTCCCAACCACTAGATCTCATCTAAAAAGCATTCATCAAGGCTTATGATTTGATAATCAGTGGGATGTTAAAGGTGTCAAAAATCTCTGCCAAAATCTAGGAATTAATGGCAGAAGGTGTGTGTGTATGTGTGTATGTGATGGAATCAGTTTTTCATTATACATTTTGTGGCTTTTTCTGCTACATAAGCACAGTTTGTGGCCATTGTACTTATACAGTTTACAGAAAAACAACACATATATTCTAATTGTTAGGGTTGAGATAGAATCCAGTGGTTCTTGGGCCAAACAGGGTCCTTATGTAAACAGAGGAGGGCTTGGGTTTTAGTATGGTTTTAGTATCTTCTTCAGTCCTGAGGAGCTGCCTCGGATCAAATGGAGGGGCTGCTGCCCCTCTGTGATCTAGCAAGGGTCCTCCCCAATGGTGGTTGCCCCTCCACGGCAACTTTCAACCCTTTCCAGGTCTCCCAAAGAAGGAAAACCGGATGGCAGGGAGGGCGGTCTCTCCACACAGCCACTATTGCCGCAATCTGGAACCGAAAGCCCTGCTATTATAATTTTGAATGGTCATAAATGAACAGTTGGAAGCCAAAGACTATCTGTATTTCAAAGTTTTCCAAATTGAAAATTAACAATTGTTGGCTTCTAGTATTTAATATAAATCCAATAAACTAAGAAAGAGTACAGAAAAGAGCAACAAATATGATCAGGGGACTGAAAACTAAAACATATAAGGAACGGTTGCTGGAATTGGGTATGTCTAGTCTAATGTAGAGAAGGACCAGGGGCGACATCATAGTAGTGTTCCAATATTTCAGGGGCTGCCACAAAAAAGAGGGAGTCAAGCTATTCTTCAAAGCACCTGAAGGCAGGACAAGAAGCAACGTCTGGCAACTAACCAAAGAGAGAAGCAATCTAGAACTAAGGAGAAATTTTCTGCCAGTTAGAACAATTAATCAGTGGAACAAACTGTCTTCAGAAGCTGTGGATGCTCCAACACTGGAAGTTTTTAAGAAGAGACTGGACAGCCATTTGTCTGAAATGGTATAGGGTTTCCTGCCTGAGCAGGGGGTTGGACTAGATGACTTCCAAGGTCCCTTCCAACTTTTTATTATTATTAGTATTATTATTATTATTATTATTATTATTATTATTATTATTTCTTTGTTATCATTCTGCATTATGATTACATATCAACACTCTCCCTCATCCATTCTAGCAAAAAAGTGAGTGACTGCAATGTCATCTGGATG
This sequence comes from Bothrops alternatus, assembly GCA_034064705.1. NCBI lineage: Eukaryota > Metazoa > Chordata > Lepidosauria > Squamata > Viperidae > Bothrops > Bothrops alternatus. The sequence goes on along the minus strand of JARGCV010000009.1, from coordinate 2,715,429 downwards.
GATACTTGTTGATTAGAAAAAAAAAGGAGAAAGATAAGCTGAAACAGTGAATGAGGCAAAAGCAAGTCCCTAATTTACTTTCTGATCAAATCTTTTAATCCCACACTTATTCCTTACTTTATAAGTAACTCAATGTGGTAAACATGCCTAATACTCCTTCCTCATCCTATTTTCCCCACAACAACAACCCTGTGAGGTGAGGTGGGCTGAGAAAGAGTGACTGGCCCAAAATCATTCAACTGGCTTTCTTGCCTCAGATGGAACTAGAACTCAGAGTATCCTGGTTTCTAGGCCAGCCATACACCAAACTGGCTCTCCAATTAATATAGTTGGGCTGGTTAATGATCACAATAATATAAGTAGTTAATGTTGGACCTAGCTTGGTAGCCATTTTGTGGAAGTGCCTACAACATATTTTCAAAATTTCAAATGCACCCATTGTTCCAAAAACATTAGAGAATCATGGCTGTTTCACATCATCAGCTTAAAATATATATATAAAAAAATTAGAAATGTAATAAATTCAGTGTAGGCCTTTGAATACCTTCTATGAATTTGCTTGTCTTCAACCTCTGAAACTTACACCAGATATTTAGAAAGATTTACAGTAATCATGAAACTATGGTAACTTTGTACACTGGGGGAAAAATCATTAAATTGAAATGTTTGTCTATTGGAGAAACTAGGAAATCTCTCTCTCTTTTAGATCCTTCATTTAGTTTATAGGAAGGATATCAGGCTTCCTATAAATATATGCCATCAATATGACATTCTCCCATTAGCAATCAATTATGAAAACATCCACTGTAACAATTATTAACATTAACCTTAACATTAATCTAACATAAGTGTTGCTTTTTAAAAATTCAAATTACATTTTTGACTACTTATATTCTTCAGTACCTTGATAAGGATGCCAGAATTCAGCATTAAGAGCCCCCTCAATTTAGTCTCAGCATTTGAAAAGTGAACATTGTTGGGAAGAAAATACTTAATCACATGCAGTTGTCAAAACTTGCACTTCTTTTTAAGAGTTTAATTAAGCTTTTTCTACAGTACATTTTTGCTGAAAGTTTTAAGGAAATGGCAAAACACAGGAATAATAACCCTTCAAAATATTTATTTTCTGTTGGAACTATGGAGTTATTTGAACTAGCTGATTAGCTATTTGAAATGCATTTCTTGCTTATCCTTGTTCCATCTGCATGCTGAGGCTCACTAAAGATTTCTAACAGCAATTATTCCATCAAAAAGAAACCTGGGCCATAAAGGGGGGAAATGCTTGTTGTGGGGAAAAGATTTGCATTGTAGCTTATCAATCTTGGAAACAATAATTGAAGTGCACCTTCAGGATAGGCTAGTATTAAAGTGATTGCTGTGAAATCCATATGCAGTAATCATTTCCATTGTTCAGAGGAATAAATCCATTTATGTGGTTTTAAAAGGAATTCTTCTTGCATGAAAAATATTAAGAAAACCTTTCTTTGCTTACCGGAGGGTCCTGATCCTCTGCTTCTACTGTTGTGATAACAGTGCCTTTGATTGCATCAGGAGCAACCATGCCCTTGTACAGAGTTTTGCTAAATACTGGGGAGTAGTCATTCATATCCTGCAAAACATAAAAAGGATTATCAAATTTAGAATGAAGTTATGAACACACAACTTTTTTTTTAAAGCTTAGGGTCATTCATTCTGCCCCTTCCCCCAAGCAGTCCATTTGCCAGTACCCATTGTCTGGATTCTTAATTTGCAACTGTCTGTGCTCCAGTCTGGTGCTCAAGAGGAAATTTGCAGCCCAATGTTAACTTGTACAGAATTGCCAGAAAACCATTTTGTCTCTTTCATGATAAACATTATAGCTGATCAAACAAACACTATTCCAAGGACTGCATCAATTTTTGCAGCTGTTTCAATTCATCAAATAGCATCCTGGACTATAGCTTTAATTAACTACATAAACCAGGTGAGTAATATTTATCTATGACAATGATAAAGTTGATTGCATTAATTTATATTGTTGTGTAGTGGGAACAGTGAGGCATTGAAGACACAGGGTTGAAGTAACAGCTCTTTATTTGGTTCACACAGAAGCAGCTCTAGCAACCCTCTGACTTATATTTATACAGACCGCCACTAAGCGGCAGCCAATAATTTCAAAGTATGCATTCCCACCTAAAACAAAGGCTTACAGTATCTACAGACAAACAGTCGAGGATTCAAACCAAACAATTATCTAACCGTTTTTATAACAGACCTTATGAATACATGACACCCCTTCCCCCTAGATAATCACAATCCATAAAATGTACATAGTCTTTTAGATAGGCAGGTGGCTTTCACGATCATTCTGATCACTGCATTTCTGCCGGAGGTTCCCGGTCTACCCTTAGCTGTCTGGGTAGACCAGGACTCCTTGACCCACTAGCTATGGGTAGACTGGAGTCTGCTCGGGCCACATAGACCAATCTCTCTTTGGTTCCTCTGGCCAGTATGCTTTCAGCTGGTCTGTCTGGGTAGACCAGTACACATGTCTGTAAGCGGAGCAGTCCCGGAATTGCTGGGAAACAAGTCCGCAAGCAAGTTCTGTTCTGAGGGCAATGTTACTCCGGACGGTGGTGACTCACCCAAGATTGAGTCGTCCTGCATGTCTCTGTGGGTCTCACTGGACCCAGAAGACTCAGACATGCCACAGCTCTCGACTCTCCTCTTGATCGGTGATCAGGGTTAAATTAGCCTACCACCGACATAGTTGATCAATGTGGTGCAAAACGGGCCCATCCTCCAGGACCACTTTGTATGATAGTGGTCCTGACACCTTGCAAACCACAGCTACCATGCACGGTGCCCCTTGACCATACTTCCTTGCCTAAACTCGGTCGCCGACATACAAATTCCTCGGGGGCTTGGGCTGTGCTGTCTCAGTTGCTACTTGGTCTGGATGGAGACGGTCCAGCTTCGTAGTCAGCCGAAGTCCCATCTGAGTTCTGCTAGGCTACGGCCCATTGAAGTGCATGGAGTTGTGTGTTGGCAGAGCAAAAAGTGTGCCAACCTGTGATGCCAATTGCTCTTTGTAATTCTTTTAAGTGCTTCCTTGGTTGTCCTGACCATCCTTTCCACTTGACCATTAGAGGCCGGGTGAAATGGGGCAGAAGTGGCATGTCTAATCATATTAGACCTTAGAAATGACTGAAATTCAGCAGCAGTAAATTGTGCCCCATTATCTGATATGATTACATCAGGTAAGCCATGTGTGGCAAAGATCCTGCACAGTTCCTGGATGGTCCTGGCAGTAGTCATAGTAGGGACAGGTGCTACCTCAAGCCATTTTGAGTGACTGTCCACTACAATTAGGAACACCTGTCCTTGGAAGGGTCTTGCATAGTCTATATGAATCCTAGACCAGGGGGTTTGCGTAGTCTCCCAGTGATGTATTAGAGCTTGAGGCATTTCAGGTCTGGCCTGTTGGCAAACCTGGCATCCTTTAACTTGAATACCCTTATCCAAACCTGGCCACCACAGATAGCTTCTCATGAGTGCCTTCATCCTGACTATTCTAGGATGTCCCTCATGCAGAGATTCTAAGACTCATTCCTGGCCACCCCCTCAGCACCCAGTTCAAAACACGACTGTTTTATCAGTGGCTATCTCAGTAGCCACATCCCTTGCATGAAGGGGAGATTCTGGCAAATCCTGAATTGACAGGATGCATGCAGCAGGTGTGGGGTCTGGTTCTGAATTAAGCAGGGGCAACCTGCTGAGTGCCTCAGCATGGCCCATTTCCTTGCCAGGCTTATGAACTAGCCTGTAATTGTACACTGCCATAAAGATTGACCACCTCAGCATCCTTGGAGACAGGATCTGAGGGGTTTGCTTGTCTGCAGTGAACAGACCTAGAAGAGGCTTGTGGTCTGTAAAGACCGTAAATGGGCAACCATAAAGGAAATCATGAATTTCTTTATTTCTGCAACTATGGCTAACACCTCCTTATCAATTTGTGTGTAATTTCTTTCTATGGGGGAAAGTGTCTTTGGGTGTTTGCTGCCTGTTTGCCATTATATGGCTCAGAACTGCTCTTATCCTGTATGATGATGCATTACATGCAATACTGATAGGCAGTTTTTTTGTTAAAGTGTGTTAACACAGAGTCTGAAGACAGCAGTGATTTGACTGCTCTGAAACTATTTTCTTGGGCGTTAGTCCACTGCCATGGTACCCTTTTATCTAAGAGCCTGGTAGAGGCTCTGCTAATGCAGCCTTGTGAGGAAGGAAGGCGTGGTAAAAATTTAGTAACCCCCAAAATGCCTGCAGCTCCCCCTTTGATTTAGGTCGGGGAGCCTGCAAAATAGCTTTAAGCTTTGAATCAGCAGGGTGTATTCCGGCTGCATCAATCCAGAAACCGAGGAACTCTGTGGAGTTCACTCCTATTTGACATTTTTCTCTTTTGAGCTTCAGCTCCGCTTCGCGGAACCACTGAAGAACAGCCCTAAGATGTTCTGCAAGTATTTCTGCTGAGTCGTCAGCAATTAGAATGTCGTCAAAATATGGACACACACTTGGAATATTTTTGAATGTGCATTCCATCATGCTCTGAAAGAGCCCTGGGGCTACACTGACCCAAACTGCAGGCAACGAATCTTGAATGCCCCTCTATGGATAACTATTGTTTGTGCCTCAGCAGAGGCACCATCCACAGGGAATTGCTGATAAGCCTGTGCCAGGTCCAGCTTTGCAAATAAGCGACCTCCCTGTAATGATGCTAGGATATGGCTAACTACAGACACCGGATACGCATGCTGCTGAAGTGCCTTATTAATAGTGCACTTATAATCAGCGCAGATGCGCACCTCTCCATTAGGCTTAGCCTGACTATGGGGGTTTCTCACACACTGTTGTCAACAGGTTGCAACACTCCCTGTTGAACGAGCTTGTCTAACTCTGCATCAATCTTGGGCTTAAGGGCAAAAGGCACTCTATGAGGCTTTATTCTGATTGGGGCTATGGTTGCATCAAGGTGGAGAGCAATTGGTGCTCCTTTGTACTTCCCTAAGTTGAGGCTAAATACATCAGCAAACTCCTGGCAGACAGCTGCCAAATCCGCTGTTTGGGTTCTGTTGATGCCAGTCACATGGATGCCCAAGGCATCAAACCAGTCCAGGCCAATCAGGCTTGTTCGCTGGCCTTCCACCACTACGTTGTTGAGGGGACCCTCAAACTGTTTGAACTTTACTTTTAACGTGGCTTTGTCTTTAACCACTACACGGGAATTTTGAAAATCTGTCAAAATTAAATCTGATGGCTTGAGTCTGACTCATTTCCCGCCATTTCTGCAGATGTAGTTAAAAGTCCTATAAGACATTATAGACACAGCTGACCCAGTGTCCAGTTCCATGGAGCATGGAAATTCTTGTAGCATGACTCTTAGTCTAAGCTTTTCTTTTAAAGGGTGATGTGCTCCAGTTCTGAGAATGCTCCTCCTACTGAGCAATATCATACTCTATTCTGCCCCGGGGCCCCATTAACTCTCCTGGGGAAGTCTTCGGGTGGAGATTCCCTCTGGCGACCTTTACTGACGATAGCAATATGGCCCTGTTTGCCACATGCTCAGCACACAGCCTTTCAAAATCTGCATTCGGGAGTGCAGGTGCTGTTCTCCGCAGCCAGGGCATCTAGGGAAGAAGGCTGCCTTGTCAAGCTGCCACTGGCTTCTTTCTGGGATCTTCTGCACCTGGTCAATCTCAATGCCACCGTCTGCATCTTCTGTTCTCTCTGACTTTTCATGATGCACAGCCATCTGGCTGGGGAAATTCTTTGAGGGACGTAAAGCCTGCAGCCTCTTCTGCTATTACTTCTTTCAGTGTGACCTGGAATGTCAGGGTCTTTTTAGCAAACAGCCTCTGCTGTAAGTCTCTGCTTCTCAGGCCACATACCAGTTGGTCCCTGAGCTGATCTTCTAAATCAGGGAATTCGCAGAGCCTGGATGCCTGTCACAGGGCAGCCATGAATTCAGCAATGGATTCCCCGGGCTGCTGATCTCTCATCTCAAACACGTGTTTCCATGCGATGATGGACAATCTTGGTTAGAAGTGTTCTTTGAGTCTTCGTTTCAAGTCAGCAGGAGCAACTAGATTCTCTGCTATATCAAAAGTGGCTTGGCCACACATGCACAACAAGGTTGCAGCTTTTAAACTATCTTCTCTGACCTGGTTTGCTCTAAGGTAGTTTTCAACTCTTGAGACATATGAACTCCATTGTTTGGGGTGTGTTACGTCGAACTCGGACAGTTTGCCAACTTTGGCCATGGCTGGCTGTTACTGGGTCTCCAATGCCTTATACTGCTAGTGAGAATCCTAGGGACGTATCTCTTAGGAAAGTGATACCTCCAGCATTTGCGTACTGACAGGCAGAAAGTGGGGAATGCTGTTCCAACCAGGGCGCTGACACCTGGTCTTACCCCTTAGTGACTCTTAGCTCAAGGTCCTCCAGCTCTTTTCTTCCTAGCAGCATAATCCCACCTTCATTGCCACTGTTGTGTAGTGGGAACAGTGAGGCATTGAAGACACATGGTTGAAGTAACAGCTCTTTATTTGGTTCACACAGAAGCAGCTCCAGCAGCCGCTTGACTTATATTTATACAGACCACCATTAGGCAGCGGCCAATGATTTCAAAGTATGCACTCCTGCCTAAAACAAAGGCTTACAGTATATACAGACAGACAGTCGAGGATTCAAACCAAACATTAGCTAACTGTTTTTATAACAAACCTTATGAATTGCTTTAATACATAACATATATAATTACCCATCTCACAATTGCAACTTTACGGCATGCACAAAGGGTTAAATCCAAACCCAACGATAAAAATAATGAAAGCAATTGTCACTCAAGATAAACCCAACTCTAATAATAAAAAAGAGAAGGAGTGACAGGCTCCCCTAACGAAACCTGATCAAGGGAACACCCGAGTCTTCCTAAAACAATATCAAAGTCAGGACTTTACAAATCTCAGAGGATATGGTGTTCCAAAGGGGAGGTACGGCAATAGAGGAGGCATATTTGCTGGGCCCCACCAGATGACATTGTTTAATAGATGGGACCTAGAGCATGTCCATTCTGCCCAATATGGTGGCCTGAATAAAAATAACGAGAAACAAGCAATCCTGCAAATAGGTATCTTCCAATTCTATGAACTTTGGTTCTATGTAAAGTGGAGAAGATTCAGCTACAGCAAGGTAAAATACGCATGTTCAATTTTTTGTCAGGCCAAGACATGAAATTCTACTTCTGGTTTGTTATTTGGGAGATCTGCTGTAGAAAGAAAGGAATAAATACACAAACACACATGCAGTGCCTTGATGGGCAAGGGATTAAAGAAATGGGCATACAGCTTTAATAAGTATTTTCTGGCATATTTATTATCAACAGTTACTATACATTTCCTAAACTCTACAGCAGCGGTTCTCAACCTGTGGGTCGCAATCCCTTTGGGGGTCAAACGACCCTTTCACAGGGGTCACCTAAGACCATCGGAAAACATATATTTCCGATGGTCTTAGGAACCGAGACACCGCTCCTCTATCCGTCTCCAGGCAGATAAAAACAACACAGAGAATGGTAAGACTTAAAGCATCAAAGGAACAACTCCCCGCCTTTCAGGTAGAGCTAGCAAGAGCCGGCGACTCAGCCCACCTTCTCCCAGCCTTTTCACCAATCAGAAGCCGCGGCCCAGAAATTGGCATCCGTGACGTATCTTCCCAGGGAATCTGTTAAGCCAGCGGAGCTGCTCCAGATCGCGCTTGCATGCAGTCGCTCGTGCCTCGGTGGAAGAGGGAAGATGGACTGGCGGGGAGTTGAGGGGGGGTGAGGCAGGAGGAGGAGGACGAAGGAGGGAGGGAGGGAGGAAGGAAGGGAAGGAAGGGTTGTTAGCTGTGGAATCAGCACGCCGGAGGGCTTTGCCGTGGGGGTGGGTTCCTTTTGTATTTTGATTCCCTCCCTTTTGGAGGGAGGAATGGACATTTTATGATCTGGGGGAAAAAAATCTGGTGTCTGTGAATAAAAGCACCGGCGATCATCTTTTCTTTCCGCCAGCTTGCTTGATGCATTCAGTGCAATTGCTTTTTTAAATAGTGCTTTTGGATTGTATTTTTTTTAAATCTTAGCTTTTTTAAAAAAAATCTGGAAAGCGCATTCTTAGAGCAAGGTGTAGACTTGGTACCTCTCTCTCTCTCTCTCCCCCGTGGCCCCCCCAATCCCCGGGTATTTTATTTTTATTTTTGGTTGGCAAAATCAGATCCGCAGCTGCTAAATGAATAGTGGCTTGTGAGGGAGGGGGGCTGCTGTGGGCAGCAGAAGACAGGCTGGTGCATCCGAGGTGTTGTTCACTCGCTCGCCTCCTTTCTGTTGAACCCCCCCGGTCTAGATCGGAGTTGCTGCTTTGCGCGGGAATGAGCCAGGATGGCCATTCGTGGGGTTGGTCTCTGCCCTTGCATGGGGGGGTTGCAAGCACCTTAATTGAGTCTCTCCACACCCATCTGTGGGATTTTCCTTGGGGTTGCTAGGAGCTGCACTTAAACTTGGAATTGCCCGGCTGAAAGTGAAGAGAAGGGAGTTGGCGCAGGCGAGAAAGCCAGCAAGCCAGCCTGCCAGCCCGAATTGCGAGCTTCCCTTCGCCTTTTTTGTCGTGAATCGGGAGCAAGCCAACCTCGGGATTTTCCCTCCTCCTGCCTTTAAATGGCTTCCTTTTATTCTGCCTCCCGCCTGGTCGGGATTCAAAGGTGAGGCTCCGATTGGGGAAGTGTATACTCCACTGCCAGAATTTGTTAGGAAAAAGGAAATGTATTGAGAGAGGGACTTGTCAGAAAACATTTAGATGAGAATCAAGTACGCTCAGTGGAAGGTGAAAATGTTGGAAGGATGGAATGAAATAGCTGGAATCTGGGATAGCTGTAAAGTCGTATCCTTCTGTTTTGGGAAACTTCCATGAAAAAGTAGTCACATAACCCCTTGCTTCATCCACAAAATGTTACAGGGGTTCTGATTTTTTATTTATAACCCTTTTCCTTTCTTCCATTTTCTTGCTGCTTTTCTTTTAATTGGTCATGTGGTCAAAATGTGGATGCTTGGCAACTGGCCTGTATTTATGACAGTTGCAGTGTCCCAGGGTCATGTGATTATTTTTAGCAATCTTTTGACAAGCAAAGTCAATGGGGAAGCCAGATTCATTTAACAACTGTGTTCCTAACTTAATAACTGCAGTGATTCACTTAACAACTGCAGCAAGAAAGGTTATAAAATGGGTGCAACTCACTTAACAACTGCCTTGCTTAGCAACAGAAATGTTGGGCTCAGTCATGGTCATTGGTTGGGTGTCACCACAACATGAGGAACTGTATTAAAGGGTCGCGGCATTAAGAAGGTTGAGAACCACTGCTCTACAGGAAAACCTCACCTAGGAAAAACGTTAGGCTCAAAATAGCCCAAATCAGTATGCTTAAAAAAAAAAGCTCTTTTCTGTGCTTCCCAACTGACTCCATTTCTTTTTGTTTTTGTCTTTTGTTCCTTGTTCTCTAATGGGATTCCTTTGGGTGTAGACATACAGTGCCCACTTTATCAATCTTTTTACAGCTAATTAAGAGCAGAAGCAACCTGATAATGGTAAATTAACAACCTTAGCTAATTGCCTTCCATCTGTAGTATAAGATTAGCCATTGCATCCAAGATTTCATGAATTTGTTCACTTGAGCAATGAGTAGAGACAAAGTAAAGAGATTTGTGAATACATTTAACTATCTTTGATAAAACTCAGCAAGGTATAAGTTTAATTACAAGTTTGTTTTTCCGCTTGATGTTTTGTTTATACTTTATAAACTAAAGGTCAGAAGTTGAGGAAACCAAGGAAAGGATTTTTTTTTAAAAAAATCTTTTTCATAAACTATTACAAATTATGAGTATAAATGCTATTGAGTTACTTAATTTTGCTTTAGAAGTAAAAGCTTTAGAAAACTGCAGTTGATTTCAGTTTCGTCTGAAACTTCTGAGTCAGAAACTGAAGAAATCAACCTTTAAAGCCTACAGACAGACATCTATATGTTTCAGGAGACTTTTACCCTGCAGCAAGTGTTATCCAATTCAGCTAATGAGGGGGCAGATTCTAGCATAGCATTTCACCCAAGATCAGATCTTTGAACTATGGTGCTGGAGGTGACTATTAAGCATCCCTTGGACTGCAAAAATAAAGTCATACACCGAACCTCCAAACCAAAAATATCACTTGAAGCCAAGATCACCAAACAGAGGTTGCAATACTTTGATCAGTGCTTTTTTTCTAAAAAAAAAAAAAAAAAGGTGCTGGAATTCACACATGTCATACAACCCGCCTTGCCTACCCTACAAGGTTCCATCCAAAAAAGGTGCCGGAACTCCATTCTGGGCATTCTATGACAAAAAAAAAGCCCTGACTTTGATCATGTCATGAGAACTGACTCACTGGAAAAGTCAGTCATGCTGGAGTAATCAGCAGGAAAAGGACCAGACAAGACAACTTTTATTGTCATTTTTTTTCTGTGAGCATACTGGCACACATTAAAAATAAAATTCTGTAGGCTTCCGGTGGCTCCACCGGCGTCGCTGGAGTCTCTAACGTGAGGCTCCGATCTCTGTGTCAGTATAGCTGTCAACAACAGCGCTCACCAGCTGTTTGTTGCGGCGAAAAAACTCTTCTTCGGGCAAAGAAGGGGAGTAGAGCTTCAAGAGCCGGGTTGAGCCCTTCCAAGACCCCTGGAACAAGCTTTCAGGGGCAGAGAAGGTGTGCTCCCCAGGCACTTGAAATGCTCCTGCCCAGAGACGCTTCTGTCGGCTGACAGAATTAGACGCCGTGACCGCCTCTGCTCTTAAGATTGACTTACAACACTTTAAACAGACGGACTGAATACAGGAGTCTTTTGATTATCGCAAGTATACTGCTATTTTGTTTCTGCCTTTGTATTTATAAGTTTTCTTGAATCAACAAAATTTTTTCAAAATGGCGATCGCTTTCTCTACCTAGTGAAAGTGAAAAATGAAAAGTGTGGATTGCGCAGGAAAATGAAAGTGAAATCTTTTTCCTCTTTTTAAAGAGAAGTTTGAGTGACTATTTGGATTTGATTTATCTGGACTTTAAAAGAAATTGATTTAATTGGATTTTAAAAGAAATTCAAAAGGGAGGAAGTGGCAATTTTTTTTTAGCTATTTCTTTTCTTTTTTCTTCCTCTCTCCTTTTAATCATGATAACGAGACATAAGGCAGCAGTTGCTAAGGCGGCTATGCCCTCTCCAGGGCAGCTTGTAAAATCACAGTCTGCTCCTTTAGAGTCTCAAGAGCCTGTACAGCCTGCTTCAGAAATGATTACAATTAAAGATTTACAGACTGCTTTAACAGTAGCATTATCCCCAGTAAGTGCTGCATTATCCTCACTTAAGGACAGAATGGATAAAATGGATTATAAACTAGAGGAAAAGATGGCAGAACAGAAAAAAGATTTTAAAGCTATGACGGAAGTATCTAACCAGGAGATGAGACAAGACATTGTGGAGGCTATTAAGGGTGTCTGGGATTACACCATCGGTGTTGAAGAGAAATTAGAGAATATTGAGCAGCAATTTGAAGAAAAATTAGAAGAAATTAAAAGTGATGTACAAGATCAGGCTACTTTGACACAATATCATCAGATGCAGTTTGCGGTTAGAATTAGGGGACTTAGAGAAGCCTCAAATGGGAACCAAGAGGATTTAAGAAAAATTGTTATTGAAGCTCTATCAAAATTTTTGGATGATTCAGTTGAGAATGTGGACTGGCAGATTGAACGGTTGTTTAGAATGAACTCACGTATCGCAGCACAAAGAAATTTGCCTAGAGATATTGTGATATATTTTAATACAAGAAAATACAGAAATTGGGTTCTTTCAACAGCCTACAATAAACAACTGAGTGTTGCTGGTCAAGAAGTACTGGTTTTGAAAGAGATACCTCCCAAAATGCTGAGGTTAAGGAAAGATTATGCTTTTTTGACAGAGGAGCTTAAAAGAAGAGAGATACAATATAGATGGGAGGTTCCAACTGGACTTTCTTTGTTTTTTAAAAATAATAGATATCGTCTGACTACTGTTGCCAAAGCAAAGGATTTCCTTGACAATATATTGATGGTTGATAGATCTACTTCCCCAAAATCTAAGAGGGCAATTTTGGTCAAAGATTTAGAATCATTGCAAATTTCGGAATTTCAACAACCTCGAATAATTCCTTCGACAGATATGGATAAAGCAGTTGAACAACCAGTGCAGTTAATTGATATTTTTCAACCTTTGGTAGCTGATAAGCCTAAAGATCCAAGGTGTGCACGTGAATTAATTCAAACCAAGCAAGCTGATCTGACATCTTTGGAAGCCATGGGAGCAAGGCCTAAGAGGAAGGAAGAGGTAGTTTCGGCCTTGCAGAAGCTTTCACGAAAAGATCATGTCAAATAAGTATTTGACATGGAATGTCAACGGTTTAAATTCTCCACAAAAAAGGAAGAAGATATTTCATTATTTGAAGCAATGTAAAAATGACGTAATCTGTTTACAAGAAACTCATATTAGAACTTTGGACCAGAAATATTTGATTAATAACAAATTGGGTACACACTTTGTGGCATCATCTTTAGACAAAAAAAATGGAATTGTTATTTATGTTAAAAATCATATAAAAGCTAAATTAATAGAAGCAGATACTCATGGAAGATTTTTAGCTATAGAAATTTTATTGGATGGGAAGAAAGTTTTGTTGGTGGGTATATATGCTCCAAACCAAAAACAAGGTATATTTTATAAATCACTGCATAGAAAGCTAATACAGTTGGATTATAGATCTTGTATTTTAATGGGGGACTGGAATGGAGTTTTTGATGCTGGTTTGGACAAGAAAAAGATTTTACCTGTTCCTCAAACGCGTTCAATATTGCCTAAATCTTTTTTTGATATCAAAGATGATTTTAATTTGTTAGATATATGGAGAGAAAGACATGGGAGGGACCAAGAATTTACTTTTTTCTCTGATAGACATCAATCATTTTCTAGAATTGATTTTATTTTAACCACGAGTGATTTTATGTTAAGTTTAAAGAAAGCTAAAATTTTACCTAATGTATTGTCTGATCATAACCCAGTTATGATGGAACTAAGGACTGGTCAATATATACGCAGATCCTGGAGACTTAATGAAAATTTGTTTAAATATGAAATGTATGTGGAAGAATGTATCAAGGAATTTTTCAGGTTAAATCTGAATATAGGCTTACCAATAGAAACGGTGTGGGACGCTAGCAAGGCCCACATGCGTGGTATTTTAATTGAATTGAATGCAAGACATAGACGTAAACAAGAGGAAAAGAGAAGAGTTTTAGAAGCGGAGATAAAAAAGAAAGAGTTATTATTAATAGATAAACCGGATGATAGTAATATTAAAGAAGGGATAAAGGTTTTACGGAAACAATTTGATATTTTGATGACCGACCAGGTTGCCAGGAATATACAATATGCTAAACATAATACTTTTTTTAATGCTAATAAACCTGGCAGATGGTTGGCTTATACATTAAGGAAAAAACAAAAATCCCGTTTAATTGAGAAGGTAGAATATAAGGGGCAAGAAGTATTTCATCAGGATGCTATTAAGAAGGCTTTTCTAGAGTTCTATACCAAATTGTATGCTGAAGAAAAAGTTCAAGAGCAAGAGGTAGATGCCTTTTTACAAAATCAAAATGTTATGGAAATCACTTTGGAACAAAGAGATAGATTAAATGCTGTGATTAGATCAGAAGAAATTATTGACGCAATTAAGCAATTGAAATTGGGAAAATCTCCAGGAACTGATGGTTTTACTACGATTTATTATAAGTGTTTACAGGAGGAAGTGGTCGAACATTTGAGGGAGTTATTTGTGAATATACAAGAGGGTGGTCGGGTTCCACCCTCCTGGAAAACGGCTAATGTTTGTTTGATTCCTAAAGAGGGCAAAGATAATGTTCAAGTAGAAAATTTTAGACCTATCTCATTGTTAAATACGGATTACAAGATTTTTGCAAAAATTTTGGCTAATAGATTAATGACAGTTTTGACACAGAGGATACACCCGGATCAGACTGGTTTTTTTACAAGGGAGACAGATGAAAACCAATGTTAGACAACTTGTTAACATACTGGAATACTTGGATAAACATATTCAAGTGCCGGCTGTTTTAATGTTTTTAGATGCAGAAAAAGCTTTTGATAGATTGAATTGGACATTTTTGCAAAGGCTTGTGGTAAGGATGGGAATGGGGGACCAGTTTATTAATTCCATAACAGCTATATATCAGAAACAAACAGGACAGATTATAGTAAATGGTCAATTAACAGATTTGTTCAACATTGAAAAGGGTACTAGACAGGGTTGTCCCTTATCTCCTTTATTGTTTGTCTTAACTTTAGAGGTCTTATTGAATAGGATTAGAGCATCAGAGGAATTAAAGGGGGTACAAATTAGAAAACATGATTATAGATTATGTGCCTTTGCAGATGATTTACTTGTGACTTTGACTCAGCCAATGCAATCGGTTCAGAGTTTGATGGAAATTATTCGAAATTACGGAAAAGTATCAGGTTTTAAATTAAATTTATCCAAGACAAAGATGTTGGTTAAAAATTTTGATAATAAATTAAAACAAGGTTTGGAAAGAATAACGGGATGTGAGATAGTTAAAAAAGTTAAATATTTAGGAATTTATATAGAAGCCTCAAATGGTAAATTATATAAGAATAATTATGAGTTCTTATGGAGTAAAGTGCAAAAAGAAATGGAGAATTGGAAAAAACTACAATTATCTATCTTGGGTAGGATAGCCGCTATTAAAATGAATGTATTACCGAAATTTCTATTTTTATTTCAAACGTTGCCAATACTTAAAAAGGATGGGAATCTTGATGAATGGCAGAAAGGTATAAACAATTTTATTTGGGATGGCAAGAAACCAAGGGTTAAACTTAAAATCATTCAAGATACAAGAGAGAGAGGTGGAATGAAAGTGCCTAATTTCAAATTATATTATTATGCAGCAGTTCTAGTGGCAATAAGTGATTGGATTAATTTAACAAATGAAAGAATACTGAATATAGAAGGATATGGGTTAGTGTATGGGTTCCACGCCTATTTAGTTTATGATAAAAAATTGGATAGGGGTTTTAAAGAGCATATATTAAGAAACTCTGTGATGCGTGTCTGGAAAAAGTATTATTATAAGTTAAATGGTAAAATTCCTTTATGGACTGTTCCCAGACATGCAATACAGAGTGTGGGTATACAACAAATTCAAGACGTGGAGCCCTATGATAAACTTTTGAATAAAGATGGGAATAGCCTAGAACTGAAATCACTAGATAGATTAAGGGAGGAAGGTATAGCTCATAATTGGTATCATCATGCACAACTTCAAGCCAGATGGCAAAAAGATGTTAAGATGGGTTTTTCTTTAAAGGATGAAAAACTAATTATACAAATTAGAGACCAAAGAGCGATGCATATTAAAAGAATATATGATGCTTTAATTGAAATTGATTCTGGAAAGGAACTAGTTAAAGATTGTATGATTAAGTGGGAAGGGAATTTTGGACATTCAATTATGATGGAAACTTGGAAAAGAATATGGGTGAAAAATGTTAAATTTACACAAGCTCAGCATTTAAGAGAGAATTTTTATAAAATGTTTTATAGATGGCATTTAGACCCAAAAAAATTATCGCTTATGTACCCAAATCTGAAACCCAAATGTTGGAGATGCGAATCTATGGACGCAACTTATTTTCACATTTGGTGGACATGTAAAAAAATTAAGGCTTTTTGGATAAAAATATGGTGGATTCTTCAAAATATTTTGAAAAAGCGTATTGAGTTTGTACCACAGTTATTTTTGTTGGGTATAACAAAGGACTGTTCCACCATAGAGACTAAGTTGATCTTGAACTTGACTACGGCTGCAAGACTGTTGGTGGGTCAATATTGGAAGTCATCTGAAATACCATCTATTGAAGAATGGACATTAAAAGTTACCCATCTGGTGGAGATGGCTAAGATATCAGCGTACTTGAAGAACCACTCAAATGAAACATTTTTGATGGACTGGAAAAAATGGATTGATTATATGCAAAAGAAATATCAATTGAAAGAATTAGATATGATATATAGATAAATAGTTACTAAATAGTAGATTAGCGGGGTTTCTTGCATTTTTACTCTGTATTCACTCCGGGAAGCCTGGGGGGGAGGGGGGAGGGAGATAATAAGTAATAGATTATGTTTCTCAACTGTAGTTGGGGATATTAAGGGAATAGATTTTTTCTCTTTTTCTTAGGGCGCTCGGGAAAACTCTAGACACCGCATTGGATGGTGAGGAAGGTGGATTGAAGGTTAGGGGTTAGGATGTGGGAGGATGTGGTGGTGGGGGGGTTCCGAGCAGCTATTTGTATTGTTTGTTAAATTTGTTATTTGTTTGTTATCAGTTGAGTTATTATATTTTTGTGTTAAAATTTGTCAAAACTTTATAAAATTTAATAAAAATAGTTAATAAAAAAAAATTCTGTTGCCTCCTTTCAAAAGAAAGTATATATCTACACATACACATATAACACACATACATATGCTATACACACACACACACACACACACACACACACACACGTGTGAGACAAAGGGGCATGGACAACCTGATCCATAGAGTAGCTTAGAGTCAGACACAAGTGAATGGCTGATGACAATGACATGTCAGTAACTACAAAGGGTGACTAGTGTGTCTCCCTGAGTGGAGAAGATGGCAGCGTTGTTTGTCCTCCAGTGCTCTGGATCTCGATTGAAAACCAATAACATTGCTAGCCATTGTTGTCACTTTAATGTCATTTTTTCATTAGCCCTCCTGCTTTCCTTTAAGGCAGGAGTCTTCAAACTTGGCCCTTTTATGACTTGTGGACTTCAACTCCCAGAATTCCTCAGCCAGGCTAGCAATGTTATTGGTTTTCAATCGAGATCCAGAGCACTGCTACTCTCTCCAGATGATGCTCACGAGAAGTATGGAATGGTAGCTGTTCAGCCACTTTAATGGCCCAAGATGAAGGTTGCTTAAGAAGTGAAGATAGATCACTAAGAGGACAGTGGCAACAGAGGAAAAAGATCTGTTAGATTACCCAGCAGCCACTTGTCCAATCCAAACCTCAGATTTCCACTGTCTGCATACAAAATTTAAACACAGTTTGGCTGGGAAAGTCAGTCAGTCACTAGTGGGGTCCAAGAGATGGGCAACAAATAATTCTAATAAATAAATAATAAAGTAGGATACAGAAGGGCTAAGATAAAACAAAATTATATTCCTACACAGGATCTAGAAATTAAAAAAAATAATGTAAAGATGCCCAATGAGTACCTTATTTTAAGAGGAAGTATCTGAAGAATAAAACAAAAGTGCTTATTCTACTTTTTGAGCCCATTTTTAGAGACACTAATAGGCTCAAAATTTTATTTTGAATAAGTATGTATTCAATACATATGAGAAAATATTTTGGAAGGAAAAATACTTAGGTCTGTGAAATATTGCTATGTTCCTTTCTTTTGTCTTGATTGTTTGCAATGAAAAGATGACAAATTCAAAACACCTAAACATTTGTGTGATGTTCTGCAAGTCCTTTGTGTACTGAAAAGGAGTTTTAAATTAAAATGCCACAAAAGCAATGATAAAGAACATTCTCTGATAAGGATGATACAGAATAGCCTTGTCTATACGAAATGACCAAGAATGGTTATGCTTACTTTTTCATGGTAAACAAATCAATACCAACAATATAAACTCATTTAGAAAGCCTAAAAGATGAGTAATATTGTACTGAAGGAACATTTCAGAGCTGAGACAAATCTTAATTCAAGAATCTGGCATAGGAGCAAGTTGTAAAGTTAGCAACATAAAATTGCTAACTTTTCTCATCCATTCTGAAGTGTTTGAAATAACAACTAAATGGAACACATATTTTCCTGCAGATTAGACTGAAAACATATTTAGTCTGGAATTCTAAAGAACCCAACTTGAAAATAAATCCTACTGGCTTGGAGTTTGGTATGAACAATAGTCTTTCAGTGTCTCCTGGAATATTTTTCATACCACGAGCTTTGTATTTATAGCAGGTCAGTTAAAGACCCAACAGTTACATTCCATACAACACAATACGTTTTGTTAGTGTTAATCTTGGATTGTTTTCTTTAGAAAGTAAATGTATGGTCCCTGTTAGGAGTTTAAAGACCTGGTGTTACTTGTGATTTAAAAGGAATTTCTTACAGAGGTCAATTATGTATACATGAGTACAATGAAACATGCTTGTTTACTAAAAGTTTAAAATGATATGAAGATATATATTATGAGAAACCTTTATACACATTTTATTGCTGCTTTGTTGCCTTTCCACCCCTTCTATTTTACTTTTCTTTGCCATGTTTTAATTAAATAAATTAGGAGAATCCACCAAGTCACATCTTGGTTTTTGCAGCTTAGCGTGTTGTGAGAGTTCAGAAAACTGCTTAGTTTGAGGATTAATATATTAAATGTGAATTGGTAATTGAGTTACTTAAGTTTGGAATTGTTGAAATAAGCGAGGGAGTTGCCTTCCTTCATTTTTTTAGTCATAATCTTCAAACAAAGACTTTTTGGAAAAAATATGGCTGAATTAATTCCAAGGTTGGTCACATGAATACAAATGATTTGGTTTATGGGGTTTTCAGAATATTAAATTTTAGAAGACTATGGGATGGAAAAACTGTTTCCCTTCCCATCCTTTTTTTAATTAGCTATATGCAATGTATTAGCATTAGCCTACTGCTTTTTCTCAGCATTTTTGTAAAACTTGACAGCAATAGATTATAGCACATTCTCCAGTTGCAGGTACAACAGTATTGGAGATTTACATAAGACAAGGTTGGAGATTTAAAATGCTTTTATAAGACTTGCTTTGTTTAAAAACATACAAGCAAAACATAAATTAAAGCATTCCCAGAGTGCAGAAGATACATTATACTGTGTATAATTCCCTTGGTGGAAGAAATTGTGTACCCAAAAGCATTTTTAGAAATCTCTTAAGTTCCCCCCCAAAATCTTTACAGCCTTTTTTTTCTCCATCTCTTATACTAGGGGTCTTCAAACTCGGCCCTTTTATGACTGTGGACTTCAACTCCCAGAATTCCTCAACCAGGCATGCTGGTTGAGGAATTCTGGGAGTTGAATTCCACAAGTCATAAAAGGGCTAAGTTTGAAAACCCCTATCCTATACTCACAATCGACAGGCCCCAAACAGAGTTCTGCAATCAGTTGCTAAGATTGAGTAACAAGTCATATCAAAGGATAAATTAGAAAGCAGGGCTAGGAAACAATTCAGAAATCAGAACAAATTAAAAGGTTAACCTGGTTTATCAAGCAACAATCTCTTAGCAATCTTCCTTGCTTATCTGAAAATTCATTCCAAAGTTTAAAATTTTATGAAGTTAATTTCCTGACAGTTAGAACAATTAATCAGTGGAACAACTTGCTTCCAGAAGATGTGGGTGCTGCAATACTGGAGGTTTTTAAGAAGAGGTTGGACAACCATTTGTCTGAAATGGTACAGGGTTTCCTGCCTGAGCAAGGGGTTGGACTAGAAGACCTTCAAGGTCCCTTCCAACTTTGTTATTCTGTGAATAGGAGGAGGAGCTATTCAAATCTAGATGGACAAGCCATAGACAGTGCTGCCTGATGACTGGACAGGGGGAGAATGACCATGGCAGAACATGGTCAGCCTTTTCACTGGAATAGTGTAGATTTTTGGTAGGATTTTTTTCTGTTCCAGGAGAAGAAAGCATATTTCTTTTAAAACAAAACAACTAAAGATGATTTCAGGCTGGCATTGTATTTTTAAATTTGTTAGCAAAGCGTCTATAGCAGTGGTGGCAAACCTATGGCACGCGTGCCAGAGGCGGCACTCAGAGGCGGCACTCTGTGGGCATGCATGCCATGCCCCGGAGATGGCAACCATCCCTCTTCAACCAGCTGCCTGCTAACTCACCGAGATCCCACATGGCTGGATGCATCCCAGCACCAATGCACTCATTGGCCTCTATGTGCAGGGGCCGATGGTGTAAGACAGCAGCCACCCTGGCCCCTGCCTCACCTTTCTCTGTGACAATGGCACCCCTGCCCTGCCTTGCCTTGCCTTGCCTCACCTCACCCTGCAGGACGAGCCTCCTGCCCACCGCCCCACCTGCCAGAGACCCCCTGGATCTCCCCCAACCCTGCCCAGCCCCAACAGGCATCCTTCCCCACAAGCAACATCGAGGTGATCACGCCCACCTTGGCCACACCCACTCAATCTGCCATGACCACCACAGCCACGCCCACCCAGTGCGCCATGCCCACCTGGCATCCGGCGATAAATAAGTGGGTTTTGGGTTGAGGTTTGGGCACTCGGACTCTAAAAAGTTCACCATCACTGGTCTATGGGCTTCAGTGAGCAGAACCCATGGATCTTTTTAACTGGTAGCCATTCTCCATATGTTGTATTGGCTACGGGGAGAGTGGAAAGAAGTCAGCTTTGGAATAAACTTCACCTTTTGGCAGCAGATCAATGTCTGGCTTTTTACTCTTACCTTCAGATCTTGGTATTTGCAGAATAATCATACCCTACTGTGCCCTTTATATCCCTCATTATTAGTGCATTTTTATTCAAATTACTATTTATTTTACATGGCCTTACTGGCTAACCTTGTTTATTATGATTTCTAATCTACCACAAGTTTCTCTGGCTAGTAAAAATATATTTTCTTCTTTAATCTATTTGTAAAGCTTCCCACCTCAACAAATGAGTTTGAATTATGAGTGGGGCAGCATGAACATTCTTTTAAAGCAATAAAGATGCTAATTATGCAGAGTCCCTGCTGATTATGGGCTTAACACCCTTGAGATCATCTGGTAAAACTTGTCTTGACTTGGATAGAATTATTTACATCTCCTAGATATTAGGTTAGACATTAGAAACTTAGAAATAGTTAATTTTTATCAGAGGTATAAACTGAACTCTTAAGGCTTTAAACTGAATTCTTACTTCAGGCTTTAAAATTAAACAAAAATCCACATGAAATTAGTTTGAAGGTTACTTGTGACCCTTGTGCTTGTTGCCATAGATTATCTTTTTCTTTAGTTTTAGATATTATATGGATTAATTCTGCTATGATGTATTTAGAAAAGCAGCCCAGCATCTAGAAAATGAAGTCACTGAAGAGGCAGGAAAAGAGAACATTTACACACACTTCTCTTAAATAGACACATTTACACACAACCCATACTTTTAGTGAGATGAAACTTTGTACTTAATTTCTTTTCACCTAACATTTCTAAAAAAAATAATAATTAAATGACCTTTGAAAAATCCCACATAGAGGCTGGAAATACTGAATCTGATGTAATTTGGAAAAGACAGTGCTTATCAAAATTAGATAAAATTATGGCTTTAGAATTACAGCTTGTAATTTCAAAGAAAGGAAGATAGAAAGGAAGAACTATTACTTTGCTCCATCTCTCCCCAAAACCCCCACAGAGGGAATTATTAGTACAGATTATTTATAGGAAATAAATTCATTATACAAAATTAAACTCTAAAATTCTTCATGCAGTTAGTAATTCAATTTTACATGTTCAAAAAAAATTACTCATCATCGATAAAGGCATGGAAAAGAAAGCTTTATATCTACAAACTAACTGTCACAGTAGAAATGCTGGACAAGTACAGTCAATTAATTTGGGAATCTCAACCAATGATGACAAATATGCTCTACACCTATGATGAATGGACTAAACTCATTCATTTCACCAAACAAATGCTAAAAACATAAATAATAACCGATTCAAATATTTCAGGTTTTTTTTTCAGGCTTTTATATAAAATACTATCTGTAGAGCTGCATATATTGTCAATGTTACAAATGACAATTTGTTTTCAGCTTAATTCCCATTTGCATTATTTTATTTATATGTGTAATTATAGTATAGCCAAAATAAAATGATAGTTCAATGTCATATCTTTTAAAAAATCTACAGTTTTGGTTGGAATAATTGGTACTGAGATTTGAAGTTACAATATATCATTAAGTCCTGCTATGTCATGAACAATATAGCAGCCCTCCTTAGGACCGTTTCCACTGAGTACACCAGTGGTAGCCATCAAGCAACCTATTCCATGATCTACTTGTCAAGCAGAAACAGAATTATTATAGCTGACAATACTGAAATTTATAAAAGGTTCAGATTCATTTTAACATTCTGGTAGCTTCCATAATATGTCAAGTTGACACTAGCATCATGATGTCATAGTGAAAAGTATACAATTATGTATTTCTGTCATAAAGTATGACACAAATGTTTTATCATTGTATTGTGATGTCATGATGCACATGTCATTTGATTTTCTTCCTCCTCTCTGTGTTGTAAATTTCTCAGGCTTTACTTTTTTTGATTATTAACCATTTGAATGCTTTATCTCCACATACATTCTAATATTTTAGTGCCCAATATTATCTGTGTATTAACAGTGAGGAAAGGAAGAACAGAGAATGAGACATTTCTGTAAAAAATGAAAGCAGTAAATCATTTCAAATATCCAGCTAAATATACAGAGTGCTTTAGTGGAAGAATGCCTCTGATTACAGAACAGTACATTATGAGCTTAGTTTTCTTACTAGCTTTGAAACATTACCATAATAAAAATAACTGACAGGATTTCTATTAATTTGGGGCTAAATTATGACACCCTTATTTTTACATCTATGGTATTTTCTATAGAAATACATTAATTTTAGAAATGAATAAAAAAGTACATGCATAAATAAATGAAATCAATGAATAGAAATGAACTTGCTTATTTGTTTTTAAATCAATGAAACACCACCATTTCTGCTCTTTTATCTAACTTGAGATACTCTTCAATTTTTCTATCCTTGAAATGCAAAGGCCATGTAAAAACAACATGAACCACCATGAAGATTAAACCTTTTGCAGATAACCTTTTTTCCTTCTGCCTTTGAGTTACTATTGACTCTTGGTAACTGATTGGATTAATCCCTGCAGTTTTCTTGGCAAGATTTCAGAAGTAGTTTGCCACTGCCTCCTTCCTAGAACGGAGAGAAACTGATTAGCCTAAGGTCACCCGGCTGGCTTTAAAGGACTAGACGTCATGGACTCCCAGTGTCAAGCCTGGTGTCTTAACTACTAGATCAAACTGGCTCTCAATTGACTAATTAGATGAGCACAAAGAACATCATATATAATCCCCTGAGCTATTAACTGTAATGGATTAACAAGAATATTCTCATCCTCAGAAATTAGTAGCACCTATGTTTTTCAGTGCATGCATTTTTGTTGCCTTTGCCTTTTGATTTGCACATAAAATTTGCTACTACCATATGAGCTACTTTTATGTGTGAAGAATTTATGTTTTGTTCTTTTTCTTTCTTTTGAGGCTTTTTGATTGTCTCTTTTGAATAGATGTTGTTTATCCCCATGTGCCAAGCCTCCAGAAATTTTCTGACACTTTTGGGTTTGGATTGATCTATGAAGCTCAGTTTTCTAATTGAAACTATATGTTGAGTGTGTTGTGAGATATTCTTTTCAATCAATACTTTCTTAATCACTTCTGGAAATTGCTCATTAACAGTTTATTTATATATAAATTCTAGGTTATGTCCTGTGATTGTAACTATGTATTTACCGGTAGTAAAATTATTTCTATTTGCCATAGGAATTATTAGCTTTTATAATAAGCTGTAGCTAATAATAACTAAGCACTTGGTTTATTTTCTGTTTTTATTAATTAATCATTTTTCTGTTCTGGAACAGTAATGTGTAGCAACAGGGCTTTAAAGGGGAACAAGGACTTTTTTTAAGTTAGCAACATAGTTAATTATTGGAGATTGACAATATTATGTTAAATGATTTTATCACAAATACTACCTGTTGGAAGAAATAAATCACTATTACTAAAAAATGTACCTGGTAATACCTTTAGAGAAAATATAGCTTTAGGGTTTTTTTTGCTTAATTAAAAGGCGTAACCTATGATTGCATACCTGCATAACACCAAAAATGCCTCCATCCTTACTCATTGTCATTCTCCCCTCCTTGACAACTGTTTGCATTGCTAATAGCTCAGAACCAAATTCAGTCTCTCTCCCTGTCCCTACAACCATGGAACTCCTCTTCCATCTGCTCAGATTCTCAGAGAAAGGAGTAGTCACTTTCACCTTTCTCCATTCTTGAATCTTCCATAGGATTTTTCTCTGCATACATTATTTGCTGAGCCTTTTGCATTTGCGTCACAATTGCAAGTTTTGAATGAGTCCACTGTAAGAAGTACCATTTGAATTTACACAATGTACAAATGAGCAAATAACACACCAGATAAGAAGGTTGCTGGGCTAGCTGCCTTTGTTGTTTGCAATGGGAATCTCCCTGCACCAACTTTCAGCCTTTTTCTTCTTATGATAAAGTGAACATTATGACTTTCCTCTTTAACTAAACAAATCTCCAATTAATTGTTGCTGTGTTGTTAATGCTGCACGATGGCTCTGTTTTCATATTTAATATTCCCCAAGCCCTAAAGAAAGTAATTATTCAAATTTAAAAAAAGAATGTTTCTAATGAACTATATGAGGCAATAAAAGGCTTATGCAGACAATTAAACATCAGAGTGAAGTTCAGAGATCAGATCTGCTGAAGCAGCTTTATCCAGCATATGACTCTGAAATATAATGAACCACATCACATAAGATGGGACTGGTAATCAAGCACTACTGTAGAGAACAACAGATTGTCTGGCACTGAAGTGCAGAGAAAAGAATAAAGAAACTCTGTGGGAAAAAATGTCATTTAACACAAATCTAAATTTTAGGGTTTTAAAAGCTATGAGGGAAATTATAAATGGGAAAACAAGTGGTAATTAATTGAACAATTGTAATAATGATATATACCAGCATTACTAATACAGTCCAATAAAAGTGCAAACAAATTGAACGTGATTTTGGATAGGAGTTCCAAAGTATTGTTTACTTTTTCTTTTGGGGGAATCAGGGATAGAATACAATATATTTTACAGAAAATGTAATGCATTTGATAGAAGTTAGTTAGAATGTAGAAAAACAAAGAAATGTAGTCACTTGGTCCAAGAAAAAATGTTTAACAGTATAGGTCTAAGGCCTTAAATACTGGTGTGAACAGATAAAAGGGAAGACAATAGCCTTGTCATAACTATGAACTTCAAATATATTGCAAATGTAAAAAAAACTGCTGAGGTGTTGAAAGCACTAAAATCTGTATAACATGTGTATATCAGTAACCTGAAACAAGTATTTTATTTTTTGAACCACCTTGCTAAATTTAAATTTTTGAAAGCTGTCCCTAAAACTACATGAGACCAATAAACAAATGCATTTTAAATCTAAATTCAATGTTCATGACAAGATGAGCTAATACTACTTTATTCTAAGATTACAAGAACAGAATCTTGAATATTTAAAAGTACAAAACTCCTAATGTCTCTTTTTACTCTTTTTTCTGCAGTGATGGTATTACCTAGTTTAGTAATGAAACATGTGCAAGAAAACAACCAAACATAAGGAGTCTCAAGGATGCCACTTTTCTTTGTACCACCTGATAAATTAGGACTTATCCTTTCTTATTCAGTTGTGTGCTATTCCCCTTTATCTGATCATTCCATTTGGAGTCCCAAAGATGATTTTTCACAAGTTAACTGGACTTTCTTGTTTTTCTTTGAAGACCTTTCGCTTCTTCAGCTCTGACTGAAAAACAAGAAAGTCCAGTTGCCTTGTGAAAAATCATCTTTGGGACAACTATGACCTGGATGACTGAGAAACTCCATTGACATTTAGCATTCCCTAGGGAGTATTTCTTCTTTCCAAATTCCAAGGCCATTCTCACATTCTATTACAGGTAGAATGTCCCAAAACTTGTGTAATAAGGAAAAAGGCTTACATATCAATGTTAGACACAGATTAACCTTCCTGTACTATAGTAACATGAGGCCCAAATTGTCCATTAATGCTAATAGATATTGTAAATACATCACATGCAGTATATTAGGCTGATTAGATTGGGATACTAGTGAATTTAATTTGGTCTGCATTTGTTAGTGAAATGACCTCATTCTCACTTTGCAGTTTTATATGAGTTCAGAAATCTTTATTTTTTCAACCGTGCTTTCAAAGAGGTTTCCTTGCTGGTGTATATCTGCCTTTCTCTTTTTGAGTTGGATCTTGTTGCCAGTTGGCTGTCCACCATTTTGAGTGCTACAGGAAGCCTATTTGAATATAGGACTTATTTATAAGCTAAAGGTTATAACTTGCTAGATTCATTTTCAAAATATTACAGCTTTATGAATGCTTACTCAAATACAACTTCAGTATAATTTTGATAGTTTTCATAGGACTGGGTTGCTTATATTCTTTTATAATGTTTTTACTACAATAGAAATAGAATATAAATATAGTCTATCAATTAATCAAGTTTGCACCTCACCATAATCACAGAGTCTGACCAACTCACAAAGTAAGAAAATACACTAAAAGACAAATAAAACCTAAACAAAATGACTCCAGGTCCCAGAAGTCCTCAGGAAAATCTCTGTGTTCAACTTTTTCTGGAAGGTGAACAATGTTAGAGGTAGCTGAATTTTCAATAGGACATCATTCCAGAGGGACAACGGCCTCACTGAAAAATACTTCCAAGCTTGGTCTTGAAGTTGAGTTATGGCATCTGAATTTCTTTTCTTATTGGCTTGAAGCATTTTGTTGCTTATCCAAGTCACTTTTTCAGTCTGACCAAGTTGGTTAGGGGATCCCATATATGTACTCCAGGGAGATTTCATTTCTCACCTAATCTGGATAGGCTAAATAGGTAGCAGGCAGAGAGTCATTGGGATGTAAATGTTTCAATTCCTGTGAAGTGGTGTTAATCTTCCTAAAAACTTGTAAAAGAGCTGCATAAAATGGGGGACAGGTTGTATCTGAGGCCATCACATATATTGAGGGAAGGATTTTCCACTTTGGCATAAATGGATTCCTTCACTCCTTTCTCAAACCATGGTTTCCTCAGTCACCAGGAAGATTAAAACCACTACACAGGTTCACCAGGGAGGTCACACTTAACAATCCACCTAGGGTAAAGGATTTAGGAGTTGGAACATTTATATCCCAATGAGTGTCTTGTCTACTCATCTAATGAGCCTATTTAGATTAACTGAGCTGAGGACATATATGAGGTCCCCTTACCTAGCTTGTTCAGACTGAAGAAGCTACATGGATAAGCAACAAAAAGTTTCAAATCAAGAAAAGAATTCCAGTTGCCATGACTCAACTTCCAGACAACTCTATCTGGATGACTGAGAATCTTCATCAACACTTCCAAGTTTTGTTTTTGACTCCCCAGAAGTGGGGGACAATCAACTGCTTGATTTAGATGTAGCATCCCATTTATAACTACATTATAACGATTCCATAAATTTGTAACTACATTATAAATGAAGCAATAATATAGTGTATTTAGTGGCCATCCAGTTGCTAAAGTATAAACATAGAATAAATTTAGTGGTTAATATTAATAATTAATAATATTGGAATTGAGTTAACTTCTGACATGATAGGATATGATGAAGACATTGCTGCATACTAGCTACATAAGAAAATAAATGAATTTTTAAGACACACAAGGATTTATAAACTCTAACATAAGACTTAATAAACATTTATTGCAAAATGGAAGAGCATGTCAAAGATTATATGATTCTGGAATCATATTTAGGCACAGCCTTTGTTTAATATAATATAATATAATATTACACAGGCAATTGCTCTTCTTGTTTTTACATCACTGCCATAGCAGGATTAATAAAATCTCTGAACAATGTATCTAAACTTTATTAAAATGAGACAGGGGGAATCTGAACTCAATGTCCAGAGCACGGGTCGGCAACCCGTGGCTCTGGAGCTGCATGTGGCTCTTTGAGCCATCCCCTGCGGCTCCGGAGCCTCCTCCACCATTTGCAGAGAGAGACAAGGAGAGAGAGAGAGGCACTTGTGCTTCCTCCCTCTCTCTCTTTCTCTCTCTCATGGGGACTTGCCCCCTCGCAGGGCTCCTGATTGGCCCTGCAGCCGGGTGCACCCACACATGCACAAAGAAAACAACAGCAATTAGAGAGGAAAGGACAACTTTAAAAATGGCTCCTTTAAAAACTACACAGCAGATGCTGATGGGCGGACCTATGACCCAATGCAGGGTCAAAGCACAGAGGCAGCCAGCCACATAAAAACGGACTCCTGGACCCAGCATTTTATACCCTGACGATGTCGGTAGTATGGCCGACGAAAGCTTGGTTTTGTAGATTAAACATTTGTGTTATATATAAATTCATTTTTTTCTTTTTTGACAAAGAGGTAAAGAATTAAATTGGGAGACTAAGATGGCCATTTCGAGCTCATTCTGCTCTCTTCAGTTAGCCATACCCTTTATGGGATTCGAACCTGGGCAGTTTTACATACTAGGCAGTGATTTAACCATCAAGCCACAGGCTCTCCTCCCCTCTTTGTCAGCTGAGTCAAGGGAATATATATACAGGAAGTTTTTCAGACAGAACGGTCTGATTGGTTACACCTTGACATTTTTAACTGCTGTACTGCAGTTATACTTTTTACAATCTCTTTTGCCTTGAATTTGAATTTGTAAATGTTTCGCAGTTGCGACTTGAGCCTGCTCTATGCCCCTAGTTGGGGGGCGGATATATATATATGTTTTTTTTTAATTGTTGACAAAGAAATAAGGGATTTCTGAGATAGCTATTTTGAGTTATTTAACTCTCTTCAGTCAGAACTCACCCTTCCGGGATTCAAACCTGAGCAGTCTGCACACTAGACAGATGCTTAAACATCTAAGCCACAGGCTCTCTCTCTCTCTCTCTCTCTCTCTCTCTCTATATATATATATATATATATATATATATGTATGTATGTATGTGTGTGTGTGTGTGTGTGTGTGTGTGTGTGTGTGTGTGTGTGTGTGTGTGTGTGTGTGTTTATTTAAATTGCTAACAAAGAATAAGGGAGAACTGGGATAGCTATTTTGAGTTTCTTAACTCTCCTCAGCCAGAACTTACCCTTCTGCGATTCGAACCTGGGCTGTCTGCATGTTAGGCAGTTGTATTAACCTCTAGACCACAGGCTCTGTCTCACTTTGTTAGCAGTATCAGGGAGGGAAGAGATGTATATCGAGTGTTTCTTTTTTTTTTTTAATTGCACCCTGTAAACCCAAATATGGGAGAAAGAAATCTTTCTTTCTTTTTACAGAGCCTTCAAAAGCACTTTCCCTTCATTTTGTTCAGGCACAAACACACACTTAAGCGGCATTCTTATACCCCTATCCTAACAGGGAATCCCAACAGGGAATCCCAACTGCATTCAATGAGACATATTTTTGAACCTAAGATTGTATTGTTAGTAATTTCCTGAAAAATGTTATCTATATATCATAGTATAGATCTAGTTTTCAATGGAGAGTCAATATGAACTGAAACAGTACCTACTTCTCAACCAAGATTTTTTTTAAAAAATCTCCCTTAAGTTTCATCCCAAGTGATTTTATGCAAATTTCTGGGGCCTTTCCCCCCACCTTCTTATGTTCAGCTCTATAATCTGTGGTAACTTGCATTCAAGTACTGACTGCAACTTTCCTTGCTTAGTTTCCAAGACTTTGGGGTAACCAAAATCAGCTGTGGATGTACCTGCTGCTGTGATTATGGCATTCAGAAAGGCTTATATGTTATTTCCAGTCTCCATAACTGCTGGTATACATTCTGTCCCATGTTGATTTCTTCATAAGAAATCTGATTCTATGAACTAGGATGTCCTTAACTGGACACCACTCAATATTCAGTGCAAATACTCCCCAACATAATTTTATGTTTTCCTATAATATAATTGTCTGAAGAGTTCAGACAGGAAATCAGTATTTTCAAGAAACAGATTGATAGTTTTAGATTTTCCCCCCAGCAATATCTTTATTTCCTATGCAGGCAAAGAGATGACACATTATTAAAAATGAATGTGAGAGTGTACCATCTAAGGTGAAGGTCTTGTACATGAACCAATAAAACCACAGATAATACTCGGGGGGGATGTTTTCAGCAAAATAATAGTGATTATAACATGGCTTCTATTCAAGACTTCAGGCAAAATGTAAGGACCCACCCCACTTTGCATCTTAAGAAGACAGAACTCTTGGAATATTTCTTCCAACAGGCATTCTAATCTGGGCTTCAGGAGTTTTGGCCCAGGCTTGAATTCAATGGCACAGTCTGTGGATCGGTGGGGGAGGAGCTCATCTGCCCTCTCCTCACTGAAAACCTCAGCAAGGTCTCTGTATTCCTCTGGTATTTCTGGTAGTCCCTTTTTCTCTCCCATGGATGCTTTTTCTGTTCTTGATTCTGGTAGCCCCCCTTGGGATTTTAAGTTCGCATGATCCCCCTTCGGGAACTTGATTTCTGCCATCCTCCAATTCACCCAGGGGTTCCATTTTTTTAACCATTCCATCCCTAGGATCATTGAGCATTCCATGCCTGGGGTCACCACAAATGTTATGTCTTCCTCATGTTTGCCCAGGGAGAGGTGTATTGGTAAAGTCGCTAGGGTAGCTGGCACCCCCCTGCTATGAACCCATCTAACTGGCCAAATGAGATTGGTTGTTCCAGTCTCCTCGATGGAATGCCCAGATTCCCCACTAGCGTCTGGCTAATGAGGTAGTGGGTATAGCCAGAGTCTATTAAGGCTTTCACCTTCACGGCTTCGGGCATGGGGGGAATTAATATAGTCACTGTCTTGAGGATGGGTGCGATGCGTCCACTTACCAGGGGTTCGCCCTCCGAGCTGAGGCATCCACCAGCCCTGCGGTGTAGGCTGGAGTTCTTTCCCCCTGATGAGCAGAGGTGGGGAATTCCACAGCCTCCATCATTCTCATGGCCGTTCTTTTGGCTTAGCTGGAGACTTCCTGGATTTGCTGGCTGGTGATCTGTCTGGGTTGTGCCGGGGGGCTTTTGAGCGGCATTCTACAGCTCGATGCCCTTCTCTCCTGCACTTGAAACACCCCATTTGCTTCTTGGCTGTAGCTGATGGTTTCACTGGTTCGCGTGTCAACTCAGGCGGTTAGTGGCTCCATTGTTTTCCTCGACGGTGCCTCTTCAATACATCGATCTCTGCTTCCTCTGCCAAGACGTACCATTCCTCAAGTTGGTGTGGGTCCCCTCTGGGCAGGCAAATGCCATATAGGTCATAATTTAGTCCGTCTTTGAAATGGCTAAGGAGGATGTCTTCCGGCCAGTTCAGTTTGCTGGCAATGGCCCAGAATTCTGGTGTATATTCGGCTACTGGGTGTTTGCCTTGCCTCATCATTTTTATCCTTTCTCATCATTTTTGATCCTTTTGCGATCAGCCAGGGGATCCTCAAATTGCCTTATCAGAGAGGACATGAAGTCGTTGAGCTCTGGGGCATTGGAGTCGTGCAAGTTCACCACCCAATCTGCAGCCGCCCCGTCCAGGACAGATTGCACGATCCGGATATGGGCTTTGTCACTGGGGATTTCCCGCCCATATTCCTCCATGTAGCTGAGGACTTGGGTTAGGAAAAACCCCAAGCGTGTTGGCTCCCCCTTGAATTTCACATCCAGCGGTGGGAGTCTTTGAATGGACTGGTGCCTTCATTGTCTGTAGTAGTGTCTTCCATCCAAATTGCCATCTGTGGGTCGGCGGGCAGTGGGGACTACTGGATCAGCAGATGTCCCTGGGGCTGCAGGTTCCACTTCCCCCTCGGTGTCTCTCCCTTTGCGGCTCCAGGAGGTGGGGTGGCCGTAGGGCTCAGAATTCTCCTCTCCTAGGGAGCTGAGAGTTATCTTCATCAGGTCGATAGCTTTCTCTAGAATCCAGCTCAAGTACGGTACCCAGCTCCCTTCCTCTTCACTTACATGCAGGGATTTCTCCATCTCCTGCTTCCATTCTGGTTGGTTGGCCCCCCATCTTCAGGGTCACCTTTCTTGATTTCTTTTCCCACTCGCCTTTCTTTCCAACACCCATTGACCACTGAGGTTTGTGGTCCTGTGTCCCCACCACCTCTTCTCCTGAGGAATCTGACCTCTCAGATCCTGACATCTGGCAGGGTTTCAGTTGGGGCAGCAGCTCCCTTTCTGGGGAGTTTTCTTCCTTTCTTGCTCCGCCGTCTGACATGGTAATTTTTGCAAAGTCCCCCGGCAAGGTTCTCCCTTCCAGGTGGACTAATTCTGCAGGTCCTGTCTAATGTAAGGACCCACCTCACTTTGCATCTTAAGAAGACAGAACTCTTGGAATATTTCTTCCAACAGGCATTCTTTATTAAGAGAAAATGGTTGCAGGCGTTCTAGACAGGACCTGGGGTCCAAGCCCTATGGTTCAAGGTTTTAAAGGATCCTCAGCAGCCCCACCCCACCCCATCATCTTTCCAGTGACAATCCCAGGTGTTACATTTCCACCCCGTTTTTCCATCCCATTTTTCCTCACTGCCAGTGGAAAGGAGACTTCAGAGAGGAGTAGGTGAAGGCTGATGGCCCTATTGTTATGATTTAGTCCTTTTGGTGGTATCCACATTCAATCCCTTTGACGTTGTACCGAAGGAAGTGAGGGCCATAAAACCCCTTCCCCTTCATCTTATGACAAAATCCAGAGAGGGCAGAAATGGGGTTTTCCATAGTCGATAACTAGAGATGAAATATAATTGGACTCTGACACAAGATTTACTGGCATTTTTCAATCCGAATATCACAGATCAAAAATATTGACTTTTGTGTCTTGGATGCATTCATTTTTTTAGATCAAAACTCACAAAAAAGAGAAACAACCTATTATATAATTAAAATATTTTTCCATTGATCACAGATGATAGAATAGGTATCATAATTTCCTGGGTTGTAAAAAATGTAGTGATTGATGTAAAAATATTAGCATCCAGAATAAAAAGCATAAAGAGATGAAAGTTTACTCTCATGAGCTGTAGCTTAACAAAGAGAAAGAATAGATACTGCTTCCTACCTGCTTCCTAAAAGGCATTTAGTAATATACATTGAAAGCCAATAGTAAAGTCAAAACCATACTTAAAGTGCAAACCAGGTATCAAGATAAGAAATCCAGTTACAGGTAGTCCCTGACTTACAACCACAGTTGAGCCCAAAATTTCTGTTGCCTAGTGAAACTCATCTCTCCACAAAAGCACAGGAGTCCCTTTCCTTTGCAGAAACTTAGTGATAAGGAGCCTCTTACTCTGATTCATTGACTCTGCTTGTCAGAAGGTTGCAAATGGTGATCACATGACCTGGGATAGTTGCATTATTTGAGCAAGTTCTATAGCCCTTCGACCTTCCTCAATCCCTTCCCTTAACTGGAGACCTGATCCCTGCAAGACACTTGACGATGTAGCTAAACCTCACTAATAGGTAATTTTCCTTTGTTGGTGTCTAAACTATGCAACTATTTCATGCCTTGTTTCCTCATAAGCAATTTAATCAACCTAGAAAAGGGAAGGGATTGAGGAAGGTCGAAGGGCTATAGAACTTGCTCAAATAATGCAACTCCTTGTAAGTAGTTTCAACATGGCCTATTTTTTGTTTTTAGTATTTCCTGAACCCACCATTGGCGACTGAGAAAGGAGCATACAGAATTAATCAATAAAGCTTGCTAATTGCATTTATTCTACTTTTTGGACTATATTGTTTATTCTAAGATGGGCAAGAATAACAAAAACTTTTGAATAGTAGGAAGGGGTATTCAGTCATCAAACCCAACACTTGTTTAGTGAGGAAAATAGGATTGACAGAGAGGGTTTGGTGCTAATCGATGAGAGAAACTTATATAAGGTTAATCAACGCCTGCATCCAGCTCCTGGATCTTGTTACCGGTCCTAGCCGATTGGGCTGTACTCTAAGCGTATCCTTGACATCAACATCCATCCTCTTCCTGCTCCCCTTTTCTGTATGTATATTGCTGCCTATCCCCTCATCACAGGTTCTTGGGCTAAGTGGAATCCTTCCCCCCCTTTTTTTGAGTAATCCTTACTTCCGTACCTCCCCAGTCCCCCTTCATGTTGTTCTCCTCACTATGGGTTCCTAAACACAATCTGCTCACTCCTCCCTTTCTCTTACTATGTACTTCATTCAAACTCCGATCGATTCTTCCTGCCCCATTGGGTTGTAAACTGGATGTTTTTCCCTGTTCTATATCTTCTGTTCTCCTCTCCTCCTTTATACAAACAGCCCCTGTGTACGCATCCTCTCCCCCAATTCCTACCTCCTTCCCTCCTCTCCCAGTGCTCCCTGTCTCCATACCATCATGGGTATCACCCCCTGGCTTCTGTTGGTGTCCACAATCCTCACTTAACACTGAACGTCCGTATTTGCCTCCCCCAGGGGGGTCATCATATTGTGCATCTAGGTACAAACATTTTCCGTCCGTGGCTCAGCGCCTGCACATCAAACGAGTCGGTAGAACAATTCCCTCCTCTCCTGGGTGCAGACGCGGACTTCAAGGGGCAGTTGGTTCCAGAGGGTGGGCGCCACAACAGAGAAGGCCCTCCCTTAGGACCCGCCAGACGGCATTGTTTCGCTGACGGGACCCGGAGGAGGCCGACCCTGTGCGCTCTCACCGGTCAAAGGGAAGTATGTGGCAGAAGACAGTCCCGTAAGTACCCTGGTCCAGAGCCATATAGGGCTTTATAGGTAATAACCAGCACTTTGAATTGCACTCGGAGACCAAAAGGCAACCAATGCAGCATGCGGAGGGTTGACAAAATGTGGGCACAACGTGAAAGGCCCACAATTGCTCGCGCAGCTGCATTTTGCACTAATTGTAGTCTCCGAACGCTCTTCAAGGGCAGCCCCATGTAGAGAGCGTTGCAGTAGTTGATCCTCGAGGTGACAAGAGCATGTGTGATTGTGAGGAGAGACTCCCGATCCAAATAAGGACGCAACTGGTGCACCAGGCGAACCTGGGCAAATGCCCCCCTCGCCACAGCTGATAAATGATGTTCCAATGTCAGCTGTGGATCGAGGAGGACACCCAAGTTGCGAACCTTCTCCAAGGGGGATATAGATTCACCCCCCAGGGTAATGGAAGGACAGATTGAAGCGTCCTTGGGAGACATAACCCATAGCCACTCTGTCTTGTCAGGGTTGAGCCTTAATCTGTTAACGCCCATCCAGACCCTCACAGCCTCCAGACACCGGCACATCACCTCAACCGCTTCACTGATTTGGCCAGGAGTGGAAATGTACAGCTGAGTATCATCAGTGTACTGATGGTATCTCACTCCATGCTGATGGATGATCTCTCCCAGTGGCTTCATGTAAATGTTGAAAAGTAGGGGGGAGAGAACTGACCCCTGAGGCACCCCACATGGGAGTAACCTAGAGGTGGACCTCTGACCCCCCACAAACACCGACTTCGACCAACCAGAGAGATAGGAGGAGAACCACCGCAACACAGTGCCCCCCACTCCCAATCCCTCCAGCCAGCACAGAACGATACCATGGTTGATGGTATCGAACGCTGCTGAGAGGTCAAGAAGCACCAGGAAAGAGGACTGGCCTCTATCCCAGGCTCACCAGAGATCATCCATCAGAGCGACCAAAGCAGTTTCAGTGCTGTAGCCGGGCCTGAACCCAGACTGCAGAGGTCCCAGATAATCGGCTTCCTCCAGAGACCACTGGAGCTGAAGTGCCACCACCTTCTCAACAACCTTCCCCACAAAGGGGAGGTTGGAGACCAGACGATAGTTAGTCAGTATTGCTGGATCCAGGGAAGGCTTCTTGAGGAGGGGGCGCACAAGTGCCTCCTTTAAGGGAGCCGGAAAGGACCCCTCCCTCAGAGAAGCGTTGACAATCTCCTGGATCCAGGTACGCATCACCTCCCTGCTGGCAAAAACCAGCCAGGAGGGACACGGGTCCAACAAACAGGTGGAGGAACTCACAGCTCCAATGGCCCTGTCCACTTCATCAGGCATAACAGCCTCAAACCCGCCCCAGATAATCGAACAAGAACATGCCCCTGTCCCCTCGACTGAATCATTATCAGTCGACTCTGCTGCACAATTGGAATCTAGGTCGGCCCGGATCTGAGCTACTTTGTCTGCAAAACAGTTGTTAAAATCCTCGGCACTACCCTGCAAGGGAGGCCCCGGACCCCTTGGGTTAAGGAGGGATCGGGTCGCCCTAAACAGGGCGGCCGGGTGAGATTCCGCAGACGTGATCAAGTCGGAAAGATACAAAGATCTTGCCGCCTTAATCGCCTTCAAATAGGCTCTAATAAATGAGCTCAATCTGGTTCGATCAGATCCGGACCTACTTCGTCTCCATTGCTTCTCTAGACGTCTCTTATGGCGCTTCATCCCCCTGAGCTCCTCAGTAAACCAAGGAGACCTCCTGGGGCCAGCACCACGGAAAGGTCGCAAAGGCGCAATCCAGTCAATAGCCCCCTTCGCAGCCGTATTCCATGCCGCTACCAGGGACTCCGCCGAATTGTGAATGAACGAGCTCAGTAATTCCCCAAGCGCCGTCTGAAAACCAATTGGATCCATCAGGCATCTGGGGCGGAACCACCTAATCAGTTCCGCGTCCCTGCGGGGAAGGATTGGGGCCCTAAAATTCAGTCATAGCAGAAAATGATCGGTCCATGACAAAGGCATGACATCTAAGCCCCTTAAAACCAGATCATTACCCAACTGCTCCGAAAGGAAAATCATATCCGGGGCGTGCCCACCCTCATGCGTCAGTCCCTGCACTACTTGGGTCAGGTCCATGGTTGTCATGGTGGCCATGAACTCCTGTGCCAAATTAGCTTGTATTCCTTCACGACAACTTCGCCTCCTTTCCTGTCTCTTCCACCTTTTCTTTAAAGGGGCCTCGCTCGTTTTCACCCCTGGAGCACACTGCCACCACCTCCAACTTCTCCAAAAGCCTCTCTCCCTTCTTCTAGGTCTGCCGACAGCCTCATCCACTTCCTTTGCTCCATAAGCCCCGGGTCCTCTCCTCCTCTGCCTCCTTCGTAAACATCCCTGATTTGCAATAGAATCAATCGCTGTGCCAGCAGTCAGAACAATTTCAAACAGCACAAATGACTTTTAATGAGATCACCAACAGTTCCAAAACAGCTAAAAACTCGCCATACCAGCAAAGATTGTCGGTCATATGTTAGCTTAGCCCCACTATATTGCTCAAACATATTAAAACCTTCCAGATCATGTGGCCTATATCCCTTATATCCCTCCAAAAACTTTTCACCTTCAAGAGCCAATGCAGCTGCAGCTGAGCCAGGTGCTGCCATCTTAACAATAAATCAATTTTAAAAAACAATAAAAGCTTATATCTTCCAGAACCTAGAAGATTAATTTCACAGGTGATGTCACATTCAATCCGCTCCAAAAACATACTTATACCTATATGTAAGCCCAATGACAACATGGATACAATTTTCAGTATTTCACAAATAGATGTTACAGCTATTGCACACATCATACATAAGCAAATACATATAATTCAGCAACAGGATTGTACTGCATACTTGACATATATTTGTAAATATGAGTTTGGACCATTCATGCTTTTTACTACCACCTTTGTACATATTGGGAATATATTCCTAAACATTCAAGTGAAGAGCCACTCAAAGCTGCCATGATAAAGATAAGCAGATTGCACAGCAACTCATAAAAGCAGAAACATTTCTATTTTTAAGAGCAGATTAGATATGTTATGAAGAAAAAGTTAGAATGTCGTAATAACAGAAACTAGAATGTTAGTCCAGTTCATACAAGCAGCTGGTCCCTAATTAAAGATAATAAAACTGTAGATTTCTGAGGACTTAAACTGTAATATAAATATTGCCACTTCACTCAAGGGTTTCTTTCCATCTATGGGGGATTTTAAAAGATTCACCCATTCAATTTTGTACCTCACAGATCCATGAACCAAGAAATAGTTCTTTAATTATGTAATGAAATGCATTATAAATTTGAATGTTTTTCTTATAAAGTCGGCCTATATGAATGAAATGGAATCAAGATTACAAAAGAAAAAGAATTCTTCTCTGGGATATTTTTTCATCCTTCTTAAATTGCATCTGGGTCTTGTTTGAAAGCATTACTGAGCAGAGATTATAGGACTAGACAAGGGAAGGAGAGGGAATGTAATTCTTACCTTTATTCTCACAGTGACAGTAGCAAGGCCTGGAGGCATTGCTCCTCCGATATCAAAGGCTTCGACTAAAAAAGTGAATGTTGCTTCTGTGCCAGAAAAGGACTCAAAATCCAAGGACTTTTGAAGTGACAGTTCTCCTGTAAATTTGTTCAGTGCAAAAAACTGGAGTGGTTCCTGACTTCGTATTCCATAGGTAATATTGGAACCAAGGTCAACATCCTTAGCCTTGAGGAAATGAAGAACGGGATTTTAGAGTTTACAAATTTCATCACTAAAACCTAATATCTGTCCCCCCAAAACATTTTCGCAACACTGATTTCATGTCTATGCATGATACACACATGCACACATGTGCGTGCACACACACACACACACACACACACAAAACCATCTCCCTCAGACCCATTTATCTATATGAGGGTATCAAACCACAGTATCAAGAATGAGGAATACTTTCAGGAGCTGGATATCATCACATGTTATATGATGGCAGAATTGCTAATAAATAAAAATAACAATTGTATAAAAATGTCTGGATTCTCATCATATCTCATGAGATTTGGTAGTTTCAAGAGACTGACTTTTTTTTAAAATGGAAGGATATTTTGGCAAACATAACAAGACGGTAGCCACAAATGCTCCATTGTTAACGCAGGCTCTATTTATGATTGATGCTTCCCTTTAATTTTTTAAGAATTAAAGTCATAAAAATAAATATATCAAGTTATATTATACTGGTGTCAAAATAGAAATTTAAATAGCCTCTACAGATTTAAAATTTAGCTGAGAGCCAGTTTGGAGTGGTGGTTAAATCTATAGATGAGAAATAGGAAACCTAGGTATGAAGCTACCTGGAAGACCTTGGACCAGCGACTTGCTTTGTTGCCAGAAGTCAAGACTGACATAACATCACAAAGCTATAATAATTTAATTTAATTTAATTTAATTTAATTTAATTTAATTTAATTTAATTTAATTTAATTTAATTTAATTTAATTTAATTTAATTTAATTTAATTTAATTTAATTTAATTTAATTTAATTTAATTTAATTTAATTTAATTTAATTTAATTTAATTTAATTTAATTTAATTTAATTTAGATTGGAAATATTTCTAATGATAGCTCAAGGAATGTTAGTATAGGTCTTTGGTTCTTCGGGTTTTCTCCCACGTAGAATTTGAAGTGTCTTGGCGACGTTTCGACGAAGTCTCATTCGTCATCTTCAGGCTGGTGCTTTCAGCTACGTGCTTCTAGGAGCATCATTCATTTGTTTGTATTTTTGTCCGTTATAGATGAAGTATGTGTTGGATAGACAGTGGTTGGTCAGATCTAGGATGTGTTTGGGGGGGTTATATTTGTTTTGGATAGCTGTTAAGGCTTCTTTGATTGGCACTTGGGTGAAGAGAGATATGACATCGAAGCTAACGAGTAGGTCGCTGGGCTGTAAGTTTTGTTTCTTTATGATCTCTATGAACTGGAATGAGTATTTTACGTGTGAGGTGATGGATTCTGCATAGGGCTGTAGTTGTTTGGCGAGAAATTTGGCTAGGTTTTGTAGAGGTGAGCCTATGGAGCTGACTATGGGTCTAAGTGGGGTTCCTTCTTTGTGTATCTTGTGGAGACCATAGAGCTTAGGGCATCTGGATGATTTCTCTCTGGGAATGATTCTTTGCTGGATCTCTTCGCTAATGGGGGAGGGTTTTATTTTGGATCTAGTGGTTTTTTCCAGGTAGGTGGTGGGATCTGTGTTTAGGGGTTTGTATGTGGAGTCTTGGAGTAGGTTGGTTAATTTGGTTTGGTAGTCAGATGTATTCATGACCACCATGGCGTTGCCCTTGTCTGCTGGTAGGATTATTATGCTGGTGTCTTGTTTCAGGTTAAGTAGTGCTGTCTGCTCCTCTTTGGGTAAGTTGCTTTTGGGTGGCTTGCTGGTGCAGAGTATGTTGGTGATTTTGAGTCTGATTCTGTTAGCGTCGTCGGGGTTGATTTTGGTCAGGCTGGTTTCAACTCCGCATATAATGGTTTCAGTGGGGATGTGTTTGGGAGCGACTGCAAAGTTGCATCCTTTGGAAAGGACATTGGTTTCGGCTTTGGTGAGGATCCTATCTGAGATGTTATGCACTGTTTGTTTCATGTGTGGCTGTGAGGGAGGAGGGGTTTGTTTCTGGTGTTCTTGTAGTCTTCGGAGTTTGTTGGTGTGTGTGTCTGTCTTGAGGGTGGTCTGTGTTTCGGCTCTCCAGACGGCGAGTTGTTTGGATTTGTCCCAAAGTGCGGGGTGGATCTTGTTGCTGAGTTTGAGGTGAAGTGTGAGGAGATCATTGTTGATTCGGTCTAGGAGGAATCTTTTTGTGTGAAGTTCATTTCTGATTAGGGCCAATTCTGTTCTTTTCAGGATGCGTTTGGTGGCTGCTGAGTTGGAGTGGAATTTCAATTGGAAGCATGTGGGGATTAAATTTTGATCTCAGCAGTTGCGTAGGAATGCGAGGTCACATAAAATGGAAGCTCTTTGGACTTCAAGTTTTTCATAGGTCCTGGTCAGATGGTGGATTTCCACCCCGTAGAGGTATGATATTTGTTTTCTGAGGTTTTCGCGGGTGTTTGTATGTAGGTCTTTGGTTCTTCGGGTTTTCTCCCACGTAGAATTTGAAGTGTCTTGGCGACGTTTCGATGAAGTCCCATTCGTCATCTTCAGGCTGGTGCTTTCGGCTTCGTGCTTCTAGGAGCAATGTGTGACTGTAGCTGTTTCTTCCTTTTAACTGCCAGTGGGGGTTTGAACTGATTGGCTGGAAGCTTGGCTATGTTCTGATTGGGTGGAGGTGTGTTCTGATTGGTTAGGGGCTTGGCTGTGCTCTGATTGGCTGGGGGGGTTGGCTGTGTTCTGATTGGCTGGGGGAGTGTTCTGTTTGGGTGGGGGCTTTGGTGTGCTGGAGAGGTTCAAAGTGGCTAATGATGCAGCTGTGGATAAAGTTATATGAAGAGGTAGTTTGATGTGGTGATTAAAGTGCTAGACTAGAAACCAGAGACAGTTTTAATTCTGCTTTAGGCATGGAAATGAGGCAGGTGACTTTGGGGCAATTACTCTTTGTCTGTTCTATGAAGCAAACAAGAGCAAGCCAAAAATGTTGCATAGAAAACTGGATAGACCTGTTCATGCAATTACTAAGAGTCAAGTCTGACTCAATGACACACAAACATACATGCATAGTTTATGGCACATTTTCTTGTCCACCATCTTTTGAAACTCATGTCTCCTTTACCTCTAAACGAAGGATTACTGTTCCTGGGGCCAGGCTTTCGGGAATTGAAACAGTATAGGAGGTGTTTGTGAACACAGGACTGTTGTCATCAATATCCAGGACTCTGATTCCCAGAGTTAATGTTGTACGACGTGCATCCACAGCTCCATCTGTTACTTCAGCAATGAGTTCATAATAATCTTTTTTCTCTCTGTTTAGTTTCACTGACGTGTAAATACTACCATTGGATGTTATGCGAAAAACATTATTAAAGTTTGCTAAACTGTAATGGACTTGGCCATTTACTCCAGCATCTGGGTCAGTAGCCTAAAATATAAAAACATACATATTAAAGTTGTAAAATTATAATAACCCATTATGCATATATCAGGATCACTTGCCTAAAAGATGTATGTGTAAAAGTGCCAGAATCTGGGGGTGGAGTTAAAAGAGGGATCAGTATAGAATCCCTACTAGCCACAAGTGGACTAAGTCCACCCCATCTTGAATTCTATGGCCCCTTACCAGGCAGGTGGTAACTGTTAATTGAGATAGCATAGACCAGTGATGGTGAACCTTTTAGAGACTGCATGCCTCAAAACCACCCTGCCCCTGCTCTGCCCCCACCTGTCCCTGCTCTGCCCCTGCCTAACCCACCCCCATCCTGCCCCCCGCTCCACCCCCGCCCCACCCACCAGGCCACCCACCACTTCCACGGCCTGCCTCAGATTGCCCAGGCAGCTCTGCAGCACCATAGTGGTCTTGCCCTCCGCCAACACCCTGCAGCATCATCTGTGTGCAATGGAGCATGAGGGTGGAGTCTTGCTCCTGCTGCCTGGCTGTCATGTTCTTGTCTGTGCTGCTCCAGGTGGGCCACTCCCGGGGGCGACTCTCCTCCAGGGCGGCTGCTGGTGAGGAGGGGGCCATTGGGGGAGATGGTGTTGGGGCGACAATGTGTGTGCCCACAGAGAGGGCTCTGAGTGCTGCCTCTGGCATATGTGCAATAGGTTCGCCACCACTGGCATAGACTATTTAGCAATAACTGATTTTAATTGGATTTGCATATGTGGACCTGACATTAAGTGGATGAAAGTAGCTTCTTTTCTACTCAGAAAACTTTCTCTGAGCCAATGAAAACTTCTTTAATGTCTGACAGTAACCATTTAACTATAAGGATGGACGTCCAACAAGCATAGGCATCAGAAGACAAATTATATTCCAAGCCACAGATTATCAATTAGCTAGTTTCTCTTTTCAAGACAACTATCTGTAATCTTTTTAAATGTTGTGATATGAAGCAAAATCTCTAGCTATTTTCTCCTCTCTTTGTTTTGTAAGAAACAATTAACTGCTTGTTCTTAGTCAAAGAATGAATTAATTAAGGGCAATAATTGAATATTAGATACATATGGAAATTATCAAAAACGGATTTTTATTTTTATTTCCATGGGAGGAGTGTTTGCTGCCTAATTAAAAAAAAACCCCAAAACAAAAATCAAAGCCAGTGATCAGGTGATCCATGTGTTCCTCCCAGAACAAAATGTATCATTATTACTGTGGCTTTATTTACAGTCAAACACAAAAAAAGTAAGTCAAGTACAGCATATTTTTTTAAAAGGAAAAAAGAAATCAAGTAAAGAAAAAACTGAAAAAATGAAAACCACCATATTGTCAAGTTCAAATGCAATTCTTCCTGATGGCAACTACAGCTGAACAGAATTTTACTATTTTCATGGATAAAGCAATGGAATGATGTCCTCTTAGAATATACCACACATCCTCTAAAAGCCAGTTAAGCAAGAGGTGAATTTATTTATTGTCATCCAATCTGCCAGGTAGCATAGAACTATATAAAAAAAATCACAATATCCTAAGAATACCACCAAGAAACCCCCTAAAAAAAACAAATCACACAACTAGGTTATATACATTCAACTTGGTTAAGCCCACCTATCATCATAGACCCAACTCTTTCTGGAACATACAGGCTTCAGAGCCTTCTTAAAGGGTCACAGTGTTGGGTCAGTAGAATCTTGGGGTGTAGATTACTCTCTTTTCACAAATGAAAAGGTGCATCTCCTAGGTCCCATTAGCTGGTACTGTGGTCACTCTGTTGTAACACATAGGAAAGGAAGAAACAACTCCATGATCCCTTAGAAAACCTGATCATGTACCATGAAGGACATAATCTGTAGTGCCAGATGGAGTAAAAATACACCAAAAGTGTACTGCAACAACACACAACTTTTTCAACAGCCACATCCCTTTCAACATCCTACAGCAGGGGTCCCCAACCTGTGGGTAAATGCTCTGAACTTTCCATTTCTTACTCCAACCTCCCACCATAGAAAGCTTCTAAATGTACGTCACTATTGTCAAACAGATCCAATGAACATTTGGCCTATTTCAAGCTCTTCATAGGAATCTGGCAGGTGAAATTAATGAAGAACAAGACTTTAGTGATGATTTTAAGTATCAACATTTTAACAGATTTAATTGTGCTTCGTCTATTTATGATGGTTCCTTGTTCCTTTATCAATATTCAAGACCAGAGTGGCATTCTTAAGGTAACATATTGGGTATAATTAGGTGTTTTACACATGTTAAAAAGGATATTGAACTCATTTGCTATTTCTGTGTTTCTCAAGAATTAAATTTATCACTGCATCCCTAAAAGAGGAAAATATTCATAATAAATACATTTATTCTCTGCATTGGCCCAGGAAATACAGTCTGAAGCTGGCTTTGCCAAAACAGAAAATATTCAAATTCTGCAATTATGAATAATGCAGAAGCTTAATTCCAACATAATCTATTCTCTTTCCTGCTTTGTGCAAGGACTCCTACTGTGACATTAAGAAAAATAACTAAGGAACACGTTGATCTTTGCTTAGGAAGTAACAGTTTATTTTCCTAGAATAATAGAGAATAGATTGTAATTTTTCTATGAACTGAATTTGTTTTGTCAATATTTCAAATTGGATTGTGGTGTATATTATCCACCTACTGTAAATATAACTGAAGAAGATGGAAAAAGATAATGGGATGC
Organism: Bothrops alternatus; assembly: GCA_034064705.1. Classification (NCBI taxonomy): domain Eukaryota; kingdom Metazoa; phylum Chordata; class Lepidosauria; order Squamata; family Viperidae; genus Bothrops; species Bothrops alternatus. The sequence goes on along the minus strand of JARGCV010000009.1, from coordinate 2,670,778 downwards.
TTTCAATGAATATAAATGGACTGAACTCCCCCTTAAAAAGAAAAAAACTTTTTACACGATTACAAAAATTAAAAATGGATATAGTCTTTCTCCAAGAAGCACACATTAAAAGACAACATTATAAATTTCTGGAATGCCCAAAAATTGGGAAACTTTATTTCTCACTAGCACAACAAAAGAAAAGAGAAGTAGCTCTATATATCAAAGAAACAATGAACTCCAAACAAATTTACTTGGATGAAGAAGGAAGAATACTAATGGTAGAAACAATGATAAATCAAAAACAGACATTGATGGTAACAATTTATGCACCGAATAATAAACAAGAAGAATTTTATCAAAGATTACGTAAGAAAATAGTGGAAATGGAGTATCAAAATATTTGTTTAGTAAGAGATTTTAATGCAATTGTAGATGGAAAGTTAGATTATAGAAGTAGTTAAATAGGGAAAAAAGGAAGCAACATTTTGCCTAAGGCCTTTTTTAAAATGGCAGAAGAAATTTGCATACAGATCATATGGAAAGAAATAAATCCTAAGAAATCCCAATATACATTTTATTCAAATAGCCACAAATCATGGTCCAGAATTGACATCATATGGATATCTTCTGAACTAAGAAGGGACATACAAGAGATTGAGATAGAAACTAACATATGGGTGGATCATAATCCAATAAAGATGATGTGGAGAGGAACAAAGAAAAAATAAGATGGACATTAAACTAATGCTTATTGAAAGAGAAAGAATTTATACAAAAAGCTGTAAAGGAAATGGAATTTTTCTTCAAAGAAAATAAGAAAGAAGATACATCACTCCAAAATGTTTGGGATACAGCCAAAGCATATTTTAGAAGATTAGTCATAATTTATATGGCGAAAAAGATGAAAGACAAAAAATAACAACAAATTAAGCTAAAAGAAGAACTTATGAAATTAGAATTAGAATTACAAAGAGATCCACAAAAGAAAACTCTCAAAAAACAAATGGAGTTAATAAAACACAAATTAAATTTAATATAAGCTGAAGAAATGGCCCAACAAATCAAAAGAGCAAAACAATTTTTTTTGATAATGTTAATAAGCCAGGGAGATGGTTGGCTTATAAATTGAAAAAAGAAAGAGAGAAGAAACTGATAAATAAATTACAAGAGGCGAGAGGCGATTTACAATGTCAAAATGATGCAATACAAAAAATAATTAAAGAATTTTACGAAACACTCTATGATATAGAAGAAATTCCTCAGGAAAAAAATAAAGCAATATATAGAAAATGCTAAGTTACTAAAAATCTCAGAGAACTACGAAAAATATGCTAAATGGGAAAATAACAGTAGTGGAGTTGATGGAAGCTATAAAAAGACAAAACAATGACAAGACACCAGGCCCAGATGGGCAACCGGCAGAATTTTACAAATGTCTACAAGATACACTAACCCTACCAATGCAAGAAGTGTGAAATGAGGTACTATTAAAGGCCAAATTACCAAGTACATGGATAGAAGCCACTATTACACTAATACCAAAAGAAGATCCCTCTCAGCATCTGGATGGTCCTGGCAGTAGTCGTGGTGGACACTGGAATGACCTCTAGCCATTTAGAGTGACTATCCACCACAATGAGGAAGAATTGCCCCTGAAAGGGGCCAGCATAGTCGATATGAACCCTCGACCAAGGAGCATGTGTCTCCTCCCACCTGTGTACAGGAGCTTGTGGCATTTCAGGCCTGGACTGTTGGCAAATGTGGCACGCTTGGACCTGGCCTCAATCTCCTTATCAAGCCCAGGCCACCAGAGATAGCTGCGCACAACCACCTTCATCTGGACTATTCCTGGATGTCCCTCATGCAGAGACTGCAAGACTCTAGTCCTCAATGAGGTTGGGATCACTACCCTGCTATCCCACAGGCCATAACCCTTAAAGGTGGATAGCTCATGATTCCTTTTCCAGAAGCTCTGAAAATTAGTACCAGGACACGTGTCAGGCCATCCTGACAGCACCCAGTTCAGCACGTGTGTTAGTGTGTGATCAGAGGCAGTTTCTGCAGCCACATCCCCTGTATTGAGGGGAGACTCAGGCAAATCCTGGATAGCCAGGATGCAAATGCAAATGAGATATGAGAAAGATGCAAAAATAAATGTTTTTACAAATATCAGACAGCGTTTGATCAGATACTATTTCATTAGATGATAAATTAATTAAGAAATTGTACAGTTTTCTGTTAAATTTTAATATGGAAGATGAACCAGTTAAAGAAACAGTGATTGGGTACAATGTAGAGTTAGAAAAATGGCAAAACTTATGGGAAAGAAAGTATAAAATAACAAGGGCAGCTACTTATAAAGAAAATCTATACAAAATGTTCTATAGATGGCACTTACCACCTGCAAGACTAGCAAAAATGTTTAAAAATATATCTAACAATTGTTGGAAATGTAGACAAAATCCAGGCACGTACTACCATCTTTGGTGGACATGCCCTAAAGCAAAGAACTTTTGGTCACAAATACATAGATGGCTAGAGAAGATGACAGGAACACATGTAGACTATAAACGGGAACTATTTTTTTAGATATAAGTTCAGAAAACTATGATAAAGAATGTGAATACTTAATATTATGTGAATTAACAGCAGTGAGAATTACATTTGCTCAATAGTGGAAAAATGAAGAAATACCATCTGAAGAAGATATAATTAAGAAAATCTTGGACTGTGCAGGAATGGATAGGCTCACATTGAAAATGAAAGGGAAACAAAATTCAGAATTCTTCCAAACATGGGAAATGTTTTATAAATGGTTAGAAAAACTGAGTAAAGGGTAGGAATGGAAACTGTATTACTATTAATGTTAAATATGTAAACCCAGACAACGCATTGCTTACTAAATACTAAAGATTGTTACATTCCATAAAAATCAGGGAATAACATCAAAATTAGGAGCAGAAAAGGGAAAACCTGGAATCAAATGAGGACTTCTGTCAGAACCAGATAAACATTTAAGATGACACCGCGCCAAGAGGCTGAACCGGGTGGTGCGAATCTGATGAGAAGTGTGATGCCTAGCCCCCAGCCTGCCCAGTTTCAGCAGGCAGCAAGGTGCAAAGCTGGCAAGCTTCACACTGCCTGACTCAACCTCTCGGCACTGTGAGGAGAATGCCTTGCTGCCTACTGAGACCACGCAGGCTGGGGGCTGGGCAGTATCACACTTCTTTTCAGATTTGCGCCGCCTGGCTCAGCCTCTTGGTGCTGTGAGGACAGTGCCCCACTGCCTGCTGAAACTGAAACTCCTTAGTCCTGTCCTGCTGCCCTTTCACCATCCCCTTGCCCCCTCCTCCTGGCCTATCCTGGGGGTCTCCCATCCTATTGCTAAGGAAGCTTTGGATACAAAGCTGGGTCTCCTCCCATGGAGAGGGAATGGGCCTTCCTCTGACTTTGCCCTCATGAGCAACCTGTCTAAGGAGAGCAGGCACAGCAGCAGCAGCCTTGAGGAGGAGGTACGTGCAGCTGGGCGCCCCTTGGAGAAGTGGGGCTGGGCTTGGTGCCGCAGGTGCTCGAGGGCCAGGCTGGGCATTTGACCTCTGCTGCCCAGGGCTCCAGGCAGCCCACACCACCATCCAGCCCCTCCGCATGGCCTGAGAAGAATAGTGAGGCTCCTCCAGTGGACCATGCCTTGGCACTTGCCCTGGTCCCATCCCCTTCTGCCAGAGACCCTCAGATGTGTCCCACTCATGTCCAGGCCCCCACAGACACTCTTGATGTGAACGATGTAGAGCTGGCCATGCCCACCCAGTAGGCCACACCCACTCCATCCATGCCCACCCAGTAGGCCACACCCACCCTGGCCACACCCACCCAGCCCCCCAAGGGCAACCACAATGCTGATGCGGCCCTCAATGAAATTGAGTTTGACACCCCTGCTTTAATCTCACCAGTTATTAGCCTTGTTTTTTTCATCAATTCCTAGTACGTACCAACTATATTGATGGAGCTTGGCATTTTTCAAGGGCTTAAGTGAATATTCTTTTGTTTGGATTGAAAAAAAAGCAAAGTAGAATAAGAGTTCCCCTGTTTTAAACAGAAGGATATATTCAGAATTTTGCCAAAAGCACACCTACACAAATACAAACACTTCTGGATGGAATAATTCTTTTGAATAAACATTCCAATACTGAAATAAGGTTAGAGATATTGCTTAAGAGTCAAGTTGATTTTGAATTGTATATACTAGCACAGTGATGGCAAACCTTTTAGAGACCGGGTGCCCAAAAACTGGCCCCACCCCTGCCCCGCCCCCACCCCTACCCACCCCGCCTGCCCGCATGGCCACTCACCGCCTCCTGGGCCCACCGTAGATCACCCAGTAACACCATGGCAGCCACGCCCTCTGCCCACACCCCGCAGCAAATGGGGTGTGAGGGCAGAGTCTTGTCTACGCTGCCTGGCTGCCGTGTCCTTGACTGCACTGCTCCGTGTGGGCCACGCTCGGGGTCGACTCTTCTCCAGGAAGGCTGCTGGTGAGGAGGGAGTCACAGAGGGAGGCAAGGCTGGGGCAATGGCATATGTGTCCACAGAGAGGGCTCCGAGTGCTGCCACTGGCACCCGTGCCATAGGCTCGCCACCACTGTACCAGCATTACCAAAAAACTAGCTTCTCTCTCTCTCTTACTCACTCATTCATAACTTTATCCAGAAATCCATATGGTAGTCTGGTGTTCATGGTATTATCCTTTGTTGCTTAACTCAGATTTGTGGTAGGGTTTTGTGTTTGTTTGACAATAAAACATTTTCTTGTGCAGTGACAAGACTCCATGGAGGCTTTTAAAGACAACTGCATCTTTAATTAAACGTTTCTTCCTTTCTAATTGTCTTCATTGCAATCATGAGATGAATACTGAATTAGCCCTTAATTGATTTTTTATCAGTCTGTTTCTATTTTTTATTAGAGGGGGTTTATTATTGGTTGCTGTTAAATAAAACAATTTAACTGTGAATAATGTTTCCTCAACCATAGCAACAGAAGACCAATTAAGTAACCATGGACCTAAGTGTCATATAGGCAAAAATCATACCCTGAGAGGGGGATGGGAAGACATTATGAATCTTACCTACAGGAGCATTTGAAACTTGGTTGTGAAGAAACAGAGTATCTGAATATTGGGAGATTTTGGATAAGGCCAATACAGACAATTTTGGATCTTCATTAAATCATTTTAAGGTGAAATAAAGTTTGACTAAAACAATGTAGCATGTAGACCAAAATTTCAAAGTATGATGCCAGACTACCACATTTTTGCTTTTCAGCAAGTCAATGAATAAAAATGTTTATCACATGATGGTTGATTTAGAGAAAGTGTATGGTAAAGTGAATGATTTTAATGATGGAACTTTTGCATGGTAATGATCTGAAGGTTGCTTTTGAATGTGATAAGATTATTATTAGTCGTACCACTTTACAAAGCCTTGGTATGACCACACTTGGAATACTGCCTCCAGTTTGTTGAGATTCTGGAAAGAGTGCAGAGAACAGCAACAAGAGTGATTAGGGGGCTGGAGACTAAAACATATAAAGAATGGTTACAGAAATTAGGTGTGTATAGTCTAGTGAAAAAAAGGACTAGGGGTAACATGATAGCACTGTTCCAATATCTAAGGGGCTGCCACAAAGAAAAGAGGATAAAAAATTTTCCAAAGCACCTAAAGACAAGACAAGAAACAATGGATGGAAACTAATCAAAGAGAAAAGAAATCTAGAACTAAGGAGAAACTTCCTAACAATTAGAACAATTAATCTGTGGCACAGCTTGCCTTCAGAAGTTGGGAGTGCTTCAACACTGGAGACTGTCAAGAAGAGACTGGACAGCAATTTGTCTGAAATGGTATAGAGTCCTCCAAGGTCCCTTCCAACTCTGTTATTCTATATTCTATGTTCTAATATATGATGGAAGCAATAATAAATGGAAATGCTTATAAAATAGGGCAGTGGCGGTGAACCTATGGCACGGGTGCCAGAGGTGGCACTCGGAGCCCTCTCTGTGGGCACATGTGCCGTTGCCCCAGCCTTTCCTCCCCCTGTGACCCCCTCCTCACCAGCAGCCCCCCTGGAGGAGGGTCGCCCCTGAGCGTGGCCCATGAGAGCAGCGCAGCCAAGGACATGGCAGCCAGGCAGCATAGACAAGACTGCCCTCATGTCCCATAGCGCACAGTTGATGCTGCAGGGCATGGGCAGAGAGCGTGGCTGCCATGACGCTGCTGGGTGATCTGCGGTGGGCCCTGGAGGTGGTGAGTGGCCCTGCAGGCAGGGAGGGTGGGGGCGGGGCAGGGGTGGAGCGGGACGGGGTTAGTTTTTGGACACTCAATCTCTAAATGTTTTGCCATCACTGGAATAGGGAATGAGATAAGGGTGTGTGATGTTCCTTTGGTTGTTTAATATATTTATGAGAAAATGTATAATGAATGCTCAGGCTCATATGTTGGATGTGTTGGCTGGGGACATATATATTTATGCTGATGTGTTAGATGTATTGGCTGGGGATGTGAATATATGGGTATTTTTATAAACAGATGATGCTACATTTCTTGGTTGAGAACCAAATGATTTGTAGCAAATGTTACATAGATTATGTGGTCCCATGAGAAGTATGGATCTGAAAATTAATATACTAAAAACTAGGAAAATGACAGGGAAAATAGACTGCACATGTACATAAATAAAAAAACCTAGAGTAAGTAGATTAATTTTTCTGCCTCATTTATTAAAGAAGGGGGAAATTGATGGAGAAATTTTAAGAGGTGGAAATGTTAATAGAAAGAGAGATGATGATATCTATTACAACATTTTGAGGAATGTATGTCAAAAGAAGAGAAAATACATGTACAAGGATTTTTCCTTAAAAGATTTATTACAGAAAAGAGAGAGTTGGATGTGACAACTAAAAGCAAATTAGTTGGTAACTTCCGGTTCCTGCATGCAGCGACACAGTTGAGGGATTCAGGATTCTGAGCCCTTCAGCTGTGTTTCTCCCTGTTAGGGGACCCTAAATGGGCCAGAAGCCACCCCAGAGAGGTGGCAATGAAGGAAGGAAGTCCCAGGGACCTAGGAGTGACAGCGGTCGACCCGATCGGTCCAGGAGAAACCAACAGGAGAAAAGCTGGCTTAACTTCAGAGTCCAGCCCCAGCTGCAAGCAACGGAAGTCAAAAGCACTAATTTAAGCTGATCGTAAACAGTGTGCTTGAATCTGGGTAAGAATCATTGATTTTCTCTATCCTATCTAATTTCCTGAAGGGTAGAAACTCTCAAGAAGCAAAGAAAAACCTCCAAAAGTGAAGAAAGGGGAGCTTTCCCCCACCCTTTTGCCACCGGAAGTGGCGAATTTTAACCTTTCATGGAGGAATAAAATCTTTAAAATGAACCAGTGATGACACCTACAGATGGATGAGGATTATGACAGTCATGGCAAAATTTGGCTTTGCCTGTGATCTTCAAAACCTTAACAAATGAAGAACAGCTGTATGGATAAAGTGAGGCTTATAAACCCGAGGGAACAAAAACAGAACAAAACAAAACAAAACAAAAAAGAACTTTTTAAATTCTCTGGATATAAGTATTTATACAATTCTGACTCCAAAGCGGCGGGGGGGGGGAAATCTGGACTTTTGGGCATCATGGAAAATCAGAGACCTATAGGAAATACTTATCAAGAAAAAATGAATATTTTTCAAGAGGAGATATATGTAAAGCTGCAACTAATTCAAAGAACAATGATCTCAAATCACAAAGAAATTCAGAATAACTTTGAAAACATAGGTCAACTCATCTCCAATTAAGTTTATATCAAAAAAATTGTCAGGGAAACATAGCAGAGAAGGAACAGACAAAACAGATCATTGAACATAAATTCGAGGATAGAGACTTGAAGATGGAACTCTACAAAACAAAGGAGTATGATCCAATCCAAGTGGAAAATTTTTTACAAGAAATACTAGATTTTTCAATACCACAAAATAAACTTGAGGACAAGAAAAAAGACTGGATAAGACTGGATAAAAATATTAGGAAAAACACTAGAATTGGAGAGACAAAATGTGATAAGAGAAGCAGAGAGAAAAAGAAGGGGAAAGATACCCAATAAAAAGGAGTGGGCAAATGCCCTTAACAAAGATCCTGACTTACTTTTTATATCTACAGTAACATTTATGAAAATACGGAAAAATCTTTGGATTCAACAAAATACATTGACTAAGAAAGATATTGGGCAAAGAAAAAAGATTAAGGTGGGAAACCAAGAAAATAGATGATGGGACTTATCAGAGAGAATACTTAAAAAAGGAAAATTTGTTTGAATATGGTTAAAGAAATAGAAATTTTTTGGAATATACTATTTTAAGAGGGATGAATTCTCTAAACAATATAGTATGCTTTTTCTCTTTTGTATTCTTTTTCTTGTTATGAGTAATATAAAAAGTTGAAATGATTTAAATAAAGGAAATGTCTTAGTTAAATGTGACTGAATCTAAGAAAATTATAAAACAATGTTTTGAGTAAGAGTTAAAGGACTAGATGACTATTTATTTATTTATTTATTTGGGTTTGTATGCCGCTCCTCTCCAGGGGACTCGGAGCGGCTAACAACATATACATAACAAAAAATACAATATAAAAAACCCAAACAGAATATCTAAAAACCAATAAACACACATTCAATACATCAATCAACCACAATCATCCCCAGGCATGCCGGCAAAGATGAGCCTTTAGGTTTTTCTGGAAGGCCGGGAGAGTTGGAGAAACACGGACTTCAGGAGGCAGTTGGTTCCAGAGGGTGGGCGCCACAACAGAGAAAGCCCTCCACCTAGGGCCCGCCAGACGACATTGTTTCGCTGACGGGACCTGGAGGAGGCCGACCCTGTGCGCTCTCACCGGTCGTAGAGAAGTATGTGGCAGAAGGTGGTCTCGTAAGTATCCTGGTCCCATGCCATGAAGGGCTTTATAGGTAATAACCAACACCTTGAATTGGGCTCGGAGACCAATAGGTAACCAATGCAGCATGCGGAGAGTTGATGAAATGTGGGCACAGCGAGGAAGGCCCACAACTGCTCGCGCAGCTGCATTTTGCACTAATTGTAGTCTCTGAACACTCTTCAAGGGTAGCCCCATGTAGAGAGCGTTGCAGTAGTCGATCCTCGAGGTGACAAGGGCATGTGTGACTGTGAGGAGCGACTCCCGATCCAAGTAAGGACGCAACTGGTGCACCAGGCGAACCTGGGCAAATGACCCCCTCGCCACTGCCGACAAATGATGATCCAATGTCAGCTGTGGATCGAGGACACCCAAGTTGCAAACCTTCTCTGAGGGGTTTATAGATTCACCCCCCCCCAGGGTAATGGAAGGACAGATAGAAGTGTCCTTGGGAGGCATCACCCACAGCCACTCTGTCTTATCAGAGTTGAGCCTTAATCTGTTAACACCCATCCAAACCCTCACAGCCTTCAGATACCGGCACATCACCTCAACCGCTACACTGATATGGCCAGGAGTGGAAATGTACAGCTGAGTATCATCAGCGTACTGATGGTATCTCTCTCCATGGCGGTGGATGATCTCACCCAGTGGCTTCATGTAAATGTTAAAAAGTAGGGGGGAGATAACCGACCCCTGAGGCACCCCACATGGGAGTAACCTAGAGGTGGACCTCTGGCCCCCCACAAACACCGACTGCGACCGACCAGTGAGATAGGAGGAGAACCACCGCAATACGGTGCCCCCCACTCCCAATCCCTCCAGCCGGCGCAGAAGGATACCGTGGTCAATGGTATCAAACGCCGCTGAGAGGTCAAGAAGCACCAGGATAGAGGACTGGCCTCCATCCCGGGCCCGCCAGAGATCATCCATCAGACTAGATGTATTGAATGGAATGCTTAAAGATTAAAGATTAAATATATTCTTAATTATGGTTAAAAAGAATAAGAAATTAAGGAAACAAATATATATTAGCCTAGGAGGGTATATATATATATATTTATATAGTATGTTATTTTTCATGTTTCTTGACTGTTTTCCTTTTATTTTATTTTTTTGTCTTTCTCTTTTTTTCTTTTCATTGTTTTACCTATTTCTTAAGAAATGTAAAAGTGTGAGATGGCTTATATGAAAAAATAGAGTTAAATTTGTAAATGTAAATGTAATTAATTTTTGAGAAAATCTTCACCAGCAAGAATATCTAGAATTTGGTGGGAGAAATAAACTAAAATAAGACTCGTAACAGGATTTATGAAAAGCCAACCAGAATGATTGAATAGAAAAGAAACATTATACTAATATGTTTATTATTTTTAAGAATATTGGGAAAAAATTATATATTCAATTGTTATTTATCAAAACAATAAGAATTGTATTAACCCAATGCTTGCAAAGAAATTATTTTGGGGAAAGAGGAAATCAACTAAAATTAATATGTGGAATATGGATTATAGAAATTGTTAATGACTCTTTTACAAATGTAACCCAGACAACACACTGTTCGCCAATTATTGAGTGATTTATGTTTTTTCTTTTAAAAAAATCAATAAAATATATTAAATAAAAGCAAATCACTTGAATGCAATCGGAACAGATTACAAAGAAGTATGTTCATGTGTAGTAAAAGAAGATGAAGAATGAACAAGTATTGAACAACACTTGACTGGATGCAATAGTGATATCTAGTATGTTTAGATAGTTTGGTCATTTAGAGAGAATGAATATACACCAAATCTCAAAACAGATTTATGAAGGAAAAGAGAAAGGCAAAAGAAGAAAATGAATCAGATTCACAAAAAAAAGGAGAATGGAGAAATTTAAAGAAAAAAAAGAAATGCATAAATTGATCAACGGCTATGATAGAAATCTGGGTGTTTTGCAAGAATAGAAGGGCATGGAATAATAGTGTGAAAGACTTGGTGTAAATCATGTTAGTTATTGTTCTTCCTATCTCATTCTTTTATATTTTTTGGCTTGTTATTTTTTTTATAAATATTTTATTGGGTTTTATAAGGATAGGAAAGGGATGGGATCAGTAGGGGTGTAGGAAGGGGTAAACGTATACGAATTGGGAATGGATACAGTGATGGGGTTATCCCTAGCAAAAAATTCATGCTTAACAAGTAAGTTACCGTCCGGGTACCAAAATCAAATAAACATCACTTATATAATACTAAGCAATTATAATAAACTGAGTTAACAATAATCATAAGAATAAAAGATAATAAATAAATATTATTCATCTTACGAAATAACCATGATTAATAAAATATTACATCCAAATTAATTTCAAAATCTTTTCTCATTCTATCGTATTACTAGCCATTGATAAAAAGTTTCCCATGTTTTAAAGTAGATAGAGTCTTTCTCTTTCATCTCTAAAGTTAATCTGTCCATTTCTGCACATTCTAAAATTTTAGTAATTATAGTCTGATCAGATGATAAATCTTCATTTTTCCAAAATTGGCAAATACTATTCTCACCTCTGTCAATACATGTAATATTAAATATTCCTTCTCTTTTCCATAATTAGTTCCTAATAATCCTAACAAAAAACAATTCTGGCTTAAATTCTATTTGTATTTTAGTCATTTTTTCCATCCATCACTGGATCTTAACCCAAAATTTCTTTGCCTTAGGGCATGTCCACCAGGCATGATAGTAGGTACCTGGTTTTTGTTTACATTTCCAGCAAGTATTCGATGCGTTTTTAAACATTTTCGCTAATCTAACTGGTGTCATATGCCATCTATAAAACATTTTGTATAAGTTTTCTTTATATGAGGATGCTTTAGTAAGTTTAATATTTCTATCCCAGAGTTTTTGCCAATCTTCTAAGTTTATAGAATGTCCAAAGTTCTTTGGCCATACTATCATTGTTTCTTTTACTTGTTCTTCTTCCATCTTCCAAGTTAACAGAAATTTATAAAGTTTTTAAATCAAATTTTCATCTGTTGTTAGGAGTATTTTCTCAATTGATATCTGTTCTTTTTTAAAATCCCATTAATTTTACATCTTTTTCATATCTTGTTTGAATTTCCAGATACGACCACCATGTTAAATCAATACTTTGTTGTTGAAGAACTTATCTGTCTTTAAGTTTTCCATCCTTATCCAGCACATCTTTATAAGTAATGAGTTTGTCATAATTAATTAAATTTGGATAAGCAAACACTTTCGTTGTAGAAAGCCACTGAGGTATTTTCATGTAGATTTGATGTTTAATTTTCTCGCACTCTGAAAGCAATACATTCCTTATGGCATGGTTTTGAAAGTATTTATGTACTTTATTTTTCTCATATCACATAAATGCATGCGAGTCTAATTGCAAATCATGTCCTTCTAAGTATAGAAGTCGTTTGTTTCTCAATGTGATCCATTTTTTTAAGCCAAAGCAGAATAGCTGCTTGATAATACAGTCTCCAGGAGTCTGAAGCCCCCTCTGTCTTTAGTTTCCTATAGTAATTTAATTTTAATTCTTGCTTTCTTTCCTTGCCATATAAATCTCAGTATTGTTGTATTTAAATCATCAAAAACTATCTTAGTCAATTTAACAGGAACTGTTTGGAATAGGAAAAGTAGTTATGGTAAAATAATAATCTTAACAGTCGCTATTCTTCCTAACAGTGATAATTGAAGATTTCCCCACTTTTCCAAGTCTGCTTTTATTTGTTTCACTAGTCTCTCATAGTTATCCTCTTTTAATGTTGTGTATTTTGCTGTTAAATGAATACATAAATATTTGACTTTTTTTTAACTATTTGAAGATTTGTCTTTTTAGTGAGTTGGTTTTTCTGTTTATCTGTTAGGTTTTTTGTTAAAACTTTAGTCTTTTCCCTATTTATTTTCAGCCCAGCCACTAATATTCCTAGCCAACACTTCCAATGTAAGAATAAATAACAAAGGCGACAATGGGCATCCCTGTCTTGTGCCTTTCTTGATATCAAAACCATCTGTATAATCTCCATTTAAAAGTATCCTTGTTGTTTGTTTCTTATAAATTGCTTGAGCAGCATTTATAAAGTTTTCACCAAAATCCATTTCCTTCAACTGTTGAAACATAAATTGCCAATTTAAATTATCAAAGAGTTTTTGTGCATCAAGAAATATAAGTGCCATCTGTTTCCCAGGATGATTTTCATAATATTCCAAAACATTTAAAATGATCCTTAGGTTATTCTTTATTTGCCTTTTGGGCAAAAAGCCATTTTGGTCTGAGTGAATAAATTCAGTCAAAAATGTCTTCATTCTTTCTGCCATTATTGCAGTGAAAATTTTATAGTCCACGTTTAGTAAAGATATTGGTCTATAGTTTTTAATTTGTGTGCAATCAGTATCTTCTTTGGGTATCAAAGTAATATTAGCTTCAGTCCACAAATTTGGTATTTTTTTCTCTAAAAAAAGTTTCATTGCACAAATCTTTCAAAATTGGACATTATATCTTGAAGGGCTACATAGAATTCTGCGGGAAGTCCATCAGGTCCCGGAGTTTTATCCTTCTTTTGTCTTTTTATTGCCTCTGTAATCTCCATCATTGTTATCTTCTCATTTAACATATGTCGCATAATCTCGGGCGCCTTTGGAAGATTCACTTCTTTTAAATAGTCCTGTATTGCCTCCTCAGAAATCATCTCCACCTTGTAGAGTGTCTCATAATAGTCCTTAGTAATTTTTTTCATTACATCATTATGGCAATATAACTCACCTTTTGAATCTTGTAGCTTACTTATCAATCTTTTTTCTCTTTCTTTTTTCAATCTGTATGCAAGCCATCTTCCCAGTTTATTAGCATTTTCAAAAAAATTCTGTTTTGATCATTTTATCTGTTATGCCATTATATTCATCTCAAGTAAATTTAACTTATGTTTTATTAACTCTGTTTGTTTCTTCAACTCTTTCTTTTGTGGGTCAACACGTAACTCAGATTCCAAATTGCTAAATTGTTCTTTCAGTCTGAGTTGTGTTTGTTTCTTTTCTTTATTCTTTTTAGCCACATAAGTTATAGCCAAACCTCTAAAGTATGCTTTCGCCATATCCCATACATTTTGAATAGAGGTTTCTTCTTTCTTATTAATTTTAAAGAAAAATTCCATTTCTTTCATTGCTAATTGTAAAAACTCTTTTTCTTTCAGTATGGATTTATTCAACGACCATCTTAGGTTTTTTTTAGTTCCTTTCCAAATCATGTTAATTGGATTATGATCTGCCCAGATATTAGGTTCTATTTCAATCTCCTGTATCATAGTTTTTAACTCATAAGAGGTCCATATCATATCAATTCTTGACCACAATTTGTGCCTACTTGAGTAAAATGTAAATTGTGTTTTATCTGGGTTCATTTCTCTCCATGTATCTTGTATACATAATTCTTCTTTCATCTTTAAAAAAGATTTGGGTAGGGTATTTCCCCCTTTTCCCTCTTGTTTGTAACTTTTATAATCCTGTTTTGCATCAGCTATTGCATTAAAGTCTCCAAGTATATAGAGATTTTGATAGTTTAATTCGACTAATTTATCGTATACTTGCTGAAAAATGATCTTGCTTCTCATTGGGGGCGTATATCGCAACCATCAAAATTTGTTTTTGATTCCATGTAATTTCCACCATTAATAATCTCCCTTCATCGTCAACGTAAATTTGTTTTGGGGTTCATATTTTCTTTTATGCAATGCCAAAGAGAAATAAAGTTTACCTATTTTTGGTTGTTCTAAAAGTCTAAAATATTGTCTTTTAATATGCATCTCTTGAAGGCAAATTATGTCCAATTTCAATTTTTGTAGTCTATGAAATATTTTACTCCTTTTTGATGGGGAGTTAAGACCATTTATATTTATTGAAAAGATTCTAGTCTCCTCCATGATTTTAGTTGTATCTAGATCTCAATCTTCTAGGGGAACTTATCTGCCTCTGATCTTTGGGTCTTACGTCTTCCTCTGTTTGGGTTTTTTTGGGTTCTTCTTCCTCCATTTCCTTCGATGTTCCTGTATCCATCATTTCCTCTGGTTTCTTGGATTCACCATCACCTTTTTCCAAAAAAGTTCTATGATTGTTGAAAAATTCCTCTGCTTGAGATGGGGTATCCAGTCTATATCTTTTCGAGTCCCAGAAGATTAATAATCCTTCTGGAACCAACCATCTAAAATTCACTCCTTTATTGATCAATTTCCTTGTTAAAAATTGATACTCTCTTCGGGCTTCTCTTATTCTTCTGGGAATCTGTTTCAGAACTACAAGTTCTTTGTCTTTATATTTCAGTGGTTGATCTCTTATTGCTCTCAGAATCTCATCTCATGTGGATCTTTTGAGGAATTTTACATGGACCTCCCTAGAAACTCTAAATCTTCTTGCATAGCTTGAATTAACTCTAAAAATCTGATCCATTTCTCATTTCATTTGGTCCATTTTCATTCCAAGTAGTTCCGCCAGTAACTCACTCATCAACTCCAACAAGTTCTCATCCTTCTCTTCTATAATATTTTGGAATGTTAAAAAGTATGATGCTCTTTCCATCTCCATAACAGCCATATTGTCTTCCAATTCCATATTAGCTTGCACCAATCTCTGGTTTTCATCTTGCAAAGCTTCTAATTTCTGATCAACCACCGCTGACTTATTTTCTATTTTTTGCATTCTTTGTTGAGTGTCTATCATCACCTGTTGAAAATTTTCCATTTTTTGATCCATTTTAAGAAGATCATTTTTCAAATCTTCACAATTTTTTTCAAATCTTTTTTCATTTTCATTTTAGATGCAGCAATTGCTTGGAGTATCATTTGCGCATCTTTTTGTTGTGTTTCCTGTTGTAGAAATGTCATAATTTATTTTTGGGGAGTTGAACTCACCAAGGTTGAGGCAGGTGCCAAAGAACCCTTCTTTGCCCCTTTAACCAAATTTGAGAAGCTCATTTTTTAATTGCTATTTTTATTTATAATCCAATAAGGAGCCCAATGGCTAATTATAATCCGTCAGACAGCCAGATGGCCAATTGTAATCCAAAGCCCCCTATTATCAGGAGACAAGGCCAAACGTGATTGAAAAAAGAAAAAGGAACAAAAACAATTCCAATAGGGTAATAGTTTAAAAAAAGAAAAAAAACAACTTCCACAAGCATCCAAAAGAAGAAAAAAAATGGAAAAAAAGGAAGAACAAAAAAGGAGCAAGACAAAATCTCAAAAAAAGAAAAAAGGAGAGTGCATATTTATATCCAAAGAGGAAGACTAAAAAAAGGTGTAAAAAAGGAACAAAAAAAGAAACCAAAAAAAGAGACAAAAGTAAAAAGTTCTAAAAGGGGAAAAATTATAGGAAAGTGGGAAAAAGAACAATTTATAGTCCAATTACAAGTTTAAAAATGTATTCCACTGCCAAAAAAAAGAGAAGAAAAAAAAACCCAATAAAAGATTCCCTTCTTTTGTAATTTTCCTTATTATAGGCAATATACAGGTGGCCAGACACACACAAAGAAAAAGAAGTCTTTTTCAGTATCTTTTAAAAGAGATAGGAATGTCTGGGCATAGAGCCAAGTGTCTGGGCATTCAGCCAAGTTTTGCAGCTGAATAAACAAAGCTGCCTGCCAGCGAACAGGGAGGAAAAAAAGTTATAATGTAATCCCGGAAGTTTAAATAGAGAAGGGAAGATATTCAAAATGGAAACAAAGTTTTAAAGTTCTAATAGAAAAAAAAGCAGTTACAGTGGCTTTTCCCAATTAAGATGTTTTCTTTTTCTTCTAAGAGTGAAATAATTTCTCCAGTTTAATTTTAAAATAGTTCAAGTTGCTTCTCCTTAGTAAAATCGCTTAAACCACCGCTTGTATGGGAGGAGGGGGGACAAAAAACCCTCTCTTCTTTCCTCCCTTCATCTTTCAGCTTCGAGTTAAAGACAGATTATTCTTTCCGATAAAGACCACTTTACCAAAAGAACAGAAACATAGTCTCACCTGGCCTGGCTGCTTGCTTTCCAAATCAGCTGTTTTCTGTCTCTGATGATCAGCTGTTAATGGTGATGCGGGTAAATGCACTCCGCCTTTCTTTTGCTGGTTCCAGGGACTGCTTTGGGTTTGGCAAGCTGGCTACTGCCAGCTCCCGTTCCTCAAAGGTTTGTCCCTCTATGGCCACCTTTCCAGGGTGGCATTTGGCCCTAATGGGCCCACCAGCGAAGGAAATTCAGACCTGGGGAACGGAGAATCGCTCCCCAGCGTCTAGTCAGCGGTATCACCGGAAATCCTCCACCAGCTTATTTTTTTTGTACTCTGCATAATGCTGCTTAAATGGAATAAAGTACAGATCAATATATGTACATCTACACTATGTGACTCAAGGAAATTGTCTGCTAAAGAATTTCTGCTGAAATCTAATTTATCCTTTAAATAAAAAATGAAAGCAAAACTACCGGTACAAACCCGACTGCAGCACTTCACTGCATTTAAAGGTTAAAATGATATTGAATATGTTGGAAAGCTGACAAATTCTATTCCATTATATAAGTAGAGAAACAGGATGCATCTCAAAGATGTTTGAATTGATACATTGTCAGTGTATGGAAAGAACAAAAAATGGATTAAAAACATTTATTGCTACTCTAAAGTGACATAACGGTGTCCTACAGAAAGTCAAAAGATTATCAGCTTCAGTTTTAATCCAATTTAATCTAGTTCAGAGAATGTGTTCCCTTAAATTCTCATTCTTTTTTTAAAAATTGCTTTATGAAACTTGGTTTTGCACTTCTTCAGTTCCATTTACCATTCTTCTCTCATAAACCAAGAAAAGAAAGGCAGGGGCATTAAATGCAGTAGATGAGGGGGAGGGGAGGCTCCTTGTATCATGTTTTCTCTATTTTCCATAGAAAATACTGTTCAGTACTGAAAATAGCTGCTCAATACTGTTCTGAGCTTTCAGTTTCCTACCTACCAAAAACATTCAAGTTGCTACTTAATCATTTTCAGTTGGGCCAATCTTATTGCCCCATCATGCTTTTCAGCCTGAATTGTTTGCTTTGCTTTTTGGAGTCATGTTTTTTACTGTCCCTTTTCTTGATCAGATTGGGTTGGGTTGCCTTGACTTGTGTTCCCAGAAGGAACAAAAAGCTTAAATTGACCTTTGGTGCCTCCACTCATTTAATCAATCAATCCATCAATCAGCCAATCAATCAGCCAACTGCTACACCAGTCCAGCTCAATTCTTACTGCAACTAGAAATATTATAACGAAGCAGTAAAGGAAAATTAAGAGGCAAGCTACAGTCTCCTGTAACTTCTTCTTTTCACAAGAAAGCAGTGTATTTTATGGCTCAAGAAAAACAACACAAAACAACAACTACACCCCCTTCTCCATTTACTCAGCACTAAATTGTGGAAACAGGAATGTGCAAATAAGCTGAAGTACAGCAATAGAAAAGTGACATGAAATAGAATGAAAACTGTCAAGCCCTCCCAGGCTCAACATACAGGAGGGGGATGGTGAAGGACAGCACATTGGGGGAGAAGATGGCCAGCACCAGTTCCACACAGCTCACCATCTCGGCAAAGCAGCTCGAGCGGCGATACTCTGGCAGGGCCATTTAAACCGCCGGACAACTGATGGACAGTTGGCGTGTAGTGGACGCCGAGCGGAAAACCGGATGTCGTTGGGAGCTGTGCCCATGCAGAGGAGATGCCTGAACAAATTAACAAGCGGCTGCCAGACAGCTGACGAGCAGGAGCAGCATGCTGTCGGGGTGAGGCTTTCCAGAAGGCCGAAGATCACGCAGATGAACAGGAGGGAGGGGGTCAAGCTGGGACAGCTGCTGCGCTTTGGACTGGATGCTGGTTGGGTGATTGGAGGGTGGGGTTGCTGGGGGATTGGAGAGTGGGGTTGCTGGCTAGCTGGGCGGAGGGTGGGGTTGCTGACTAATTGGGTGGAGGGTGGGGTAGCACTGAAGCAAGTGTATTTAACCTGCGCTGGGAGGCGGTTGCTCCCAGCACGAACTTTGTTTCAGCAAGGATCTTTTGTGCTATAAATCTGTGCTGATGCCAACGATACCTTAAAGTAAAACTGCTGCTTCCTGAATCTGTTTGCCTTCGCGTCCTTCTTTACCCAGGAGTCCGGTAGGATTGTTGACAGAAAGTTCCCGCTCAACCCCTTTACTTTTTCCCAACCCCATCGTGTTTCCTGTGCCTCTCCTTTTTCTTCCCCCCCCCTGGAGCTGTTGGACCCAGCCTGGTTGGCCTATCTGTTCTGAGCTATGGCAGAAGGCTATGCCCGGGGAATGGTGGTGTAGCCCAGCGGTTACTGGGATGATGGAAGGCCATGGCCTGGGCCTGGGGAGGAGGGCCGATTGTTGTCTCAGTGGCGGGAGCAACGCATGACAGAGGAAGACGAGGAGGACTGGAGCTATTCCACAGCTCCTGGGCAAACCACGATGGACATCTTACACGAGCAGTTTGGAGAAGTGGGGTATCAGGGCTTTTCTTCCTGGCAACGGTGGGACCCGGGTGCAGAAACAACCTCTTGGTCTCATGGCGGTTCCTCCTCTGCACAGCCAGCTATGAGACGCTTCTGGATGGCAAGTCCAAAGCTGAAATTGGATCCCAGTTATGGGGGTGACGTATACCAGGGGAGGGTTGGTAGTCAAGGGACCAGCCGACCTATGGATAGGCAACGGATGGGGGGAACTGGGAGACCATCATCTGTTCCACTAGCGGCTCCTTCCAGAGGATCCGGGCCAGGCCTCGGGGCCTCAATCCCAAGGGGAGTGGATACTATACTCCCTGGAGCGAGGCCCCTGGTAGATCCTTCACCTGGGCCAGGATGGGGTGCAGGTCCATGACCCCAGGGACCCATCTGGGGTCCTCCACCACTGACTATTATCTTTGACGGGAACCCGGACTGGTTGGCCCTTTTCCTTAGCCAGATGATAGGCCACATGGATCACTGTGGCCATCTTTATCCATCCCAGTGGGCCATGGTAGGGGCAGTGACAGCAGCCCTATAGGGGGAGGCCGTGGAATGGGTGGCCGACCTGCATAGCGACCATGCCCGGGAACTGGCTAATGTTGGGTCATTTCTGAGTGCCCTCCGAACCTGCCTCGAGGATGTATCCAGAATACGGCAGGCAGAAGGGGAATTGCTGGGGATTAAGCAACGAGGTAGACTCGCTGCAGAATATGTCCAGGACTTTAGACACGTTGCCAGTAAATTACGTACATGGCCGGAACACCTATTGGTGCACCAATTTGGAGCAAGGCTGGATAGGGATCTCCGACAGGCATGTGTATACCATGGGATCCAAAGTAGATTGCAGGAGTGGTTCCGGGTGGTAATGGACGTGGACCCAGGGCTACAAAAATTCCACCCAAGGGGTGACGGCCCAATGGGGCCACGTAGAAGCATCGAGCAGCCAAGGCCTCCAGGCCCAGCATCTGGTACACCCGTCAGAATGCCTCATCCAAGGTTTTGCTGCTTTTGCTGCAATCAATCGGGCCACCGTGCTGCAGAATGTCCACCCAAAGGAAGGGCGGAGTTCCCTGCAAAAGGTACACCAAAGAAGACCCTGGAAAAGTTGCAGGTGGTACAACAGGTTGAGGGGTCCGTGTTTCGAGGGGAGAGGTCAAACCCTGAGGACGTGACCAGCATGGCGGGACCCCAATTGGTCATGTATGATGAGGATGCGGGAGCTCCTGAAGATCCAATGGTAAGTGAACCCATCCATCCATTCACTCTCCCTGTACACTCGGGGTGTCAGAGACAGTATAACGCCCTCCTTGACAGTGGATGTACTCGGTGTTTGATTAGTGAACACGTAGTATGGCAAGTAGGAATTAGAGTGAGGCCCTTGCGCAAACCAGTGCAGTTTGAGCAGGTGGATGTGTCCCTATGGGAGGGGTGCCTGCCACATACCTTACAGAACCCGTGCGGATGGAATTGGGAGAACATGGAGAGGTGATTCGTTTTGTGGTAATCCCCTCCATGACGGAGGCCGTCATATTAGGAATAGCCTGGTTGGATAAGTGGGGTCCGATGATCTGGTTGGAGGGTGGGTACCGGAGAGTTCAGATTGGTGTGGGTCCCCAGCCACCACCCCATGAGAGATCTGAATGGGGAAGAGGAATCATGCCTACCTCCACAACACCAACCTAATTATATGTCTTTGCTTGCTTCCAGGAGGACACCTGGTAGGGGGGGCCACCTGTCAAGCCCTCCCGGGGGATGGTGAAGGACAGTACATTGGGGGAGAAGACAGCCAGCACCGGTTCCACACAGCTCACTGTCTTGGCGAATCAGCTCAAGTGGTGATGCTCCGGCGGGGCCGTTTGAACCGCCAGACAGCTGATGGGTGGTTGGCATGCAGCGGACGCCAAGCAAAATGCCAGATGACGTTGGGAGCCACGCCCACGTGGAGGAGACGTCTGAACAAATTAGCAAGCAGCTGCTGGACAGCTGACGAGCAGGAGCGGTGCACTGTCGGGATGGGGCTTCCCAGAAGGCCGAAGATCGTGCAGACGAACAGGAGGGAGGGGGTCAAGCTGGGACAGCTGCTGCGCTTTGGATTGGATGCTGGTTGGGTGATTGGAGGGTGGGGTTGCTGGGGGATTGGAGAGTGGGGTTGCTGGCTAGTTGGGCGGAGGGTGGGGTTGCTGACTAATTGGGTGGAGGGTGGGGTAGCACTGAAGCAAGTGTATTTAATCTGCGCTGGGAGGTGGTTGCTCCAAGCACAAACTTTGTTTCAGCAAGGATCTTTTGTGCTGTAAATCTGTGCTGATGCCAACGATGCCTTAAAGTAAAACCGCTGCTTCCTGAATCTGTTTGTCTTCGCGTCCTTCTTTACCCAGGAGCCCGGTAGGATCATTGACACTAACTGCATATTAATTTCATTTGCAAATACTGGATTTGGCAGGGCAGATTACAAAACAAAACAAAACAAGCTTCTTGAACTATGTAACTCTTGGAAAATAAGTGTGCAGCTAATTTCTGTACGAAGTTGCATTTACCCTTGCATTTACTCTTTGCACCATTCACCAGATATGGTGCCTCTGCATGGAGAAAAGGTAGAAAAGGACAATGTTATTCAGCTATGATTAGTGGGATGCCTCTAAAAAAATCTTGATCAAGGAAAAGCAATACATTTTCACAAGCCAGCCAGTGTCTTATAATATCACCATGATCAACCATGCATACTCAAAACTGTTTACAAAGAGACACGGAATGACTACTTCCAACAACAGCAAAAGGCAAAGTTAATGGTAAATGGCTGAATGCATATACACATATTTTATTTCAAGCACTTCTCTGTTAAGCCTTATTTTTAACAGATTCTTTTCAGTTTTGTTGGAAGGCAGATGGGAAGGCAAAGATGAATGGGATTTACTGTAATTTGAAATTAAAAGAAAATAAAGAGGTTAAAACCAGATAAAGATTCTCTAAACTGGTTATCATGAACAGGAATTTTACACTGGCATTACCCATTGAACAAAGTGTTTCTAAAAATGAGAAAATATTTCATTAATTAGGATCATTAATAGTAGAATACTAAGAGTTTCTTACCCTCACTTGACCCACAAATGCATTGGTTTCTTCTTCTTGTACTGTAAAATTTTTGGGAAGAAAGGGATCGAAGACCGGCCCATTATCATTTACATCTGTTACAACCACATTCACTGTAGCAGTTGAGGTCTATAAAAATAAATAAATAAATAAAGTGATGATCCATATAGTTTTATCTTACTAATAAAGGTAATCTTAATAGGACTCAGTTCTATTCAATGTTCATTCTTCAGAGCTTATGCAACATTGTTTCTTTATGGCATTTGCTGTGAATAGTTCTTTTTTTCCTCCCAGATATATTTTACAAAATTATGGTACCCACTAATAATTTCAAATTAAAGAACCTACTCTAACCATACTGCTTAATCCCTTCATCCCCATCATAATCCTAGAAGTCATATAAAATATAAAAGTTGACTTTCTTTGTTATAAAACTGATTAAGAATCAAACTGGTAGATATTTAATAATAAAATGCAATAACACAACTGTTACATAGAAAAACTAATAGCATTATCAAAAATGTATGTTAATTCAGAAATGGGTTCCATTGGGTTGACTTCTAAGAAAATGGATATTGGATTTCAGCATAAAAAGGCAAATGTTTTAATCTAGTCTTTTTCTGACTTAAAGCAATGACTATGAAAAAGAAAATATGAGAAAGACATTAGTTGATTTTAAGCTGCCAGAGCCACATAAATAAGTTCTAATAAATTCTGTAACAAAATCCCACATGCATAACATTCATCAGTTCCAAATTTACTGTCAATAGTCACTAAAGACCACTGTTGTGCTGAGTCATTATCCAAAACACTAAAATCTCATTCCGGAATAGAGGCTGAGTGGTCAGAAAACAACTACATTTCCTGAAATTATTAGAAGTTTTGAGACTTTCAAAGAGATGTATTCATGAGACTGTGTAGAAATACTACATTTTAAGTAATTTGCATTTCAAATATTTTTCTGAATTGGTTCAGATACATGCAACTTACATGAGAAAAGAATTCTGAATGGATTTCTGAGAAAAGAATATGTTAAGATACATTTTCTTCATTATCTACAAATGTCAAGATTTGGTACCAATAACTTTTTGTTTGTAGAAACCCACATCCTTTCAAAAATGTAGTATATGCCCTAAAATAGTTTAAAATAAAAAAAAAATAGAAAAAAAGAACTACTTTCCCTAAAATCATGTAAAAAGATAAAGTTCCAAAACTGTGTGTTATACAGCTTACCCATTGTGGCTACTCAGTACAATGTTAACCCCACTAAATCACCAATAATCCCTTGTATCTTTTGCATAGAATTATACCCCTTTGTCTGTATTGATACACAGTTGAACAATTACAGTAATATATTCTTACTTTGGTAGGTAATCAACTGCTAATTTGAACTAAGTTGCCATGCTCAGCAGAGACCACAATGGTTAAAATTAGGGATGAGGTTCTCAAGAAAAACTAACATGAGAAGTATATACTGAACACTTTCTATGACTACCTTCCCTTATTTGCAGACCACTGTATCCAGACCCTTTTCATTAGTGATGGTGGAAAAACAAGAAAAAATAGTCCAACCGATTTGATTATTGAAGACCTTTCATTGGCAGACTCTCTAGGAACTTGTGATGACCCAGGGCACAGCACAGAGGCCATGCAGTCAGCTGGCAATTCAAACCACCCTTTAATTGCTCCAAATTTTCCCCAAATGTTCCCATGTTCCTGGCAAGCCTCCAAACAAAGGAAGACACACATACCTTCAGCCGTCTCTGGCTGCAAGTAGTTTCACATACAGTCTGATTAGGAGAGGAATTTACTCAAGGCCATGGAGATAACAAGGAATGACACATACATCGTAAACCTAACGAGTCTATGTGAATACACGCTTGCCTAAGCAGTTTCAAAAGGGAAGCCAAAATACAGTCCAAGGTCTTTGAAAATCCAAGCAACATTGTCAGCCAGTCCAATGGTCAGAGTTTCTGGGTTTCCAAGCAGAAGTCACAGAACAAGAGATCAGCAACAACACACACAAAACTCCAAGGAATCAGTGTTTGTTCCCGACAAATGCCTCTTCCCACAGCATCTCCTTAAATCTCAGTCTCCAGGTGTGCCTTGTGGAGAGAGGTGGGACGCTCTCCTCCCGAGTAGTTGAGCCTGCCTACGTTGTTCCCTCCTTCTCTCCACTCTCCATGCTCTAGGATCAGATGGGGGTTGTTCTGTTCTGAGCGTTGGTAAGGCATTGAGACGAGGCAGAAGTAACAACAGTTGCTTCTTTATTCAATCTTCAACAGAACAACACAAAATGGTGTGGATCCCTTTTATACCCTTCTGCAGGGAGCAGCATCAACCAATAAATGCAACGTATTTTTCCCGCCTTGCACATGCACAATAGGCTGGAGACAGCCTGTCTGGCCTGGGCAGACTCGTGGTCTGCTTGGGACTCTCTGCAGCTTCCTGCACCTGCTGTGTCAATCACAGCCCAGGACATAATACCCCTCCCCTCTTAGTTCAAAAACATAGCCCTTACTATTTTGCAATACTACAAATCTAGCACATATTCTTTTTTGAGTGTGTTCTGATTTCTAAGGAACACTTAAGCCTGCCCACCCACTAACAGGAACTTCACATAGTCCTGCAAATACTTTGGTGGGCCTCTGGCCCACTCTGATCTTCTTGGAGCGGTTGCAAGTGCCCGATCTACGCCTGCCAGGCTCGGCAGACTGGGACTTTGATGCCCAGTAGGTACAGGCAAACCCACATCATGCTGACTGGCCAGGTCCTGTAAACCCAGACCAGAGTTCTTTGGTGGGGTGGAAGATCCATGACAGACCCCTCTTGGGACCACTGTCCCATAGGCACAAGGCCAGCAGACGGAGTGGCCTGAACAGCCTGTGGTGTGCAATGTCCCATTGACCCAGTGACAGAGTCAGGAGCTGCCTTGTTGGCAAAACCCCTATGTGCCGAATGCAAACCCCTGCTTTCACAGGAAGACTGAGATCCACAATCGTGATCATGGTACTCCCCCCCCATAGAGCAGAGTCAGGAATGGAAGGGTGACTGGGTAGCCTTCAGTGCCACTGGTCAATGTGCCAAAGCAACACACAACCATCTTCCAAGGCTACTTTGTATGACAGTGGCCCAGTGACTTTGCAGACCATTGCTATCACCCAGAGATGTCCAGGTCCATAGTTCCTTGCCCAACCTGGATCGCACCCCTGTAATGTTCTAGGTGCCCGTGGCTGTGAAACCTGTGAAGCCACCTGGTCTGGGTGCAATCTGTCCCATTTGATAATGAGACGGCAACCCCAGTGGAGTTCAGCTGGGCTTTTCCCAATAGCTGTGCAAAGTGTGGTGTGTTGGCAAAGAAGAAAGTCAGCTAACCTGTGATGCCAGCTCCCATGAGTGAGCCTCTTCAAGGCATCTTTGGTTGTGCACACCATGCACTCAGTTTGGTCATTGGAAGCTGGATGAAAGGGTGTTGAAATAGCATGGTGGATCATGTTGCCTGTAGGAAAGCCTGAAACTCAGAAGAAGTGAATTGAGGGCCGTTGTCAGAGACAAGAACATCTGGGAGCCCATGGGAGGCAAAGATCCCCCTCAACACCTGGATGGTCCTGGCAGTCATCGTAGTGGACACTGGAATGATCTCTAGCTATTTAGAGTGACTGTCCACAACAATGAGGAAGAATTGCCCCTGAAAGGGGCCAGCGTAGTCGATATGAACCCTTGACCAAGGAGCATGTGTGTCCTCCCATCTATGTACAGGAGCCTATGGCATTTCCCGTTCCAGCTCATTTTCCTGTGCAGATTCAGGCTCCAACAGAGGCATGACAGAACTCCATTATCAAGCCTTCTCAGTGGTCCCCCCCTTGTAGAAGAGCTCACTTCTGAATATATATGGTTTCTACTATTTTTCTACTCCTGAATAGATGTATTTTCTACTAGACTGAAAAAAAAAGCTTGACAGATACACTGTAAATGACATCTTATTAGGTTCCAGGCACTGAAGTATACAAGGATGATTTTTTTTAACATAACCAATGAAGGAGAATATTTGTAGCTAAGGGTTGAAATGAGAGGTCCTTGGTGCTCTTTGGCTTGGTTGTTTTCTTGTAGATGTTTCCTTACCTCAACTAGAAACACCATCATGTTGATGATGTTGCCTAGTTTGGGCAATGAAATGTCTGCAAGAGAACAACCAAGCCCAGAGAGCACCAAGGATTCTGCATAAGGATAGCAAAATATTTAAATACTCAAGAAAGGAAGCAGTGTTTCAAGCCCTGAAAATGTACAGCTGACTGAAGTTCATTGCAACTCTGCTTAATAAATTTGAAAACTTTAATCTGAAGCTAGCTGAGTTTTCCACTATAGCAGAGTTCCCCAACTTTTCTGACTTTGTGAACTGGTGGCGGCAGGAGAAGGGATGATTCTACATGAGTGGTGGGCAAGCACATGAGTCTCCATTTGCAAATTGACAGAGAAGGATGGTTCTGAGCAAATGATGGGCAAGCATGCACATGTGCAGATCCATTTGCATGAGCGGCAGGCATGTGCACCTGCCACTCAGGCAAATGGAGCATGTGCTCACCCATTGCTTGCACAAGTGGGAAAGCGCACATGCTTGCCCGCCACATCCGCAGCCTGGTTTCGAATGGTCCAAGGCCTAGTAGTGGGCTGCAGACCAGAGGTTGGGTACCCCTGCACTACAGGTTTAGAAAATTAACTTTGACCTCCTACAGAAAATCTGATACTGGAAAAATCTTCTCTGACAATCTATGACATTGGAATTTGGTATCGGGGAGAGGTAATAAGACACATGCTAGAAGAGGCGGAGGATCCTTCTCCTCCACCCTCTGCTATGTTTCCAAAGTGGGGGAAATTTAGAACAGAGACTGAACTTTTCTAACCATTTCTCTCCCCTTGCCTGAAGTGAGGGCAATTTAACAAACAAACAAGCACAAATGCTGAGATAAATATCTCTCACTCCCTCTTTGTGAGGCCAAATGGTATTATAACTTACAGCATGAGATTAAATAGAGCTTTTTGCAATTTGTGTGTGTTTCAATATAGGTCAAGTCATCATCCATGGTTTGGGTGCCCCATCCCTTTTTCTAAATGTGTCATGATATACATAAAAAAGGGCAGGGCTTCCATCTTGATTTTTTTTTACCTCCCTTATGATAGTCCTAAGAGGAAGATTTGGATTATTTTCTACCTGTATCTAGCATAAACTAAACCTTGATGTCACTTTAAAAATTACAATGGTACTGAAAAAAGTGACTTATGACCATTTTTCACATGACCATTGCAGCATCCCCAGGGTGATCAAAATTTGGCCATTTGGCAACTGGCTTTTTTTTATGATGGTCACAGTGTCCCGGCGTCATGTGATCACCATTTGCGACCTTCTGACAAGCAAAGTCAATGGAGAAGCCAGATTCACTTAACAACCATGTGCAAGATATGGTGCCCTATGAGAAACTCCTAATTAAAGAAGGGAATTTGTTATCATTGAAGTCTTTGAGTATGCTAAGGGAAGAAGGAATAGTTCATACTTGGTTTCCATATGCACAATTGAAGACTAGATGGGAAAAAGATTTCAAGATGGGTTTATCTTTAACAGATGAAAATTTAATTAAACAAGTTAGAGACCAAAGGCCTATGCACATTAAAAGATTGTATAATGCACTGATAGAAATGGATTCTGAAACTGAATTAGTTAAGGATTGTATGATAAAATGGGAACAAAATTTTGGACAACCAATTATGATTGAAACTTGGGAGAGGATCTGGATGAAAAATGTAAGATTCACTCAAGCGCAACACTTAAGAGAAAATTTCTATAAAATGTTTTATAGATGGCATCTGGATCCGAAAAAATTATCATATATGTACCCTAATTTACAATCTAAGTGCTGGAGGTGTGAATGTATGGACGCTACTTATTTTCATGTATGGTGGACTTGTAGGAAAATCAAGGCTTTCTGGAGAAAAATATGGTGGACACTTCAAACCATCTTGAAAAAACGTATTGAATTTTCTCCACAATTGTTTTTGTTACATATTACAAAGGACTGTACCACCATAGAAATGAACTTAATTTTGAACTTGGTTACAGCAGCAAGGCTGTTAGTGGGACAATATTGGAAGAAGCCAGAATTACCATCTATTGAAGAATGGATTTTGAAAGTAATAAACTTGGCAGAAATGGCCAAAATATCTGCATATTTGAAGGATCACTCAAATGAAAAGTATATGATGGACTGGAAAAAATGGATAGATTATATACAAGGGAAATACCAATCAAAGAAATTGTATTTAGTATATAATTAAATATCTATATGTTGGACTGGAAAATATAGTTAAATTTCTAATAGGACTTATATAACAATTTGTTGGAATTTAGTGGGTTTTCTTGTGTTTTTTACCCTGATTTCACTTTGGGAAGTCGGGGGGGGGAGGGGGGCTTATAATTCTCTCAACTGTAATATGGTATGGGTACTAGTTAAGTATGATATATGTTTTGCTTTTCGGGTTTGGAAAAAGTTGTAGATGATTGTATCCAGTTGAGTTTTTTATATCGATTCTTTGTTATATTTACAATTTTATAATCAATAAAAAAATTTAATTAAAAAAAAGAACTGCAGTGATTCACTTACCAACTGTGTCAAGAAAGGTTAACAGTGATTCACTTAACAACTGTCTCACTTAGCAACAGAAATGTTGGGCTCACTTTTGTTCGTAACTTGAGGATTACCTGCAACCCCTCTGTGTAACTGATTAATCCCAATATTGACCTACTCCTACTGAAAGCTCAACAACTGGATTGTCCAGTAAAATTTACACTTCTACTGGATGCCACAGAAAGAATGACTCACTTTTCTCTGTTCTTTACAGCCTCCAGATGCCCACAAGATTTGCAATATTTTATTTCTAAGCATTCTGTTGAAAATATGGCCGCATTTTCTGCTGAGAGCAACTGACCATTTCAAGTAGGAAGAAATATTTTCTTCCTGAATCTATGGGAAAAAATACTTAAAAGTACAGTGTTCCTAATCTCTCTGAGAGTAATAATACATCATGAAGTTCCATTGGTCTCAAGACAACTTCAGCATATTTCAAAATGTGCACCATGAAATATGCATGCTAGCTGCTCTGGACAACTCACATCTGTAGAAAATGTGAAAAAGCAAGAAAAGAAACTCTCATATAAGATATTTAACCATATTTTTATCCCTAAATTAATATGGATCTCAAATTATTCTCTCACCCCACCAATCCTGCTAATGGATCCTCATAGAAATAAGATGAAACAGAGTTGGGGGGAGGACCTGGTAACTGTATTAGCAATTCCCCACAACTTGTTATGTGGAACAAGATAAATTGCATGTGCTTTTAAAATGTCTATTTGCTGCTGATAACTCATTAATGTATTGACCGGTGAGGAGGATTCATCAACAGAGTAAGACATTCATTGGAGTCCATGGTGTCCTGCCAAAAATGAGGTTACAGTACTGTGTGATGCACAGTTGGATTATACATCTTCTTAGTGAAAAACCACAGTAGATTCATCCTTCCTTCCTTTATACAATGGAGGTTGCAGTAATTAGAGGGGGGGAGAGGCAAATGTGACTTTTCTGCTGAAAAGGTGTTGCCACAGTGATAGTTAACTAATCAGTCTGAAACAAGTGAAGCAGGAATGCCATCCCACTCTTTATTATATTCTTACTGATGCAAAAAAAAATGCAACTTCAAATTTTATAAAGTATGGATTCTTCCCCCCCTCTACATACAAAGCTTTCCATTTAGAATGAAATAAATGAAAATGGATTAATACTTGAAGAGCTAATAAGTGGAGCCTTCATTTCATAAAGATGTTCTCCTTCAGTAATGATACATTCATTAGAAAAACTGCACTACGAAGCACACAGGTGATGTTCTCAAAATCTCCAGACAGGCACTATAGATGCAGGACTTTCTATTCTTAGCTTTCCGATTAGAATTTTGGTAGTCTTCCCATTGTCATTTAGGGCCCATGAGAACCAATAAATTGGGCATCCTTGGGCTACAGGACAGAGCAACATTTTGATAAATTTATGCCAGGAGCTCATTATTTCATAATCTTATACTAAGTGATGACTTTCAAGGCCTGAACAGATCATCATCTACACCACCAGAAATAAATTTTATTATCGCCTTACATAGAGCTTTTCAATGGAGCTGTATTATTAAATACAGAAAAAAGTAAGCATGACCATTGTAACGGTTGTAAGTGTGAAAAATGGCCATTATTCACTTTTTCAGAGCTGTTGTAACTTTGAATGCTCACTAAATGAACTGTTGTAAGTTGAGATTTACCTTTATAGGACTAAAGCACAGGTACAAAAAAGCAACATATTGCAGCTTCATGCAGCTTGCCCTCACATGTTCCCAACTGGTTCCTGCAGTCAATCTTTTATTTCCTTCTTTCTTCCCATTCCATTGCCTCAGCCATGATCCTCATCATTTCCCCCTTCTCACCTTACATTAATTTAAGGTGAGATTGGACAGCCATTTCTCCAGAATGGTACAGGGTCTCCTGCTTGAGCAGGGGATTGGACTAGAAAACCTCCAAGGTCCCTTCCAGTCCCTTCCAACTCTATTACTCTGTACCAATTTCTGAGCTTCCATCAATTCTCTTTCTAATATTTGTCCTAACCCTCCATAGTCCTCTACTTATGTATGTTGGGCATCTATCTCTATGCAGGTCTGTAAAGAGAAATGCAAAGTTTGTTTGTGAGTGTGAGAAAGAGAGCATGAGAGATAGGGAAAGACAGACACACTTATGGCAGTGTGTAATATGGGGTGCATGCATATAAATGTTTAGTAAAAACTGAACATTCAATAATTTCACCTGTTTTGGACATTGTTCCACCTGCTTTGGGAATGTGGATCACACCAAGAAACTGTCCAAAGATATATCTAGCCAATAGAAGAAAACATTTTGTAGCTCGGGATTGAACTGTATGGTCCTTGATGGTCTCTGAGTTTGGTTGTTTTCTTGCAGAGATTTCATTATATATTTAACTCTCTGTGCCATGGAAATTCTCTCTAGGAGCCAGCCCTTCATCTCCCCAGGACGGAAGCTTCCCAGATATGAAGCAGTTGGAAATAGCAGAGAAAGACTATTTTGCTAGGAGAGCAAGTGGTCAGGAAGATGTCACAGGAAGATGTTACAGAGCAGTGGGACTGGCAGGTGCTCCAAATAGGTGAAAAAGCAGCAGGAATGGGAGTCACTTGTGACTCAACTATTTTTGTGGAAAGCTAGCAGGGAAAGTCCAAATGGTGATCTCATGGCTGTGAGACCCTATATCCATTGCAACTGTAAGCCAGTTGTCAAGTACACAAATCACAATCACATGATCATGGGAACTTTGTGATAGCCACAACTTTGCTGACTGCTCATAAGTCCTCCTTGATTTGTGCCATTATAACTTTGAATGGTCAAAACTCGAGGACTACCTGTAATTTATATGGGTGTGCTTCCTTTCTGGACTACCTTATAGAACTGATTACAGGTCTCTTTGGATTCTCAAATGGCAAAGAGTACACTAGTGCAGGGGTTCCCAACCCCTGGTCCATGGACTGATACTGGGCCACGGCATGCCAGCAACCAGTCCACACAAACAAGCAAAGCCCCATCTGTGGGATGCAGGCAGTACAAAAAACCATGCACTTTCCAGTCCATGGAAAAACCTTTCTCCACGGAACAGATCCCTGGTGCCCAAAAGGGTGGGGACCTCTGCACTAGTGAATTACATCTAGTGCTTTAAATGCAGTCTTTTCTGATTTAAGAGTATTTGGCACCACTTATGTGTCTTCATTAAGGGGTGCAATGGCTCAGCAGCTAAGGATGATGAGCGTGTCAGCTGGAAAGCTGATAACCCAGGTTCAAGACCCAAGTGCCATGCGATAGGATGAGCTCCTGTTTTTGCTTCAGCTCCTGCCTACCTAGCAGTTTGAAAGCATGTAAATGGGACTAGGTACCACTTTGGTGAGAAGATAACAGCATTCTGGGAGTCTTGGCATATATAATAATGTGTCCAGCATGGCCATGGAAATGCCATCAGATGATTCTTGCTCCCTTGGCTATGAAATGCAGATGAGCACCGCCCCTTAGAGTTGAACATGACTGGATAGGGGAAACCTTTACCTTTATGTGTTTTCATTAGGCTACCCCTAAAGAATTAGTGCAGAAGGTATAGAATACAGAATACAGAATCCTAGGGCTGGAAGGGACCTCCAAGTCTTCTAGTCCAACCCCCTCTGTTTAAGGCAGAAGACCTTATATGTCAAATAGTTATCCGGTCTTTAAAAAACTTCCAGTGATTGGGGCAGCCACAAGTCCGGAGGGCAAGCTGTTGCAGGAGAAAGTGGCCAGTGGCCATTTCAATCAAAGGCTTCCTGGACCTGACACAGCACCAGAGAAAATCCCATAGGAAACAATCATAGAAAATAGAATCCCAGGGAACCTTTGAGGTCTTCTAGTCCAACCCCCTCTGCTCAAAGCAGGAGACTTTATACTATCCCGGTCAAAATGGTTGTCTGGTCTCTTTTGGAAAAACTTCCAGTGATTGCTCCCCCCCCCACAACTCCAGGGAGAAGGAGTGGTGCCTGCAAGAACAATCTTAAGAGTGATTCCCAAAAGCAGCATTTAAAAGTTGTATTTCCAAGAACTTCCCCTGTCTCATTCCCAGAACTGCCTGAAGAGAAAGGAGAGTGGAAGCTTCTTACTGATTACAAATTTGATTACTAGCGCTTGATATTCTGAGCATCCACCCTATTAAAAGATCCATATGAATTGGCAGCTGTTGTTTGAGTACTACTGATTTTATGTTTTAAAGCCTGAGACACCATGTTTATAAGAACTTGTCTAGATGTTAAGATAAAAGAGGAAGGCTCTCTTAATCACTTACCAAGATCTATGTCTATCTTAACAACGCACATGGTCTATACTGGTATGAGAACACACAACTTATCAAACACAGTGACCCCAGGGCCATTTACAACCTGTTTTTATTGAAGAAACACTGCCATTGTTTACCTTTAGCACAAGGTTATTAAATGCTGACATTAAAAATAGTCTCAGTTCTCAAAATTATTATATATTGCAGGGCTGTGACGTGCTAAAGCAGGGGTGTCAAACTCAATTTCATTGAGGGCCGCATTAGCATCGTGGTTGCCATTGGGGGGGCTAGGTAGGTGTGGCTGGCATGGGTGTGGCCTATTGGGTGGGCGTGGCCAGCTCCATGTCACTCACGTCAGGGGCACCTGTGCAGCCTGGGCAGGAATGAGGCGCATCCGAGGGTGGGGAAGTGTGGGGTGGGACAGGGGGCAGGACAGGGGGCAAGCACCAGGGCCTGGTCCACTGGAGGAGCCTCACTGAGCTGTGCATGGGGCCCCTGGACAGTGGCATGGACTGCCTAGAGTCCTGGGCAGTGGAGGTCAAGTGCCCAGCCCGGCCTTGAGTCCCACGGCACCAGAACCCCACAGCCCTGCCTAGCCTAGCTGCACTTCCCCAAGGGGGTGCCCAGCTGCACTTACCTCCTCCTCAATGCTGCTGCTGCTATGCTCACTCTCCTTGGCCAGGTTGCTCATGGTGGGTGCAGGAGGACAAAGTGCGTGGGTCAGAGGGAGGCCCACTCCCTCTCCATGCGAGGAAACCTGGCTTTGTAACCAAAGCATCCTCAGCAATAGGATGGGAGACCACCAGGGAATGGTAAAATGGCAACAGGGCTGCTGGTGGCCAAGTTCTAAAGCAGGACTTCCTTCAGACCCTCCCTCCCTTTTATTCCAATCTCCTTCCTTCCTTCCTTCCTCCCTCCCTCCTCTCCTTCCTTCCTTCCTTCCTTTTCTTTCTTCCTTCCTTCCTTCCTTCCTTCCTTCCTTCCTTCCTTCCTTCCTTCTCTTTCCTTCTTTCCATCCTTCCTCCCTTCCCTTCTTCCCTGCCTTCCGCCTTTTCATTCCCATCTCCTTCCTTCCTTCCCTTCCTTTTTTCCTGTTTCCCTCCCCCCTTCCTTCCCTCCTTCTCTCTATGCCCAGGAAGGGATGAGGAGAGGGGGAGAGGTTGGCAGCACTTCTCTCAAAGAATAACAGTTGGAAGAAACCTTTGAGGTCTTTAGTCCAAGCTCCTGCTCAAGCAGGGGACATATACCATTCCAGACAATGGAATATCCAATCTCTACTAAAAGCCTCCAGTGATGGAGCATCCACAACTTCCGAAGGCAAGCCTTTTCACTGGTTAATTGTTTTCACAAGTCCTTAGTTCTAGGCTGGTTTTCTTCTGGATTAGTTTCCATCTATTATTTGCCTTCTTCTCTGTGGCAGCCCATCAAATATTGGAACACTGCTATCATGTCACCACCCCTAGTCCTTTTCACTAAGCTAGACATACCCAATTCCCACAAACATTTGTCATATGTTTTAGCCTCCAGCCTCCTAATCATCTATGTTTACCATCCATTTAGACCAGATGGTCTCCCTGGTTTGGTTTATAGAACAGTGGCCACAAGCAGAGCCTTCTCAGAAACAGCACCCCCATTATAGAACTTTCTCCCAAGGAAAATATGAACAGTGCAACCCTCACCCGTTTAGAGGCAACTCCAAACACACTGTTCAGCCAGGCATATGTAACACATTTTATGGTCAAACAGCACTAAGTAAATTACTACTACTATTTTTCTTTCTTAAAACACCCACTTTTAATATTGTTTTAAGCAATATTAGAATAGCTGTCTTTGAGAGTTTTCTTGTAAACCACCCTGGATTTCTCAGAAACTTTTAATTTCAAATTAGATGTTGATTTAATAAATTAGGCAGAAGAAACAAATGTTTAAATACATATAAATCCCACAGACCTACTGCCTCCTAGGCATATACTGCAGAAAAAATAAGGCATTGCATTTCTAGCCAGCATAGCCAGAGGATGATGGGAACTGTGGGTCATGACACCCAAAATATATTAGTTTGGGTAAGGCTGGATTAAATTATAAAAGAGCAGATGAAGGGAAGTATTTTTGTTTCTGAAAAAATAATTTGGGAGGGGGGAGTTCACTCAGCCTTTTAATTTCAACTCACACCAATTCCTAACTTCCCATTCAATCCAAAGTTTTATTATTGTCTGGATTTTAGGGAGGGGAGGAGGCAAGAATAGACCACAAAGCTAATCTGCAAGTTTGCTCTCTAGCCGCCTGTCAGAATCCAATTATATTTCATCTCTAGTTATCGACTATGGAAAACCCCATTTCTGCCCTCTCTGTATTCTGTCATACCATGAAGGGGAAGGGGGGGTGAACAAAGGGGTTTTATGGCCCTCACTTCCTTTGGTACAACTTCAAAGGGGATTGAATGTGGATTTCACCAAAAGGACTAAAGCATAACAATGGGGCCATCAGCTTTCATCTACTCCTCTCTGAAGTCTCCCTTCCACTGGCAGTGAGGAAAAAGGGAGTGGGAATGTAACGCCTGGGACTGTCTCTGGAAGGACTGTGGGGGGGGCTGCTTGGGACCATTTAAAACCTTGAACCATAGGACTTGGGCCCCAGGTCCTGTCTAGAACGCCTGCAACCATTTTCTCTTAATAAAGGATGCCTGTTGAAAGAAATATTCCAAGAGTTCTGTCTTCTTAAGATGCAAAGTGGGGTGGGTCCTTGCATTAGACAGGACCTGCAGAATTAGTCCACCTGGAAGGGAGAACCTTGCCGGGGGACTTTGCAAAAAAATACTGTTGTGTCCTGAGCCTGCGGAAGCAGGCTCGGGACGCTGCAACAGTCCCGGGCAGTTGCACAAGCTGCCCGAGACCAGACGGAGTGGCGCTGGCCCTGCGCACATGTGCAGGGTGCGAAAGCGCTCCGTAAATGTATCAGTTCTGCCCGGGTTTGTTCTCTTGTTAAGAGAGGCCTGCATGCCTCACAGAAGCTGATTTCGATCCTGTAAGCTCAATAAAGCCTTTTGTTGAAGAATGAACCTCGTCACTCCTCATTCCTCGAAGGACGTAAAAGTGGCGACGAGGATGGGATGTCCTTACGAACAGAAGAAAAGGAAGCCATAAAGAACTCACTTTTTTTGAAGTCCTTGAAGAGGGGAAGTCGTCGTTGAAGTCAGTGTCTCAAGCCTGCCAGTACAACTTGGCTGGAGGGTGAGCTCGGCTGAAAACAAACCCTTCCCCCCCATTTAAAGTGTAGAGGAGTGAGAGGAAGAGTTAACTGTAAAATGGCGAAGATTGGTCACATTTCAGAGTTTGATATCTCCCTCCCAGAAAAATGGGACTCTTATGTTGCAAGGTGGAGAATTATTTAAGGGTAAACCAGATAAGGGAAGATGGTTTGAAGGCTGCAACACTGCTGTGTGTCTGTGGTCAAGAAGCATTTGAAATAGCAGAGAATCTGCTATTCTGCTAGTTCCTGCATCTCTAGAGACAGTCACGTTTGCTGACTTAAAAAAATTACTAAAAGAACATTTCCAGCCTAAAATGTCTGTAATTGCATGGAGATCAGAGGGCAGGTGAATCTGCTAAGGACTTTATTGCAGCTTTACGAAGAGCAGCAAAGCCATGTGAATTCAAGGATCTGGAAGAGAGGCTGCAAGATTGCTTCATTTGCGGGTTGAGGAACAGAGACTTGCAGCAGAAGATGTTTGCTAGAGAGGATGTCACATTCCAAGATGCCCTGAGAGAGGTGACAGCTGAAGAAGCAGCAGGGGGGCTGTAATGTGGCCTAACAAGAACCTTCCAGAGGCAGTTACAGTCCATCGAGAGGATGTCAAAGATGGGGAAGACTCGGATCCTGAAGAAGAAGTGAATAAACTTTACCAGCCAACAGGAAGGAAGCAGAAGGAACATCTGGACATGGTCCCCGCTGCCTTCAAATGCTTCAGATGCGGAGGAAGCCACAAGAGAGCTGAGTGCAGGTTCCGTTCCGCCATATGCAGAGAGTGTGGAAAGCGAGGCCACATCACAGCCGTCTGTTTGAGTCACCACAAGGTACAACTTCAGGAAGAATTGCGTCTGAAAGGTACCAGGGTCCTCAGCCAAAATAGGGTGAGCTTCTGCGCATCACGCAGGAGTATTTTGAGGACAGGCACACACAAGCCTTTAAAGAAAAAACTGTCCCTTAAGGTACGGTTGCAAAGGGTTCCCATTGCCATGGAGTTGGACACTGGGTCCGCTCTCTCTATTATTTCTAATAGTACATTTAGAAAGATTGGTGAAAGTAGTGGCTTTCGAGCCAAACTAAGACCATCCAACATAATACTTACAGACTTTTAAAATTCCAAAGTGTGTGTTAAGGGGGAGGCCACCCTTAATGTACAGCACAAGGATTTTGAAGGTCCCCTAGACGTGTTGGTTGTGGGGGGGAACGCACGAGCCTCATTGGACTCGATTGGTTCGAGGCCCTGGGAATCCAGGTCACGGGGCTGCACAATTTGCAAATGC
Source organism: Bothrops alternatus (assembly GCA_034064705.1). Classification (NCBI taxonomy): domain Eukaryota; kingdom Metazoa; phylum Chordata; class Lepidosauria; order Squamata; family Viperidae; genus Bothrops; species Bothrops alternatus. The sequence continues at coordinate 2,632,783 of JARGCV010000009.1, read as the reverse complement.
AGAGCCTAGCAGAAGTCTGCAGGGAGTTTGCAGATGTGTTTAGTCCAGAACTTGGATCCTTCAAGGGGCCTCCAGTCTCGTTAAGGTTAGATCCAACCATCACACCCATCAGGGTTAAGCCAAGGAGGGTTCCTTTTGCCCTAAAGGCCAAGATTGATGCTGAACTGGACAAATTGCTCCAGCAAGGAATTTTAGAAACTGTAGATTCAAGTCCATGGGAAACCCCCATAGTAACCCCTTTAAAGGCTAATGGGGATATACGTATATGTGCAGATTACAAGTGCACACTAAATAAGGCACTTCAACAGCATGCTTACCCAGTACCTGTGGTAAGCCACATCTTGGCCATATATTTGCAAGGCTTGACCTGGCACAGGCCTATCAACAACTGCCTGTTGACGATGCAGCTGCAGAGGCCCAAACTATTGCGACTCATAGAGGGGCATTTAAAGTCAAGAGACTGCAATTTGGGGTAAACATAGCCCCTGGCATATTCCAGAGTGTCATGGAAAGCACGCTCCGAGGCATTCCTGGGGTCTGCCCCTACTTTGATGATGTCCTCATTGCAGGAGAGTCAGCTCAAAATTTAGCTGAGAGATTGGGCTGTCTTGCTTCATTTCAGAAGAGCAGGCCTTAAACTAAAAAAGGAAAAATGCAAAATAGGAGTCGATTCCACTGATTTCTTGGGATTCAGGATAGATGCCCAAGGCATTTACCCCGCAGAATCAAAACTACAGGCCATCCAGAAGGCCCCAAGTCCTAAGTCCAAGAGCGAATTACAGGCATTCCTGGGCCTACTAAATTTCTATCACGCTTTCCTGCCTCACAAGGCTGCTGTAGCAGAGCCCCTACATAGACTCTTGGACAAACAGGCTCCTTGGTTGTGGACAAAGGTCCACGAAAAAAGCTTTAATGAAGTTAAGGCCTTACTCAGCTCTAATACTGTACTAGCTCATTTTAATGAGAAATTGCATGTTTGCATCGCCTGCGATGCCTCTCCATATGGTGTTGGGGCTGTTCTTAGCCACCTAAGGGCAGATGGGACCCAGGTCCCTGTGGCCTATTATTCCAGAACTCTGTTGTCTGCTGAGTGAAATTACGCCCAGATTGACAGAGAGGCTTTGGCAATAGTGGCCGGCATTAAGAAATTTCACGATTTCTTATATGGCTGAAATTTACGGTCTATACCGACCATAAGCCACTTCTGGGGTTGTTTACTACGAATAAACAGACCCCACACATCATTTCTCCTCGTATGCTGAGATGGTCCATTTTTCTGTCAGCATATGATTTCACATTGATTCAGAAACCTGGTAAGGATATGGGTCATGCTGATGGCCTGAGTAGATTGCCGTTGCAGCATATAGAGCCTGCTCCTGCTCCTGCAGTTCATATTCTGTCTATTCAAGACTTACCTGAGTGCCCCATCAATGCTAGAGATGTGGCTGCTGAATCCGCCACTGATCATACGCTTACACATGTGTTGTCCTGGGTATTGTCAGGATGGCCTGACCAGTGCCCGGATGCTGTGTTCCAAAGTTTCTGGAAAAAGAAGCATGAGCTGTCCACTTTCAAGGGTTGCCTATTATGGGGTAGCAGAGTTGTGATTCCGACCTCATTGAGGTCTTGAATCTTGACCTCCTTACATGAGGGACATCCTGGTATTGTCAGGATGAAAGTGCTTGCACGTAGCCATCTTTGGTGGCTGGGTCTGGATAAGGATATCAAGGCCCAGGTGCACGACTGCCAAGCGTGTCAACAATCTTGCCCTGAAATGCCTCAAGCCCCAGTACACAGGTGGGAGGAAACTCAGTTCTCATGGTCTAGGGTGCATATAGATTACGCTGGGCCCTTTCAGGGACAATTCTTCCTGATTGTTGTGGACAGCCATTCCAGATGGCTAGAGGTTGATCCTGTTTCATCAACAACTACTGCCAGGACCATCCAGGTGCTGCGAGGAATCTTTGCATCACATGGCCTTCCAGATGTACTGGTTTCAGACAATGGTCCCCAATTTACTTCTTCTGAGTTCCAGGTCTTCCTGCAATCCAACGTGATCCGGCACGTGACTTCGGCTCCCTTCCACCCATCGTCCAACGGAATGGCTGAAAGAATGGTGCGCACTACCAAAGATGCCCTCAAGAGATTGACTTATGGTAACTGGCATCACAGGTTAGCAGATTTCTTTCTTGCACACCGCACCACACCATGCACTTCAACCGGGAAGTCTCCTGCTGAACTTTGTTGGGGTCATCGCCTCATTACTAAACTGGACAGGCTGCACCTTGATAGGGTGGCTCCACAGGCGTCACAACCAAGGGCTCCAAGAAGACTGCAAGTGGGAGATCCAGTTTGGGCGTGTAACTATGGGCCAGGTCACCCCTGGGTACCAGCTGTGGTTTGCAAGGTCTCAGGGCCTTTATCATACGAAGTGACACTGGGTGATGGCCGTGTCCTTCGCCGGCACATAGATCAGCTATGTGCGAGATGGTGTTCGCATCCTTCCACTCTTGGCTCTGCTCTGGGGGGGGGAAGAGGATCAGAATATGCAGTCTGGGGATCTAATGCAACAGTCTGTCCAGGGTCCTAACAGTGGCTTGGGCAGGATTTTAATGGATGGGGAATCACCCCATACATCCACGATCACTACAGAAAGGGAGTTACACCAGGGGTATCCTAATTTTTCACAATTAACAGATAGTGCTCCAGACAGGGAGACAGACTGGGGGCATTCCAACAACTCACAAGACTCTAGTGAACTGGAATTCAGAGGGGAACCAAGGCCCAATTCTGCAATTTCTCCCAAAAGAAAGTCAGGGGGACAAGAGGTAGACTGGGAGGTATCTCCTGACTCTGACACCTGGGGCACATCCTTAGGGGGGTTGGGACAAGGAAGCAACCCAAATGCCCAGCACACATCAGCTGAGGGCAGTGGATGCGAATACTGTCCCCCCCAAGAAAGGTCCATTGTGGAACTGGGGACTACCACCCAGCCACAGTATGCTGCCTGGGACGGAGAGGCTCCAGCCACTCCGCAGAGGGGTGGGTCAACCAGGTCAGGGGAGTAGCAAAGTCCTGGCCTGCTGAGCCCAGTGGGCAAGCAGGCAGGCCAGGCAACAGTTCCAGGGGCATCTGGAAATGTAAGGCAGCAATGCCTGGGCTCACCTAGCCTGGTGGGCGAGCAGGTGGGTCCAGCATCATCATCAGGTCCAAGAAGGTCGCAAAGAACGAAACGGCCACCCAAATACCTCAGAGAATTTGTTAACCTGTAGTCCAGTTTTTGGGGAACGAATTAGTGGGCCCCAGAGAAGAGGGGTCATTTCACTTCTCATTATTATTATCATTTTTTGTTTCGGATACGTTTATTACCAAAATGATAGTGGGTATTAGCCCAAAACCCAACAGTGGGTAACCCCACATTCCATGCATTTGATGCTTGGGAGTGAAACACTCTCATTAGAGAATTGTGAGAGCAGTGATGGGTATGTTCCCCTCTAGGGTGGAGGGATGTTGTGTCCCGAGCCTGCGGAAGCTGCACAAGCTGCCCAGGACCAGACGGAGTGGCGCTTGCCCTGAGTGCATGTGCAGGGCGCGAAAGTACTCCATAAATGTAGCAATTCTGCCTGGGGTTTGTTCTCTTGTTAAGAGAGGCCTGCGTGCCTCACAAAAGCTGACTTCGATCCTGTAAGCTCAATAAAGCCTTTTGTTGAAGAATGAATCTCGTCACTCCTCATTCCTCAAAGGACGTAAAAATTACCATGTCAGACAACGGAGCAGGAAACGGAGAAAATTCCCCAGAAAGGGAACTGCTGCCCCAACTGAAACCCTGCCAGATGTCGGGATCTGAGAGGCCAGATTCCTCAAGAGAAGAGGTGATGGAGACATGGGACCACAAACCTCGGTGGTCAATGGGCGTTGGAAAGAAAGGCGAATGGGAAAAAAAATCAAGAAAGGTGACCCTGAGATGGGGGCCCAACCAACCAGAATGGAAGCAGGAGATGGAGAAATCACTGCACACAAGTGAAGAGGAAGGGAGCTGGGTACCGTACTCGGGCTGGATCCTAGAGAAAGCTATCGACCTGATGAAGAGAACTCTCAGCTCCCTAGGAGAGGAGAATTCTGAGCCCTACAGCCACCCCAGCTCCTGGAGCTGCAAAGGGAGAGACAGCCCCGGAGACATCTGCTGATCCAGTAGTCCCCACTCCCTGCCGACCCGCAGATGGCGATCTGGATGGAAGACACTACCACTGACAATGAAGGCACCGATCCATTCAAAGACTCCCACCGCTGGATGTGAAATTCAAGGGGGAGCTGACATGCTTGGGGTTTTTCCTAACCCAAGTCCTCAGCTACATGGAGGAATATGGGCGGCACATCCCCAACGACAAAACCCGTATCCGGATCGTGCAATCTGCTCTGGACGGGCCGGCCGCAGATTGGATGGTGAACTTGCACGATTCCAATGCCCCAGAGCTCAATGACTTCAACCGTTTCATGTCCTCTCTGAGAAGGCAATTTGAGGATCCCCTGGCTGATCGCAAAGCCCGCAAAAGGATCAAAACGATGAGACAAGGCAAATGCCCGGTGGCTGAATACACACAAGAATTCCGGGCCATTGCCAGCAAACTGAACTGGCCGGAAGACATCCTCCTTAGCCACTTCAAAGATGGACTAAATTATGACCTATATAATGCTTGCCTGCCCCGAGGGGACCCACACCAACTTGAGGAATGGTATGTCTTGGCAGAGGAAGCAGAGATCGATGTATTGAAGAGGCACTGCCAAGGAAAACAATGGAGCCGCTCACCACCTGAACTGACACGTGAACCAATGAAACCATTGGCCACAGCCAAGAAGCAAATGGTGTGTTTCAAGTGCGGGAGAGAAGGGGATCAGGCTGTAGAATGCCGCTCAAAAGTCCCCCAGCACCACCCAGAAAGATCACCGGCCAGCAAATCCGGGAAGTCTCCAGCTAAGCCAAAAGAACTGGCCATGAGAACAATGGAGGCTGTGGAATCCCCCACCTCTGCTCATCAGGGGGAAAGAACTCTAGTCTACACTGCAGGGCTGGTGGACGCCTCAGACGACAGCTCAGATGGCAAACCCCTGGTAAGTGGACGCATTGCACCCATCCTCAAGACAGTGACTATATTAATTCCCCCCATGCCCGAAGCCGTGAAGGTGAAAGCCTTAATAGACTCTGGCTGCACCCGCTGCCTCATTAGCCCAACGCTAGTGGGGAATCTGGGCATTCCATCGAGGAGACTGGAACAACCAATCTCATTTGGCCAATTAGATGGGTCCATAGCAGGGGGGTTCCAGATATCCTAGCCACCTTACCAATACACCTCTCCCTGGGCAAACATGAGGAAGACATAACATTTGTGGTGACTCCAGGCATGGAATGCTCAATAATCCTAGGGATGGAATGGTTAAAAAAGTGGAACCCCTGGGTGAATTGGAGGATGGCAGAAATCAAATTCCCGAAGGGGGAACCCATGGACTTAAAATCCCAAGGGGGGGGGTACCAGAATCAAGAACAGAAAAAGCATCCATGGGAGAGGAAAAGGGACTAACAGAAATACCAGAGGAATACAGAGAGGTTTTCAGTGAGGAGAGGGCGGATGAGCTCCCCCCCCCACTGACCCATGGACTGTGCCATTGAATTCAAGCCTGGGGCAAAACTCCCAAAGCCCAGATTATACTCCATGAGCCCAAAGGAGAAGGAGGAAATGGAGAGATTCATAAAGAAAAACCTAGAAAGGGGGTTCATTGAACCAGCCAAGCTTACAGTAGCTGCCCTGGTCCTCTTTAGAGAGAAGAAAGACAGCTCTCTATGCTTATGCATGGATTATAGCACCCTGAATACAATCAGTGAGAGCAACCTATACCCCCTGCCCCTCATGAAGGACATGTTGTCACACCTCTCGAAAGGGAAAAAAATTTCTAAACTAGACCTAAGGGAAGCTTACTATCGCGTGAGAATTAAGGAAGGGGATGAATGGAAGACCGCATATAACTGCCCCATGGGGTGCTACCAATTCAAAGTCTTGCCATTTGAATTACAAGGCGGCCCTGCAGTATTTATGCAATTAATCAATGACATTCTAAGGGAGCACCTATTTAAGGGGGTCCTGGTTTACTTAGACGACATTCTTATCTTCACCGAATCAAAAGACGAACATGTCAACCTAGTCAGAGCGGTTTTAAAGAAACTGTGAGTTGCCCACCTATATGCCAAACTCTCTAAATGCGAATTCCACCAGGAAAGGATAGACTACCTAGGTTATTGCATATCACCACAAGACATTGAAATGGACCCTGAGAAGGTCAGAGCAGTATTAGAATGGGCACCACCCCACACAAGAAAGCAACTGGAAAGTTTCCTGGGCTTCGCAAACTTTTAATTTAATTTAATATTCACATTTATATGCCGCCCTTCTCCGAAGATGCAGGGCGGCTTACAACAAGATACAACAACAATTTTAAAATTAACCACACTCATACCACATACAAACACAATCAATTCGCAGCCATTGATGGCGGGACACTCTTAGGGCCAAGGGGCAGAGCACAGCTCATATGCCCCAAGCCTGTCGGCATAGATGTGTCTTCAGCACTTTCCAGAAAGCTAGGAGGGAGGAAGCAGTACGAACCTCTGAGGGAATCTGGTTCCAGAGGGCTGGGGCAGCAATGGAGAAGGCCCTTGCCCTAGGTCCCGCCAGATGGCATAGTTTAGCAGACGGGACTCGTAGGAGGCCAACCCTATGCACCCTGACTGGTCGCTGGGATTCATGAGGCAGAAGACAGTCTGCCATAAAGGGCTTTATAGGTCATAACCAACACTTTGAATTGTGTTCGGAGACCAATTGGTAGCCAGTGCAGCTCACAAAGAGCTGGAGTGATATGAGCATGTCTTGGGAGACCCAAGACAGTTCGAGCGGCCGCATTCTGGACTACCTGCAGTCTCCGGACATTCTTCAAAGGTTGCCCCATGTAGAGAGCATTACAGTAGTCGAATCTAGAGGTGACAAGGGCATGGGTGACCGTGAGAAGTGACTCCTGGTCCAAATAGGGCCACAACTGGTGCACCAGACGAACCTGGGCGAATGCTCCCCTCGCCACAGCCGAAAAATGATGTTCCAAACTTAGCTGTGGATCGAGGAGAACACCCAAGTTGCGAACCCTCTCCGAGGGGCACAAAACTTTTCTCCCCAGGGTAATGGACGGACAGTTGGAATTGTCCTTGGGAGGCAGAGCCCATAGCCACTCCGTCTTGTCAGGATTGAGTCTGAGCCTGTTGGCACCCATCCAGACCTCAACAGCCTCCAGGCACCGGTTCATCACTTCCACTGCTTCACTGTAATGACACGGGGTAGAGATATAAAGCTGAGTATCATCAGCATATTGATGATAACTCACCCCGTGTCGACGGATGATCTCACCCAATGGCTTCATGTAGATGTTAAAAAGCAGAGGTGAGAGAATGGACCCCTGAGGAACTCCACATGGAAGAGACCTCGGAGCCGATCTCTGACCTCCTGCAAACACCAACTGCAACCGGCCAGAGAGGTAGGAGGTGAACCACCGTAGAATGGTGCCCCGCACTCCATGCCCCTCCAACTGGCACAGAAGGATACCATGGTCGATGGTATCGAATGCTGCTGAGAGGTCAAGAAGCACCAGGATAGTGGAATGACCTCTATCCCGGGCCCGCCAGAGATCATCGGTCAGCGCGACCAAAGCAGTTTCCGTGCTGTAACCAGACCTGAACCCAGACTGCTGAGGGCCCAGATAATCAGTTTCATTCAAGGACCATTGGAGATGGAATGCCACCACCTTCTCAACAACCTTCCCCAAGAAGGGAAGGTTGGAGACTGGACAATAATTATTTAGAACTGCCGGGTCCAGGGAAGGCTTCTTGAGGAGGGGGTGCACAAGTGCCTCCTTTAAGGGAGCCAGAAAGGACCCCTCCCTCAATGAAGCGATAACAACTGCCTGGACCCAGCTCCGTGTCACCTCCCTACTAGCCGAAACCAGCCAGGAGGGGCACGGGTCCAGTGAACAGGTGGCACAACTCACAGCTCCAATGGCCTTGTCCACATCATCAGGAGTTACCAGGTCAAACTCATCCCATACAACAGGACTAAGACGGGCCTCTGTCATCTCGACTGACTCATTGTCAGCCGACACTGCATTCCAATTGGAGTCCAAGTCAGTCCGGATCTGAGCGACCTTGTCTGCAAAAAAGGTGTTAAATTCTTCGGCATTGCCCTGCAAAGGTTCCTCCCTCCTCTCCATATCAAGGAGAGAGCGAGTCACCTTAAACAGGGCAGCCGGACGCAATTCTGCAGATGCGATCAATGCGGAAAGTTACTGAGATCTTGCCGTAGTGATCGCTTCCAAATAGGTCTTAATATAAGCTCTCAATTTGGTTCGATCAGATTCGGATCTGCTTTTCCTCCATTGCTTCTCTCAACGTCTCTTCTGGCGCTTCATCCCCCTGAGTTCCTCGGTAAACCAAGGAGATCTCTTGGGTCTGCTGCCACAGAGAGGTCGCAACGGCGCAATCCGGTCTAGAGCCTCCGTAGTGGCCGTATTCCAGGCCATCACTAGGGACTCCGCCGAACTGTGTATGAGCGAATCCGGCAATTCCCCAAGCGCCCTTTGAAAGCCAATAGGGTCCATCAGGCATCTGGGGCAGAACCATTTAATCGGTTCCGGCTCCCTGCGAGAGAGGATTGGTGTCATAAACTCAAGCCGCAGCAGAAAATGATCTGTCCATGACATGGGCAGCACTTCTAAGCCCCTTAGCTTCAAATCACAACTCAACTGTTCCGAGAGGAAAACCAGATCAGGTGTGTGTCCCCCCTCATGGGTTGGGCCCTCAATTACTTGTGTCAGGTCCATGGTTGCCATGGAGGCCATGAACTCCTGCGCCAGACCCGAGGACTCACCGAGTGATGGCACATTGAAGTCCCCCAGAACAATAAGTCTGGGGAACTCAACCGCCAACCCGGCTACCTCCTCGAGCAGGGCTGTAGAAACGCAGCTGGGAGGCAGGTACGTAAGCAACAAGCCCACCTGTACAAATAGGTCCAACCTCATAAGGAGGGACTCACAATCCGATATCTCAGTAGCAGCGAGTCTGCGCAGCCCGAGTGTCTCCTTAGCTATAATCGCCACTCCTCCCCCCTTTTACCGCCAATTCATCCCCTCATTTGCCCAGATAGCCCTGCCCCTCACGAACTCACTAAAAACGAAGGTAGCATCCTCAGTAAAACCTAGCCAGCCACTAACATGGACAATGGAGTGCCAAGCAGCATTTGAGAAATTAAAGAGACTTTTTTCTGCCGAACCAGTACTGAGGCACCCAGACAGGGATAAGCCCTTCATAATACAGGCGGATGCAAATGATGTGGCAGTGGGGGCTGCACTATTACAAGAAAACGATGAAAAACCTGTGCATATACATCCAAGAAACTCACAGAAATGGAACAGCGCTGCCCCGTATGGGAGAAAGAGGCATAGGGGATACGTTGGTCACTACTCACATGGCGCCAGTTCCTTGAAGGCAACAAAATCCCCTTCCAGGTGTGGACTGACCACAAAAATTTGGAAGCCCTGAAAACACCCAGGAAGCTAAACCCCAAGCAAGCCCGCTGGTCCCAGCATTTTCACCAGTTCCAATTTACGCTCAAGCATTTGCCAGGGGGAAAGAACATCTCACATGCCCCAATATAACAGCACAAGAGCCACTGACTCTAAACAAATGATGGTAGAATCACAACTGGCAGTGCCAGTAACCACCAGAGCCCAAGCTAAATTAAAACCACAGCTGGGCAGCCAAACTGGAATTGAATTCCAGAAAAGTTTGGAAACAGATGAATGGTTCCAGAAAAAAAAATGTGTGCACAATGAGAGAAGGGCTGCCTTGGGTGGGGGAAAATTTATATATACCAACAGCCCAAAGAGTCACATTCATGCAGCTTTGCCATGACACAAAATAAGCAGGGCATTTTGGATTTGTAAAATCATTACACTTAATTAAACGGCAATTTTGGTGGCCATCAATAAAAAAGGACATAGAAAGTTACGTGGCCAGCTGCCCAAATTGCGCAACTGCAAAGAGGTTGCAAGGGAAATCACCCAGACTGTTACAAACAGTGGCAAATCCCACCGCCCCCTGGAGGGAAATAGCCATGGATTTTATACTGGAATTACCAGAAACCAATGGGAATACTGTTGTCTGGATGGTCACGGACTTGTTTTCCAAACAGGTGCACTTTATCCCTAGCCAAAAGATTCCGACCGCAAAAGCCTTAGCAAAACTTTTCGTCCAGCATATTTACAGATTGCATGGGGCACCCCAACACATCATCTCTGATAGGGGAGTGCAATTTACGTCTGCATTTTGGAAGGAATTTTTATCCCTCTAAGGACCACTCACGGACTGACATCTAGCCATCATCCACAAGGGGATGGACAAACGGAACGGTGTCACTCAGTACTTGAGCAATATTTAAGATGCTTAATTAATTTTCAGCAAACAAATTGGACGGACTTACTCCCTTTTGCAGAAGTTGCCTACAATAATGCAATCCAGCACAGGTTACACTCCTTTTCAAATAGCCACCGGGCAAAGTTTCAACCCCATGCCAGAACTAACCTCAAATGAACTAGCGATCTCATCACTGAAAGAATGGATGGAACAATTACAAAACACCTTGCCAATAGTTAGAAAAGCATTAGATGAAGCTAGACAAGTATACAAAGCACAAGCTGATAAAAAAACGGTTGAGCCTATACCATTCATTATAGGAGAAATGGTGTACTTATCTACAAAATACCTAAAGTCCCTACAACCCTGTAAAAAACTTGGACCAAAATATATAGGGTCTTTTCCAATTAAAAGAATCATAAACCCAGTAACAGTAGAATTAGAATTACCCAAAAATCTCAGGCAAATACACCCAATTTTTCATTGCAGCTTGCTGAAAAGAGAGCACCAGTCATTGTTACGGCCAAAAATCCCCCCCACCACCACCTCCAATCATGGTGGAGGGCGAACAACACTTTGAAATAAAGGAAATCCTAGACTCTAGGAGATATCATGGAGCGACTCAGTACCTAGTTGCATGGAAACACCTCCCCACCTCACAAAACGAGTGGGTCCATAAACGTCATGTCAGAGCCCCAAAGGTATTAAAGAAGTTTCACACAGAGTATCCTAACAAGCCTGACTAACTTGTATACCTGTTTTGTTTTATTTCAGGTGGATCTATCTTATTTTTAAGGGGGCAGGATGTCAGAATCCAATTATATTTCATCTCTAGTTATCGACTATGGAAAACCCTATTTCTGCCCTCTCTGTATTCTGTCATACCATGAAGGGGAAGGGGGGTGAACAAAGGGGTTTTATGGCCCTCACTTCCTTCGGTACAACTTCGAAAGGGATTGAATGTGGATCACCAAAACGACTAACAATGGGGCCATCAGCTTTCATCTACTCCTCTCTGAAGTCTCCCTTCCACCGGCAGTGAGGAAAAAGGGGGTGGGAATGTAACGCCTGGGACTGTCTCTGGAAGGACAGTGGGGTGGGGGGGCTGCTTGGGACCATTTAAAACTTTGAACCGTAGGACTTGGGCCCCAGGTCCTGTCTAGAACGCCTGCAACAAAGGTTGCCTGTTGGAAGAAATATTCCAAGAGTTCTGTCTTCTTAAGATGCAAAGTGTATGTGTGTATAGACTCCAATCGTGAAGGAGAGTCGACTGATAACGATTCAGTCGAGGGGACGGGGCATGTTCTTGTCCGATCATCTGGGGCGAGTTTGAGGCTGTTACGCCTGATGAAGTGGACAGGGCCATTGGAGCTGTGAGTTCCGCCACCTGTTTGTTGGACCCGTGTCCCTCCTGGCTGGTTTTTGCCAGCAGGGAGGTGACACGTACCTGGATCCAGGAGATTGTCAACGCTTCTTTGAGGGAGGGGTCCTTTCCGGCTCCTTTAAAGGAGGCACTTGTGCGCCCCCTCCTCAAGAAGCCTTCCCTGGATCCAGCAATTCTGACCAACTATCATCCGGTCTCCAACCTCCCCTTTGTGGGGAAGGTTGTTGAGAAGGTGGTGGCACTCCAGCTACAGCGATCTCTGGAGGAAGCCGATTATCTGGGGCCTCTGCAGTCTGGGTTCAGGCCCGGCTACAGCACCGAAACTGCTTTGGTCGCTCTGATGGATGATCTCTGGTGGGCCCGGGATAGAGGCCAGTCCTCTTTCCTGGTGCTTCTTGACCTCTCAGCGGCGTTCAATACCATCGACCATAGTATCCTTCTGCGCCGGCTGGAGGGATTGGGAGTGGGGGCACCGTATTACGGTGGTTCTCCTCCTATCTCTCTGGTCGGTCGAAGTCGGTGTTTGTGGGGGGTCAGAGGTCCACCTCTAGGTTACTCCTGTGTGGGGTGCCTCAGGGGTTGGTTCTCTCCCCCCTACTTTTTAACATTTACATGAAGCCACTGGGAGAGATCATCCATCAGCATGGAGTGAGATACCATCAGTACACTGATGATACTCAGCTGTACATTTCCACTCCTGGCCAAATCAGTGAAGCGGTTGAGGTGATGTGCCAGTGTCTGGAGGCTGTGAGGGTCTGGATGGGCGTTAACAGATTAAGGCTCAACCCTGACAAGACAGAGTGGCTGTGGGTTATGTCTTCCAAGGACGCTTCAATCTGTCCTTCCATTATCCTGGGGGGTGAATCTATAAACCCCTCGGAGAAGGTTCGCAACTTGGGAGTCCTCCTCGATCCACAGCTGACATTGGAACATCATTTATCGGCTGTGGCGAGGGGGGCACAGTTGCGTCCTTATTTGGATCGGGAGTCTCTCCTCACAGTCACACATGCTCTTGTCACCTCGAGGATTGACTACTGCAATGCTCTCTACATGGGGCTGCCCTTGAAGAGTGTTCGCAGACTACAATTAGTGCAAAATGCAGACTCGCTCTCTCCTGGATACGGGGAGGAGGGAGGTACCTTTGCAGGGCAATGCCAAAGAATTTAACATCTTTTTCGCAGACAAGGTTACTCAGATCCGGGCTGACTTGGACTCCAATTGGAATGCAGTGTCGGCTGACAATGAGTCAGTCGAAATGACAGAGGCCCGTCTTAGTCCTGTTGAATGGGAGGAGTTTGACCTGGTAACTCCTGATGATGTGGACAAGGCCATTGGAGCTGTGAATTTGGCCACCTGTTTACTGGACCCGTGCCCCTCCTGGCTAGTAGGGAGGTGACACGGAGCTGGGTCCAGGCTGTTGCTAACGCTTCATTGAGGGAGGGGTCCTTTCCAGCTCCCTTAAAGGAGGCACTTGTGCGCCCCCTCCTCAAGAAGCCTTCCCTGGGCCGGCAGTTTTAAATAATTATCGGCCAGTCTCCAACCTTCCCTTTTTAGGGAAGGTTGTTGAGAAGGTGGTGGCACTTCAACTCCAATGGTCCTTGAATGAAACTGATTATCTGGGCCCTCAGCAGTCTGGGTTCAGGTCTGGTTACAGCACGGAAACTGCTTTGGTCGCGCTGATCGATGATCTCTGGCAGGCCCGGGATAGAGGCTACTCCACTATCCTGGTGCTTCTTGACCTCTCAGCGGCATTCGATACCATCGACCATGGTATCCTTCTGCGCTGGTTGGAGGGGCTTGGAGTGCAGGGCACTGTTTTACGGTGGTTCACCTCCTACCTCTCTGGCCGGTCGCTGTCGGTGTTCGCAGGAGGTCAGAGATCGGCTCCGAGGCCTCTTCCTTGTGGAGTCCCTCAGGGGTCTGTTCTCTCACCTCTGCTTTTTAACATCTACATGAAGCCGTTGGGTGAGATCATCCATCGACACGAGGTGAGTTATCATCAATATGCTGATGATACTCAGCTTTATATCTCTACCCCGTGTCATTAGAGCAAAGCAGTGGAAGTGATGAACCGGTGCCTGGAGGCTGTTGAGGTCTGGATGGGTGCCAACAGGCTCAGACTCAATCCTGACAAGATGGAGTGGCTATGGGCTCTGCCTCCCAAGGACAATTCCAACTATCCATCCATTACCCTGGGGGGAGAAGTTTTGTCCCCCTCGGAGAGGGTTCGCAACTTGGGTGTCCTCCTCGATCCATACTAAGTCTAGAACACCATTTTTCGGCTGTGGTGTGGGGGGCATTCGCCCAGGTTTGCCTGGTGCGCCAGTTGCGGCCCTATTTGGACCGGGAGTCGCTCCTCACAGTCACCCATGCCCTTGTCACTTCGAGATTTGACTACTGTAATGCTCTCTACATGGGGCAACCTTTGAAGAATGTCCGGAGACTGCAAGTAGTCCAGAATGCGGCCGCGCGAGCTGTCCTGGGTCTCCCAAGACATGCTCATATCACTCCAACTCTCCGTGAGCTGCACTGGCTACCAATTGGTCTCCGAACACAATTCAAAGTGTTGGTTATGACCTATAAAGCCCTTTATGGCAATGGACGAGGATACTTGCGGGACCATCTTCTGCCTCATGAATCCCAGCGACAGGTCAGGGCACATAGGGTTGGCCTCCTACGAGTCCCGTCTGTTAAGCAATTTCATCTGGCGGGGCTTAGGGCAAGGGCCTTCTCCGTTGCTGCCCCAGCCCTCTGGAACCAACTTCCCACAGAGGTTCATACTGCTTCCTCCCTCCTAGCCTTCCGGAAAATATTAAAGACGCATTTATGCCGACAGGCTTGGGGTGTATGAGCTGCACTCTGCCCCTGGGCCTTTGACTGTGATTGTGTGCTGTATGGGTGTAATAAATTTATCTAGTTTTTATATAGCATTATAATTAGTAATTTTAATTGATTCTATGTTTATGTTTTTACTTGTATTGTTATTGTGAGCCGCCCTGGGTCTTAGGAGAAGGGCGGCATATAAGTTTAAACAAACAAACAAACAAATAAATAAATAAATAAATACTTTGCACTAGCTAATAAACAGCTTATTTGAACGAGTGCCACCTTGTAAATAAAGAACTGAATTTGCTTGATTGCTATTGATTCATAAATACAACAAGTATCCCAATTCTCTAGCAGCTACTCTAACTTGTGAACTTCTACCCTGAGAAATACTAGAAAATATTCAATGTTATTTTGATTATAACACATCACTTCAAAATTCTTTCCCAAGTGTCTAGGGGGAAAAAATGAAACGAAATTGTATCCATGTACTATTGCCAACAGGGAAGTTCTCAGGACAGAGTCTGATAAAAGGTTTGTATAGGTCAAAACAAGTAGCTCAGGCTATGGATTCCGGTGTTGTGTTGGATCAGTCCTTGGGGATATCCCTGACAATGTGTAATGTTTGAACTGGCCCAAACAGAACAATGAAATGTCAGAGGACATGGACAAACCACTGGAGTAGCAGCATTATAAGCATTGCCAAAAATGTTTTGGACATAAGAAGGAATTGCTTTATATTAGAAATGTTACCAAAGGGGGGAAAAAACATGTATCAAAAGATTGTGGCTTACTGCTTTTTTAAGCTTCCTGCTTCTTTGCTCCCAGCTTCAGACACATTTTTATATTTCTGCAAGAAACTTACCCCATCTGGTTGGCCATCTGAGGCTGTAACAATCAAAATGTAGCGATCAGTGCTTTCTCGGTCTAAAGGCTTTCCTAAGGCTAGCAGCCCGGATCTAGCAATAAAACAAATATGTATGTTACAACAAATATGGCTCCTAAAGAGTGACAAGCTTATTTATATGAAACAGGTTTGATTTGCATTAGCAAACATTTCTCTTTTGAAATGGACCTTGGGGGATGATTTTTCTGTGGCATAAGTTTGGTGTCAATGCTGTAACGATTCTGGCTGAAATCATTTTGTTTTGTTTTCAGTTGCCACAGAACTGGGGTGAAGGATGGGTGATTTACTGTTAGCCTAAACAATATTTTGTCCCGTGGGAACCAAGGTCGTTGCAGCCTGGAAATTTGGCGGGCTGAGCCTTCAGTAATAAAGCCCGCCAAAGTATTCTATTGGAGGATGGGTTTGATTACATAGTGCTGGAGTGGGGAATTCAACTTTGAAATATTGTGACACTTTGTAATATTGTGACACTTCTCCTTTTCTTACCAAGTACTTTTACCCAATAAGAATAAATAAACAAACAGGAATAAATAAATAAGTCCAAACAGAGTTAAGACTTTATGGATATCACTGTGTTAGAAACTGATTTTCTTCTACTAGGTTTGTTTAAAACATGTGCAAGAAACTTGTATATCTCTAGGTCTTGCTGAAATACAATTTCCAACATTTTCAGCCAATGTGGGTATAGTAGTACCAATGTGGGTATAGTAGTACCATCAGTAATTGTATCCCAGAGGCATGATGAGCACCAGATAAAATTTTCCCATAAGGAATAATGTAGTGAATCACAAGGCAACTGACACTGACAGGTTCTAGCTTGTGCACTGAGTACCAAACAAACTATGAGTACCGGGACAAAATTTTCACATCGAAATGCTTTGAGTACTAAAGTCGATGAGTTTCAAAGCAGTTGAATATCAAGGTACCACTGTAATGGAAAGAAATGCCAAGAGCTGTGCTTCAGTACTGCTGGAAGTCCCCTGCCCTTTATTTGAACTGCAATGGTATACTAATAAAGAGAAATGGTTCATGTTGTACTGAATTAAAAATTGAGATGAGGTAGAGGGTAGGAAAGATGCTCTTGACAGAGACAGGCCAGATCTGCTAACAAAGCAACAATGGGAAAACATGGTTTAATTCCAAAACAAGATGAAGGCATGCACGAAAGTCCTCTCCAGCTCATGTGAGTATAAGGGGATGGGTGGAAGCGAATGGGGATAAAGCATAGTTCTGTGGAGTTGATTTCTTGGTTTGATATATACGGTGGTGCTGACCGATAAATACCCAAGAGACTGAACCCCCCCTCTTGTGCAGTTTCAGAGCTACTTCTACATTTATTTATGCAAAATGACCAGGACATTATATTGTTTCAGCTATCCTGGAAAACAAAACCATACAGAAGCTGTAAGCATCACAAAATATGTGGATATTTCAAGTAAATATAATAGTGGCTGCCAGGAGAGGCAGGTGTTTATCTAAAAATGTAGTTGCTACTTCCCTCAAGGACAGAATTACCTGCCTGGCATCAATTGAAAATGAAGAGAAGTAGGGAACAAAAGCTAGTAAATAAGTATCAAATAAACAGAGAAAGAAAACAGAAACAGGATGCAATAATACATGTTGAATGTTATTTATTTTCCCCAACGCAATAGAGCAGGGCTTTTCAACCAGTGGTATGCATACCACCAGTGGTATGTGAGCACCTGGCTGGTGGTATGCATAGGACGCGTTGAAAACAAAGGTAAAAAAAGGTAAAAAAGAGTGTAAAAGTGGATGAGGTGAAGCGCAGCAGCGCCGCACAGACTTGTGGCAAAGTCAGCTGGAACTGCACATTGTCTGGCTCCTATTGAGAGCCCAGGATCAAAGTGCGCAGCTCCAGCTGATTGGCGGCGGCCTTGGGGGTAGCAGGCAGCCTCAAGCAGTATTCAGTGGAGAATCCGCTGGAGCTGCGCGATGCATTGCCTGGGTCCCCCTACCCCCACCCAGATGGCCTCACCTCCCCCAAGTGTTTTTTTACTCACCTGCTTAGAAAGTCTCACAGAACTTTTTTTTTTACCCACAAACATGTGGCAAAGGCAGAGAAGCAAATGAAGGTAGAGAAGCAAAAGGAGAAAGGGAGTGCAGTTGAAAGCAGGTGAGTAAAAAGATGCTTGGGGGAGGTGAGGGCATCTGGGTGGGGGGCGCCAACCTTACCCTGCAGGCTGGCGGGAGGGTTAACTACGGGTGCGGGGGGCAGGAGGAGTTGCGCAAAGCAGGCAGAGGGGAGGCCAGGCAGATTGCGGGTGCTGGCAGAGCAGAGGCTGATCACACGTTCGTGTGCGCGAGGCAGAGGTGCTGCCCGGGGCCAGAGGGGAGGCTGGCCAGATTGTGGGCAGCGGCAGCAATGGGGAGACCGATTGTGCGTGTGCGCGAAGCAGAGGTGCTGCCCAGGGCCAGAGGGGAGGCCGGGCAGATTGCGGGCAGTGGCAGCAACAAGGAGGCTGATCATGCGTGGGTGTTAGGCAGAGGTGCTGCCCAGGGCCAGAGGGGAGGTCGGGCAAATTGCGGGCATAGCAGTGACAGGAAAGCTGATTGCACATGAGCACGAGGCAGAGGTGCTGCCCGGGGCCAGAGGGGAGGCCGGGCAGATTGTGGGCAGTCTTCTTGAATCTGGCATTCATGGACCCGGCCGGAGAGAAGGGGAAGCGGGATCAAAGCCAGATTCAAGAAGACGGAGGAAGGCTCACATGTCTCCACCCTAAAACCCCCAGCCAGCCTGCTGGCCTTTCGAACCGCCCTGGGGTTAGATTTGGCATTCACAGACCCAGCCAGAGTGAAGGGGAAGTGGGATCAAAGCCCTTGTAACTTTGAACAGTCACTAAGCGAATTGTTGTAAGTCGAGGACTACCTGTACTTTATCATTTTTTTCCTTTTTTTGTACCACTTTTAGGGTAAGGCAACATCCGAGTACCACCACTCACCAAGCAAGGTGTCAAAAACTTGACCCCCCCCCAAAAAGGAAAAAATGATAAAGTGCAGGTAGTCCTCGACTTACAACAATTCGCTTAGTGACTGTTCGAAGTTACAATGGCACTGAAAAAAGTGACTTATGACCATTTTTCACACTTATGACTGTTGCAGCATCCCCAGGGTCATGTGATTTACATTCAGATGCTTGGCATATGATTCATACTTGTGACATTCACATTGTTCCTGTGATCATCTTTTGCAACTTTTTGACAAACAAAGTCAATGGCGGGGAGGCAGCTCATCACTCAGGTTGCAGGATGCTTGTGTGGGGAGAGGGTTGGAACTGGGGTGGGTGCCCTCCTTCCCTCCCTCTCTCCCATTGTCCATTCCTTCCTTCTTTCCTTCCTTCCTTCCTTCCTTCCTTCCTTCTCTCCCTCTGTCCCTCCCTCTTTGTCCCTCCCTCCCTTCCTCCCTTCCTTCCTTCCCTCTTTGTCCCTTCCTCCTTCCCTCCCTCCCTTCCATTGTCCCTCTCTTTGTCCTTCCCTCCCTTCATCACTCAGTTTTAATTTCCTCGATGGTGTTTCCTTTGCTGAATCACTTTCCTTTTGCGGTCATGCTTGGTGCAGCCGGAAGCCCAGCATAGCGGCCGTTCTTCCACAGGGGGAGGAGAGCACAGGCAGCGGAGAAATGCACGTGGATGGAGAAAGAGCCACGGCTACCGGACTCCTTCTGGTGCGTTGCGCACGGCCGCAGCCAGAGAAGAGCAGTGAGCGGGGAAGCGGCTCATTCATTGCTGCAGCCAGCCCTGAGCAAGAGCCGGCACAACCCCCAGGCGAATCCCGCTTGGCTACATTCTTTGCAGCTGAAAGAAGAGCTTTGATCCTGCTTCCCCTTTGCTCTGGCTGGGTCCGTGAATGCCAGATCTAACCCCAGGGTGGTTCGAAAGGCCAGCAGGCTGGCTGGGGGTTTTGAGGTGGAGACATGTGAGCCTTCCTCTGTCTTCTTGAATCTGGCTTTGATCCCACTTCCCCTTCGCTCCGGCCGGGTCCGTGAATGCCAGATTCAAGAAGACTGCCTGCAATCTGCCTGGCCTTCCCTTGGGCCCCAGGCAGGACCTTTGCCTTGCGCTCACGTGCAATTGGCCTCCCCGTTGCTGCCGCTGCCCGCAATCTGCCTGGTCTCCCCTCTGGCCCCGGGCAACACCTCTGCCTCGCACACACGTGCAATTGGCCTCCCCGTTGCTGCCACTGCCCACAATCTGCCCGGCCTCCCCTCTGGCCCCAGGCAGCACCTCTGCCTCGCGCACATGCGCGATCAGCCTCCCCATCACTGCCGGTGCCCGCAATCTGCGCAGACTCCCCTCTGGCCCCGGACAACACCTCTGCCTCGTGCACACACGTGGTAGGCCTCCACGTCGCTGCCGCTGTCTGCAATCTGCCCAGCCTCCCCTTTGGCCGCAGGCAGCACCTCTGCCTCGCACACATGCGTGAATGGCCTTCCCATCACTGCCGCTGTCTGCAATCTGCCCAGCCTCCCCTCTGGCCCAGGGCAGCACCTTTGCCTCACGCACACTCATGTGCAATCACCCTCCGCACTTCCAGCACCCGCAATCTGCCCGGCCTCCCCTCTGCCTGCTTTGCGCAGCTCCTCCTGCCACCCCCACGCCCACAGTTAACCCTCCCACCACCATACAGGGTAAGGTTGGTGCCCCACCCCCGCCCAGATACCTTCGCCTCCCCCAAGCATTTTTTACTCACCTGCTTTCAGTTGCACTCCCTTTCTCCTTTTGCTTCTCTACCTTCGTTTGCTTCTCTGCCTTCACCACGTGTTTGTGGGTAAAAAAAAAGTTCCATGAGACTTTCTAACTTCTCATGAGAAGTTAGAAAGTCTCATGGAACTTTTTTTTTTTTGTCTCACAAACACATGGCGAAGGGTGAGGACAGGAGAAAGGGAATGCTGCTGAAAGCAGGTGAGTAAAAAAACACTTGGGGGAGGTGAGGGCATCTGGGTGGGGGCGGGAGGA
Source organism: Bothrops alternatus (assembly GCA_034064705.1). Classification (NCBI taxonomy): domain Eukaryota; kingdom Metazoa; phylum Chordata; class Lepidosauria; order Squamata; family Viperidae; genus Bothrops; species Bothrops alternatus. The sequence continues at coordinate 2,612,193 of JARGCV010000009.1, read as the reverse complement.
CCCAGGCAATGCGTCACGCAGCTCCAGCGGAATCTCCACTGAAGACTGCTTGAGGTGCCTGCTACCCCCAAGGCTGCCGCCAATCAGCTGTAGCTGTAGCTGCATGCTTTGATCCTGGGCTCTCAATAGGAGCCAGGCAATGTGCAGTTCCAGCTGACTTTGCCACAAGTCTGTGCGGTGCTGCTGCGCTTCACCTCATCCACTTTTACACTCTTTTAAACATTTTTTTACATTTTCTTTTATATTTTCTTTTACATTTTTTTCAACCTGTCCTATGTGTACCACCAGCCAGGTGCTCACGTACCACTGGTGGTACGTGTACCACTGGTTGAAAAGCCCTGGTATATACTACAAAAGAGGTGTGAAAGATGTAAACTTTTAAATAATGGGATGATGGCTATGAGATGGTGGTGTAGCAGAATTGGGATAACCTGTGGTTCACTGCATTATAAGGTTGTCTTGCTGGGTTCCTGATCTTCCGAGGCATGAATTGTCCTCTTTTCTATTGTCCTCTTTTCTATTGACAGAGTATCTGTTTTGATAGAACATTCTGCTAATGTTTTTGAGAAATTTTGAAAGCAAGTCACCCTATCAGTATAGTTTTGATTTTGCTGACAGAGTGGTCTCTATGCTGCATTCTCAGATCATTTTCCTACTTTTTGTTTTGTTTGAATGCTAATGCACACAAAAACAAACACTCACACAGAGACAGACAGACAGAACAAATGCTGTACTGGGAATATAGCAAAACAGAGTGTTTCAAGGGAAGTCAATCTTTGTTAACTTTTGCTGATTTAGGAATCAGAATTGTTATAGGTAGCTTTGTTCCAGTGTGAGTAAACTAAACATTTTTCTTAACAGTAATTGTCCTGTATCATATATAGCTAGTGTGCACGACCAGATATACTGGCTGAATTCAGGACACAGAATGGCTTCACACATACACACACAAAAGAATGAGCTTTCAATTTTTTTGTACTGCATATTATGACATGGAATTGTGGTTTTCCATTTTACTAAATCCTGTCTGTAGGAAACCTTAAAAAAATACATAAATTGAGTAGCTACACTTGATTTTCTAAGAGTCATCCTAAAGTTCCATCAGGTTTGCCCTTTCTATAAGGGCAGAGTGAATCAGTGCCGAATGTTCCCATAAGCAGCCTTGCAAAGTGTAGAACTATGAATTTTAGTCAAAGTTGATTAGGTCAGCTTCATTTCAACAATCTTCAAAAAATGGTTCTAGTATTCATTATTTCTAGTATTCCTTACTTTCAGTGAGATTTGGTTCTTAATATACATCCCAGTCCATAATAGTGCATTTCAATCTAATGCAAAATTAGATGTTGTATATGACTTTCAAAATGATAACCATGACAGTTCTTAAATGTCCAACTACATTCCACAAGAATTAATATTTTCAGTCTGATATTTTGTTCCCTAAGTGGAAAGTAAATCACCTAAAAAAGGCTGGTTCTGCATTAACAAAATTACAATTTAAGCTTTAGAAGAAATTGCCACATCATCCTCAGTTTTATTCTTTATTCTGCTTATTCGTACTCAAATAGTGAAGAACTAATCAGTTTTTGTTTTAGTACAACTGTTGAGTTCTGCAAACACAATGATAAGCTTCAAATTTACTTTTTTTAAAAAAAATTACTGCTTTCCTTCTTTCTTTATTATAATTAATATTCAGACAAGTAATAGCTTCACAAATAACAGATTCTAAAAAGAAAGCAATTTTTCACTATTTCTATTACATGCACCTTTCAGTTTACTATAGCTTTTCTTTAATGTGGCATTGATTTAGGAGGAAAACTAAAAGCTTTCTCGGTCTGGAATATTTGGGGTTGAATTAAAACAATAGTCCCCAAAGGTCTTTCTTATTAAAGTACATTTCATTTTTAAGACTAGAATTAGCAAGTTTTTTAAAAAGTCACTGTCATTAGCAGAAAACCTGGCAAATCTAAAGGCTTCCTAATTAATTCCAGGTTGTTCTCATAATGGAAGTTTCCATCTCAGTAGGTTTTTACCCAATCAAACATTTAAAATAAATAAATGGTCTCAGATGTACAATTTTAAAGTTTAGCACCATTTACAAAGCTGCTATTAAATATGAGAAAGCTCAGCTTCAAACAGCTGAATACTTATAATTGGGAATATATTTGCACACAATCTACTATTTAAATTGGGCTGAGAAGTTAGAAGTATGTGCTGTAACCCTACAATTACATAGATGGAAGTAAGTCCCAATGGTATTTAGTGGTTAAGGCAGGGGTGTCAAACTTGCAACCTCACGTGACGTGTCGCAATGTATGGCAACTTTTTTGCCATTGCCGGCAATGGGGTGGGCACAGTTTCGCTATGATGCATCCAGCCCATGGGCTGGCACTTTGACACTCCTGGGTTAAGGCATCAGGCTATAAACTGGAAAACCATGAGTTCTAGTGCTGCCCTTAAGCACAAAGCCTGCTGGGTGATCTTGGGCCAGTCACTTCCTCTCAGCCCAAGGAAGCAGGCAAGGGCAAACCACTTCTGAAAAACTTGCAAGAAAACTGCAGGGACTCATCCAGGCAGTCTCCAAGAATCAGATACAATTGAATGGAAGAGATAGAGACAAAAAAAGTTGATTAACTAAAGCCAATTTTGTTCATTCCTTGTCACTCAAAAGGAAAAAAATGACTTACTTTTCTGAAAGATTAAATACTTGTTGGGGATCTCCATTTTGTATGATGTATTTTATAGGGTCACCTTCCCGATCAGTTGCCTTCAAAAAAAAACAACAACACAAAGAAGGGGCATATTAGATTTGATTTCTGTTTATTAATTTTTTTTAAACAAAAAAGCTGAGTAGGTGATGGACAACACATTTGAAATGCTAATCAGCTCATAACAGTTTAATATTTGATAGCTTTAACTCTCAACAGAGTGATCATTATGTTATTTATCCCCTCTGAAGCATGCCTGTATTTTGACTGCATGAGAATAGGCTGTGATAAGAATGATAATTGCCTATTGGATTTTTCATGAAATTAAAATATTTGCATTCTTAAGATTGAGTCAAAAATGAGATTATATTTTTTTAATTTTTTTTTACAGGCGGTATATTCTTCACATTACTGTCAGGATGGTGCAGAAGGGAATATTTATGACTGACTTTTTAAGAAACTAGTAAAATAAATGATAGCAATATTTAAATCATGCACTTATTCATACGCTTCTTAAAATATGCAGCACAAAAAAGCTACAAAGCAACAGATGGTTTGAAAAAAGTGATTAGATAATACCATTAATTAAGCAAGATAATAACAAACTGTATCTGTTTAATAATAGAAAACACATTCCAGTCAAAATTAAGCATATCAAAGTATTGTTGGCATGGAACTGTCTAGTCAAAAATAAAATCATCTTGAGTTCATTGTTACAAATAGAGGAACACAGCTTTGAAATTACTGATTTTTAGCCAGATCCTGCTTCCAGTGTTTGTGAACATAATCTAAATGTGCTTGGTGTAATATCAGTCATAAGAACAAATAATCTAAGCAAAGAACGTTTTTATTCCAAATTTCCAAATGTATCATCATTAAAACACTTGGGTTCAAATATTTCTTGAACATTATTCTTCACCCCATCAGATTTTTCCATCCCATCCAGTCAGGGTGGTAAGGTATATGCATCCACATTAGAAACAAGATGTTGAGACTTTGGGGAAAGTGCAAAGAAGAGCAACAAAGATGATTAAAGGCCTGGAGACTAAAACATATGAAGAACTGTTGCAGGATTTGGATATGGCTAGTCTAGAGAAAAGAAGGACTGGGGGGACATGATAGCAGCATTCCAGTATTTGAGAGGCTGCCACAAAGAAGAGGGGGTCAACTTAATTTCCAAAGCACCAGAGGGCAGAATAAGAAACAATGGATGGAATCAAGGAGACAAGCAACCTGGAATTAAGGAGAAACTTCCTAACAGTGAGCAGGGGGTTGCACTAGAAGATCCCCAAAGTCCCTTCCAGATGCCATCAGCTAAAGCTCTCCAACCGATCTAGGAAGGATGCTCTAGCTCTATGAAGATAACGGAATGGGTCTACAGAATATTCTTCCCTAGGAGACACCCCCCATTCTCCTGGCCTTCTAAAAGGGGTTAAACATGGCAGCCTTGTATGGGGAGCCCAAAGGAGCACACAGTCATGGGGTTGGTTGGTGCTAAGAGAGCTCTCCCTCTGCCTTTCTCAACTAATTTCTAACAGGGTTTAATTATTCTTGCTTGCTTAATTTTTTAAATAGTTTTTAAATATTTTAACTCTGAAATTTTAATTTTTATATACTGTTTTATATTTTGATGTTTTATTGCACACTGTCCAGAGTCCCTGTTTGAGGGAGATGGGTGGTTCATAATACTAGACAGCCAGTTGTCTGAAATGGTATAGGGCAGGGCTTTTCAACCTTATCACAGATTGTACCACTTTTAGGACATGACAATATTTGAGTACCATTAGTGCTTGATGACTAAAAAAGGGGGAGGATTTTGGGTTTTATTGATTAGATTCATTTGTTGTTATATAAATGGCTAGTTTATAATATTATGGAAAAGGAAAAAGTTGAGGTTCAATGTTAATGCTTCCTTCTACTGCAACAGAGGAAGTCTGTTCTTTTTCCCTTCTCCCCCTCACTTTCCCCCCTTTTTCCTCCCCACTGTGTCCTACTATTTGCTTTTGCATTTTTATATTTTATTCTATAATCTAATAAAATATTACAAACTGTAGGAAAAAAGTAAAAAAGTACCAGTTTTAATTTCTTTGGTGGCTGTTCTTTTGCTGAATCATCTTGCCTTTGCACTGACAAATGTATGATGAGTTTATCCATGTTTATTAATATGCACCACTACCAGCTGGCTCAGGGGTCTTCAACCTTGGCACTTTTAAGACTTGTGGACCTCAACTCCCAGAATCCCTCAGCCATCATGGCTGAATGAGGAATTCTGGGAGTTGAAGTCCACAGGTCTTAAAGTTGCTAAGTTTGTAGACCCCTGAGCTAGCTGGTCAGCCCTTCTTAGCTCTCCTTCCACAGTGTAGTAAGAATGCACCCCCCATCCCTTCCCTGTACCCTTAAAGACACAGGAATCAAGCACAAAGCAAGAAATACTCACAAAATAAACACATAAACTCCGTTTTTTCCCTTTAAGCTGCCTCAGACGTGTCATGTGTCACAATGTTGCAATCCGAGACTGAAAGGCTCCAGCAATTGCAAAAAGCTTTAGCTTTAAAATTAATCCTGTTTATCTTCAAAGAAAACTTTCTAAAAGCCATAGACAGACTCACAATAAGGGGGTAAAACTAATTACCTTTGTTTAAAGGATTAAACCTACAGAAGTCAACACTTTGGATGCATTGCTAGCCTAAAATACAGACTAAAATATTCCAATAACCAAAGCACACGAAGGAGCCCCTGAATTACAAAACGCTGTAAAAACTGTATAAAAATCCTTATGGTAACCCAATCAAGCTGCCAGCTGATCCAGAACTCAATAAACCCACCTTCTTTCTGACATGCCGGCTTTTCATTTCATCAGCGCTGTTTGCATTCTCCTGGCTGGAGAAAACGAACTAGGGGATCTTTTCTTCCAGCAAGAGCTGATGCTTCTTCTCTTTCCCTGTTTCCTCCCTGCCTGCTGAGCTCTCTTTCTCTTTCCCTGTTGTCTTTTTTTTCCTTTCCTGCTCAAACTACCTCCTTTTATAGCCTCTCCTCTGTTCCCCCCCTTTTTCTTCAGTTCACCTCCAGCTCTGCCTGCTTCTGGAAGCACCAATCAGCTGGAGCCCTGCCGGCTCCTGGGGCTTCTGCCAAGCTCAGACAGTCCTGCAGCTGCAGCTGCCTCTTCCTCAGGCTTGGCTCGCTTCAGCTCATTCCCCTCCCTGCTATACTTGGCTAGCAGTCGTGTACCACCTGCCATGTGGCAAAGTACCACAGGTGGTATGTGTTAAATCCTTTGTTCACGTGCGAATGATGAAGACACATGGCAATGATGAACAAACACTTTTATTCTCTTCTACAACAACCAAGCAAAAGCACAAAGGCACGCAGGCCTTTTTATATGGCCAGAAGCCCGGACAGTGTCAACCAATAGGAACAGAGCATTTTCATGCCTTGCGCATGCACAGAAGGCTGGTGCCGCTCTGTCTGGTCCCAGCAGCTTTTGGAATGCCTGGGACCCATGGAACATCCCGAGCCTGCGTTTGCAGGCTCAGGACACAACACCCCTCCCCCCTAGATGGAACATACTTCGCGTACGCACAGGTACGTCGTGCACTGGGAAGAGTGACATACAGCTGCATTATTCAAAAGCAAAAAGTATGGAATACTTGAGTCTGCACACAGGCAAACCCCTTCAATATTTATTAACACAAATAAATGTATCCGAAATCAAAATAATGCAAAATAATTTACCCACGAGTTACTCCCTCCATTCAGGGGCCTCATAATAAGGTCCCTCATGATTTGACAGCAACCTCACAAAGTCTCTCAGATGTTTGGGTGGGCACTTGGCCTGCTGCGACCTGCTAAGGCCCAGAGAGATTGCCTAGCCCACCTGCTCGCCTACCAGGCTAGGCAGGCCAGGACTTTGCTGCCCCAAGTACCCAGTTGACCCACCCAGCTGCTGACTGGCTGGACCCTCTAAGTCCAAGCCAGCATACCTTGGAGGGATGGAAGTCCCCGAGTCCACAATGGACCCCTCTTGGGAACACTGTCCCTCGAGCCCAAGGCCAGCAGATGGAGAGGCCTGGGTAGCAGAAGTGCCCCTGTACTCTGTAGCCCCTAAGCACGTGCCAGGGATGCCAGAGTCAGGAGCTGCCTCCATGGCAACTCCCCTTGCTGGTGACTTCCTCTTGGGAGCAATTGCTGAATTATACAAGCGCCCTTGATGGAATTCCCTTTCTATGGCTGTGTGTGATTTACGTGGATATGATTTATGTCAATCTCCCTGTCTGGAGCATCATCTGACATATGTGAATACTGTGGATACCCCCGGTGTGACTCCCTGTCTGGAGTAATTATGGATGTATGGGATGACCCCTTATCCAGTGAATTCCTGTTTGGAGCACTTGCGGAACCTTCGGATGAATCCCAAACAGCCTCAGCAGCAGCTAGTGAGCCCCTGTTAGGCCTGGGAACCTGTGACTCAGAATACATATTATGGTCCTCCCCCCCCGGAGCAGAGCCAGGAGAGGAAGGGTGGCAGTCCAGTCTCCAATGCAGTTGGTCTATGTGTCTGCAAAGAACACGGCCATCAACCAAGGCAACTTCGTATGACAACGGCCCAGAGACCTTGCAGACCACAGCTGTGACCCAGAGATGTCCAGGCCCATAGTTTCTTGCCCAAACCGGATCACCCACCTGGAGTCTCCTGGGTGCCCGCAGTTGTGACACCTGTGAAGCCACCCGGTAAGGGTGCAGCCTGTCCAGTTTAGTGATGAGGCGGCGACCCCAGCAGAGTTCAGCAGGGCTCTTCCCTATGGCTGTGCATGGTGTGGTGCAGTGTGCAAGAAGGAAATCTGCTAACCTGTGTTGCCAGTTACCGTAAGTCAGTTTCTTGAGAGCATCTTTGGTGGTGTGCACGATTCTCTCAGCCATTCCGTTAGACGAAGGATGGAAGGGAACAGACATTGCATGCCAGATCAGGTTGGCCTGAAGAAAAGCCTGGAACTCAAAAGATGTGAATTGAAGGCCATTATCAGAAACCAGAACATCTGGAAGACTGTGTGATGCAAAAATTTCTCTCAACACCTGGATGGTCATGGCAGTAGTAGTGGAGGAAACAGGAACAACCTCTAGCCACTTGGAATGGCTATCAACAACAACCAGGAAGAATTGCCCCTGAAAGGGCCCAGCATAATCTATATGTTCCTGTGACCATGGGGTTTGAGTTTCCTCCCACCTATGTACTGGGGCCTGAGGCATTTCAGGCCGTGACTGTTGGCACAATTGGCACCTGTGCACCTGGGCCTCGATGGCTTTATCAAGCCCAGGCCACCAAAGATGGCTGTGCGCAAGCGCTTTCATCCTGACTATACCAGGATGTCCCTCATGCAGAGAGATCAAGATTCTAGACCTCAATGAGGCTGAGATCACTACCCTGCTACCCCATAACAGGCAACCCTTGAAAGTGGAAAACTCACGCTTCTTGTGCCAGAAGCTTTGGAACTCAGTATCTGGGCACTTGTCAGGTCATCCTGACAACACCCATGTCAGCATGCGTGTAAGCGTGTGATCAGTGGCAGTTTTTGCAGCCACATCCCTAGCACTGAGGGGAGACTCAGGCAACTCCAGATACTGAGTTCCAAAGCTTCTGGTACAAGAAGCATGAGTTTTCAGCCAATCTTCGACATCGTAAACTTTATGATCTTCACCAATCGCTTCCTCTGCAAGCTGCTGTTTGGGGAAAGGGTCCTTTAGCCAAGCTCACCCTCCAGTGACGCTGTACTGGCAGGCTGGAATGCTGATTCAGGCGTCGTCTTCCCCTCTTCAGGACTTCCTGGGTACGTCCTTAAATTTTTTGTTTCAGCTTGCAAAGGATCCCACCTTCATCGCCAGTGTTAAATCCTTCGTTCGCGTGCAAATGATGAAGACACATGACGATGATGAACAAACACTTTTATTCTCTTCTACAACAACCAAGCAAAAGCCCATAGCCCGCATGTCTTTTTATATGGCCAGAAGCCTGGACAATGTCAACCAATAGGAACAGAGCATTTTTGCACCTTGTACATGCACACAAGGCTGGCGCCGCTCTGTCTGGTCCTGGGCAGCTTTTGGAATGCCCGGGACCCATGCAATGTCACGAGCCTGCTTTTGCAGGCTCAGGACACAACAGTATGTGTACCACCGGTTCAAAAGCCCTGGTATAAGGTCTCCTGATTGAGCAAGGGGTTAGACTAGAACAGCGGTCATCAATCTTTCCAGCTTGGCAGCTTGGTCTGACGTGTGTGTGTGGGGGGGTGAGTGGCATGTGCATGCATGTGCACAAAGCTCCATTTGTGTAAGCAGTACATGTGTGCGCCCTCCATTTACACAGCTTGCACTTGCGTCACATGAGCGGTAGACACTTGTGCTCATGCACGAAGCTCCATTCATGTCAATGGTACATGCTTGCCCACCACTCAGTTTTGAACAAGCCACGGCCCAGTAGTGGGCCATGGCCTGGGGGTTGGGGGTTGGGGACCCCTGGATTAGAAGACCTCCAAGGCCTCTTCCAACTATTTTTTCTGATAAACAAATAAACCAGAAGCCTTAATTTAATGGGACAACAATTTAATGGGTTGGCATGAAAAGTTGACTTGTTTTTATTATGCTGGAGAATGGAAAAATACTCACTGAAATTTCTGAATCCCTCACTCCTAACTAAACTATTATTAATCAGTCAATCTTTGAGCTGATGTTTGCTAGATAAGACTGCACTCTGCCTTCTACCCCTGATCTTGCTTTGCTATATCTGGATTGCTTGAAATAAGTCACTTTCTCTTAGTATATCTTGCCTAGTGGAAAATATCAGGGATTGTTATTATTGTTATTAGGGAAGCTTCAGTATACGAATCTGTATGTTTCATCATGAGTGGTCTCTGGAGCCTCCAAATTATGCAACTAAATTGTGAGTGGTGCTTGAGTGAAGGGATCCATAAAGTTTAAAAAAAATAGAAAGAAAAAAATTATCAGACTGAACCTACTGATTCCATCCCTCTGGCTATGTCATTATCTCCTGCTTCCAAAGCCGATTGGCAGCAGTTGTCCTGCTCCAGCTACATAGCCTCGAACAGCTAACAAACCCAGAGAAACAGAAGTGACACAGGTGAACTCCTTCCAATCCATTTATTTTCATGTTAAAATACTTCCAGCATTGGAAATTATTTCCAGAAGACTGCTTTGAAAAGTACAGATGCAGGAAGAGGCCATAAATGGTTGCAACCCTGAGGAGATGGGGGTTCTTTTTCTGTCAGGAAATCTATTACTGAAACCAAACCAAGTGCATAGAATTGGCCCCTGCAGGTTGCCTGCTGCAATATAAGCACAACATTTTGTTGGATTTCTGTGCTTTTCACAGGCAAAATTTCAACTGCCTCGACCTTCTATTTTTAGGCATGCAATGCTATGAGAAAAAAACAACAGGATTTTGTTACAAGCATACAAGGCCTCTGTCCAAGAAAATGATGGCATGGGCTAAAATGATCAGATATACTGCATTGGAAATGTTGGGCTTCCTGATATAGAAGCTCTAATGCAGCGGTTCTCAACCTTTTTCAGGCTGCGACCCCGACCTGTGCAGCGCATGCGCGACGCGACGACCTGCACCACACATGCTCGGGGCAACCCCGACCTGCATCGCACATGCGCGGTGCGACAACCTGCATCGGGCATGCGTGATGCGACGACCTGCATTGCGCATGCGCGGCGCGATGACCTGCATTGTGCATGCGTGGTGCTGCCCTGCGCATGGACGGTGCTGCCCCCAGCACCGGCCGAGGCATAGGCCCCCGCCCGTTCGGGGCGGCGGCAGGCAGGCCCAGGTGCTCAGGTGCTCCTGGGCGGCTGCGGCAGCGACAGTGCAGGGCGGCCATGGGCTGGGCCACCAGCTGGCCCAGCCCAAGTGAGGTAAGCCACCCGCCGGGCCCCACACGTGCCAAAAACTCTCCCTGCATCCGCCGCTGCCCTGCTAGCCTTGCCTTTGCTGCCGCCCGTTTGGGGTGGCGGCAGGCAGGCCTAGGCGCTCCTGGGAGGCCGCGGCAGCGACGGCGCAGGGTGACCACAGGCTGGGCCACCAGCTGGCCCAGCTCAAGTGAGGTAAGCCACCCGCTGGGCCCCACGCGTGCCAAAAACTCTCCCTGCGCCCGCCGCTGCCCCGCTAGCCTTGCCTTCGCTGCCGCCCACACGCACGCCAAAAACCCTCCCTGCGCCCGCCGGCCTCCCACCTCCCACCCCTGGCCCTCTTTTACTTACAGTTTTAGTAGTTCTCAGCAGGGAGGGGTGGAAACTTCCGGAGAGCTCGCCTTCACTGCAGACAACCTGCAGCACCGTTTGCAGACTGGGACTTTTGGCGGGCTCAGCAGGGCGGAGACAGCCTGGACAATTCCTTTTGGCTTTTGAAAGTCAATAGAATTAGACTCTATTCAAGAGAGTCTATTCTATTGGCTTTCAAAAGCCAATAGAATAAGAGGGAGTAGCACAGCTAAGGAAAAGGGGGAAAATGGCGTAGCACTGCTAAGGAAAAGGGGGAAAAATGGCGGACTGCGTTGTTTGGTGACCCCCGGGAAATGGTCGTTCGACCCCAAATGGGGTCGCGACCCACAGGTTGAGAACCGCTGCTCTAATGAATGAAATATTAATTTTCTTGGTATATTTTCTTTTCTTTTCAGTGTAATTAGTGTTGTTTTTGGTAATACTGGTTAAAAAGCAGAATATTTCCCTCCTTTAATTCTCAAATGATTAAGTTAGTGTTGGGTACACTAGCATGAGGACAACTGACATATTTGCTGTTCTAAGAACTTGAAATAACACAAGTTATGATGGATGAGTGTTACTACAGATACTGCAATTCAGCAGTTTTGGACTCCAGAAATATTGCAAGGGTCCCTTAATGAGCTTTGCAGTGATGAATGTGCTTTTCTGAAAAGAGAAATCAAAGATAAGAGAATACTGAATGTCTGTGTTTGAGGGTGCTTTCTATTTCATTGGAGCAAAATTAAACTCTTAGGTGCTCATTCACCTAAGGTGAATAACTAGGGGTGACACGATAGCAGGGTTCCTATACTTCAGGGGTTGCCACTAAAAAGAGGGGGTCAACCTATGCTCCAAGCACCTGAAGGCAAGACAAGAAACAATGGATAGAAACTAATCGAGGAGAAAAGCAACCTAGAACTAAGAAGAAATTTCCTGGCAGTTAGGACAATTAACCAGTGGAACAACTTGCTTCCAGAAACTGTGAATGCTCCAACACTGGAAGTTTTTAAGAAGAGATTGGTCTGAAATGGTTTAGAGTTTCCTGCCTGAGCAGGGTGTTGGACTAGAAGAACTTCAAGGTCCCTTCCAACTCTGTTATTCTATTCTATTCTATTCTATTCTATTCTATTCTATTCTATTCTATTCTATTCTATTCTATTCTATTCTATTCTATTCTATTCTATTCTATTCTATTCTATTCTATTCTATTCTATTCTATTCTATTCTATTCTCTCATTAGCATCAGACCGGTTATGTAGCAATATGTAAGGTTTATTCTACAAACCAATGGGGAAAGTGTTGAACAATGCTGAGAGTTTGACAATCTACAATGCAAAAGTTGTCCCAGAAAAATCAGAAGTACGGTAATTTACAGTGCAACTCATATGCATAAACAGGAAGAACTTTGTAAATGCTTACATTGAAGCATTCTGTACCTGCAAATTTAGCAAAATGGCACCAATTCGCATGGCCTCACTCAGTTCAAGGCTGTACATCTGTTGAAGGAAGCGGGGTGGACTTTGATTGTTAGGAGGAAGTACCTCAATGTAAACAGTAGTGATGGAACTCCTGAAATGACAAACAGAATTCAGTCAAAATCAAATTATAGCCATTTTTCTAAACTCTAAATGTTATAATGCATTAAGCATTCAGGGTGTCTCAACAAAGAGAGGAGTCCCAATCCAGCAGTTTCTAATTTATGTTATAGTCTTGATAAACAGGTAAAGCTGTTTCCATTCCCATTAAAATTGAGAGCAGTCCTATCTGCACTGAAGAAACTGCAAGAACCTTAAGAAAATGTTAATTTCCTACCAAGCTTTAAGCTCTAAGTAACAATATGAAAGCTATCTCAGTGGGGATTAAAATAATGTGCAGTATGCTTTTAATGATTGTAACACTTTCTCAAAAATAAGCCAACCTTGATTTTGGGGGGGGGTGAAAGCTCAGATGCACATATTTATGAACCCAGTTCTTTGATTAGATTAATTTAATAGAAATATATTTATTTTATTAAAATATATTTTGTTTATTAAAACAAGGTTTCAAACATTATATTGAGTTTTGAAATTTGCTATTAAGAATTGCATCAGAAAAAACAAAGATTTTAAAAATCCAGCTTTCTAATTCTAGGGGGAAAAAATCTAAGGCTTGTATATACTTCAGCTCAACAGAGTTTTTACAGTATGAGTTTATTCTATCACTTTAGGAAGAGTAATCCTTATAGGTATGAAGATATGTTTGAATATAAGATGTTTACAATGCTACATGGCTGGTGACAAGCAAAAATGTAAATTTGCATTCAAATTGCTTAATATTTTTTCTAAGAATAATTTAAAGCCATTGACATTTAAATATTATATTCAGATTGTCCATTTTATAGATTTCCACATATGTTCATTATGTCAGTGACTGTTGTTTCCATGTTATTCAGAAAGCAGACAATAGCAAAATAAGATCACATATGTTGGATCTAATCTCTATCTCCATCCATATCTAAAATCCCAAAATTTAACAGACTTCCATAAAGGAAAAGCTAAATAATTAAAGAGATGTGTGTGAAAAGCCTCATCACATTCTTGATCTATTTATTTTGGGGCAGAGAAATTAGGAGTATAGCTCCAGTTAAGAAACCATAAGGAGAGGCATAGCATCGCTGCAGCCTTCATCTTTTTGTGGAACTATAATTCTACAGGAGAATGTAAGGGAAATAAATGTTGTTGCCACAAATATTGTGGAAACAGTTCTGAAAAAATTATGCAGAGGAAGAGAGAAAATGTCTTTCAACTTTAAAGTGATCCTGCATATTTAGCTTTCCAGTCAGGTTTAGGATTTATGGACTATGTCCCATACCAAAAGCCAATGAAAGGACTTTGACTAAGGTGGAAATGTTTTGTTGCTTCTATATACTGGAGAGAGAGAGAGAGAGAAAGATGAAAGAAGAAGTGAATGAAAGAGGCAGAGATTAATGGGATCATCAAAGGACTAGCTAAGCCTACAATTAAAATATATGGTTTGGACTTCCAAGTTTTGCCCACAATGGGTTGCTTACAATTCTTTTATTTTGTTGCATTTTCCTTTTAATTTTATCTGACTATTTCACAGGATAAAGAAAGTGAAATGTTCAGAACTGAAGACTTCTAAATTCTTTCCTCAATGTATAGGCGCTTTTCCATGTTTTTGGAAATACTGTATGATCAATTCCTTTTTTTATATTCCCCCCCCCCCAAAAAAGTAGGGTTGCAGAATAGAAAAACACAGGATTCCAAGAAAAGTTATGGCTGCTTTTAAGAGTTGCAGACAGATGTTACCCTTCATGACGTTCCAGAAGACCTTTCGGTTTCTAAGAGAGTCACCACATTGCTTCTGTGTATAGAAAATATGTCATATATGTTCCCTTTGGATATTGCAGCAAAGAAGGGTGAGTTATAAAAAATGTTAGAATAATCTGTATTTGTTATTATGTATATAACCATGGTATATTTTAAGTTTTGTTCTGTGAAATGTATTGATATGACATTCACAGCTGAGGACTCCCCTCCAAGCTATAATCTGTATGCAAAACTAAACCTTTTCTGTTTAACTGTATGCTATATATTTTTGAATCACTCATTATGTTTCTTCTCCATACTTGATTTAAGGGGGGGGGGAATCATGATTTCCCACTCTATGCTTCCCAGCTCTATCATGTCAGAAATTAGGAACTGAATGGATTTCAGTGTGGATTTCAGTGGAGCATATTTCATTCCTTGTCTAGTATTTGCATAGCTTGCAATTTGTGTTCCAAACTGAGTTAAGGGATGCAATGAGGATTCATTGCCTGGGGAGAAAAAATTATCTCCAGCTCAGTTCCAGGATAGTTGGAGATATTACTGTTAAATAATATATGGCAATTTACAGAAGCAGTTGCTACTTGTGTTTCATTGCTTAAGCTTTCTCTCTTCCTTTCTCTCCTTCTCAGGCTCTTAAGATGACACTCATTGATAGGGGTGAAGCAAAATTAACACATTTAAATCATTGACCTTTAGGTTGACACTTAACAGGCTAAACAAACAAAAGTTGACTTTTTTTTAAAGAAATGTCAAACCATATTTGATCCACTGAACTTCCTGTATAGAGATAGGTATGCACTAGGTATAATTTCATTTCTTTCATGATCCAGGTTGAAAAAAAAGAAAGGTTGCAGTCCTATATATCCTTACCTGGGAATAAGATCCAGTAAACTCAATAGGTTTATTTTCAAGTAGACAGAAGTATAACATTGTGCTGCAAGCAACCAGGCCAGGGGTCTTCAGACTTGGCCCTTTTATTATTTGTGGACTTCAACTCCCAGAATTCCTCAGTCAGGCACGCTGGCTGAGGAATTCTGAGAGTTGAAGTCCACAAATAATAAAAGGGCCAAGTCTGAAGACCCCTGAACTAGGCTAAAAAAGCAGGAGACTGTGAGTTCAAATCACGCCTTAGCTATGAAAGCCAGCCAGGTGCTTTGGGCCAGTCATTCCCTTTCAGCCCAACTCATCTCATAGGGCTGTTGTGGAGAAAATAGCAGGAGGAAAGCATGGTGGATATGTTCACTGTCTTGTGTCATTTATAGAAATAATAAAGATGGGATGCAAATAAATAAATGAATACGACAATTGATAAAGGAGTAGTAGACATGCTTCTTTTAAAGAAGACAGCTTATCAGGACTAACATTTGGGATTACTATTCTTTTACAACAGGTCTGAGTATTTTGCAGCATTAGAGGCAGTTTCAGCCTCCACAACCCATTCTAGTTGTGTTCTCAAATTTTAATAATATGGTTGCCAAAAAAGAGCAGCAAAATTTCTTAGATGGAAAAATAGAAAAAAAACTGTTTGAATTTAAGATGTTTACAATGCTACATGGCTGGTGACAAGCAAAAATGTAAATTTGCATTCAAATTGCTTAATATTTTTCTGAGAATAATTTAAAGCCATTGACATTTAAGTATTATATTCGGATTGTCCATTTTATAGATTTCCACATATGTTCATTATGTCAGTGACTGTTATTTCCATGTTATTCAGAATGCAGACAGTAGCAAAATAGGATCACATATGTTGGATCTAATCTCTGTCTCCATCCATATCCAAAATCTCAAAATCTAACAGACTCCCATAAAGGAGAAGCTAAACAATTAAAGAAAAGCCTCATCACATTCTATTTATTTCTTAGATGGAAAAATAGAAAAAATAACCTGTAGTATAAAATACATCATAGAGTTAACTTTTAAAAATGAAAATCTGCTTTCTAATCATAATCTACATAGAATAGAATATTCCATCCCACTCCATATGTCAGGGGTCTTCAAACATGGCCTTTTTATGACTTGTGGACTCCAACTCCCAGAATTCCTCAGCCAGGCATGCTAGTTGAGGAATTCTGGGAGTTGAAGTCCATAAGTCATAAAAGGGCCAAGTTTGAAGACCCCTGACATATATGATGTACCTCCATCTATTTCGATAAATGGGCCTTGCCTACATCTTTTCATTCCCTTAATAAATCAATTTCATCCCATCACATTCACTTGGCCAGGCAGAGGAAGTATGTTGTAGACCCCGCCAGTTAAAGAACTCTGACTAGCGAGGTCTAGAAAGAGAACCTTCTCTGTCACTGCCCCCACCCTACGGAATATTCTCCCCCCCAGAAATGAGATGGGCACCCACTCTCCTGGCCTTTTGAGAAAGGGTTAAAACATGGTTCCTGCAGCCTTGCATGGAGCACCCAAAAGAACATGTAACCATGGGGTTGGTTGGTGCCACGAGAGCTCTCCCTTTGTTATTGTCAATGAATTTTTAACAGGGTTTAATCATGTTAAGAAAACCAAAATCATGGCATCCAGCCCTCTCAGTTCCTGGCAAATAGATGGGGAAGAAATGGAGGTAGTGACAGATTTTATCTTCCTGGGCTCCAAGATCACCTCAGATGGGGACTGCAGCCAAGAAATTAAAAGACGCTTGCTCCTGGGGAGGAAAGCTATGGCAAATCTAGAGAGCATACTAAAAAGCAGAGACATCACCCTGCCAACAAAAGTGCGTATAGTCAAGGCCATGGTTTTCCCAGTTGCAATGTATGGCTGTGAAAGTTGGACCATAAGAAAGGCTGAGCGACAAAGAATCGAGGCCTTTGAACTATGGTGCTGGAGAAGACACCTGCGAGTCCCTTGGACTGCAAGGCATTCAAACCGATCAGTCCTAGAAGAGATCAACCCCGACTGCTCTTTAGAAGGCCAGATCCTGAAGTTGAAACTCAAATACTTTGGCCACCTAATGAGAAGGAAGGACTCACTGGAGAAGGGCCTAATGCTGGGAAAAATTGAGGGCAATATAAGAAGGGGACGACAGAGAATGAGATGGCTGGATGGAGTCACTGAAGCAGTAGGCGTGAGCTTAAATGGACTCCAGAAGATGGTAGAGGACAGGAAGGCCTGGAGGAACGTTGTGATGGGTCAGACACGACTTCGCAATTAACAACAACAATCATGTTTGCCTCCTTAATTTTTTTTATAATTTTTAAAAAAGTAATTCTAAAATGTTAACTCTAACAATCTTATTTTTATACACTGTTTTTATATTTTGATGTTTTATTGTACACCGTCCAAACTACCTCTTTGAAGGAGATGAATGGTTTAGAACTGTGAAATATAAATAAATATAAATATAAAGTAAAATTCCTGACCACCAAAATATTATTCATCTTGACTTCATACTTCCTTATAGGGTTAAAAGCTAATTTCTCAGCTTAAATAGCCAAAGAAATAAAGTCAAGTATGATTTACCTTTTCTGTGCCAGTGGTGCCCAGTCAGATGCTTTGATAGTGAGGGTGTAGGACCGACCTACTACCAGTGCAATTCCTGGTGCAATGGTGATAAGGCCTGTCTTATCATTGATTGTGAAGTCTCCCTGGTCACCAGCCAAGATTTCATAACTAATCTGTCCATTTGGACCTTCATCTACATCCATAGCAGTAAGCTGCAATTGAAAAGAATCAACATTCTAGGTTTACTGTTGTTTTGCAACAAGAAGAGTTAAAGTACAATCAGAGGGAGCTTATGATATATACTATGATATCAGTCATAAACAGTCAGGTGTTGAATTATGAGACTAAATGATATAAAAACTGCAATCTAAAATATAAACAAATAGTATAAAGCAGTGTTTCTTAACTTTGGCTACTTGAGGATGGGTGGACTTCAACTCCCATAGTTCCTCAGCCAGCCATGCTGGTTGACACATTCTGGAGTTGAAGTCCACCCTTCCTCAAGTAGCCAAAGTTAAGAAACACTGTTGTAAAGAAAAGAAAAACATTAGTTAACCTAGGAATATGATTACAGAAATTATATTTAGGAATGTCTTTTGCCCAGGACATCCACATTTATTACCATTTCACATTACTTTTTTTTTTAATCTGGAAGCATTTGAGGCAGCTAAATATTAAAATAAAAGATATATAGTTAAAACCTAACAAAAAGCTGGTTGAAAAGCGTACCGTACCACATCCCATTTGGCTCTAAAATGTACCATTATCCTCATAAGCTTTGGACTGGAATGAGTTGAAAGGATGGAGACAATGGCAAAAAAATGGATATAACTGCAAGAAATGTACTATTCATTAGTGACTCGTCAATAATACCACCAACAGTCATAATTGTCTCAGGGGAACACGATCCACCTTGTGCCAGTCATTCAGAACTAAAACATCTCATTGATTAAAATAACATGCATCCACCTGTTCATCAAATATATTCACATACACCCATCTTTTCTTGTTTGAGAGGACAACAATGGGTGGGAATTTTTCTAATGGCATCTGTATGTAAGTTATACTTGAATGATTAAGAGCCAAAGGCATGCTGTGGTTTCTATTGAGAACAATTACTTTAAAGGTGCAGCTGTAAATTCATTTACTAAGAAGTAAAACCAATTAAGCACAGTAAGATTTCTTTCCAAATAAAAACTCATCTTTTGAATGGCTGACAGCATCAGCTGCAATCCTAAAGTACTCAACTGAAAGAGGTGCCTTTTTCTTGCTAAAACTGGGAAACTATTACTTTAATCATGTAAACATTTCTTTGTTGAACTGTGCATAGTTGCTGATCTCCTCAATTAATGCTATTAATAAAGATTGAAGGTTTCTTTGAAAAAGTATAATAACAGGCCTTCTCCAGTTCAGGGAATGAGGAGAAGAAGATAAATCAAAGCCTTTCACAAAAATACCAGTCCTAACCATTTAATTACATGCTAGGAACCAGGCCAAGTTTTATTGTGACAACATGACAAGGAAAAATGATAGAATCACAAATACCTAAATTAACAAAGTTAATTAAATTTACAAATGAGCATGGTTGGAAGCGTTAAGTTATCTGAATAACATTTGGAAGGAGCAAAAATATGTCTGAAAAGGTAGTGTTAAAATCACAGAACTGTCATACTGCCCTATGATTCAAAATATACAAACTGCAGGTGTCTTTGGTAGATAGGCGCCAGTTTATATGATCCTGGACATTCCTCAATCTATAAAAGCAGTTAAAACAAGGATCCTTTCTGCTCTCTCTCTGTATATCTCATACAGGAATGGTAATTTTGTTCCCTAAAAATAAGCAGTACTCACAACTTGACAATGATGGATCTCTTCGGTTACAGCTCAAGGAAAGCCCAATTTGCCTTGGGCAAAAAAAAAAAGCTCTAGGCAACTTACATTGCATCCTGTCTTTAACAATACTGTGTCTTTTATAGTAATGCCACATTTCATTTGTTACAGTTATTTTTAAACAAAAGTTAGTTCAGCTGGACAGAGCTCTCATTACCAGAGATATTTTTGGCCAAAACATGAGAAAGCTAATAAGACATCTTGACTCTTGTAGTTCAATATCTGTCATGAACTAAAAAGTTCAGGCAAATTGGTCTCATTCCCAAATGCCTAACGTGATTATTTCCTGCTGATCTAAATTGAAATGTGCAGTTGTTTTGCTTAGGCAGCTTTGCTTTCCAGCTACTACCCTTCAATTTCTCAGAATCATTCACTATTAGCATATATTTATTTTAGCTATTTGAATTGTGTTGTGAAAATTGTCATGGAACAGCATAGCTGATACCTTTGGATTAATAAATTATTGGGGTCTGCCAGCACAAAATGTACATAGCTCCTGGGTTTTTCTTTTCTTTTTTTGTGATCTCAGTCTTACACTTAATATGGAGCAAGAGATTATTTATTGATCTGCAATATTTATAATTCAATTATTCATTCAGACTCAATTTGATATGGAATGAATCATGACTGTAATATTTTACTTTTCTTGACTACTACCAGTAAAGATGGAGGAAAGCATTTGAAAAAGTAGGGACAAAGAAATTGTTTGTACAACATCCAGAGACTGTGAGGGAGATGGGTGATTTCTAAATTTGATAAATAAAAATAAATAAAATAAAAAAAGGCATGTGAGAAATCTGTGAGAAATCTATGAGAAATCTGTGACATCCCAGCTAGGACTACGACGGGATTCTGTTATATACTTAATGGGAGAACAGAATGAATACAGTGCTAAAAGAATGACGACAAAGATATATTTTTATGATCAAAAGATGTAAGTATGTGACTATTTTATTAAGTACATTTCTTTTGTTATCAAGAGGCAAGGCTCTCTAGGTGCCTCATGAAACTGAAGATGCTCACAATAAATATCATATGAAACCTAAAACAGTCATGGAATTTTAGGTAAAAACAACAACATATGAGAACTGGAGAATTTAGGCAATTCAATAGTTTTGTTTATACGGTCAAAGCACATTTCTCTAGCTGTGTATGGCTATGCATGAAAGAAACATTCTTTCTGTGAAACTGGCCATTGTGCAATTATGATTGAGCATTTGTGTCCAGATGATTTTAAAACATGGTATTCCCTAAAAGGTACATCCAGTCTTTACTCATTTCAGAAGGCCATGAGACTGAGGATAATATAAATACAGAAGTTTTAAAACCCAATTTTGTGCATTCTGTTTGTCATTTATTTTTATGTACCAACTAGACTTTGAAAACTTTGCATCAGATCAACTGAATTTTGCTCATTTTTAAAAAACAAATGAAGAGAATACTATGCATATTTCATGTCTGCTTGAAATATGTGAAGATTATGCAAAATCTAGGCCATTGTGGTGCAGCACTATGCATATTCTGAAAACATTTGGACATACATTATTTGTTTCAGCTGAAAACTTTTATCAAAATCTACTGGGGGGAAAATCCCAAGTGTTTTATATATTCATTTGATTTACATCTCATGTAGCAATTATTCAAGATGGCTCAAACAATGTGACATTGTGTTAGACTAGACCTAGCTAACTTTCAAGCTAAAACAAAACAACAACAATGAGAAACGCAAACTCAATAATTTTAATTTCTTTTGAATCAAATATTCTAAAACATATGAGGCTAGGATGCAATGCAGTTGTGACCAGCTTAATATCAATAAAGTTAACCCCTATCCATTTAGGGCTTAGATCTTAATTTACATTTATTATCTTCTGCTGATTCTTCCATCATAGAATATGTATTTTATTTTATTTTCATTAGAATACAGCTACAAAAATATAGGCTGTTAACCCATGGACACATACAGAGAAAATACAAGTTATTATTTAATACAGTGGTACTTTGGTATTCAACTGCTTTGAAACTCATTAAATTTGATACTCAATGCATTTTGACATGAAAATTTTGTCCTGGTACTCATCATTTGTTCGCTATTCAACTCATACGCTAGAACCTGTTGGTACTGGCTGCATTGTGACTTGCTACATTATTCCTTATATTATGTTTGGTACTTATCATTTTTGGTACTTATTGGGCCTTCCGGAACCAATTAACAATGAATCCTGAGGTACCACTGTAGTTAAATACCAATCTTCTCAAACTTAATCTCTATTCTCCATTGGCAGGGTTAAACAATTCCTCTATAATAGAAGGAACTTAGACCCAGATTTAAAAGATTTTTCTTTCTAACTAGGGACTATACTGTTGTTCATTTTATTTAAAAAGAGAAATAAAGGCAAAGAGGAGAAGAGTTGGAAAAGACCAGACACATACCTAAGTAGACAAGAAATAGCAGGCAAAAATAGATAAGGAATAAAGTACAGATATTGTGGATAGACCATAGCATTTATTTTTATAGTTCTTTTTCAAAACTTTTAATTTATTTCAGTTTCTATTTCTAAGAAATCTGTACTGTACAAGAGATGCTAAAGAAAAAATAACCCCCATCATGAGAAGATTTAGGAAAAAAAATAAAAGAAGAAACTATTTAATGAATTATAAGATTCATTATTAGAGTTTTGAAAATTATGGTTTAAGTTATCATTGAGAAAAGCAACTACCTATAGTTCAATTGGGAAATCAAACCCGTATAATAGATCCTTTCATGGTCATTCTTTCATTCAGAGAAATAAGTAGCTGTTTTCATCAGTCTCAAAATCCAAATATGTTCTATTTTAATCATACAAGAGAATATTTTAAGGGTAGTCAGATCTGAATTAAGGAAAACCAATAACTATCTAGCCAATCAGCCTTGAAAGTGCTTGGATTATCTTTTTAAATCTACTTAACAATCAACGTAAATAGTACAAACACTACGAATAGCTGGCAATGCTAGGATGACTCCTGTATTTATTATTAAAAGATCTGAATTTTTTTCATGATCAGTGGGGGAATAACTATTATAAACTTTTTAAATATAGAAAGTATGGATGAATCAATGAAGGAGAATATTTGTACCTTAGGGTTGAAATGAGGGGTCCTTGGTGCTCTCTGAGCTTGCTTGTTTTCTTGCAGCATTTCATTGCCCTAACTACGTAACATTTCCTCCTCAGTGGTCACCCCTCCAGGGTGACTTTCAACCCCCCTAGGGGGTCTACCAGCGAAGGAAACTCCGGACAGCGCAGAGACGAGTCTCCAGACACGACCGGCGTCACCGCGTACCGGAACCAGAAGTCCAAACTATTCAATTGGGATTGCATAGTTATGGGGTGGGAAGTTTAACTTTGTAATAGTGTTTCTTTTTGAAAGGATTTCAGACTTGGTTTCACTTTTGACTGTGTCAATACTATGTAGCCAATAAACATGTTCTTTGAGGAAATCTCTAGCCTTGGAATTCTGGTTTGTTTTGTCTCATCTATCGGAACCTTGACATTTTCTTTTCTGTTTTCTTTCCTGATTTTCATTTCTTTTGCTATTTCTTATTTTTCCTTTTTGTATACCATTGCATACCATTCAGAACTGTATAGGGAATGTGGCAATTATTTTGATAATATTATAACTGTGATTTCTAACAGCAGATATTCTAGACCAAATTAAATTTAGCTGTAAATTAAATTATTATTCCTCTTAGTAACAGCAAAAAACACACATCTTTTCTCAAACTACTTCCTATGTTTGCCTTTTGTACTTATATAACAGGCTTTATTCCTCATCCATGGACAATATTATATTTCTTTTCCATTCAAGGCCAACTTTTTTTGTCATATTGGTCAGTTACCTAAATAATCACAATATATGATATCTGAAGCGCAATACTCAGATCACAATCACATGACCACTAAGGTACTTTGACAGCTGGAACTTTGAGGACCAATCATAACCACTTGTTCAAAAGAATATAACTTTGAATGATCATGGAACAGCATCAAACAATGATTACTTGTAGAGATTAGGTGATTTTCAAACATTGTTTTGAAGGAGTAATTTAAATCAAGTACATATACTGAATTAAAAATATAAAATGTGAATCTATCTTTAGCACAAATCTTTCAATTTCAAGATAATTTCTACTAGTTTGAAGGTCATATGAAGCTTTCAAAGTATGTTCATGCTTGATAATGCTTGAAAAAAAAACGTGGAACCAGAATTCAAGGTAGGACCTATAGAAATTTAAAAACTGAAGTCTTTGCCAAACTTTAAGACACTACATTACTTAAAATCCTCCTACCCACCATCATCAACAATGCATATAAAAAGTTGGCTGAATAATTACCATCAGGACAAATATTTATCACAGCAACAATTTATAGCATGGTAAAGAAAATAGATAGTAATTATTTGATATTTGTCATAAAAATATAATAATATTGGCAATGGAATATTTTGTCAACTTGTTAGAGGAAGCAACAACTTAACAGTGAAGGAGCAATTACGTTGTCTGTTGTCAAATATGAGTATATTTGGCTAGCAAACATGTCAAATTGTAAGCCTAGCTGACTTTCTAGAAGATTCTAGTAAAGAGCAAAGTTTCTAAAAACAATTTAATTCCTCCTACTTAAATTTATTTTCATTTTTAAATTAATTTTTATTTAAACATTTTTGAAGAACAAAACATGTAATGAAAAAAGAAAAGTGGTGAGAAAAGAAAAAAGAAATTAAAAAGGCGAAAAAGAAAAAAAATGGGAAAAGACAGAATGTAAAGCAATAAAGCAATAAAAAATGCAATTGAATTTTATGCTCTCTCTCTAAGGTTATATCATAATCCCTTTGTTCCATAACACAAATTTATTTTCCCATGTCTTACTATTTTATTAAAAAATTGGCTGAAAACTCAGAGAAAAGAAACTGCTCTATTACCTTGATAACGCTTTCTCCAGGCCTCATGTCTGTGTAGATCTTGACATTATATGATATGTTTGAGAAAGTTGGAGAATTATCATTTGCATCAAGCACAAAAATATTGACTGTGACTGGCAAACTTTCTTGTACTCCATCGGAAGCTGTAATCTTCAGAATAAATAGATGTGAAAAAATAATGTATATAAAATCAAAGGAGATGTTCTGCTTCTGATTGTTATTACTAAATTACTAACTTATTAGTTTGAATACTTAGAAACCAACTCCTTTGAAGCCATCTCTAAGCATATATTTAATATGCATAAAGTACATTTCACACATAATTGCATCTAAAAAAATCATTGGCATTTTAAAAAGTCATTTAAAATTAAAATTATTATTTTATGATATTCTTTAAAGATCCCATTCTACATTATGGATGGTGTATGCTTAATTCCCATTTTAAAGAATCATTTTAGATCGGATTGATTTTAGTAGAATTAAGGCTATTCTCATTTAGACTGGAATTAAACTATATATTTTTTTCATATTCAACTGAATTTAAAAACAAAGGTATTTATTGTCTATAGGGATCCAAAAATAGTTTTAGATTAATACAATTTTTGGTGTCTGATATGTAAAAAAAGTCTCTTCACAAAAAATAATTCTAACAAATTTCTAATGATTAATTAATATGTGGATAAAATATTCAAAAGCGAGAATCATCATTTGTTTCTTTTTTAATCCAAGGAACATACTTTCATTATATTTTTCACCTTTCAAAGGCTGCAATAACATAGATTTGTATATACTCTTTATTACTGTCACTATCTAGCAAATGAAACAGTTGGCTTCTTTAAAAAATAAAACAAAGAACATAGCAAGCGACAGCATTAGAAAACATAATCATTACCTGAAAAAAAACTGTAAGACACCTAAAGTCTAGAATGTTTCAAGATGTTGATAAAAGGGTATATAACAATTTGTTTGTTTGTTTGTTTACCTTTATTATTTTTATGATTAAGTCAAGGCAGTCAATATATCCAACACACCTTCCTTCTCTTACAACAACCCTGTGAGGTGGGTTAGGCTGAGTATGATGGGCCCAAAATGACCCAGCTGCATTCGTGTCTAAGGCAGGACCTGAACTCACTGTCTGCTGCTTTCTAGTTTGGTGCATTAACCACTAGCCCAAACTGCCAGGAATCAAGCCTACATAAGAGGTTTTATTAACAATTTACAATTCTTTTCAACAAACAATTGACAATTTAAAATAAAATACCATAATTTAAGGTAAAAATACTTCAAAATAAAGTAGTTATCAGGAATGTCAGCTTCAATGAATTGGACAGATCAGGGAGATATGAAGAAGCAAAAACAGTTTCATGCCTTGTGGAGGCCTAAATCACTGATAAACGCTGCAGTTCCTGCAGTAATGTAATTATCATTTGGGCACTTTGCAACTGAAGTACATTTATGGCGATTGCAGCATGCTATAGTCATGTGAGTGATACTTGTGTACTTCCCAATCAGCTTGTGACAAGCAGAATTAATGGAGAATGCAGAAAAAAACCTTGTAAATTGCGATTATGCAATGTTTCTCTTAACATGTGCAGTGTTACTGACAGAGAGGGAAGTAATGCCATAAATCCATGCTGGTCACATGATTTGCAGATCCCAATTGTAGTTGCTAAATGAGAACTATCTTTATTGATATGTTGTTGTATCCTATTCAAGAGGCAAAGCTCTCATTAGAAAAATTGCCTGTGCTTGAGTGAACTTCCTCTTTGCCCTTAATCAATTTTTTTCCCCAAAACGTTTTGCTTCCTGAAAAATATTTGGTGATTATGATAGGCTCCTTCAAATTGAACAGAAAAGTAATTTCAGAATGGCTGTATCATGTAGGAATCTTGAGAAATATGAAATTAACTTCTATTGACTATAGAGTATTTAACCACATAAATTTCTGACACGTTGCATGGGTTCAACAGGGTTAAAAGTCTTTTGCTGCTGATTTTCGCTCGCATTCAGTGTCCAGTGCATGTCACTGCAGTGTCCAACGATAGTCAGCCATCATTGATGGATTCCAGTTGCCCTGATACCATTTTTCCATTGTGGCAATGTCCTGGTAAACCCTTTCACCATGTTTATCACTGACTGAAGCTAGATTATTGGGGAAAAAATCCAATTAGAATGCAGAAAATATATCTTCAGTGAAATCTTGCACTTCACCATCTTGTATGCTTTTTTATATAAAAAGTTTTTTATTTATAATACAGTTAAAACAAAGATGGACATAACGCAACATTCCAGTATAAATATTTCTAACAATGTGTTCCTCTTCATACATATAATTCTTGATCTCTATATATACGTACAGATATATTTTTCTATCAATACAATATCTAAGTTGTGTCCCCATATACTAACATACAATTATATATGTTTCTATCTTAACACTAGTTTATAACCCGAACAGTCCTCCTTGATTCACACCAATAATAAAATTTGTCCCAGATTTCAAAATAATCTGACTCTGTCTTGTCCTTCATTTCCATTGTGAGCCTATCCATATCCGCACACAATAGAATTTTGCATAGAATCTCTTCTTCTGTTGGAATTTCTTTATTCCTCCAGTTTTGTGCATACGCCTTTCTAGCAGCCGTGAAGATATGTAGCATCAAATAAAATATCCCTTTATCGTATTTCTGTGTGGTTATGCCTAATAAGAAGAGTTCTGGTTTTAACTCTATCTCTATCATTAATATTTCTTCCAGACCTTTTTTTTATCTTGTTCCAGAAATCATGGGCTTTTGGGCACTCCCACTGTTGTATCCGGCCCTTCTCAGCGTAGTAAAGTCCACAGGAATATTTCTTTTAAGGGTTTTATTTAACACAGTTCAAAAGAGATTCACTTCAAAGCAAGATGCTGGCAGTTCGTTTGCGGAACGGCCGAGTCTGACTTATTTACATTCAGCTTAAACATGCTCTCCCCCCTTCCAATAACTCACTCTTTATCTCTCAGGTTGTCCAAGACCTCATTAATCTTCCGTAGATTCCAAAAACACCAGAAAACTGAGTTCAAACTAACTCCTCGAGGTATCAGGCTACTACTTGATATTAACGTTGCTCGTGACAAAGAATTAGTCCCTCCTTCACCTTCTAATATAGTTTTTGATACGTCACTTCCCCCATGGCTTCCTTTTTCCACGTAACTGAAACCTCCGCCTATCAAACCTTCGGAATCTCGGATCAAGCCATATATTTTCCTGTTCCAAGTCTGACTCCTCGCTTTGAGATTCTGACCCAGACTGCATGCAAATCTCCTCACTGTCTGGCTCGGCTGCCGGGAGGGGAAAACACCCAGAGGGGCCTGGCTGCTCCTCCTCATCCTCTGACATTTCCCAAGCTGGTCTAGAGACACCCACAACACCCACCACATATGGTAATAGGTCCCTTTTGCCAATTTACATTTGTATAAGTTCTTATAGAACTCATATGCCACTAGTTTCTTTCCTTCATTCTGGTATGCCATATCACCTTCTGCATTATAAAGTTATAAAGTTTACTAATCCTCTGTTTATTATTATGTTTTTTTTTATTTTGTAGGCCAGCCATCTCCCCGGTTTATTAGCATTTTCAAAGAAATTTTGTTTAGTACGTTTTATCTGCTGTCCTAATTCTTCCTTCCCAATAATATTCATCTTATGTTTAATTAGATCTATCTGTTGTTTCAAATCATGTCTTTGTGGTTCATTTTGTAAATTTTCCTCGGCTCTACTTAATTCTTCTTCTAAATTTCTTTGTCGTTGTGTTTTAATTTTGTTTTCCCTGGCCATATAAGAGATCGCAACCCCTCTCATATAAGCTTTGGTTGTATCCCATAAATTTTGGGAATTCGTATCTTCCTTTTTATTTGTCTTAAAAAAACAGGTCCATTTGTTCTTCCAATTTCATTTTGAATTCTTTATGTTTTAGAATTGCTCTTTTCAGGGTCCATTCTTTTTGGCCCTTTCCATCTGATTCTAATTGGATTGTGGTCAGCCCAGGAGTTCATATCAATTACAATATCCTCTACCTCCAAATTTAAATCTGCTGACATCCACACCATATCAATTCTAGACCATGATTGGTGATGTCCTGAGTAGTATGTAAACTGTTTTTTTCCCTAAATTCCTCTCTCTCCAGGTATCCTGAATATTAAGCTCTTTTACCATTTTTAGGAATGTATCAGGTAATGTTCCTCTAGTTTTTTTCCTACTCTTTCCACATTTATAGTCTAGGTGTCTATCCATGATTACATTATAGTCTCCCATAATACAAATGTTGTCATATTCCAATTTATTAATAATACTATGTAGTTTTTTATAGAATTGTTTCTGCCCCTCATTCGGGGCATATATTCCCACAAGGGCAATTTTTGTTTTATTTAAGGTTACTTCTATTATTAAGATTCTACCCTCTTCATCTTTATAAATTTGATTTGCCAAGATTTCCTGTTTAATATATGCTGCAACTCCTCTTTTCTTGTATTGTGAAAGTGCTGCAAACATGTTTCCCAATTTAGGGCAATTTAATAGATATTGATGTTTTTTTATATGAACTT
Organism: Bothrops alternatus; assembly: GCA_034064705.1. Classification (NCBI taxonomy): domain Eukaryota; kingdom Metazoa; phylum Chordata; class Lepidosauria; order Squamata; family Viperidae; genus Bothrops; species Bothrops alternatus. The sequence continues at coordinate 2,583,004 of JARGCV010000009.1, read as the reverse complement.
CTTGTAGCATAATTATATTCTTATTGAGTTTGTTTAGGATTTTTTTCGTTTTTATTGGAGAGTTGAGACCATTAACATTGATGGATATGGATTCGACACCTTTTCCCCCTCTTTATCTATATTTGGATTATTTGGATTTGGATTATTATTGTCAATCTAGACCCTTGAGTTTGTGAATCTTTTTCTCTTTCCAGTAGCGATCTTGTCGGTTTAGCCTCTTTAATTTCTTTGAGTCTATTCTCCTGGTGTTTCCCTTCATTTTTTCCATTATCAATATCCTCTCTATTCTCAACTCGCTTACCATTAGGTTGTATTTCCTTTCCTTCAGTGGCCTGGGTTAATATCTCTCCTTCCTCTCTTACCTCTCTTTCAACTAGATCTTCCTCACTACCAAAGTTTTTTCTATAGAATTCCTCTGCTTTATCTATTGACTCTAAATGGAAGTTTTTCTCCTGCCACATGACCAGGATCCCTTCCGGGGTCAACCATCTAAAATTAATATTTTTTCTCATCAATTTAAAAGTTATTTGTTGATAGGGCCTTCTCAAGTCTCTCACTATTCTAGGTACCTGTTTAAGTACAATCAGTTGTCTACCTCGATATTCCAATAAATCATCTCTGGCCCTGAATAATATTTCGTCTCTGATCGATTTCTTAACAAATCTAACGTGTACTTCTCTGGGGAGATTATGCCGTCTTGCGTAGTTCATGTGGATTCTGTAGGTCTCATCTATCTCGCTAGCCATCTCTTCTCTGTTGGACCCCAGAGCCCCCACTAGTATATCTGTCATTATTACTAGTAAGTCTTCACCTTTCATCTCACAGACATTTTGGAACCGTAAGTAATGAGCAACCTTCTCAAGTTCCAGGGAAATAACTGTTGATTCTAATTCTTTGTTAGCCTGAACTAACCTTTCATTCATTTCATCTACTTTCTGCTCTTCTTTACCCATCCTTTCCTCCATTTCCAAAAGTTTTTGTTCATTTTTCATAATCTGCTGTTGGAAGGATTCAAATTTCCCGTCCATTGACTTTATTTTGTCCTTTCTTACTTCCCCTATTTCTTTTTTTAGATCTTCATGATTTTTGCACATAATCTCTTGCATTGATTGCAACATTTGTTGCAAATCTCTAAATGAATTTGCCCTATCTCTTTGTGCCATTTCTTCTAGCGATCTTTGCCTGGCAGGGCTTGGTTCCATCGCTGTGGTCTGTGTTGTCTGTTTCCTCCCTAGTCCGACTCTTGTAAGATTAGGAATACTAGACATCTTCTTCAGTTCTCCAAACCAACCTCCCCACTTATTTACAGTTTTTGTAATATTCTCCAGAGTATCAAAATTGTCACTTAAAGTCAAAAATTTCTACACAGATATCTACTTGTCTGTTTACAGACAAGACTAAATATACTCAGCAGTCACTTTCCCTTAATTTCCCCCCCCTCTTGTGTCTATTCTCTGTTCAACCAGCAGGTGTCTCTCTGGCTTTGTCTCTGATATTCAACCTGCCCGCTTGTTTCAAAATGTCTATCTCCTTGATTTCTTCCAGGCTTTCACTCTATAGTTTAAAGTAAGCTTACTTTTCAAAGTTAAACTTTCCTTCCTTGGAATAAAGAAAGAACCGTCTTGTATGCTTAACAAGTTTGTTAACCAGTAGTTTGGTGTTCTGTTGTTGCCAAGAAAATTTTCAAGAACATCCTTAAATGCTTTCCAGGGTTTTTTTCTCTGGCTCCACTAACAGATCTTCAAACCACTTGTCATTGATGACGTATATAATCTGTGGACCAACAAAAATGTTTTCCTTAATCTCAGCATCAGTTATTCTTGGAAACATCAGTCTCAAATAATGAAAGTCTTCATCTTCTTGTTCATCATTTTCACAAATATTTTCATCAGTCAGAATTTTATGTGGAGTAGAGTCAAAAAATATCTTCATCGCATCAACAAGTGGTTTATGTGCCATGTTTTTCTGACCTGAAACCAAATTCTTTCAGAGTGTTTAACCTATTGTGAGTCTCTTGCATGGCTGTCCTATTTACACATGTTACAACAGTACTTGCATTCCAAGCAGCATAGCCATTACTTTTAGATCTCCCTGATATTCCAGTTGTCTTTGGTGTACTGAATGTACTTTAACAACATTTCCATGTTTTTGTATATTTCTTTCATGTTTGCAACATAGCCAACAGGTACTGAAGGTTGTATACTGCCATTGTGTAAAAACAGGAGATTTCTATAAAATGGTATGTGATTATTTTCATGATTTGCAGACAAAAATCTATAAGATACACCCACTACCCACACCCTGAAGTATTCAGGAAGCAAAATCCAGTGCTTCTTACATTTTTTAAAGAAATGCTAGATTTCAGAGGAGCACAGTTTGAAACATTGGTCTGAAGTATGAAAGCTGCATTCAATAAATGACCAGATCATTCCTGGAGACAAAAACATATCACTTGTGCAGGGGCAACATTTAATCATTTGCCACAACCCAAGACTAGAACTGATGGTTTACATCAAAGATAGATAGATTTCACTGGATAGTTTATAGCAGAATTTGGACAACTATGTCTTGGGAATCCTGTGGTTTTATTTTTTGTTTGTTTGTTTTTAGTTTTGCTTTGATATCATTTCAAGTGTTTCTCAGGAAGTCCAATGAGTTGGTCAGGGCTAATCTTAAACTCTAATACTACCTTTCCAACTATATATTAAACACTTCACCAGATCAACTAGAGACCCATCAGCTGTATAACTATATAGCTTTGTTAATTTTAATCTTATTTACTTGCTATTTTATACATTATGCAAGGTCTGAACATTTTATTTTTTTATGTTCCATAGCTTGTTCAATTCTGTGAAATTCTAACAGTTTTCTTAAGATCTCTGTCAAATTAAATGTTCAGTTTTGCAATAGTTGAAAAAATTACCAGTACCATTCTGACAAAACTCTTAAAATCTCATTGCTTACCGAAAATGTGTACAACTGCTGAAATTCTCTGTCAACTGGCTGAAGTAAGGTGAGGTAACGGGCTATTCCATTCTGAGTCACGGTGAAAAATGTATTGTAATCATTTAGAAACAGATGGAGCAGTGGGTCCTTTGTCTTCAAAGTAAAACAAGATGATAATTACATTCTCAAAGGGATAATAACAATATATATATACATAAAGACTACTTTAATGATAGCATTAGATATTTGGACTAACAATGACATTCAGGAGAAAAATGCAATCAACATAAATTGCTGGAATAGCAATTTCTCTTTTGAATTGGAAGGAGATATTTGAAAATAAAGCCCTATTCCCACTTCCCTGCTTTTAACCAAAATATGAGAGACAAAGCTCCATTATTTCCCTCAGTAACTAAGAGTCTGATCATAGCAGAGGTTTAGGACAATTTGGTAATTAATAATTATTTCTATAACAATCTTTTAAAAAAGCAATGGGAGGTTGAAAACTCTAGCCATCTGCTATATGAACAAAACCCTTGGATCATAGCAAAATACCTGTTTGATTTATTGATGATATATTCACTAGAAAAGCCCATTCTGAACAACCTGAACTTTAATAAACAGTGGAAAAAGGATAATTTCTGATTCAACAGAACCAGCTTTCATTGAAGGTCTTGAGAAAACTGCCAGCATGCTTAATGCAGTTGGAAAGCACAGCAACTTTGAAATTTTGGCAATTAGTTTGGAGCTGTGGATTTTGCAACATATAACAGAAGATTGAGATGTTAATTTTCATGGCTATGAATGAACTTTATTTATTTATTTATTTATTTATTAAATTTCTATGCCGCCCTATTCCGGGAACTCAGGGCGGCTTACAGCATAAATAGAAATCCAATAAAAACTAAACTGTACATATATAAAAATATAAAAAAGAAGAACCCCTAAATTAAGAACCATTCATTCAGCAAACGTACACACAGACATACACTGGCTAGGGGCAAGATGTCAACCGCCCCAGGCCTGCCGGCAGAGATGGGTCTTTAGTAGTTTACGAAAGGCGGAGAGGGTGGGGGCGATACGGATCTCCGGGGGGAGTTGATTCCAGAGGGCCGGGGCCGCAACAGAAAAGGCCCTTCCCCTAGGCCCCGCCAGGCGACACTGTCTGGCCGACGGGACCTGGAGAAGGCCGACTCTGTGGGCCCTAACCGGTCGCTGGGTTTCGTGAGGCAGCAGGCGGTCCCGTAAGTAACCTGGTCCGATGCCATGTAGGGCTTTATAGGTCATAACCAACACTTTGAATTGCGTTCGGAGACCAATAGGCAGCCAATGCAGCTCACGGAGTGATGCTGAGATGTGGGCATTTCTGGGCAGGCCCAACACTGCTCGCGCGGCTGCATTCTGCATTACCTGAAGTCTCCGAACGTTTTTCAAAGGTAGCCCCATGTAGAGAGCATTGCAGTAGTCGAGCCTCGAGGTGATAAGGGCATGAGTGACTGTGAGCAGAGACTCCCGGTCCAAATAGGGCCGCAACTGGTGCACCAGGCGAACCTGGGCAAATGTCCTCCTCGCCACAGCCGACAAATGATGTTCCAAGTTTAGCTGTGGGTCGAGGAGGACGCCCAAGTTGCGGACCTTCTCCGAGGGGGTCAAAAGCTCCCCCCCCAGGCTGATGGACGGATAGATTGAATTATCTTTGGGAGGCAGAACCCATAGCCACTCCGTCTTGTCGGGGTTGAGTTTGAGCCTGTTGGCACCCATCCAAACCCTAACAGCCTCCAGACATCGGCACACCACTTCCGCTGCTTCACTGAAATGACACGGGGTGGAGATGTAAAGCTGGGTATCATCAGCATACTGATGATATCTCACCCCGTGTTGTCGGATGATCTCACCCAGTGGTTTCATGTAGATATTAAACAGCAGAGGGGAGAGGACCGACCCCTGAGGGACCCCACAAGGGAGGAACCTAGGGGTCGACCTCTGACCCCCCGCCAACACCGACTGTGACCGACCAGTGAGGTAGGAGGTGAACCACTGCAAAACAGTGCCCCCAACCCCCAACCCCCCCAGTCGGTGCAGAAGGATACCATGGTCAATGGTATCGAAAGCCGCTGAGAGGTCAAGTAGCACCAGGATAGTGGAAAATCCCCTATCCCGGGCCCGCCAGAGATCATCCGTCAGCGCGACCAAAGCAGTTTCCGTGGAGTAGCCGAGCCTGAATCCTGACTGTTGAGGGCCCAGATAATCGGCCTCATCCAAGGACCGCTGGAGCTGGAGTGACACCACCTTCTCAACAACCTTCCCTATAAAGGGAAGATTGGAGACAGGACGGTAGTTGTTTAATACAGCTGGGTCCAGGGAAGGCTTCTTGAGGAGGGGGCGCACAATTGCCTCCTTGCAGGGAGCCGGAAAGGACCCCTCCCTCAAAGAAGCGTTAACAATCTCCTGAACCCAGCCCCGCGTCACCTCCCTGCTTGCCGAAACCAGCCAGGAGGGGCACGGGTCCAATAAACAGGTGGCGGAGCTCACAGCTCCAATGGCCTTGTCGACTTCATCGGGTGCCACCGGGTCAAACTCTGTCCACACAACAGGATCAAGGCGAGTCCCTGTCATCTCGACTGAATCATTATCAGCCGACACTGCATTCCAATTGGAGTCAAGGTCCATCCGAATCTGGGCGATTTTATCCGCAAAAAACTTATTAAAGTCCTCAGCACTACCCTGCAAGGGTGCATCAACCCCCCCCCTGATTAAGGAGGGAGCGAGTTACCCTAAACAGGGCGGCTGGGCGGGATTCCGCAGATGCAATCAAGGCGGAATGATACGCGCATCTTGCCGCCTTGAGCGCCACCTGATAAGTCTTGATATAAGATCTTAAAAGTGTTCGGTCAGATACGGATTTACTTTTCCTCCATCGCTTCTCTAGACGTCTCTTCTGGCGCTTCATCCCCCTGAGTTCCTCAGTGAACCAAGGAGATCTCCTGGGTCTGCTACCACAGAGAGGTCGCAGCGGCGCGATCCGGTCAAGAGCCCCCTTCGCAGCCATATTCCAGGCCGTAACCAGGGACTCTGCCGAACCGAGAATGAGAGAATCCGGTATTTCCCCAAGCATCCTCTGAAAACTCTCTGGGTCCATCAGACGTCTGGGGCGGAACCACCTAATCGGTTCCGCCTCCCTGCAGGGGAGGATTGGAGCCTTGAAAACAAGCCGTAACAGAAAATGGTCTGACCATGACATAGGCAAGATATCTAAGCCCCTTAAATTCAGATCATTACTCAACTGTTCTGAGAGGAATACCATGTCGGGAGTGTGTCCCCTCTCGTGAGTCGGTCCCTGAACTACTTGAGTCAGGTTCATGGTTGCCATGGTGGCCATGAACTCCTGCGCCAACCCAGAGGATCCGCCGAGCGATGGAAGGTTTAAGTCCCCCAAGACAATAAGCCTGGGAAACTCAACCGCCAGCCCAGCAACCCCCTCAAGTAGCGCAGGCAGGGCTGTTGACACGCAGCTGGGAGGCAGGTACGTGAGCAACAAGCCCACCTGAACCCCTAGGTCCAACTTCACAAGGAGCAACTCACAACCCGCAATCTCAGAAACAGCGAGCCTGCGTAGGCTAAAAGTCTTCTTGGCTATAATAGCCACTCCTCCCCCCCTTCCCTGGGGTCGTGGCTGGTGCCATACCTGAAACCCGGCTGGACACATCTCAGAGAGAGGAACTCCTCCCTCCGTGCCCAGCCAGGTCTCGGTAACACATGCGAGGTCGGCCTCCTCATCTAGGAGAAGATCATGGATGAGGGGAGCTTTATTTACAACCGACCTGGCATTGAGCAGCAACAACCTGAGCCCTTTAAAAAACTTTAAAAAACAAACAAATAGAAAAAGGACCATATCATCTAGGGAAACAGAGTACAACAATGACAGAGTGATATATCCCTCCAGTTTAATTCATATCATTTTATTGCATGTGAACAATCACTACAGAATTGTTAAAAATATTGAAAAAACAATCAGCCTGACAAATTGCCTTCAGTGTAGCATAGCCTGACAATCCCTACTTTAACACTATAATCAAAGATGATGAGATGCAAAACAATTAAAAATAAGCAAGTCAGAAACCGCAGAAATAGCACACTCTTTTCTCTATATTCCTGAATTTCATTCTTGACTTGATTTATTCCAATTTTGTGCAGAATAGCTAATTCTACCCTTATGAATATGTAAGACAACCCTATGCACCAGAGAAATAGCAAAGGTATAAGGACCCACCCCACTTTGCATCTTAAGAAGACAGAACTCTTGGAATATTTCTTCCAACAGGCATCTTTATTAAGAGAAGATTGTTGCAGGTGTTCTAGACAGGACCTGGGGCCCAAGTGCTCCCATTCAAGGTTTTAAGTGGTCCCAAGCATCCCCCCACCCCACCGTCCTTCCAGCGACAATCCCAGGTGTTACATTTCCACACCCTTTTTCCTCACGGCCGGTGGAAGGGAGACTTCAGAGAGGAGTACATGAAAGGTGATGGGCCCTATTGTTATGGTTAGTCCTTTTGGTGATATCCACATTCAGTCCCTTTGAAGTTTTAATGAAGGAAGTGAGAGCCTTAAAACCCCTCTGCTCATCCCCCTTCCCCTTTGTAGTATGACAGAATCCAAAGAGGGCAGAAATGGGGTTTTCCATAGTTGATAACTAGAGATGAAATATAATTGGATTCTGACATCCTGCCCCCTTAAAAATAAAACAGTTATAAATGTTAGTCCGGCTTGTTAGGATATTCTGTGTGAAACTTCTTTAATAGCTTCGGGGCTCTTACACGACGTTTATGGACCCACTTGTTTTGTGAGGCAGGAAGGTGTTTCCATGCAATTAGGTACTGAGTTGCTCCATGATATCTCCTAGAATCTAGGATTTCCTTTATCTTGAAGTGTTGTTCGCCCTCCACGATTGGAGGTGGGGGGGATTTTTGGCCATAACGGTGACTGATGCTCTCTTTTCAGCAAGCTGCAATGAAAAATTGGGTGTATTTGCCTGAGATTTTTGGATAATTCTAATTCTACTGTTACTGGGTTTATGATTCTTTTCGCTGAGAACTTATGATTCTTTTAATTGGAAAAGGCCCTGTATATTTTGGTCCAAGTATTTTACAGGGTTGTAGGGACTTTAGGTATTTTGTAGATAAGTACACCATTTCTCCTATAATGAATGGTGTAGGCTCAACCCTTTTTTATCGGCTTGTGCTTTGTATGCTTGCCTAGCTTCATCTAGTGCTTTTCTAACTATCGGCCAGGTGTTTTGTAATTGTTCCATCCATTCTTTCAGTGATGGGATCGCCGGTTTGTTTGGGGTCAATTCTGGCATGGGGTTGAAACTTTGACCAGTGGCTATTTGAAAAGGAGTGTAACCTGTGCTGGAGTGGACTGCATTATTGTAGGCAACCTCTGCGAAAGGGAGTAGGTCCATCCAATCGGACTGTTGGAAATTAATAAAGCATCTTAAATATTGCTCAAGTACTGAGTTCGAATGTTCTGCTTGTCCATTCGATTGTGGGTGATGGCTATATGTCAGTCCCTCAGTGGTCCCTAAGAGGGATAAAAATTCCTTCCAAAATGCAGACGTAAATTGCACTCCCCTATCAGAGATGATGCGTTGGGGTGCCCCATGCAATCTGTAAATATGCTGGATGAAAGGTTTCACTAGGGATAAAGTGCACCTGTTTGGAAAACAAGTCCGTGACTGTCCAGACAACAGTATTCCCATTGGTTTCTGGTAATTCCACTATAAAATCCATGGCTATTTCCCTCCAGGGGGCTGAGGGATTTGCCACTGTTTGTAACAGTCCAGGCAATTTCCCTTGCAATCTCTTTGCAGTTGCACACTTTGGGCAGCTGGCCACGTAACTTTCTATGTCTTTATGTATGGATGGCCACCAAAATTGCCGTTTAATTAAGTGTAATGTTTTTACAAATCCAAAATGCCCTGCTGATTTTGTGTCGTGGCAAAGCTGCATGAATGTGACTCTTTGGGTTGTTGGTATATATAACTTTTCCCCCACCCAAGGTAGCCCATCTATCATGGTGCACATGTGTTTATTTTTGTGGAACCATTCATCTGTTTCCAAACTTTTCCGGAATTCAATTCCGGTTTGGCTGCCCAGCTGTGGTTTTAATTTAGCTTGGGCTATGGTGGTTACTGGCGCTGCCAGTTGTGATTCTACCATCATCGGTTTAGAGTCAGTGGCTCGTGTGCTGTTATATTGGGGCATGCGAGCTAGTGCATCTGCCAGGAAATTTTTTCCCCCTGGCAAATACTTGAGCGTAAATTGGAACTGGTGAAAATGCTGGGACCAGCGGGCTTGCTTGGGGTTGAGCTTCCTGGGTGTTTTCAGGTCTTCCAAATTTTTGTGGTCTGTCCACACCTGGAAAGGGATTTTGTTGCCTTCAAGGAACTGGTGCCACGTGAATAATGACCAACATATCCCGCCTCTTTCTCCACACGGGCCAACGCTGTTCCGTTTCCGTGAGTTTCTTGGATGAATACGCACAGGCTTGCAATACCCCTTCATCGTTTTCTTGTAATAGTACAGACCCCACTGCCACATCACTTGCATCCGCCTGTATTACAAAGGGCTTATTCATGTCTGGGTGCCTCAGTACTGGTTCAGCAGATAAAAGTCTCTTTAATCTCTCAAACACTTCTTGGCACTCCATTCTCCAGGTTAGTGGCTGGCTAGGTTTTTACTGAGGATACTTCCTTCATTTTTAGTAAGTTCGTGAGGGGCAGGGCTATCTGGGCAAATGAGAAGATGAATTGGCGATAAAAGTTTGCGAAGCCCAGGAAACTTTCCGGTTGCTTTCTTGTGCGAGGTGGTGCCCATTCTAAGACTGCTGTGATCTTCTCTGGGTCAATTTCAATGCCCTGTGGGGATATGCAATAACCTAGGTAGTCTATTCTTTCCTGGTGGAATTCGCATTTCGAGATTTGGCATATGGGTGGGCGGCTCGCAGTTTCTTTAAAACTGCTCTGACTAGGTTGACATGTTCCTCTTTTGATTCGGTGAAGATAAGAATGTGGTCTAAGTAAACCAGGACCCCCTTAAATAGATGCTCCCTTAGAACGTCATTGATTAATTGCATAAATACTGCGGGGGGCCCTTGTAATCCAAATGGCAAGACTTTGAATGGGTAGCACCCCATGGGACAGTTAAATGCGGTCTTCCATTCATCCCCTTCCTTAATTCTCATGTGATAGTAAGCTTCTATTAGGTCTAGTTTAGAAAAAAATTTCCCTTTCGAGAGGTGTGACAACATGTCCTTCATGAGAGGCAGGGGGTATATGTTGTTTTCACTGATTGTATTCAGGGACCTATAATCCACGCATAAGTGTAAAGAGCCATCCTTCTTCTCTCTAAAGAAGACCGGGGCAACCACTTTAGGCTTGGCTGGCTCAATGGACCCCTTTCTAGGTTTTTTCTTTATGAATCTTTCCATTTTCTCCTTCTCCTTTGGGCTCATGGAGTATAATCTGGGCTTCGGGGGTTTTGCCCCAGGCTTGAATTCAATGGCACAGTCCGTGGGTCAGTTGCGGGGGGAGCTCATCTGCCTTCTCCTCACTGAAAACCTCAGCAAGGTCTCTGTATTCCTCTGGTATTTCTGGTAGTCCCCTTTCCTCTCCCATGGATGCTTTTTCTGTTCTTAATTTTGGTAGCTCCCCTTGGGATTTTAAGTCCATAGGGTCGCCTTTCAGGAATTTGATTTCTGCCGTCCTTCAATTCACCCAGGGGTTCAATTTTTTTAACCATTCCATTCCTAGGATCATCGGGCATTCCATGCCGGGGGTCACTACAAATGTTATGTTTTTCTCATGCTTGCCCAGGGAGAGGTGTATTGGTAAAGTGGCTAGGGTAGCTGGCACCCCCTCCTGCTATGGACCCATCTAACTGGCCAAATGAGATTGGTTGTTCCAGTCTCCTCGATGGAATGCCCAGATTCCCCACTAGCGTTGGGCTAATGAGGCAGCGGGTGCAGCCAGAGTCTATTAAGGCTTTCACCTTCATGGCTTCGGGCATGGGGGGAATTAATATAGTCACTGTCTTGAGGATGGGTGCGATGCGTCCACTTACCAGGGGTTCGCCCTCTGAGATGTCATCTGAGGCATCCACCGGCCCTCCGGTGTAGGCTGGAGTTCTTTCGCCCTGATGAGCAGAGGTGGGGGATTCCACAGCCTCCATCATTCTCATGGCTGGTTCTTTTGGTTTAGCTGGAGACTTTCTGGATTTGCTGGCCGGTGATCTGTCTGGGTTGTGCTGGGGGGCTTTTGAGCGGCATTCTATAGCCTGATGCCCTTCTCTCCCGCACTTGAAACACACCATTTGCTTCTTGGTCATAGCCGATGGTTTCACTGGTTCATGTGTCAACTCAGGCAGTGAGCGGCTCCATTGTTTTCCTTGGCAGTGCCTCTTCAGTATGTCGATTTCTGCTTCCTCTGCCAAGATGTACCATTCATCAAGTTGGTGTGGGTCCCCTCGGGGCAGGCAAGCATCATATAGGTCATAATTTAGTCCATATTTGAAGTGGCTAAGGAGGATGTCTTCCGGCCAGTTCAGTTTGCTGGCAATGGCCCTGAATTCTTGCATATATTTGGCTATCGGGCATTTTCCTTGTCTCATCATTTTGATCCTTTCATGGGCTTTGTGATCAGCCAGGGGGTCCTCAAATCGCCTTCTCAGAGAAGACATGAAACGGTTGAAATCGTTGAGCTCTGGGGCATTGGAGTCGTGCAAGTTCACCATCCAATCTGTGGCCTGCCCGTCCAGGGCAGATTGCACAATCTGGATACAATCTTTGTTTCTGGGGATTTGCCGCCTGTATTCCTCCATGTAGCTAAGGACTTGGGTTAGGAAAAACCCCAAGCGTGTCGGCTCCCCCTTGAATCTCACGTTCAGCGGCGGGAGTCTTTGAATGGATCGGTGCCTTCGTTGTCGGTGGTAGTGTCTTCCATCCAGATTGTTGTCTGCGGGTCAGTGGGGAGTGGGGACTACTGGATCAGCAGACGTCCCTGGGGCTGTAGGTTCCACTTCCCCCTCGGTGTCTCTCCCTTTGTGGCTCCAGGAGCTGGGGCGGCTGTAGGGCTCAGAATTCTCCTCTCATAGGGAGCTGAGGGTTCTCTTCATCAGGTCAATAACTTTCTCTAGGATCCAGCGTGAGTACTTCCATTCTGGTTGGTTGCCCCCCCCGTCTCAGGGTCACCTTTCTTGATTTCTTTTCCCACTCGCCTTTCTTTCCAATGCCCATTGACCACTGAGGTTTGTGGTCCCTTGTCTCCACCACCTCTTCTCCTGAGGAATCTGACTGCTCAGATCCCGACATCTGGCAGGGTTTCAGTCAGGGCAGCAGCTCCCTTTCCGGGGAGTTTTCTCCCTTCCCTGCTCCATCGTCTGACATGGTAATTTTTGCAAAGTCCCCCGGCAAGGTTCTCCCTTCCAGGTGGACTAATTCTGCAGGTCCTGTCTAATGTAAGGACACTTTGCATCTTAAGAAGAATATGTCTTCCAACAGGCATCTTTATTAAGGGATGGTTGCAGGTGTTCTAGACAGGACCTGGGGTCCAAGCGCTCCCATTCAAGGTTTTAAGTGGTCCCAAGCAGCCACCCCACCCCACTGTCCTTCCAGCGACAATCCCAGGCATTACATTTCCACCCCGATTTTCCTCACAGCCGGCGGAAGGGAGATTCAGAGAGGAGTACATGAAAGGTGATGGGCTCTATTGTTATGGTTAATCCTTTTGGTGATATCCACATTCAGTCCCTTTGGAGTTGTAAGGAAGGAAGTGAGAGCCATAAAATCCCTTTGCTCATCCCCCTTCCCCTTCGTAGTATGGCAGAATCCAGAGAGGGCAGAAATGAGGTTTTCCATAGTTGATAACTGGAGATGAAATATAATTGGATTCTGACAAAAGGACAGTACTCCTGAGATTAAATAATATTTAATCTCAGTACTCCTTAGATTAAATAGTATTTTCCCAGATAAAGGATGATATACTAACAGCAAACCATTGGGCTCCAAGGCAATACAGAGAAATAAATATTTAATACCATCAATTTTCAGTCCAAAAGCCACAACATTGAGACTTTCCCTTTCCAAAAATATTGCAATGGTTTTTTTCTCTCTCTTCATGTAATGATACTTAATAATGGAAAAAATACATTATTATGATGAAGATATTTAGCATGTCAGTTTATCTGTTGATTAATTGGAAACTTGACATTTTTGAATTATCTGAAAAGAAATACAGCTATTCCTTGACTTTCAACCATCCATTGAGCAACCATCTGAAGTTACAATGGTACTGAAAAGAGTGACTTACAACTAGATTTCTACCAGATCTGAGATGTAAAACCTTTCACGATCACTATAAACGCAGCAAAAAATATATATAGAACTTTCTTTGCTGTGTTATTTGTGTTTTTACAGTTAAGGAGGTCTGATGGTCTTATAACTGCACCACTACAATCATTTGAAAGGAACCAGCAATCAGGGAAAGAATTACAAGTATTTTTTTTCATTCTTGATATATTGAGTTTTTTCTCCCTATTGGTTCTCTCTTACACATTAATCTTGAGATCAAGCAATATTACAGAAAAGACTGCTATATATAGATAGGAAGTAGAAGAGATGTTCAAAAGGATACAGTATTACAAAACAGCCTAATTAAAATATCGCTTAAGATGAAAAAAGGTACGGTGATTCATGCATTTTGGCTAAATGCATGAAACACAGACACAAAGAACAATCGGGAAAAATATTCACTCAAAAATATTCACTACTGTTAGTTATAGAAGTAGTTTTTACTGCATTAAGTGGTTCTCGCTCATCAGCTTATTAAGTATATTTAAAGAAAGGATACATTTCTTTAAATTAATTTTGTTAATTCTATTCTGATTTTAATTTTTGTTTGCTTAATTTTTCTTGATAGATGGACAGCCATAGAAATTTGTTTAATAAGTAAAATAACAAATAAGCATTAATATGACAAGTTATAATCAGCTAGCTTGTATTTGTTGTGTAGGAAAATGAAAACTTTCACTTTTCATTTTTAAAAGTAGGGAATAAATTATTGTTATGAACCCTGAAAACAATATTAGAAAAATAGCAAATGAGTAAAGTATCAAATCTAGTTTTAGCGTTGAAACCAAATGATGAAATTTGCTTTAACAATTAGTTTTCAAAGAAATTGTGATAGTTTCAAACACTATTGTATAAAATATTTTTTTGTATAAAAGAAAATAAATAAAAAAATTCAAGAGGTAAAAGGTAAAAGTAACACACCAAAAAGAAGGTACACTTAAAATACCTACAGGAATGGCACCTGATGGAATCTAAAAAGCAAAAATAAACAAATAAATAGATTAAGTAGAAACACTTGCCTCTATGTAATAGATAATACCCAGTAAAATAATCTATTGAAATAATAGAGAAGGCTGGGTGGTCAATATTTATTATGAAAACTTTAGACACCTCGGTAAAAAGATTACAAGTATGGGTTGAAATGAAGTATTATATCAAATGCTAAATTTCTCTTAATAGCTTTCCATTATATGATTGAAGGGCAGGGACTCATATGATTTTGTTTTTCTGCTGATGTGCTGCTTGCACCATTGGATTATTAGTCTGAATTTTAATTTACAACCAAATGCTAGTTCTCAGAAGGCTAAAAGAAAGGAAAAACTCTTTGGTAAAATATGGAGGTGTATTAAGTCATTTCCCTTATATTACATATCTGGCTTTTCATTGTTTTTCATTATATTGGGCCTTTTGGTTTATTTATTTATTTATTTGTTTGTTTGGTTGTTTGTTTGTTTATTTATTTATTTATTTATTTTTGCGATTTCTATACCGCCCCTCTCCCAAAGGACTCAGGGCGGTGTACAGCCCAATTATTAAAAAACATCAATATACAAAAAGTAAAATGATTAAGAATAGATTAAACATTTAGACCCTAAATCCTTTTAAAACCCAATACATTATCTTATCCTGCATTTATTCTGAGCCAATTGAGATGAGTTAAGGATGACTGTGGATTTTCAATTATTCATTTCAGTTATTACATCTTAAACAGCATGACTATGAATCTAGGCTCATATTCATTACATTAAAATCTCACAAATGAACTTCCTGTCTAGCTTGCGAGTGGTGCTTTTTCTTAATAAGTTAGATCTCATACACTTTGTGAAGAAATGATCCTGTGCTGTATAACTGAGATTTGCTGGATTAGCTAATGTGCTTGAAGAGGCCGTGTAGCTTTTAGCATATCGATTTAGATTTTGAGCACGGTTGTTACTAACATTTACAAATAATCCACTTTTCTCAAGCCCAGACTTTCTTTTGTCATTGTGAAATTTCAACATGGAAACCTAATGTCAATAGTACTTGAAAGAGCAAATTGAATTGATTCCCCAGAGGAAAGCGGAAATTCTGAATTGATCTGCTGAATAAACATGAATTGTGAAGTTGGATAGGATTGATTATTCAAATGGGATCAATAAGTTTGTGAATTGGAGAAGCTCTGCATTGCTATAATAGATCATAACCTGCTGAACTGTAAGTACAATGTTTTAGACTGATGTCCTTCTATTGGGGTGATAGACATTTAATATGGTTTTAGGGATTCTAGGCAATCCCTGGAGTTCTCATTCCAATTGTGATTTACCTTCAATATGGCATAGTGAGTGGGAACAGGATATTAAACAATCACTCTCTAACATCCCTTCTTATCCTTCAACTAAAAAATATAAACTAGCTTATTTGCTCTGTTGGTTATATTGGGAGAGGGAGCTGACGAAGAAACTCCACTTGCTAGGTTTTACAGGGGATGCTCTGGGAGATTATGGTCTCAAGGACGCCCAATTTAGAGTAGTCCAACGGCTTGTGGACATAGATTTGCAATACTTAAGAGCCAGAACCAATAAAACTTGCTCCCCTTTGATCTTTAGCCATTCTAATAATTATGGATTGAGTATGGCTTCCCCAAGTATAGAAGAGTCTTTTCCCTAGCCCGTTTCAATGTCTTGTCCTCAGCATACTCGACGGGCGATTCAAGAGGCTCCTGTTTAGTGAGCGACTATGTCCCTGTGATAGGGCTGAAGTTGAAACCGTGGAGCATGTCTTATCATACTGCCCTATGTATAACACAGCCAGAATTAAATTATTGTCTCTCCTTGGAATTGATCCTTCTCGTTCTAATGTTAGTAATTTGGTCTTATATTGTCTAGGGGATGGGTCCTCCTATATTACTTCTCAGGTTTCTAAATTTCTTTTAAGAGCTGTAACTATTAGAGGAGAACGTTGTAATTCCCTTTAACCAAGGCTTCTGGTGTTAATTGTTTGTGATTATATTTTTCTTGTGTTTTCTTTTGTTGCACTTGCATTTTGGTCTGTGACCGCAAAATAAAAAATATTATTATTATTGGTTATAGAACTGAAACAGGCAAAACAATACATATGGCACATATTTAATTAGCAGCATGATTAAATATAAGTAAAAACACAAATTAATATCTCATCCATATCAGTAATATTTTGCAAAGCAGCCAGAGTTTCTATCTGTATTTAATATTTAAGTAGCTGTTTGATGGAGTTTCTTAATGACTTAGGGAAATTAACTGTTTGGGAATTGGATGGAATCTTCAGAGACCTTCTGTAATAATGTCATGAAGTTAGAAAGGGATAAGATTTCTTTTCCTCAGAATGCTTCTGTTTTTTGAAACCTGCACACAGATTTTTCTTATTCCTGTAGTCTCTATACTTGAAATTGGTGTGGTTGTGAGACCATGTCCAGATTCCAGATCAAAATAATCAAGAAAGGTTAAACTCCATTCAAGAAGACTAATTTTCCTTTCCTCCTCCTTGCATATTACTACACATATCCTGGTCATATCTATCGCCAAATTATTCAACAATATCTATTTATATGAATTATCAAATTGTACAGGAAATTAAAATCTGCTAGAGAGCTGAGTCTCAAAACAACAACAACAACAAGCAACCTACTAGAAATATAAGCTAAATCAGATGAGGCATGTGGGAAAACATCCCAACTATATTTATTTATTTATTATTTATTATTTGGACTTATATGCTGCTCCTATTTCTGTTATGTCTGGCCTCTCTCAACTCATTAAAATCCACGTAAATATGTCTTTAAGAGATTTATTAAACACATTTCAAAAGGATTCATTTCAAAGCAAGCTGCTGACATTTTGCTGGCAGAAACATCCAAGACTCATTATTTACATTTAGATTACAACAAACTCCTTCCAAACTTTCCAATTACTCACTCTGTCTTTATCACATTGTCCGAGACCTCATTATCCTTCGCTAGGTTGTCAAAACATCAGACTTTCAAAGCATTGCAAAAGTTTCCAAACCTCTCATTGATAAACGTTGCTCGTAACAAGGGCGTAGTCTACTTCCCTCCTCTAATATAGTGTCCGATACGTCACTTCCCCCCATTACTTCCTTTTTCCAGTTAACTGGAACCTTCGGAACCTCGGATCAATCCATTTCTCTTCTTGCTCTAAATCTGACTCATCATTTGGAGAGTCTGATTCAGAATGCATACAAAACTCCTCATTATCTGATTCGGCTGCCGGGGGGGGGGGAAATACCCAGAGGGGCCTGCTTGTGCTTCCTCCCCCTCTGATATGTCATCATCCAGTCGTGAGACACCCACAACACTATCCCCCCCGCAGGCCCCTCCCCTGGGGGCCGTCGGAAGGGATGTGGTTTGGAGGGAAATGCAGTATGAAAATCCCGCGTTAACTCAGGAGCCTCAATATCCTGAGCATCTACCCAAGAGCCAGCGGCGGGCCCACCCCCGGTCCAATCAACCAAATATTGGAAGCGGTCGTCGAGCCATCGGGAATCTCGGATGCCGGACACCTCCAACCGGGAAACAGGAACTTGAGCACGGCGAGCTGTCGGGCCCGGATCAGGAGGTCGAAGCGGAGAATCAGGGTTGACAGGAACAAGCAAGGAGCGATGAAACACGGGATGTACACGAAAAGACCTAGGCAAAGTCAAACGATAGGTCACCGGATTGATGACCGTCTCCACAGGAAAAGGACCCATGAAACGTTGATCAAGCTTGCGGTGAATTCTCCCTGGAAACAAGTACTTGGTGGAGAGCCAAACACGATCTCCAACAGCTAACGGCGGTGTGTCGCGACGCGAGCGGTCAGCAACCCGCTTGTAGTCTTCCTTGGCCTTAATCAAGTGCTGCTTAACCATCTCGTGGACTGACTGCAGTTCGGTTAAATAGTCCTCTGCAACTGGAACTGGAGAATCGAGGAGCGTGAGCGGGAAAAATCTGGGATGATATCCGTAGTTGGCAAAAAACGGAGTGGTCTGAGTGGAAGTGTGCTGAGAGTTGTTGAAAGCGAATTCGGCCATGGAGAGATATTTGGACCAATCGTTCTGTTGGTCGTTGATGAAACAACGCAAATACTGCTCCAGAATGCCAATCACTTTCTCTGTACCCCCATCAGTCTCTGGGTGATGCGTGGAGGCTAGATTAACTTGGACTTGAAGCGCAGACATGAGTTCTCTCCAGAACTCCGAGGTGAACTGGGTTCCTCGGTCGGACACTATTTTGTCAGGCAAACCGTGTAGCCGGAAGATATGTTGAATGAACAGCTGAGCAGTGACCTTGGCTGTCGGTATTCTTCGGCAAGGAATGAAATGTGCCATTTTAGTCAGCATGTCCACTACTACAAAGACAACGGTGTAGCCGGCAGAAACAGGTAGACAAGTCAAGAAGTCCATGGAAATAGCTCCCCAGGGTCTCTCTGGCATGGGTAAAGGCTGTAATAATCCCGGAGGGGCTCCTGTGGCATGTTTTGCCTGACGGCACCGTACACAGGAATTCACATAGGATTGCACATCATGGCGAAGTCTGGGCCACCAAAAAGTCCGAGACACTAAGTGAAGAGTCTTAAAGAAACCAAAATGACCTGCCGCAGGGTTATCATGGCATTGAGTCAGGATGAGACCCCGGAGTGGGCCTGCTGGAACATATAACAGGTTGCGGAAGCGTAATAGTCCCTCGGACAAGGTCCAAGGTGAGTCGGGACCCACCTCTTGTCTCTTCCGTATTGCAAATTCATCTAGTTGTTGCGCTTCCCGAATCTGTCGTCGTAGATCTACCGGATCATGCAGAGCTGCGATTGATTCGATAGGCAGAATGGTTCGAAGCGGTAAGAGATCCTTGATCTGTAGATACTCAGGTTTACGGGACAGGGCATCTGCTCTTTTGTTGTACCCTTTCGGAATGTAGGTGACTTTGAAGTTGAATCAAGCGAAGAACAAAGACCAACGGATTTGACGTTGATTTAATTTCCTGGCAGATTGCAAAAATTCCAAGTTTTTATGGTCAGTCCGAACTTCAACTTGGTAGCGGGCTCCTTCCAGATGGTGTCTCCAGGTCTCAAAAGCAGTCTTGATGGCCAATAGTTCCTTTTCCCAAATGGTATAATGGCGTTCGGAGGGAGTCAGTTTCCTGGAGTAATAAGCACATGGGAACAGGGGGCCGCCATCTTGGCGTGTTTGAAGTAGCACGGCCCCTACCGCAACATCTGAGGCGTCAGCCTCCACTACAAAGGGACGACAAGGATCTGGATACTTGAGAATGGGTTCCTGAACAAAAGCTTTTTTGAGGGTCTGAAACGCTTGTTGCTCGGCATCGCCCCACTGGAACTTAACGCCTTTCCGTAACAGTCTAGTAAGGGGCGCAGTCAAAGCAGAAAATCTCGGAATGAATATCCTGTAATAGTTCGCAAATCCCAAAAGTCTTTGGACATCTGTTGCTTTACATGGTGGTTGCCAGGTTTGCAAGGCCTCAACCTTGCCAGGATCCATGGCGATGCCTTGTGGAGAAATCACATGTCCCAGAAACTCAATGGTGGTTTGATAGAATTGACATTTCTCTAACTTGGCGTAAAGGTGATGCTCTCTCAAGCGTTGCAATACTCGCCGGAGATGCTGAAGATGAGTTGCTCGTGACGGGGAGTAAATCAGGATGTCATCGAGGTAAACCACCACAAATTGATCTAATAAATCCCGGAAGATGTCATTCATGAAATGTTGAAAGACGGCCGGAGCATTGGTGAGTCCAAAGGGCATAACGGTATACTCAAAATGACCATACCTGGTTCCAAACGCGGTCTTCCACTCGTCCCCCTCTCGAATGCGAACCAGGTTGTAAGCACCCCTTAAATCTATCTTGGTGAAGATGGCCGCTGATCGGAGACGGTCCATGAGATCAGGAATCAAAGGCAGAGGGTACCGGTTGCGCACCGTGATGGCATTGAGCTTGCGATAGTCACAGCATAGGCGTAAATCTCCGGTTTTCTTCTTCACGAATAACACAGGAGCTGACAAAGGTGAGGAAGAGGGACGAATGAAACCTCTGGCCAGGTTTTTGTCCACAAAGTCTTTTAATGCGGCCAACTCGGGTTCTGACATGGAGTAAAGGCGTCCCCTTGGAAGTTTGGCATTTGGCAGCAAATCAATGGCACAGTCATATGGTCTATGCGGAGGCAATTGGTCTGCCTCTTTCTCATTGAATATATCTGCAAAGTCCGCTAGGTCGGCCGGCAAGGTGATGTCAGGGTGGGATGGTAGCTGGGCTGCACAAACTTGGCGTACGTGGTCTACGCATTGCAAACTGGGAAATGAAACAAAGTTCTGGGACCATACCACACAAGGATCATGGGTTCTCAACCAGGCTAGGCCGAGAACTAAGGGGAAATGAAGTCCCTTGGTAACATAGAATTGGATGGCTTCTTCATGTTGTCCTATGACCAGGCGTATGGGCTGGGTCATAAACTTGATTGGTCCAGATAACAACTCACGACCATCGATTGTCTCAACCAACATAGGCGGCTTCACGGAGCACAAAGGTATGGCATGCTGACGAGCGAAAGCTTCATTCATGAAATTGGTGGTGGCTCCAGAATCCACCAAGGCGTGGGCCGGAATGCCCTGGGCATGATTTCCCAGAAGTATATTGGTTGCTAGGATCAGATGTCTTGGAGGACCGGGGTCGTCGTCTGCGGAACTGGAACTGGGTTTGGCGCCTGCCCGACCCAATGTTTCCATTAGGCCGGGCTCTGGCCGTTTCCCGGCAAGGTGGCTTGAAACTGCTGAGTGGGAGGCCGAGCTGGAACAGAAGTAGGACCTGTCGTACCACGTCTTTTCTGGGGGCAGGCCATGATGAAGTGACCCATCTCTCCACAGTACAGGCACAAGCCCTCAGTTCTCCGTCTTGCCTTCTCAGCCTCGGTCAAACGAGATCTGGCTGCACCAAGATCCATGGGCTCATCTCTGGTCATGGGTGCAGGGCGCCTCTCAGTGTAAGCCGGCCCTGTTTGGAAAATACGTCTGGGTGCCGGGATGGGTGGAGCGATAGGTAGGGTCTGGAATCCTCTGCGTGGTGCAGGAACTGGCTTGGCACTTCCGGTGACTGGAACCATCTGTTTGTCCAGGCGGGCATCCATGGCTTGCGTTCGCGCTTCAATAGCCAAACAATGTTGGTATAATGCATCCAGGGTTGCGGGTATTTCAGTAACTTTCAATCCATTCAAGATCTGGGAAGACAGACCATCTAGAAAGATTTCCATGAGAGCCTCATCATTCCAATTAATTTCTTGAGCTAGGCGGCGAAAATCTGATATATATTCCGCTACGCAGCGCGATCCTTGACATAGCTCGCGTATCCGCCGGGTGGCATTTTGTCTACGAAGGGGGTCAACAAATTCTCTTTCCATCAGCTGGCAGAATCCTGCATAATTGCTCAGGACAGGATCTTGTCCGTCTATCAGAGGAGACGACCAATCAGCAGCTGGCCCAGAAAGTAAACTTAAGATGAACGCTACTTTCGTTTCATCGAGCTGGAAATCTGCTGGGGCTGAGGCAATGAATGTTTTGCATTGGTTTAAAAAAGCTGGAAATTTATTACGCTCTCCAGTAAACTTATCAGGCAAGGCTAAATAGCATCTGCTTTGTCTGGGAGGGGGGGCTGGAGCTGGGGCTCCGGCAGCTTGCTGAACCTGCTGTTGCAAATTGCCAATTTGTTGCTGGAGAGCTTGCACTAATTGATGCAGAGCCGGGTTATCCGCAAAGAGTTGCTCCATGACGTCACTGAAAGCTCGGACTAATTTTCTTCTTTTTTGCTTTATTGCTGGTTACGAGCAATCTGTTATGTCTGGCCTCTCTCAACTCATTAAAATCCACGTAAATGTGTCTTTAAGAGATTTATTAAACACATTTCAAAAGGATTCATTTCAAAGCAAGCTGCTGACATTTTGCTGGCAGAAACATCCAAGACTCATTATTTACATTTAGATTACAACAAACTCCTTCCAAACTTTCCAATTACTCACTCTGTCTTTATCACATTGTCCGAGACCTCATTATCCTTCGCTAGGTTGTCAAAACATCAGACTTTCAAAGCATTGCAAAAGTTTCCAAACCTCTCATTGATAAACGTTGCTCGTAACAAGGGCGTAGTCTACTTCCCTCCTCTAATATAGTGTCCGATACGTCACTTCCCCCCATTACTTCCTTTTTCCAGTTAACTGACACCTTCGCTTATCAAACCTTCGGAACCTCGGATCAATCCATTTCTCTTCTTGCTCTAAATCTGACTCATCATTTGGAGAGTCTGATTCAGAATGCATACAAAACTCCTCATTATCTGATTCGGCTGCCGGGGGGGGGAAATACCCAGAGGGGCCTGCTTGTGCTTCCTCCCCCTCTGATATGTCATCATCCAGTCGTGAGACACCCACAACAATTACTATATACTATTAACTTCTACTCTCTATACTGTCCTAGGACCTTATGGTTTGATTTGGAAGTTAATAAAGAATCGACATGGAGGAAAATAATATACTCAAATTTAGACAATCACAGTGCCTAAAAGCAGTCACTATTAAAGTTTGAAAAGAATGTAATAGTCAATATTTTAAAAAACTAATCTAATGTGGGTGAAAATGCCAAAGATGACATGTCAGTGTGAGCCCTGACCTTGGTCCTTTACGTTTAAGCAGAAAGGTTTAAATTTATGCCATAAATCTTCCATCAAATTATATCAAGATTGAAAGTATCAAACTCTTAGTAGTGTCTCTTGGTGTCAGGCCACCCAGCCAAACCAGACAAGGAACACAACAAGATGGACTAATTCTCATATTTTGTAGGCTGCAATAACAGAGTTTTGCAAGTCACAAACTTCCTGCCTCCACTTTTAACTGCTTGATCCAATAGAATGGGCACTTCCCAAATTGCTGTCTCTTAACTGTTAAATGACTGCGGGCTCCTCCTTATCTTGTCCTAGGTAGCAGGTCTTCCCTTTGTTCCCCAAGATCATTTATACATTCCCTTATGCTTGGATTGCAATATTAAAATAATAATAATATCAAAATATGAAAGTTAATTTGCATTAGGGTGTATTTTGTCTTCCAACCAACTTTTTTTTTCTGATGCATTGCAAGATGCTGCTGAACAATATTATCCCAAATTTAAACTCTAAATGGCATTCAGAATTGTTAAGATTGTTTTTAAAAGAAAATTATTTGTCTTTATTTTAGTTTGTTTAAACAACTATATATTCCAGAACTGATACTTAGTATGTAACTTCCAAGATTTTATGGATAGATACAAATGGTAGCATTTATTTAAGTAAGTGTAGCTTTTCACTGTCAAGTATGTAAATGCACATTCTAAAAAAAAAGAGAGACCAATTTAACATATGATTGAATGAACAAAGGGTCTCTGCGTGTGTTTTGAGGATGGTAAGGGATACAAAAATCTCTAGGTTATGTTGCTGAGAGCCCACTGGCAATGTTTGATCTATTTGTATCGCTGAATGGATTTGCTGTTATGGTTGTACACTTTTTTTGCTTGCATAATGTTGTTTTATTCTGATATTATGAGCTACCAAGACTTGATTGGACTTGAGCAGTGCCTAAGTAGAAGAGAAAAAATAAATACATTTAATGCAGAGATATATGCTAATCTAAAAAGATACACACAAAGCGAAAAGGGAAGCCAAGACGGTCTGCAGATCAGTTAGGGATTTAAACATGAGAAGAGTAGCTTTTCTCATTATTGAAATATAAGATGTATCATATTTACCAATAGGAAGAGGAGTTCTCCCCGCATCCTGATAATTACCTGAGACTTAAAGAGGTAATTCTGTGTGGCTAAGAAGAATAAAATACACTGTGGGCTGCTGAAAGACATCAGCGTTTTTGAAGATTAGCTGTGCATGATGAACTTTAACATTTTTTTCCTAACTCCTAAACTTGGTTTTCTTTACTTTTCTTTCCTTCTCTGTTCTGCTATCTCTTCTTCCTCTTTTTCTCCCCTTCTTCTTCTAGTGCAGTTATCCCTCTTCCTATCTCTTTTATTAGTCCCCCCCATCTTTTTTGTTGTTTCTGCTGAAAGAAGGAAAGGGAATGTGATGATATATCTCTGTATTTTTTGGTGTGAAAGTGAATCTGTGAATCAGAATGGTTAGAGTACACTGGGTAAACAATTCTATAAATGGGATAAATAGAGTATCTTATATAACTCATGGCTTCTAACAGGCAGGTATGTGAGTCTGTGTGACATGGACATATTTATTGCTGGGGGAAAATTTATTTCAGCAACCTTGACAAGATAAAAAGTTGTAACTAGCTATATTTTCTTCTATCTCCTATTTAGGGAGGAATTATCTTAAATAAAGGTTTATCTTTCTTTGGGGTAAATATGTCTACTTCAGGGGTGTCAACTGCCAGCCCAAGGGCCGGTTGCATCATACGGAGGCCACGCCCACCCCAGCTCCAGCAATGCAAAAAAGTCGTGATACGTCGCGACACATCATGTGACGTGGCAAGTTTGACACCCATGGTCTACTGCGTAACTTTTAAAAGTGTAGCAAGTCATTATCCTCTAATTATACCTATGTGTGAGATCATGTTCTATTTTTAATTCAAGCAGAATTTCAACTTTCTTTCTTCAAAATAGAAACCATTTCATTGCCCCCCTGAATATTAAAAAAGTAATATTGGATGGAGTTACCAAAATATCTTAAATATATCTTCTTTCTGTTAAACCCTGAGATTTCTTTCTGCATGAATTTATTTAGTAGCTTGAACCAATAAGGCCAAATTAAAAATTAATTGGAGCCATAATCCTTATTATGTTGATTTCACTGTAGGCAAAAACTACTTCAATTGCTGAATCCATTAGGGAAAATTTATTGTGTTTAGAATACAATTTATTGTGTTTGGAATTAGACACAAATGATTAACAATGAAAAATTTAATAGAAGGATAAATTGTTAACTGTTCTCAAACTTCTAAATCTTAGTTTTTCTTTTTCTTTTTCATGTCACATGCAGCATGAAGACTAAACAGAATTTAACATTTGGAACATCTATTGCATATTCCCAAAAGCACAAATTGGTGTGATCAAATACAAACCTCTTCAACATCATTATCTAAAGCTATGATATGCAGTGGAGATGTCAAGTTCTGGTTATCAGAAATAGTTGTACCAACAGGGGAAGATTCTGAAATAAAGCCTTCATATGTTGATTTGGTGAAGAAAGGTTTCTGATTGTTTTCATCTAAAACTTCAATATGCAGATTAGCAAAGGCTGGAAGAGGATGACCATTGTCTTGTTCAGCCTGCAAAAGCAAAAAGTTAATATATTATAAATTCCTGCTGCCATTTTTAACATTAATTGGTTTTAATTTTGTATTTTAGAGTGGAGATACTTTTTACTGACATATTTGTATTTATTTCTAATTGCAGCTGGATTATGTAGCAAAGTTAGATGCCAGCAATTCATCACATATTGCTGTAATGAATAACTAGAAGCATGTCACAAACTATATAGACTATTTTTTTTTCGAAATGAAAGTCTCTCATTAACTCATAAAAATAAACCTATTACACCCGGAACAGTCATATTAAAACTATACTACAAATGTATCACAAAACTACAAGGCACATTAGGAAATATGTAGGTAAGTCTGCACCCAGGTGAAGGTTTTCCCTGGTCTGTGGAATTTTTTTTAAAAAGGCAGGATAAAAAGACTACTCTTTTGAACTTTGATACTGAAAAACTCCTGAGAATACAATCAATAGCCAATAAAACAAACAAATAGTTCATCAAACAAATCAACTCAGAGTTCTCACTTAATGCATGAATGATCAAGCTTAAAATATCATATTTTGGACAGATTACACAAAGAATCGTCTCTCTTTAGAAGTCCATAAGGCTGGGAAAAGTGGAACCAGAAAGAAGAGGATGATTAAGAAGAGACTAGACATTCACCTGTCTGAGATGGTATAGGTTCTCCTGCTTGAGCAGGGGGCTGAACTAGAAGACCTCAAGGTCCCTTCCTATTCTATTCTATTCTATTCTATTCTATTCTATTCTATTCTATTCTATTCTATTCTATTCTATTCTATTCTATTCTATTCTATTCTATTCTATTTGCAACAAAATGGACAGACTCGATTATAGTGATTATTGGTGCACCGTTGGAAGACCTGAAGGACAAGAGTGGGAAGAGATCTTTTGGGGGGGGGAAATCTGTGTGGTCACTAACAATCAACAAATAACACTAGGTAACATAATTTTTGTTCCTGTCTCTAAGTTTTATATCCTTATGTCTAAAACCTATGCAAAAATGGCTATATTCATCACAAACTTTGATTTAGTGACCATAGCCTACAAAAGTTTCGCATTTCTGCAGACAAAACAGGCAATTTTTTATCTTTCTAAGCAGCTAGAGAAAATAGTTATTTTCTATTTATTTTAGGCATAAGGGATTAGGAAAACACATTTTTTTACCCAGGAACAAAAACTAATTGAAATTTGTTACGTAATTTGATGGTACATCTGCCTTATCAATGAATTGGATAGATTTGTGTGGATGAATTTGGATGTTTAAACTTTTTAATTTTAAAGTTCTCATTCCATTAATTACAAGTGTATTTTTAAAAAACACATTTGGGAATAAAGATTATCAGAAGCTAGACAAAACTAAGCATTTCTAAACAAGGGAATTTTATATAATGCTCAAGTTTTTGTTTTGTTCATAAGTAAACAACTGATTTCCCCCCCTGGATAACAGTTTTCAAAAATTTCAAAACAATAAAAGCCAGTTGCTCTGTTGTTTAAAGCCAGCATTTTTTTTCCTGGCAGAAAAGGAACACCATTTCCTTTGATAATATATGTACAGATATAAAAGATGCAATTTGAGCAAAAATTAGTTCCAAAGTCCTCCATAGAAATGGAGGAATACTACCCACAACTTAACTACAAACTTATACTTGAAAAAATCCTTGAGGCCACTGAGCTAATAAATTCCAGACTGAAAGATAAAGGCATCACCTTAAAGTTACAAAATGCAGCCCAGATTTCAACTGATGAACTTACAATCCAAAATGCAACAGAAGAGGAAGAAATTAACATCAAAGTGGACTTTAAAGAATACCAGGTACAGCCTACTGAGAACCCTGATAGCCAAACCTTGATCTTAACTAAAATATCTGCAATTCAAAAAGCAACAGAAACTGAAGAAAGCAATAGTAAGATGGAAGGTGCTGAAGACCAACATGTACAGCACATTGAGAACCTAGACAACCCAGACAACCAAACAACAATTACAGCATTGAACATGACTTTTTACTTAAATCAGCTGAAACCAGAAGAAGAAGAAGACCAGACTGAACTGACGACAAATATACTAAGCCAAACATGGAGATTTGAATTATTAGGCCAACAATCCAATGATTATGAAGGGGCCAGCTCCCTTGAAAAATTGATAACTGGATGATCTCCCTTGATTCAAATAATATGTGTAGGAATGAAAAGAGATCCACCTGAGGATTTAAAGACACTGCTATAGAAGCCTGCTTGGCACAAAAAGAAAGCTAGGGTTAGACTTAAAAATGGGTTTTTTTTAATGTGACCTATAATGGAAGAGCCTAAAATCTCATTTAATGGGCTAAGGAGATTTTAAAAG
This sequence comes from Bothrops alternatus, assembly GCA_034064705.1. Taxonomy (NCBI): domain Eukaryota; kingdom Metazoa; phylum Chordata; class Lepidosauria; order Squamata; family Viperidae; genus Bothrops; species Bothrops alternatus. The sequence goes on along the minus strand of JARGCV010000009.1, from coordinate 2,554,976 downwards.
ATACTAACTGATTTAATATTTAGGATTTAGACCTATAAGGGAAATAAAATATAGTCACTAGAATAATAGTTTTGAATTATAATAGAGAAGTTGGATTGAGATGATAAAGGTTATTTCATTAGTAAGTGATGAGGTACTAGGATGAGAAATAGAATATGTTTGTGAAATAAAGTAAGAATTTATTTGAGTAAATAATAAGTGTATTTTAGATATGACAACTATTTTGTAATGACCTAAGGGAACTTTGGGTTACCCGAAATTTAAATACTATGGATATTAAGCTAACTGAAATACTGTAATTGAAATTTGGTAAAATTTAAAAACAGGACATGGATACTGTTGTGGGTGTCTCTGGACCAGCTGGGGAGGTGTCGGAGGATGAGGAGGGGGAGCCGGGCCCCTCTGAGTGTTTGCCCCTCCCGGCAGCCGAGCCAGGCCCCTCTGAGTGTTTGCCCCTCCCGGCAGCCGAGCCAGGCCCCTCTGGGTGCTTTCCCCTCCCGGCAGCCGAGGCAGACAGGGAGGAGATTGAGATGCAGTCTGCATCGGAGTCTCAAGGTGCAGAATCAGACTTGGAACAGGAGAATGTATGGCTGGATCCGAGAGTTCGAAGGGTTAATAGGAGGAGGGTTCAGTTAAGTAGAAAAAGGAAGTGACGTATCGGAAACTGTATTAGAGGAGGAGAGAGAAATTAAGCCTTTGTCACGAGCAACGTTAATTAGAGATTGGTATGGAAACTTTCGCAGTGAGTTGCAACTGAGTTTTTTGGTGTTTTTGAAACCTACCGAAAAATAATGAGGTCTTGGACAATGTGATAAAGAAAGAGTGTTTTAATTGGAAGGTGGGAGGATAGCATATTTATCCTAAATGTAAATAAATCAGTGTTGGCCGTTCCGGCCCAAAATAATGCCAGCAGTTTGCTTTGAAATGACTTCGTTTGAAATGTGTTAATTAAAAACTATTAAAGACATATTTACGTGGATTTTAATGAGCTGCGAGAGGCCAGACATAACAGATACGTATAAGTTAAAATATATTGATAAATGTCTTAAGCGATTGAGTTATAACTAGCAATGTATTAATTTGAATGTGATATAATAACCAAAGGAAATAGAGAGGAAATTTTTGATGATGTAACCTGACATATGTATGAAAGAGCTTGTTATTGGATTATGGATTACCCAATCACCATGTTGCTTCTTTAATACTTGGATTTTTGTAAAATTGTAAAATTAATAAAACTTGTTTTTTAAAAAATGAAGTATCTACTTCTTTCAGGCTAGTGCTGAGATAGATAGGCGAGAGGCAGTCTAAGTAAACATATACTTTATCTTCCTCTGGCCTTAAGGATTTCCTAAGAACTTTACCTTGACTTTTTCTGAGACATAGAGAAGGTGAAAATACTTGATTAGTGACTCTGAAAGGAAAGCAGTCTAATCCTGAATTATCCCCAAGGGAAAGTGATGGAGTTCTTGCATAGTAAGCCTGCTTTCTTAATCTTGTTAACTATTTTTGCACCCCTGAATATGCAAAAAATGAGATTTTAGAGCAAAATATTGACAGGGAGAGAGATGTTTTAATCTCCCTCAGGTGAAAAGATAAAGAACAAACATATTACAAATGGGAGATGATAGGCTTTCTAATGATAACTTCAAGAAGGATAATAATGGAGAAGTGTTGATAATCGGTACTATATTCATACATGCTAAGCCATCATGTTGCTTGTTTGGTTTTGATTTTGGCTCTGATGAAATGTGAACCCAAATATTTTTTTTTTAAAAAAACATAAAGATTGGTCTTAGTGGAATTTTTTGGAAAAAAAGGTACATATTCAAGTCTAAATCACATTATTCTGCTGAGATACATACTGTAAAATATCTATACCTGTACAAGAATGCCATATCTTTCTAGTATCTTTTAACAGTCTTTTGCTAAATGAAGCATTGATGTGCCTAAAGCATTTGGCAATTATTAGTCTTACAGATTGATACCCTTGCTTATTATTCACTGAGCTGCACACTAATCACAGTAATTTGAATCTAATAATGTCTGTAAAAAAACTATTAATAATATAGCCAGTTATAAAGCCATTGGAATATGACCACAGAATACTATAATGGATTTTTAAAAAAAGCTATATATAGCTATATTACTGCTTATAGCAGCACCAACTGTTTCAGTATAAATGAATAGGCCTTTGCCACATTCAATTTGAACATGTAACTATTGAGTAAATTCCAATTTTGTGTTATGAACATCCAAAGAACTATATGCAATGAAAAAGGAATTCGAAAATGTAGAATAATTTTTAAAAACTGAATAATTGTCATCAAGACATGTGCATGTATACTAACAAAAGCTTTTAAAGATAAAAAGTTTATCTTTGGAGTGACTGGAGTGGATGGGGTGACGTGGTGTGGCTTGGCTTGGCGTGGAATAGAATAGAACAGAATTTTTATTGCAGTTAATGACCAGTCCATAAAAATAAAAAAATAATATTAGACATTGGATAAATAAAAGTGACAGATAGGAAAACAAATTTGTCAGTCAAACTGCTATGCATCATATATAACACTGTAGAATTTGACCAAGTTATATCAAATGGTGTTATTTTACATAATAGCAAGCTGCCCAGGGTAGTTGTAGAATCAGGAGGACTTGAAAGTGAAATATTAAATTAAAATTTAATCGAGTTCAATGTAGCAAGTATTAATTTAATCCTATTTTTTGTAAGGTATTTTAAATTCTACCTTTCACAAGACACAATTCACAATTCATTCTGACTGAGCATTATATGTAGAACTATTAACCATAATACTCACTGCATGTTAAAAATCTGGAACTGGGTTTCAGATTTGTACATTTTTCTCCTTAAGTATGAAATATATAACTTTCCTCCCATAGAGCATTTTAATCAGATTTGTTGTTATAATAATATGAAATGATTACTTAAATTTGACATTAAACTGGTGAATTATAAGTCAATATATGTAAGGGGCCACACTTTGAAAATATTTCATTATAAGGTGACAGTTTTCCATAGATTCCAATATTTAACAAAGTATTTGTTACACAGTTACATTGTTAAACAATGATTTTACCTTAATAACTAAATCAAATTTCTGATGAAAATCCCTGTTTATTGGCTTTAGAAGGCTGAGTTTAGCAGTGGTAGCATTCATACTGAAATATTGGGAATAATCTTCAGGAGTCCCTAGAAAAAGATAGTAAAGTTGATAATTAAGACCACAAAAAATCACTCTGGAGAATCACAACTTCATTTAAATCATGTTCATATCATTTGTCTACAAAGCAATCAAATTAATTCTGCTGTATTGTTTTTAAAAAGAATGAAATATGTATTTTGGACAATTTGCATACAAGTAATAATGTACCCTGATCATATCTTTTAATATAGGATGCCTAGTTAGCAATATATATATAGCAAAATATCTGATCATCAACTTCTGTACTGAGCTATAGAAAGCAGGTTTAGAGAAAAATAATTGAATAATAACTATTATTATTATTGTTGTTATTATTATTATTATTATTATTATTATTATTATTTTGCATTGATAGATAATGTCTCTCTAGAGTTTCGAGTCAGGAATCTTTCCCAATCTGACCTGGATATATTATATTGATTTTTTTTAAGGAAAACTTTAAATAAGCAATCATCCCGGTCTACTAATTTATTCATCAGCTGGTTACTTTTAATATAGTTTTATATATATATATATAATATTTTATTGGTTTAATCTGATAAGACACTCTGCAAGGAGATCTGATAAAATCAAGAATGGGCAATTTCTGACTGTTTAGAGATTGTTGAACTTCTGATGTGACATTTATAGATTTTTCCTGAAATTCTTTCCCTGTCTATCCTACATAACCAAGGATGGCAATAGCATTTCCTATATCTGGAAGTTGGTACAACAAGATAACTGCATAAAAGATCTTAGTGGTTTGTATGCATAACTTTAAAAAAATAAAGATAACTTTAAATACAAGCAAAACTAAATATAACATCTATTTGCAATGTAATCATTTGCAATGTTCCTTTGGGAAACACGTTTTGTTTTTCTTACCAGCACTGCTTTTCAATCACGCAGCCTATTTCTCCCAACAAAGTAGCACTTCCTAGTGTTAACAATTATACCTCTTGCTGTGCTGACAATATGTGCATAGAGAGCATTCATGCAGAAAGCAGGTAAATGCCTTTTCCACTGCATGGGCTTCTAAAGCTATTTTTCATGGTTGCATTTTGAAACTGGGGGCTAAATTCAAAATGGTAATTCTGAATTTTGCTTTCTCTTCCTGGATTGAAAAATGATAAGCAGAGATGATTGCAATAACATTGCTAAACAATCATTTGACATTATACATAGTCCATGGGATATTATAAACCTGTGCTTGTTTTTAATTAATTAGTAACATCTTTTCATTAATTAATTAATTACAAGATTTACTAGCCACTCACTAATAGTTTTGAAGGCTTCTACATCCCATACATATGGGCAAATAAGCCCACATAAATCAGTACTGAACTGATCATTAAACTAGCAATCTGTGAAAAGTAGTAGAGTTTGAAAAAAACCCTATGCATGCAGATAGAATATTAAAAGATTACAGAGATAACACTTGTTAAAAAAGCAATAGAGTCACAGAAAGGTAAAACAAGAAAGGAGGCAAGAGAGACTAGAAAAGTTTGCTCATGGTGCTGCAAAAATAATGTAACAGGCACCCAGTATATGTTTCTGGGCAGGATTTTGGAGCTCCTATTTTCAGGGGGTTTTCAAGTAGCCCCTACCATTCACATGTTCAAAGGCAACTTCTGAAAATGCTTTCAGCTCTCTGGATGATACAATATAGCAGATTTCCCAAATGTTTCTGGCATTGCAGACCAGCTGGGGGAGAGGGGAGGGGATGAGCAAGCGCCCAGCAAGAACACATGCGCAGCTCCATTTGTACAATTGTGTGCATGTGCACCTGCCACTCATGCAAATGGAACATGCAGATGCCATTTATTTTATATCTTAAATTTATTTCCATATGTCTAATTGTTTTCTGCCATCCTCTATCCTAAGCCCAGCTTTGAACAATAGCCAAAGTCTATTGTGTAGGCAATAACCAGACCGGTATGGTACAACAGTATTTATTAACTCAGAACAGAACTCTCTAAAACCGGCAAAATGTCTGCAATTTATACTTTCCACCTCTAGGACATCAGCCAATCACAACATTAGCTCGCTCCCGCCTAAACTTGAATTCTTGAATCTTCCCTCCAAAATAGTTGAAGGTTCGTTAGTTTCATAATATATTAAGATTCGTTCTTAATTCATAACAAAGTCCTTGATTAGAAGCTGCTGATTTTTACCCTTTGAAGGTCAAATTATGCTTTCCAGAAATACTCTTTTGAAGACTACGAGCTTTAGGATGTTACCTGCAAGCAAGCACTAAGGAGTGTGAAACTGGCTGAACAGCAGTTTGGTTCATTAAATGATGCTTTTTTTGGTATCCCACTTAAAGAGCCCCTGTTCATCACAGAAATTGAATATCAATGCCTCAATATAGAATCAATAGCTCCATGACTTAGTCTTAGTCTCCCCAAGCAATGATCTCATCTGAGTATATTTCATCAATGCAAGACTAAACTTCTCATTCTGACACATCCCAGATTTACTGGGGCAATTCCCTGGAGTCACAAAGAGGAAAGTTGCCTTGGAAATCAAAGGAAAGAAAGCGCCAATGTAGGAATGGATTTGCTTTCATCTTACATATACTTAGAGCTAGAGTCATAAATAGCACTCTTCTGCAAACCTGCCTTTCCAAGAAATATATCTAAGCTTTGGCTGTCAGACAAAAAGGAAATTCTAATCGTTATGTATTGAATAAATATAAAGTTATGTTAATCCCTGCTAAAGTGAAACTAACTTAACTCCAACTGCTTGTGAAGCTAAAATGAAACTAACCTTTAGATGACCCTGACTGTTAACTCCAACTGTTTTGGAGGAAAACTTTGAAAACTTTGGGTTGTTTTTGTTTTTCAAGTATTGTGATTGGTTAAGGCCCTGTGGGCTCAGAGTATAAATTACAGGCAGTTCTCCAGTTCTAGTTTGAGTCAATAAATAATGTTGTAACTATGCTGGTTTGCTCCTTGCCTACTAAAGCTCACTACACAATACTAATTTCCCCACCTCCAAAAGAAATAAATAAGCATTCTAAAATAAAGAGCTATATATGGATATTTGAAAAAAAAATCAGTAAACAGTATTATTTGAAACATTTCCAAAATCATTCTGTAAAAAAAATGGCACAAGCTGAGAAAGGATGGTCAAGTTAAGAGCATATCAAAATAGTCCTATGGACTATCAGAAGCTAGCGACTGATACTGTATACTCATAAAGGGAGAAAAATTAAACTGTATGTTTTTTATGTAGAACATTACAGACTCTACCATTGGAGTTATAGGTTGCACAATCAGGCAACAAAGACTGGGTCCCTGGATAGTTTCTATCAATTAGAGTAGATAATAAGGAGCTACTTAGGTAATAAGACAATTCACATGTTCATCTTCATCTTTCAAGTTAATTATGATAGTGGCGAAAACATCAAGTCTAGACACCAAGGGATGGTGAATTTCATGCCTTAGGCATGAAAGCTAGTTGAGTGACTTTGGGCCAGTCACTGTCTCTTAGCCTGACCCATCTCACAGGGTTGTTATTATGGGAAAGTAGAAGGAAGGAATATTAAGCATATTTTTCATTTTGAGTTATTTATAAAAAATAATTATGGGAAATAAATAAATATGGTTCCTCTTTAGTTTTACTTTAAACTAAAGCCCCTGGGTAGCACTTCTGTACAGCAACTATGTTCAATCATCTACATCAGTGTTTTTCAACCTTGACAATTTTAAGGCATGTGGACTTCAACTCCCAGAATTCTGGGAGTTGAAGTCCACATGCCTTAAAATTATCAAGGTTGAGAAACACTGATCTACATAGCTGTGGTGATTGAACATAGTTGCCATTTGGAGCAGTGGTACTTGTCACAATGGCTACAGCTTAACAGATTTATTTTCTTCGACACGTTGCTCTCAATGGAGGGTTCTGTAACTGCTGAATTAATTATATGTTAAATGAAATGTGAACACAGATGTTTCACATAGTAAACCAACTTATAATTAGTTTATCAAATGAGCTAAGTCTGAAACATCCCTGCTCTATAAATCCAGCTATAATATAATCTATTCTTTTCTGCTTTCCTTTCTGATATTCTTACCAAAACATGACAACTTTTGTAGCAATCAATGACAGCTGAACAGCAAGAGGAATTGAACTAATAGAATAAAAATGGAAGTAAATTCTGAAGGTGTTTAAACAGAAAAGAAATACATTTCATAGATCAACTGGATATTCAGCAAAAATAATACAATTTGCAAAATTGCATCTGAATTACCTAGGCATATAATTATATGAATTGTTCAGTGGGTTAAAGAGGAGTTGTGCTCTTCTATAAACTTTGGGGGAGGGACAGAGAAAACTATTTTAGAAATCTATGTTAGAAATTGATTTAACTGAAATCTGCTAAGAAGGAGTACTACCGTGATGCCACTTCAGCTGATGAAAAAGCCCTATGAAAAGCAGTATCTGTTGATGCTAGACCTTGGAAAGCTTAAAATTAGCAACACGTCATCAAAGTGACTGAAATAGATTTCTGTAAATGTTAAACCTGAGGGGCTGGCTCTGAGCACAGGGCAGCAAATGGATTTTGGATAATGTGTAAAAATTTTGTGTAAAAAATTCTTTTATTGAAACAATCAACATCAAACATAAGATCGTATTAAAAAGCAATCATCATATAACCTGCAATACAGCACTATGGATTAGTCTTTGTAAACATCTGGTTTAGTAAACATTCCTCTTATATATGTTCTAACTACTGTTTCTAGTCTATCACATATTGTACATTCGAGCTTCAGAAGTAAATTCATCTCAGTAGTAGTGCAATCTTTTATGATCCCTGGCAAAAGATCCTGAGGTAAAAATTCAATAACCTGAGGTAGAAATTCAGTACGCTTTTCCAATATTAAAGCAATCAACATTAAACATAGGATCATATTAAGAAGCAGTCCTCATAAAACATGAAAATACAGCATGAGGTATTAGTCTTTGTAAAGGTCTGGTTTGGTAAACATTCTTCGCTCCTCACGTCCAGCCTCAACTATACACCTGATACATTTTATTTGATTGGTGTTTCTCTTATATATGGTCTAGCTACTGTATCTAGTCTATCACATATTGTTCATTCGCGCTTCAGAATTAACTTCGTCTCAGTAGTAGTGCAATCTTTTATAATCCCTAACAAAAGATCCTGAGGTAGAAATTCAATAACCTGAGTTAGAAATTCAATCCGCTTTTTCAATATTAAAGCAAACAACATTAAGCATAAGATCATATTAAGAGGAAATCATCATAGAACATAAAATACAACATTAGGTATTAGTCTTTGTAAACGTCTGATTTGGTAAACATTCTTCACTCCTCACGTTGAGCCTCAACTATACGCCAGATACATTTTATTTGATTGGTGTTTCTCTTGTATATAGTCTATCCACTGTTTCCAGTCTGTCAAATATTGTTCATTTGAGCGATCTTTCAAATATGCCGATATTTTCGCCATTCCCACCAAATTTATTACTTTCAAAGTCCATTCTTCCATAGGTGGTATTTCTGGATTCTTCCAGTATTGTCCCACCAACAATCTGGCTGCTGTGATCAAGTTCAGAAATAAGTTCGTCTCTGAGGTAGTGCAATCTTTTATGATCCCTAACAAAAAAACCTGAGGTAGAAATTCAATACGCTTTTTGAATATAGTTTGGAGTGTCCACCATATCTTCCTCCAGAAGGCTTTGATTTTTCTGCATGTCCACCATACATGAAAATATGTAGCCTCCCCATCACCACTTGGGCTGGGTGTCTGGATAGATGTATGATAGTTTTTTCGGGTCTAGATGCCACCTATAGAACATCTTGTAGAAGTTTTCCCTTAGCTGTTGTGCTTTCGTAAATACTACATTTCTCACCCAGATTTCCTCCCACGTTTCCATCGCGATCGGATGTCCAAAGTCTTGTTCCCACTTTACCATACAGTTCTTGACTAGCACCGTTTCAGAGTCAATTTCTATTAGTACACTGTACACTCGTTTGATATGCATGATCCCCTGCTCTCTAATCTGTTCAATTAAAGTCTCATCAGTCCGGGATAATTCTTGTCTTCATGCCACCTTGACTGCAGTTGTAGGTATGATATCCAGGTACCTCCTATTCCTTCATCTGCTAGCGTTGTTTGAGGCTTTAAGGAGAACCCATTTTCTTCTTCCAGTACCAGTTTACTGTAGGGCACCACTCCCTGCTCTTGGGATATGTTTACGTCCCCTATTGCGTGTCCGGGGATCATCCAGATGGGGATCTTGTCATGTAGAAGGTACTTATATTTCCTCCAAACCCACAACAACGGGGTTCGTAGTGGGTTCTCCTTGAAGTTCTTGTCCGCCTTTTTGTCGTACACCAAGTATGCGTGCAAGCCGAATAGTAGACCGTGCCCTTCCACATTCAGTATTCTTTCGTTCGTCATATTGATCCAGTCACTCAACACCACCAATGTCGCTGCGTAGTAGTATAGCTTTAGATTGGGCATTTTTAGTCCCCCTCTCTTCCTCGTGTCCTGGATGATTTTTAGTTTTACCCTCGGTTTTTTGCCATCCCAAATAAATCTGTTGATGCCTTTCTGCCAGTTGTCCAAGTCCACATCCTTTTTGATTATGGGTAGCATTTGAAAGAGAAAGAGAAATTTTGGCAAGACGTTCATTTTTACTGCTGCTATCCTGCCCAGCAGGGACAGTCGTAGTGTTTTCCATCTTTCCAGATCTGCTTGTATCTTGTTCCACAGCACCTCGTAGTTATTCTTGTATAATTTCGCGTTCGTTGTTTCTATCTCCACTCCTAAGTATTTAACTTTCTTGACTATTTCACAACCCGTTATTCTTTCCAAGTCCTGTTTTGCTTTGTTGTCTAGATTTTTAACTAGCATCTTCGTTTTTGATATATTTACTTTGAAGCCTGACACCCTACCATAGTCTTCCATTATCTCCATCAATCTCCTTGCTGACTGTACTGGTTGCGACACTGTCACCAGCAAGTCATCTGCAAAGGCACACAGTCTGTAGTCTTGTTGTCTAATCTGTATGCCCTTTATGTCCTCTGCCGCTCTTATCTTGTTCAGTAGAATCTCCAGCATTAGGACAAATAGCAGGGGTGACAGCGGGCAGCCCTGTCTCGTGCCTCTTTCTATGTTGAATGAGTCCGTTAGGTCTCCATTAACAATGATCTGGCCTGTTTGTTTCTGATAAATAGCCAGTATGGAATTGAGAAACTGTGTTCCCATTTTCATCTTCCAGACCAAGTTTGTCAGTAACGGCCAATTCAATCTGTTGAAGGATTTTTCTGCATCCACAAACATAAGAGTGGCAGATACCTGGTTGTGCCTTTCCAAGTATTCTATTATGTTCAACAGCTGTCTCACATTAGTTTTCATCTGTCGCCCTTGTATAAATCCCCTTTGGTCCGGGTGTATTGTTTTTTGTAGTACAGTCATTAATCTATTGGCCAAAATTTTTGCGAAGATTTTGTAGTCTGTGTTTAGTAGTGAGATGGGTCTGTAGTTTGCAGGTTGTGCGTTATCTTTTCCCTCCTTGGGGATTAACGAAATGTAGGCTGTTTTCCAGGACGGTGGGACTTGGCCTCCTTCTTGTATGTTGATAAATAGCTCTCTGAGGGGTTCTAACATCTCCTCCTGGAGATGCTTGTAGTAGGTCGCTGTTATCCCATCCGTCCCGGGCGATTTTCCTTTTTTCAGTTGTTTGATCACTGAGTGTATTTCCTCCTTTGTGATTAAGGCATTCAGGGCATCTCTTTGTGCATCAGTGATTGCCAGTATCTTTTCATTTTGTAGAAACTTATCTATCTCTTTGTCTTGTGTCTTCTCCTCGGCGTATAGCTTTGAGTAGAACTCGGTAAAGGCTTTCTTGATGGTTTCCTGTCGAAATTCTTCCTTGCCTTTGTACTCTATCTTTTCAATTATGCGGGATTTCTGTTTCTTTCTTATGATATAAGCCAGCCATCGACCCGGTTTGTTGGCATTGCAGAATGTCTTATGTTTTGCATATTGTATATTCCTTGCAACTTGGTCTGCCATCAACATGTCAAATTGCTTTCTTAGAATCTTGATTCCTTCTTTGGTGACTTTATCCTCCGGTCTTTTTATTAATAGCTGCTCCTTCTTACTTATCTCGTCTTCTAACTCCTTTCTTTTTTGTTCTTGTTTGCGACGGTGCCTGTTATTCATGTCCATAAGAATCCCACGCATATACGCCTTGCTGGCGTCCCAAATCATTTCTATAGGTGTTTCATTGTTCATATTTATGTTGAAGAATTCCTTCATAGCATTTTTGCATTCAGCCACCTTTTCTTCGTGTCTAAACAGGTTTTCATTAATCCTCCAGGATCTCCTCTGTTTCAGGCCATGTCTTAATTCCATCCTCACCAGGTTGTGATCTGTTAGTACTTTGGGTAGGATTTTCACCGCGTTTAGACAAACCAGCAAGTCGCTAGATGTTAATATAAAGTCAATTCTGGAGAATGATTGATGTCTGTCAGAGAAAAAAGTGAATTCTTGTTCTTTGCCGTGCCTTTCCCTCCATACGTCTGTCAGTTCAAGGTCCTCCTTCATGTCAAAGAAGGATTTAGGCAACTTGGAGTGCTTTTGCGGGTTAGGTGCAGTCCTTTTTTTGTCCAGGGCAGTCTCTATGACCCCGTTCCAGTCGCCCAGTATAATGCAAGATCTGTAGTTGAGTTGTGTTAACTTCTTGTGTATCCTTTTGTAGAATTTGCCTTGTTGCTGATTTGGTGCATATATGCCCATCACCAGAATCTTCTTGTCTTCTTGTGTTATTTCGATTGCCAGGTATCTACCTTGGGGGTCGGACTCTATTAGCTTAGCTATTACATGTTTCTTTACATATATAACAATCCCATTCTTTTTTCCTGGTGCCGCTGCAACAAAGTGTGCGCCTAGTTTGTAGTTGATTAAATATTTCTGGTCTGCCGCTCTGATGTGTGTTTCTTGTAGGCAGATTATATCGCTTTTACCTTGTTTCAGGTAGTGGAATATTTTTCTCCTTTTCTGAGGGGAGTTTAATCCATTAACATTCCAAGTCAAATATTTAGTTGTCATTATCAGTTTCAGGATACTCTTGCAAGACCGTTTCTGTTCTTTCTCCTGGTTTCTTCTTTGATCTCATTCCCATGATATCCGGGTTGGTGCTCATGTTGTGTAGTAGGGTCTTGTCTTGCTGGTCTGTGCGTTTGGTAGTGGATCTTAGTAGCCTGCCCTCCGCAGACTGCCCTGTTTCCTTGTTTTTGTTGCCCTCTGTTCTCTGTGCCGTCGTATCTCGAGGTGGTCCATTCCTTTCTCCTGCTACTGCGCCGGTCTGTGCCTCTCAATGGTTTGCTCGTTGTTCTCGATCCCTTCCGCATTCCAGTGGCCCTTCTGCGTCATCCCTCGTGGTGGATTGAGGACTGTCCGTCTTCAGTTCCTTTTCAAGGAAGTCTTTGGCTTTCTGGACTGAGTTCAGGTAGTACCTTTTATTTCTATAGAGGAGTGACATCCCTGTTGGGGTTTCCCATCGATATTGCAGAGCGCGTGGTCTTAGTTCGTTGACCAGGAATTTGTAGTCCTTTCTGTCTCGCAGCATCGCCTGGGGGATCTCTTTCAGTACCTTCACCTCCTGCTCCTCTATGTATAATCTCTTGTTGTAGGATGTGATGGAGATGAGGTTCCGGAACCCCTGTGTTGCGAAATGGATGACCACGTCCCTTGGTTGATGCCTGTTTGCTGACTTCCATGAGCCAACTCTGTAGATTCTATCGAATTGCCATGCAATCTCTTCGGTTTTCTTTCCCAGAAATGTTGCCAGGGCCCCTACAAAGGTTCTGAGCAGGCCCCCTTGGGTTTCATTTGTTGTCTCTTTCCACCCTCTAAACCTGATTGCAGACGCCATTTGCCAGTATTGCATCATGGTGGACTGGTCTTGAGCCCCCCCTTTCATCTCTGCTATCTGTCCCTCTATGCGGTTCTCCACTTCTTCCATCCTCTTTTCCGTATTCTCCCTGATCTCCTGGAGGTTCTTCCCCATTTCATCCCCTATTCTCTTGTAGTGTGCTTGCATTGCCTCCTTCATTCGGTCCAGGTCTGTGGCCATCGCTCTGCAATGTTCTTCCCACTTTCTCTCTAGCTCTCTACCTTGGTCTGCCAGCATCTGTTTTATGTCTTTGCATCTTTCCTCCATCTTCTGTTCTGCCTCTATGCACCTTTTCTCCATCCTTGTGTCCATTTCTTCCAATTTTCTATCCATTCCATCCATCCTTATTACCAGCGTCTCTATCATCTCTTTTAATTCTTGCATCATGTGTGCTGTTGGGCAGGCATGGGTTAGCAGATGGGTCTGAGGGCCTGTAGTTGGGTGGGGGGGTGTGGGGATGGGTAGGGTGTTTCCTGGCGGGTTAGAAAGATGAGCTGGGGAGGATGCAGCTCCCTTTGTGTGTGTCAGTTTGGTCTGTTTGGTCTGTTTGGAGGCCATCTTGAGCTTATCCTCCTGCTGGCCTGGCACTGTGTTGATTTTCAAATTAGACCAGATTGGTCACTAGTCTGTGTTCTGATGATGATCCAGGAGTCTAACCTTTCAGGGGGGGCCTCAGGGTTCAGGCAGTGCAGGGCTAAGAGCCTATATTCAGGCAGTTCTGTGTTCAGGGAGCCTGTTCAGTGCCTCTGCCTTGGCTTCCTCTTCTCTCTCCTCTGCCAACCTGTCTTTTCTCTTTGCACTTTTCTGGCTCCCTCTTGCCCCTCTTTCTTTGCTTTCTTTCCCAGATCACTTTCTGCTGTCTTCTGCCTGCTTGTGTTTCCAGATCCCTTCTGCCTTCCCTTTACAGCGTCCCAGGTTACCTTCCAGTCTTCCTCTTACTCCCACCTTCCTCCCTGGTAGATTCTGCCCTCTTCAGTACCCCTGGGGCTCCCATTTTGGAGGGTCTGGGGCACAGCGCATGGGGTAACACTCACCAGTCCCTCTGCCATCCAGGGTACTCTTTTCCTGCGTCTTCCCCCGCCATCTGCTTCCTTGCCTCTTCCTTCTTTAGTCTTCTCTCCTCCCCTCTATTGTTCCAGCCTGCTTACTTTCAACTCCGTTTGTCTCCGCCTCTGTTTTCCGCTACAGACCTCTCCGCTGCTCTCCCGGTGTTTTTTACTTTCTTCGGCTCGTCTGGGGGTCTTCTTCAGGTCAGCAGACCCCCCCCCAGCGGCCCTCCCTGCTCTTGTCGGCGTCCCTCTCTTCCGTCGCTTCACTCTCACCAGTTCTCTGCCGCCAATGGCTGCTTCCTGCTGTCCGTCAGCTCCGGTCGTCTCCTCCTCCGTTCTCAGCTCCCGGATCTCCCCTCTGCTCTCCCGGCTTTCCTCTCCTCCTTCGGCTTGTCCGGGGGTCGTCTCCAGTTCGGCAGACCCTCCCGGCGGCCTCCGCTGCTCTCGCCGACGTCTTTCGCCTTCTTCTCTCCAATCCCGCCGGCTCCCTCTGACTGCGCGGCCTCGCAGCCTCTTCGGGCCTGCCGGCCGGCCGGCCACCACCGGCTTCCTCGGCCCCGTCTGCTGCCTTCACGGATCCCTCGGCGGCAATTTCCGGTTTGTCGGATCGGGCCGAGGGTCCTCTCCGGGTGTACCTTCTTCTCCGGTGGTTCCCTCTCCCGGCGGTCCAATATTTTAGAATAAAAGGTAAGCCCCGTCTCGGAGCTTTCCTCGGATGGCTCCGGTCCTCGTGACCGGAACCGGAAGTCCTGATAAGATCTTTTGAAATACTGTTTCATCCTCTGTTTAGGTAGTATCAAATACTCTATTTTGATTCCATTGCAGAAATATACTTTTGTTATATTTTGTTACAACTTTATTGGGTAACTTCTGCCTTTATTGTACGTTGGAGATGGTTGTGCAATTGTTGCAAAGCACCCCTATTCCTTCTACTTTTTCTATAAAAAGCCAAATTCAGACTAAGGTATAGCATCGTTAAATGACCCAACTTAAATTCAAATAGAAATTAAGTCCTGATTAAGTCACTGGAGATTTGATCATCTCAAATTTTATACAAAAGGAAAGCTATATTTTACCTTACATGTTGAATAATTAAAACAGGAATTCATTTTGTTCCATTTAATGGTGTAATATTTAAGCTTAACCAATGTTTCTTCTGTAAAAGAAGCATGTACCACAGCAACTACTAACTCAAAACAGTATTCCTAGTTTTTTTACTTGTTAAATCCTGGAAAACATACAGTAAATTCAAGCCTTCAAAGGTCTACCCTTTAGCTAGATCTTTGTGGTGCCAGTCTTGAGCATTATTTTGAATTAAGCAGCTAATTTTGAACAAGTGCCACTGTTGATTATCTAAGCATTGCTAATTGCAGTGATTACTTACAATGGAATTGTAACACAATGGAGCAATGAGAAATAAATGTAAGACAAATGTGTGCTTAGCTGCCCAAGAAATTGAGAAGAGATTACTACTAAATGCAACAGTAACTAAGGAGATATTTAACTGCATAATAAAGAATAAAAGTAACTGCTTTCTATCACCCAATACAGCCCAATACAGTATCTACAGCCCAGAACTCAGATTGATAGAGGTTCTCCAAGTTTTTTCATCACTCTGAATCTCCTTCATTTAACTGGAGATAAGATCGGTAATCCTGGGATCTTTTTCAATAGCTTCTTGTGCTATGATAACCTAAGATAGCTCAAAACCTACTTACTCTGAGGGAAAGTGACAACTGAAACACTGAATTTAAGTTCTGATCATTAGAAGACAAGACAGTACAAATCTTTCATAGAAAAAGATCACTTAGTTTTCATGCATATTGCCACTGATATCTCAGTGGGAAAACCACACTGATTTATTACCTATATGTTTTACTTGTTAAATCTATGATTTTTCTTTTACTAGTGCAACACAACAGAATAAACTACACAATATATTGGTAAACAATTAATTAGATTCTTCCATCTACTTCCTTTATTATAAACAAAGGAAGGAAGGGGCTAAATCTCCATAATTTGTAATAAACAAGACCCTTAGGAACCATGCAAAAAGGTATTTGCCTAGAACAACACCCCATATACAACAGACTCAGTATGAATCCATCATTAGTTTTCTACTCCCCACATAATTTATGCCTGCCTCCTCCTATTGTAGTCTTTGTGAGAGACAGTGAAATTATCAAATACTAACCAACTAAGATGGAATAGAGTATCCCTGGGCGATCAGAAGCAGGCTGGATGTTGCGATCCTGATCTACAGCTTGTATTGGTGGTGTAACATTGATTGGGTTTACCTGTGCCTGTAATGAAAATTAGATGTGTTACAGTGGTATTCTTACACAGAGGATTTTATTTAATAGTAAGCCATGATGCTGAGTACATTGAATGTAACAATTATAAATACAAGTAATAGAGTTGCATAAACATATCAACTTGAAGAACTAAATATGAAGTAACTTATTAAAGTGCAATTTCAGGAGTGGTCCATATTTATTACACTATCTAGATTCTCCACTTATTTAAGTACATAATAAAAGGTATTTCCATCTTAATGGTATGAACTTTTCTAAACACTAAAAAGGGTTAAGGGCATTAATTAGGTACACTGTATTTCTTCTGGGAAGGAGATAGAACTTATTTAGCTATAAGTTAAATGCTGGAAAAATCTGATCCAAGTATTATAGAAAACAGATTTCATGGTAATTGTTTAAATTATTCTCCCCCCCAAATAAAATGAGATAATATATTTTCAACTCAGTGATATATTTCAATGATATATTTTACTGGCCAATAAAGACATTAGGAACTGCATATGCACTCAAAGCCACCCTAACCCTGACATCTATGCAAAGACAGCTCTTCACACAATAACAGGTTAAGGTTATTAATGGAAAGGTAAATTTTCTTTTAGATACACAACTGACTGATTAGTACAGTGGCCATATTTTCTTGAAAAAATACAGATAATCTTGAAAAAGATCAAATCTGAAATAGGTTCATAAGGGTTAAAAATGTTCATAACTGCTTTACAAAGGAAAATTCAAAAACAAAATAAAAAAACTCTACAAGAACATATATTCTGATATATTCTAATAAAAATATTTAAAAATCATAAGACTCTAAGAAGCAAATAATAGAAAGGATTTCTGCAACCAGACTGTGCATTAAGTGATACCATTTGTGTGGTAAAAGTTAAATGGCCAAAATAAAGGACAAAAGTTTGTTTAACTTTTTGAAAAATGAATAAATCTTACTGACAGTTTTCTAAAAGAAAAGACTGTCCTTTATAATAAAGAACATTATGTTCACTGTACATGCTGGGAAAGAACACTTGGCAATGCAGTGGTCTCTGGAATCATTAAATTAGCCATAGCTTGTTTGGCTTTTTTATAAATTATTGCTGATAATCTTGAACATGTATATGAGAACAGTTATCAAGCTTCACTATTTTCCCAATGGATAATTAAAGAAAGGTAGTTTATCTCTCTATATCTCTATATGTCTGTCTGTCTGTCTGTCTGTCTGTCTGTCTGTCTGTCTGTCTGTCTGTCTGTCTGTCTGTCTGTCTGTCTGTCTGTCTGTCTGTCTATCTATCTATCTATCTATCTATCTATCTATCTATCTATCTATCTATCTATCTACTGTATCTATGTTAATTGTGAAACTCTTCTTGCCAAGATTGTATTGCCTAGTATTTTATATATGGAACATAGGATACATACACACATACACGCACACACACACACACACATACATATATACAGTGCTTTTTTTCTAAAAAAAAAAAAAGGTGCTGGAACTCACACACATCATACAACCCGCCTTGCCTATCCTACAAGGTTCCATCCAAAAAAGGTGCCGGAACTTTGTTCTGGCCGTTCTATGAGAAAAAAAGCCCTGCATGCATACATACATACATACATACATACATACATACATACATACATACATACATACATACATACGTATATACATGTGTGTGTGTGTATGTGTGTGTGTGTATAGTCTTAGTCTACAAGAAATCCAATGGGTCCCTAGGACACACCATCTACCAGAAGAAAACACACACAAACCGCTATCTGCACGCACTCTCACACCACCACCCAGCACAGATCAACTCCGTAGCCAAGACACTCATCTCAAGAACCAAATGCCTAGCTGACGAACAACACCTAAAAACCGAACTACACACTCTCACTAATGTACTTACATCCAACGGATTCCAAAGAAATAAGATTTCCAACTTAATCCAAAAAGAAACTCCCACTAAAATCCAAGACAGAGAACAAGAAAACGGCAAAGCCCTCCTCCCATACATAAAAGGCACCACAGACAGGATCAGCAAGATCCTTCACAAACATAATATCAAAACAGCATTCTGCACAAACAGAAAAATATCCACCATCCTAAGAAACCCTAAAGACAAAATTGAATTAGAAAATCAAGGAGTATATGAAATCCCATGTACTGCCTGCTCCACCACATACATTGGACAAACCAACAGAAGAATAAGTGCACGCATTGAAGAACACAAAAACTCAGTCAAAAAAGAGGAACCAACTTCTTCCCTGGTCCAACACCTCAAAGCCACAGGACATGAAATTGATTTCAAAAAGACCAGAACTATCGCCAAAACTGAACACTTTAATAACAGAATAATCAGAGAAGCCATCGAGATAGAAAAACGCCCACACAGCATGAACAAACGAGATGATACCTCCCGCCTACCAGCCATTTGGAAACCCGCCCTTATTGACAGATGAGTCCATAGCAGGGGGAATGACACCAGACCTACACTCACAAAAACCACACAGGATGTCACCACCACACATCCAGGCAAAAAGCAAACCCAAACCCACACTGATGAGGCACGACCACAAACCAGAAGCCAGACCACAGCTGCATCATTAGCCACCTTAAACCCCTCCAATCCATACACGAAGCAAACTGACACCCACCATGAAGATGAGGCACGACCACGAACGCAAAGCCAAACAGCTATACAGTTTACCATCTCTAATCCCCTTGTAACACTGACTAACCTGAGCACAACAAAGCCCCCACCCAAACAGAACACTCCCCCAGCCAATCAGAACACAGCCAAGCCCCTAACCAATCAGAACACACCTCCACCCAATCAGAACACAGCTGAGCTCCCAGCCAATCAGTTCAAACCCCCACTGGCAGTTAAAAGGAAGAAACAGCTAAAATCTCACATTGCTCCTAGAAGCAGAAGCCGAAAGCACCAGCCTGAAGATGACGAATGAGACTTCGTCGAAACGTCGCCAAGACACTTCAAATTCTACGTGGGAGAAAACCCGAAGAACCAAAGACCTACATACAAACACCCGCGAAAACCTCAGAAAACATATATATATATATATATATATATTTGTTTTCTGAGGTAATTTAACCATGATCCCAGTGTTGTAATAGATGTGATTTGATTTGATATAAGCTGCAACCAAGATACTGCTGTACAAGAAGAAATACTCTTAAGGGAAAAAAATCAAACCAGGAAAAAATGAGCTTTATCTGCATTTTTTCTTGGAAACATATTGCTATATTTCAAAGCACATATGCAAAATGAGCCATAAATTAAAAAAAACAACCCTAGAGAAAAACAAGCAATTATCCATAGCAGGCTTCTCTTGAATTTGATATTATATACTTGTCACATAATGTGACAGAAAGATAAACTATGAAATGTTTATTTAGAGGTACTAACATTGGGATATGTATGCTATAATTTTAAACTTCTATCACAACAACATTATCTTATTAGGGAACTTGGATTTTTTTTAATGTTAATGATTTGTCTTGACATATGTATTCAGCACAATTCTAACACAGAGTAGTCAGAGAAGATTAAAATTAATATTACTGATCTGATTTTTTTAATTATCTATTTTTAGAGAAGACTTTGACCCAAAGCCTGACTTGTTATTACTAAAAAAAAGCTATGTGTGTGTGTGTGTGTGTGTGTGAAGTAAACTATCTAATATGAACAGTTTAAATAACCATAAAAGTAAAGGGTAGAAGAACAACCACCACTACTCCACATTTTCCTTTGATTTATTTTTTCTTTGTTAAAAGAGAGGGTTAATTTATTCAACTGTTGATTGGTGCCCAAAAAGAATATTTTTTGCATATTGATTGGTAAAATTAATGATGCAGATAATTTGAAAAGAATCTGACCATTATATTGGGGGGGGGAAGACATTAAAAAAACCTACAAGTCCATTTTGTCATTGTCATGCATCCAGTTAAATAATTAGAATGTTGTTCTACTCTCTTCATCTTATAGATCAGGGATCTCCAACCTTGGCAATTTTACGACTTGTGGACTTCAACTCCACAAGTTGTAAAGCTGCCAAGGTTGGAGATTCCTATTATAGATTACAATGAAATTATTCAATAAATGACAATATACTACAAAGAATAATATCATGAAAGTGCAAATGCTCATTTATGACTTTTTCCTCCTGCTATTCAAGTTTAGTTTTCTCGGCATACATAAACAAATATCCAAATGTAGCACAGATATGTATATCTACACAAAGAAGGATCAGCTCTTGAAAAGAATCATTTCAGATTCAAATAGTTTCATTAGTTAAGGAATTAAAGGACAAATTTACATATTAATAATACTTTGAATGAAAAGAGCGAACATCTTCCTCAAGTTGATCTTGACAGGTCCATGTAGTTTTTCTGGCAATACTATGGAAGTGGATTCTTATAGCCTTACATAGTTTAGCATACATTATTACTGTAATACTTGTAGGTCAACACATTCCCAAATGGCAAACATCAACCTTTGAGTTTGCTATCTGTTGCAAGTGCCAAATCTTTTTAAACACATTAAAGTAGCAGAAAACTTGTATTTTCTAATTTGAAAACAAGAACAAATTGCAAGAGGACAATTACTATTAAACAGGTGATTAGTGAGGACTTACCTAATATTGTAGCACATTTGATCCATAGCCAATATGTCAAGTTAAATTTTTTTTAAAATAAATTTTATTGGTTTTTTAATTTTTACAGGAAAAAAAGGCTCAAGGCACACCGTGGTATTAGGGTAAACAAATATCCAAAACCAATACATTTGTACATATTTCAATCAATGCATCTAGTATTCCCTCTCTTAATCCCTTAGATAACATACCTTATTCCAAAATATTTAATTAATTTTATAATTTAAAATTTAAAAAAAGAAAGAAAAAATCCCCCCTATCCTAGCCCCCCCCGGACTTCCCAAAATGAATACAGGGTAAAACAAAGAAAACCCAGTACATCAAACAAAGTTATTCTATAATCCTAACAAAAAAATTTTTTAAACTATATGCTAAAAACAGTCTCTTTAATCCGATTCTAACTTAAATTTATTCAACCTTTTCAGATCGAGTATTGTAATTCCTTAATTTTATCATAAAACTTGTTTATATCTTCTTATACAAATATCCCTTATTTAGAATATAATATTAATCTATCCTATACATATCTAATCCATCAATCAATCAATCTAATATCAAACCTTAAATCATTTCAATTCATTGGACATCAAACAAACAAATCATCTTGTTAAAAAATAATAATTTACATATCGATATACCCATCAGTTCAAAAAAATACATTCTTAGTCAATTTAATATATATCTTCCATTAATCACCCATTTCTCTTACATCTTATTCATAATCTTAATCCATCAAACCAACAAATCATCTTATTAAAAATAATAATTTTCATGTCGATAAACCCATCAATTAAAAAAATCTTCTTAGTCAATTTAATATATATCTTCCATTAATCACCCATTTCTCTTACATCTTACTCACAATCTTAATCCTTAAGTCTTAAGTCAATCCATAATTCTAAATTGCCCATAATTCATTACATAAAATTTTAAATTTCACTTCTTTTCAGTTCAATCCATTGGACATCAAACAAACAAATCATCTTATTAAAAATAATAATTTTCATGTCAATAAACCCATCAATTCAAAAAATACATTCTTAATCAATTTAATATATATCTTCCATTAATCACCCTCTC
Organism: Bothrops alternatus; assembly: GCA_034064705.1. Classification (NCBI taxonomy): domain Eukaryota; kingdom Metazoa; phylum Chordata; class Lepidosauria; order Squamata; family Viperidae; genus Bothrops; species Bothrops alternatus. Next base: position 2,532,729 of record JARGCV010000009.1, on the reverse strand, counting down.
ATGTCTCTTGCTCATAAACTTAGTCCTTAAATCAGTCCATAATTCTTTGCCTTTAATTCATTGCATAAAATATTCAATTTCACTTCTTTTCAGTCGAATTCTGGGCTTCTTCTTCTGCCAGGTAGATTTCCATAACAAAGCTTCCCTTCCAAGTAATAAGTCTCTCTTTATTGCTTGCAATGTCATTTGAGTCGGATGTTGCGATAAATGTCCATTTTTCCTTTAAGAAATCCTTTCTCTGTGTGGATGGGCTTCCCTTTCCTCCCCCCCCTTACAGGCTGTCAGCTGATGGCTGAACTAGGGGGGTGGAGAAAGAAGGGAATGAGTTTCGTTTCCTGAGAAAAACGTCAGGCTTTCAAGTGTGTTGTTTAACTATCTATGTACGATGATTGGCTGTAAATCAGTAGGGTGACAATTTGTGGGTAGAAACCTTTGATGTGTAATAAAAGAACGTGCCTGGGCTTCTATCGAGGCCTTTCACTATGAGACAAGCTCCAGTCTCTGTCATGATTCATGAGGGCCGGGTGACAAGACGGACACACTTTCGCCACAAGTAGTGACCCCGACGTGATAACCCTGAGAGGTTATATGTCCCTGGACCCTCATACTTACCTCCCGGACGTGGCCAAGCACGCTTCATCAGTTCATTGCTGGACGAGGACTGATCCCTCGTAAGTCATGGGGGGATCTCTCAAAGGTGCAGAAAATGCATTTAAAGGAGCTCAAAGAGATAACCAGGAAGAATTATGTTTATTTTACAGCGAAGAAGCTGACAGAAGGAGATTTAAGATCTCTCCTTGAATTTATTTGGGAACAAATCCCTTTCTACCCAGAGGCAGGTTGCATTAAAGTTGAAACCTGGAGGACAGTGGGGGAGTTTTTATATACAAAGCATAGAGCCCCTGCTCACATTTTAACGTCATGGAGATCAGTTTTTGACGCTTTAAAGACACAGGAGCAGCCCCTACTAAAAATATTACTGAATCCATTGAATTATAATGAAGTTCAACTTCTTCCCCCTGCCAGCGAAACTCCAGTAACAATTAAAAATCACAGCAGGGTTTCTCCTAGCAATGTTGGGGCGTGTGATCCTATTTTAAATGCCACTGCTCCATCAGATTCTAGACATATTAATCTTATTCAGAAGACGTTACAGAATGCTTATGAAACAGGAGAATTAAATGCAGATGAAATGGCAAATTTATACCCTGTAACTGTGGGCATGGATGCAAAATTGATAATGAATTGGCTGCCCAAGAGATTTTGATGAAATTGACTGTTGAAAATGCTAATGCAGACTGCAAAAGAGTTCTGCAACCCTTAATTGGCACTGGTCAAAAGACACTTGCACCTACATTGGTTCAACTACAACAGTATTTAGGAAATATTAATTGGTTAAGGCCATATATAGGTCTTTCTACCTCTACCCTTTCTCCTTTGTTTATGGCATAAAAAGGCCTCAAAAGTCCCACAGATGTTGTGACATTGACCTCTGAAAGTCCAAACGGCCCTCAACACTCAGTGGACTGATCGGTGTGTTGACAATCACCCTGTGCATTTGAATGTGATTTTTGATAGACCACCCACGGTGGCAATTACTCAATCTAATAAGGCTACAGAATTTTTTTTACTCCAGCTATGATTTTGGCTGAAATTACACATCATGGCCACACGATGGCGCCAGATCACTTGCATTGAATTTGCAATTATTTTTATCCCATTTTCCTTACAGATCCATGATTTTTGGCCATAAAAATTTTATCTTTTTCTTATATCTCTCCTAGTTTGGATGAGACTTTGTTGACACTATTTTTGACATTGCAAAAATTTATTGAGACAAGATATTGTCCTTATTTTATTGCACATATCCAGAGTCATCAAAATTTTCCAGGAATTCTCAGTGAAGGGAATTCCCAGGCGGATATGACGACATACGTTATGACTATGAAACAACCCACTCCCTGGGATAGTCATAGCAATTTTCATCAAAACGCCAAGGCTTTGGCTAAACAATTTGGCATAGCCCCCGGGAAGGCAGCAGCTATCATTCAACAGTGCCCCAACTGTTCACAACAAGGACTGTCTATTCCAATGGGTGTGAATCCCCGTGGACTTGAGGCATGTCAAATTTGGCAGATGGATGTTACCCAATATGCATCTTTTAGTCCATGGAAATATATACATGTGACTATTGATACATATTCTGGGTTCATCTTTGCTACTCCACAGCGGGGAGCGGCAACTAAACATGTCATCAATCATTGTATTCGAACTTTTAGCACTCTGGGTGCTAAAAATATCTAAAGAATTAAAAACTGATAATGGATCCGCATATTGTAGTCATGCCTTTGCTCACTTCTGCAATCGATGGGACATTATTCATAAATTCGGCATTCCTTACAATTCAAAGGGGCAAGCAGTAGTGGAACGGGCCAATTCCACTCTTAAGCACATGCTTGACAAATTAAAAACAAAAAATGGGGAAAATACCCCCGGACTACCTGGAGTGCAAAATCATCTTAATTTAGCTTTATATACTCTCAATTTTTTGAACCTTACTGGCACGACACCTAATACAGCTGCCAGCAGGCATTTTTCTCCCCTTCCAGCTGCAGCAACCACGGTTCGACCGCTAGTTTGGTATCGTAAACTACCAGACCCCCAATGGAAAGGATCAGCTGAACTTATTACCTGGGGTCATGGATATGCTGCGGTGCAACATGAAGGCAATACGATATGGGTTCCTGGCCGCAATATTCACCCTTACAGTGTACAGCCAAAAGATTGCAAAGACTCTGGTGAGCCCAAAGTGGACGGACAATAATTTTGGAAGGACAATAAAAAGTTAGTGCCTTAACAAACCATACTGACTGCTAGATGTGTATGCTGTCACCATCGGATGCCAGTCAAAGACTTTCTTTAGTTGGACTTCCTTTGAACAACATTGGAGCCAGCGAAAGTTTTGTAAATATTAATGTGGCAGGAAATTATACGCTGCCACTTAGGTTTTATTATGTAGATTTTGCATTAGTGTGTTTTAATTTTTCTAAGGGAATTATCCTTTTAAGTATATATCCCTCTTGTAATATCACCTTTAATATGCCTGATCATTGTGTTGAAAGTAATAACAAAGTGTATGTAAAATGTGATGATGGTGAGTACAATGCAAGTGTATTGGGTTTGTAGCTATTTGAATGGCGCACGGAATTGGACTGCAGCCAATGACAGTGACGGCCATTGAAATGCTTAATGAAGAACAAGGACAAATCCCTCCACCAATATCCGGAGATCATAAGCATTGGGGATATTTGGGATGCATTATGATTTTGGTTACCACATTTTCAATGGTTAAAAAATTTGATAAGTAGTATTATTTTGTATTGTTATATTATTCCATTTTGGATGCTTTTATATACAATGTTTGCCTGGTATTTTTGCTATGATGAAATCTTTTATACCAAAGAACAAATTGTCTCAACAAGTGAACATTAGTCAACAAGGATTCGAGCGGATACCAATGGATAAACAGCCACCTCAGTTGGATGAAATCGAATACATGGACTGAAAGCCCTTGCTTCTAAATAAGAACAAAAAAGGATGAGATGTTGCGATAAATGTCCATTTCTCCTTTAAGAAATCCTTTCTCTGTGTGGATGGGCTTCCTTTTCCTCCCCCCTCTTACAGGCTGTCAGCTGACGGCTGAACTAGGGGGGTGGAGAAAAAGGGAATGAGTTTCGTTTCCTGAGAAAAACATCAGGCTTTCAAGTGTGTTGTTTAACTATCTATGTACGATGATTGGCTGTAAATCAGTAGGGTGACAATTTGTGGCTAGAAACCTTTGATGTGTAATAAAAGAATGTGCCTGGGCTTCTATCAAGGCCCTTCACTATGAGACAAGCTCCAGTCTCTGTCATGATTCATGAGGGCCGGGTGACACCACGGACACACTTTCGCCACAGTCAATATAAACCATCTTGGCTTTTGCATTAGTCCTCTATTTCTCTTAACCATAAAATTTCGTTGCTGGAACATTTCAAATCTCAGTCTTGGCTTTTCCTGGTCCTCAAAACCATAGGTGAACTGCTTATCAGGCAAAATCAGTTTCTCTTTATTCTCAGTTAAATCCTCTTCTTGTATAGCTTGTTTTATAGAGTAATCAGCAAACGGTTGTGAATCAATTTTGAAGTTTAAAAGAGAAATTCTAGCCATTAAGTCTGTAATAAACTCTTTCATTATAGCACACATTTCTTCTTTAAGCTTTTTCATTACAGCACATATTTCTTCTTTAGCTTCACAAATGCAATCCAAAATAGGTTTACAATTTAAGTATGAGTTCGACTCCATTTTAAAAAATATTCAGCTGGATCAAATTATCTTTCTCTAAAAAAAAACCAGTTTAAAAACCAGTCATCTCATGTCCAAATAATCAACAATTAGCTATTGGCCAGTAGATTATCTTCTTTCAAATCAAAATAATTAAAACGATCGCTCTGGCTTTGTTCTAAGAAGAAAGAAAAAAATCACTTTCGCTTTCCCGTCACTTTCCTTTTACAGTGAAAGCGATCGCCATCTTGAATACTATTATGTGGATTGTAAAAATAATTGTAATCAAAAATGGAATATAAAAAATTACTTGCAATATGAAACTCCTGTATTCATTCTGCCTGCATGTAGATCTTTCTTAAGTATCTGTTTAAGCAGGAATGGTTGTGGCGTCTATTTCTGTCTGAAGACAGAAGCGTCCCTGGGCAGGAGCGTCTTCAGGCGTTTCTGGGGAGCTCTCACTCTTTCCCCCTGAAAACTTTTTCAGGGGGTTTTTAGAGGAGCTCAACCCGTGCCCGATGCTCTTCACCCCTTCTTTGCCCGAAGGGGGGATTTTTCACCACAAAAAACAGCTGATATTCGCTGTTTTGTGGCTTAACAAAACCCAGGGAACGGAGCCTCCAAAGGAGGCTGTGGCGACGCCTGTGGAGCCACCGAAAGTCCATGTCAAGTTAAATTTTTGAGAACATTGTACTTGATATACTATTCAAAGAGATGTAGAATACTCTTATCATTCAACATTGGTATGATATATGACTCAGTCCCAGATTACATTTTTGTTTGTTCTGGGATGATCATTATTGGACCTCAAACAGGAAATGTCTTTGTTCTGTTCGCGAGTCCAAGGCATTTAGACGAAGCGAGTAACACAAAAGCAAGTCTTCTTTATTGGAAGTCAGCAACAGAACAGTAAACAAAATGGTGCACAGGCCTTTTATAGTCTCCTTGCAAGGACAGCATCAACCAATCAATGCAAGGCTGGTTTCGCGCCTTGCGCATGCGCGCAAGGCTGGTGACAGCCTGTCTGGTCCCGGGCAACCACGTAGTCTGCCTGGGACTCTCTGCAGCCTTCCTGAGCTGCTGAGCAATTCAGCAGGCCCTGGACATAATACCCTCCCCCCCTAGATAAAACAATAAGTAACCCTTACTGTTATAGCAGCAAACATATACGTGTTCTATTGGCATTTGTTATTATTAAACACATTATGCCTGCACACAGGCAGACCCAAACTTGCATTTTATATGTGCAAGAGTACAGCAAAATGTTTAATACACTGAAATATAACACCCCTTCATTTGAGTGTTTGTTTTGCATTTTAAAGAACTAGCAAGATTCCCTCAGGCTTGACAGAAACCTCACATAGTCCTTAAGATGTTTGGGTGGAACCTTGGCCTGCTGTGACCTTCTTATGGCCGGTGTGTGTGCCTAGCCTGCCAGCTCGACTGCCAGGCTAGGTAGACCAGGACTTTGTTGCCCCAAGGACCCAGGTGACCCACCCAGCTGCTGACTGGTTGGATCAGCTAAATCCAAGCCAGAGTTCCTTGGTGGGGTGGAATTCCCCAAGTCCAGTGGTGTGGTGGAATTCCTCAAGTCCACAATGGATCCCTCTTGGGAGCACTGTCCCTTGAGCCCAAGTCTAGTAGCTGGAGTGGCCTGAGTAGCCAATTTACCCCAATGTCCCATTGCCCCAGTGTCTGGGCCGCAGGTGCCAGAGTCAGGAGCCACCTCCATGGCAAACCCCACTTCTGGAGCAATAGCTGAAGCCTGTGAATGTCCACTTGGCCGGGCAAACCCCCCTTGTGAAACAATAGCTGAAGCACTTGGCCGGAGAGACTGTGGTCCACGATTGTAATTGTGGTCCTCCTCCCCCCTGAGAGCAGAGCCAGGAGCGGAAGTGTGGCTGGGAAGCCTCCAGCACAGTTGGTCAATGTGACGTCAGATCACACGACCATCAATCAAGGCCACTTCATAGCCCAGAGACCTTACATACCACTACTGTCACCCAGAGATGTCCAGGTCCATAGTTCCTTGTCCAGACCAGATCGCCCACCTGTAGTCTCCTAGGTGCCCGCAGCTGTGACACCTGTGAAGCCAACCGGTCTGGGTGCAACCTGTCCAGTTTAGTGATGAGGCGGCGACCCTAGCAGATTTCTGCTGGGCTCTTCCCCATGGCTGTGTAAGGTGTGTTGCATTGTGAAAGAAGGAAATCAGCTAACCTGTGATGCCAGCTGCCATAAGTGATTCTTTTAAGAGCATCTTTAGTGGTGCACACCATCCTCTCAGCCTGGCCATTGGAAGATGGATGAAATGGTGCTGAAGTAGCATGCCAGATCAAGTTGGCCTGTAGAAAAGCCTGAAACTCAGAGGAAGTGAATTGGGGTCCGTTGTCTGTTTGGAAGCCCATGGGAAGCGAAGATTTCTCTCAGCACCTGGATGGTCCTAGCAGTAGTAGTGAAGGAAACAGGCATGACCTCTAGCCACTTGGAATGGCTGTCCACAAGGAGAAGGAAGAATTGCACCTGAAAGGGCCCAGCATAGTCAATATGAACCCTCGACCAAGGGGCATGTATCTCCTCCCACCTATGTACAGGAGCCTGAGGCATTTCAGGCCTTGACTGTTGCCACACTTGGCACTCATGAACCTGGGTCTCGATCTCTTTATCAAGCCCAGGCCACCAGAGATGGCTACGTGCAAGCGCTTTCATCCGGACTATGCCTGGATGTCATTCATGCAGAGAGAGCAAGATTCTAGTCCTCAATGATGCTGGGATGACTACCCTGCTACCCCATAAAAGGCACCCTTTGAAAGTGGAAAGCTTGTGCTTCCTTTGCCAGAAGCTTTGAAACTCAGTACCTGGACACGTGTCAGGCCATCCTGACAACACCCATCTCAGCACGTGTGTGAGTGTGTGATCAGTGGCAATTTCTGCAGCCACATCCCTAGCATTGAGGGGAGATTCAGGCAATTCCTGAATGGAGAGAATGTGAAGAGCAGGAGCAGGATCTGCCTCTATCTGCTAAAGAGGTAATCTGCTGGGGCCATGAGCATGGCCCATTTCTTTGCCAGGTTTGTGCACCAAAGTGTAGTCGTATGCTGACAGGAAAATTGACCATCTCAGCATTCTGGGAGAGATTATGTGTGGGGTTTGTTTATTTGTGATAAACAAACCCAGGCTTATGGTCTGTGTAGACCGTGAAGTGGCGGCCATATAAGAAGTCATGGAACTTCTTAATGCCAGCCACTATGGCCAAGGCTTCTCTGTCAATCTGCGCGTAATTACACTCAGCAGATGAAAGAGTCCTGGAATAGTAGGCCACAGGGACTTGTGTCTCATCAGCCCTTAGGTGATTCAGTACAGCCCCAACCCCAAGGGGACGCTTCACATGCGATGCACACAGGCAATTGCTCATTGAAATGCGCTAAAATCGCATTTGAAGAGAGCAAGGCCTTGACCTCTGTAAAGCTCCTTTCATGGACCTTAGTCCACTGCCAAGGAGCCTGTTTGTCCAAGAGCCGGTGTAACGGCTCAGCGACTGCAGCCTTGTGGGGAAGGAATGCATGATAAAAGTTTAATAGTCCCAGAAAAGCCTGAAGTTCACTTTTGGACTTGGGACTTGGGGCCTGCTGAATTGCTTGAAGCTTGGATTCAGCAGGATGGATGCCTTCAGCATCAATACGGAACCCCAGAAATTCAGTGCAGGTGACTCCAATCTTACATTTATCTTGCTTGAGCTTCAGCCCCACTTGGCGGAAATGCAGCAAGACAGCTCTCAGCCTTTCAGCTAAATTTACAGATGACTCCCTAGCAATGAGGACATCATTAAAGTAGGGGCAGACCCCAGGAATACCATGGAGCGTTCGCTCCATCACACTTTGGAAGATGCCAGGGGCCATGTTAACCCCAAACTGCAGTCTTTTCACTTTAAAGGCTCCCTGGTGCGTCACAATTGTTTGAGCCTCAGCTGTTGCCTCATTAACAGGTAACTGTTGGTAGGTCTGTGCCAAATCAAGCTTTGCAAAGAGGTGCCCCCCGCTTGAGGGAGGCCAGAATGTGGCTAACCACAGGCACTGGATATGCATGCGGTTGCAGTGCTTTCTTAAGTGTACATTTATAGTCCGCACAGATTCAGACTTCTCCATTGGCCTTCAGTGCCGTTACTATGCAGGTTTCCCATGGATTAGAGTCCACAAGTTCTAAGATGCCCTGCTGGAGCAGCTTGTCCAGCTCTGCATCAATTTTTCCTTTGAGGGCAAAAGGCACCCTTCTAGGTTTGATCCGGATGGGTGTGATAGCTGGGTCTAAGCGTAAGGTGATGGGAGGCAACTTGTATGATCCAAGCTCTGAACTGAGCACATCAGCAAACTCCTTGGAGACTTCTGCAAGGCCTGACATTTGCAGACTGTGCAGTCCAGTCACTTGAATCCCGAGGGCCTTGATCCAATCGAGTCCAATGAGACTCGTGCGATCACCCCCAACTACCATGACATCTAGCAGGTCTTCAAAGGTCCTATGCTGCACATTGAGCGTGGCCTCCCCCTTCATGCTGACTCTGGAATTCTGAAAGTCAGTGAGAATTAAATTTGGTGGCCTGAGTTTGACTCGTAGGCCACTTCTGCTGCAAATCCTTTTAAAGGTGTCAAAAGAAATGATCAATAGAGTGGACCCTGTGTCCAACTCCATCGACAAGTGTGGCCAAAGTGTGTCCATGGTGTCACCTGGCCCCCATGAATCATGACAGAGACTGGAGCTTGTCTCATAGTGAAAGGCCCCGATAGAAGCCCAGGCACATTCTTTTATTGCACATCAAAGGTTTCTACCCACAAATTGTCACCCTACTGGTTTACATCCAATCATCATACATAGATAGTTAAACAACACACTTGAAAGCGTGACGTTTTTCTCAGGAAACGAAACTCATTCCCTTTTTCTCCACCCCTCCAAGGCATTGTTGATTATTTGGAGATGAGATGACTGGTTTTTAAACTGTTTTTTTTTTTGAGAGAAAGATAATTTGATCCAGCTGAATATTTTTTAAAATGGAGTCGAATTCATACTTAAATTGTAAACCTATTTTGGATTGCATTTGTGAAGCTAAAGAAGAAATATGTGCTATAATGAAAGAGTTTATTACAGACTTAATGGCTAGAATTTCTCTTTTAAACTTCAAAATTGATTCACAACCGTTTGCTGATTACTCTATAAAACAAACTATACAAGAAGAGGATTTAACTGAGAATAAAGAGAAACTGATTTTGCCTGATAAGCAGTTCACCTATGGTTTTGAGGACCAGGAAAAGCCAAGACTGAGATTTGAAATGTTCCAGCAACGAAATTTTATGGTTAAGAGAAATAGAGGACTAATGCAAAAGCCAAGATGGTTTATATTGACTGTGGCGAAAGTGTGTCCGTGGTGTCACCCGGCCCTCATGAATCATGACAGAGACTGGAGCTTGTCTCATAGTGAAGGGCCTTGATAGAAGCCCAGGCACATTCTTTTATTACACATCAAAGGTTTCTAGCCACAAATTGTCACCCTACTGATTTACAGCCAATCATCGTACATAGATAGTTAAACAACACACTTGAAAGCCTGACGTTTTTCTCAGGAAACGAAACTCATTCCCTTTTTCTCCACCCCCCTAGTTCAGCCGTCAGCTGACAGCCTGTAAGAGGGGGGAGGAAAAGGAAGCCCATCCACACAGAGAAAGGATTTCTTAAAGGAGAAATGGACATTTATCGCAACATCTCATCCTTTTTTGTTCTTATTTAGAAGCAAGGGCTTTCAGTCCATGTATTCGATTTCATCCAACTGAGGTGGCTGTTTATCCATTGGTATCCGCTCGAATCCTTGTTGACTAATGTTCACTTGTTGAGACAATTTGTTCTTTGGTATAAAAGATTTCATCATAGCAAAAATACCAGGCAAACATTGTATATAAAAGCATCCAAAATGGAATAATATAACAATACAAAATAATACTACTTATCAAATTTTTTAACCATTGAAAATGTGGTAACCAAAATCATAATGCATCCCAAATATCCCCAATGCTTATGATCTCCGGATATTGGTGGAGGGATTTGTCCTTGTTCTTCATTAAGCATTTCAATGGCCGTCACTGTCATTGGCTGCAGTCCAATTCCGTGCGCCATTCAAATAGCTACAAACCCAATACACTTGCATTGTACTCACCATCATCACATTTTACATACACTTTGTTATTACTTTCAACACAATGATCAGGCATATTAAAGGTGATATTACAAGAGGGATATATACTTAAAAGGATAATTCCCTTAGAAAAATTAAAACACACTAATGCAAAATCTACATAATAAAACCTAAGTGGCAGCGTATAATTTCCTGCCACATTAATATTTACAAAACTTTCGCTGGCTCCAATGTTGTTCAAAGGAAGTCCAACTAAAGAAAGTCTTTGACTGGCATCCGATGGTGACAGCATACACATCTAGCAGTCAGTATGGTTTGTTAAGGCACTAACTTTTTATTGTCCTTCCAAAATTATTGTCCGTCCACTTTGGGCTCACCAGAGTCTTTGCAATCTTTTGGCTGTACACTGTAAGGGTGAATATTGCGGCCAGGAACCCATATCGTATTGCCTTCATGTTGCACCGCAGCATATCCATGACCCCAGGTAATAAGTTCAGCTGATCCTTTCCATTGGGGGTCTGGTAGTTTACGATACCAAACTAGCGGTCGAACCGTGGTTGCTGCAGCTGGAAGGGGAGAAAAATGCCTGCTGGCAGCTGTATTAGGTGTCGTGCCAGTAAGGTTCAAAAAATTGAGAGTATATAAAGCTAAATTAAGATGATTTTGCACTCCAGGTAGTCCGGGGGTATTTTCCCCATTTTTTGTTTTTAATTTGTCAAGCATGTGCTTAAGAGTGGAATTGGCCCGTTCCATTACTGCTTGCCCCTTTGAATTGTAAGGAATGCCGAATTTATGAATAATGTCCCACCGATTGCAGAACTGAGCAAAGGCATGACTACAATATGCGGATCCATTATCAGTTTTTAATTCTTTAGATATTTTTAGCACCCAGAGTGCTAAAAGTTCGAATACAATGATTGATGACATGTTTAGTTGCCTCTCCACGCTGTGGAGTAGCAAAGATGAACCCAGAATATGTATCAATAGTCACATGTATATATTTCCATGGACTAAAAGATGCATATTGGGTAACATCCATCTGCCAAATTTGACATGCCTCAAGTCCACAGGGATTCACACCCATTGGAATAGACAGTCCTTGTTGTGAACAGTTGGGGCACTGTTGAATGATAGCTGCTGCCTCCCCTGGGGCTATGCCAAATTGTTTAGCCAAAGCCTTGGCGTTTTGATGAAAATAGCTATGACTATCCCAGGGAGTGGGTTGTTGCATAGTGATAACGTGTGTCGTCATGATTCTGGGAATTCCCTTCACTGAGAATTCCTGGAAAATTTTGATGACTCCGGATATGTGCAATAAAATAAGGACAATATCTTGTCTCAATAAATTTTTGCAATGTCAAAAATAGTGTCAACAAAGTCTCATCCAAACTAGGAGAGATATAAGAAAAAGATAAATTTTTTATGGCCAAAAATCATGGATCTGTAAGGAAAATGGGATAAAAATAATTGCAAATTCAATTCAAGTGATCTCGCGCCATCGTGTGGCCATGATGTGTAATTTCAGCCAAAATCATAGCTGGAGTAAAAAAAATTTCTGTAGCCTTATAGATTGAGTAATTGCCACTGTGGGTGGTCTATCAAAAATCACATTCAAATGCACAGGGTGATTGTCAACACACCGATCAGTCCACTGAGTGTTGAGGGCCGTTTGGACTTTCTCAACGACCGATAACTGGTCAGAGGTCAATGTCACAACGTCTGTGGGACTTTTGAGGCCTTTTTATGCCATAAACAAAGGAGAAAGGGTAGAGGTAGAAAGACCTATATATGGCCTTAACCAATTAATATTTCCTAAATACTGTTGTAGTTGAACCAATGTAGGTGCAAGTGTCTTTTGACCAGTGCCAATTAAGGGTTGCAGAACTCTTTTGCAGTCTGCATTAGCATTTTCAACAGTCAATTTCATCAAAATCTCTTGGGCAGCCAATTCATTATCAATTTTGCATCCATGCCCACAGTTACAGGGTATAAATTTGCCATTTCATCTGCATTTAATTCTCCTGTTTCATAAGCATTCTGTAACGTCTTCTGAATAAGATTAATATGTCTAGAATCTGATGGAGCAGTGGCATTTAAAATAGGATCACATGCCCCAACATTGCTAGGAGAAACCCTGCTGTGATTTTTAATTGTTACTGGAGTTTCGCTGGCAGGGGGAAGAAGTTGAACTTCATTATAATTCAATGGATTCAGTAATATTTTTAGTAGGGGCTGCTCCTGTGTCTTTAAAGCGTCAAAAACTGCTCTTCATGACGTTAAAATGTGAGCAGGGGCTCTAGGCTTTGTATATAAAAACTCCCCCACTGTCTTCCAGGTTTCAACTTTAATGCAACCTGCCTCTGGGTAGAAAGGAATGTGCTTCCAAATAAATTCAAGGAGAGATCTTAAATCTCCTTCTGTCAGCCTCTCCGCCGTAAAATAAACATAATTCTTCCTGGTTATCTCTCTGAGCTCCCTTAAATGCATCTCTTGTGCCTTTGAGAGATCCCCCATGACTTACGAGGGATCAGTCCTCATCCAGCAATGAACTGATGAAGCGCGCTTGGCCACGTCCGGGTGGTACGTCTGAGGGTCCAGGGACGTATAACCTCTCAGGGTTATCATGTCGGGGTCACCACTTGTGGCGAAAGCGTATCCGTGGTGTCACCTGGCCCTCATGAATCATGACAGAGACTGGAGCTTGTCTCATAGTGAAAGGCCCCGATAGAAGCCCAGGCACATTCTTTTATTGCACATCAAAGGTTTCTACCCACAAATTGTCACCCTACTTATTTACAGCCAATCATCGTACATAGATAGTTAAACAACACACTTGAAAGCCTGATGTTTTTCTCAGGAAACGAAACTCATTCCCTTCTTTCTCCACCCCCCTAGTTCAGCTGTCAGCTGACAGCCTGTAAGGGGGGGAGGAAAGGGAAGCCCATACACACAGAGAAGGGATTTCTTAAAGGAGAAATGGACATTTATCGCAACAGACAAGGGAAACCCTTGCAACTTCACATCAATGGGAAGCTTTTTCTTAAGTGGCCTATGAATTCCTGTCCTGAAAATACTCCTTCACGACACGCAGAAACCCACCCTGTGTTGGCTGGGGACCCTGGTACCTTTCTGAAGCAATTCTTCGTGAGACTGGACCTTCTGGTGACCAAACAGATGGAGGCAATGTGGCCTTGCCTGCCACATGCCCGGCAAATGGCGGAGTGAAATCTGCAGTCAGAGCGCTTGTGGCGTCCTCCACACCTGAAACAACGAGGGGATGCTGGGGCCTTGTTTCTGCACTCCTGAAATTTCTTCTCCTCTGTTTGGTGCAGCCTATCCACCTCCTCTTCAGAAACTTGTTCTGAATCTTCTCAAGCGACCTCTTGATGGACGGGGACTATGGCTGGAGGATTTCTGGCGAGCCGCAAGGCCTTCACAGCACCGCCCGCTGCTTCTTCAGCTGCAACCTCTCTCAAGGCATCTTGGAATGAGACAACTTCTTTGGGAAAGATTTTCTGCTGTAGTTCACGACTTCTCAAGCCACAAACTAACCAATCCCGGAGCCTCTCTTCCAGGTCCTTGAACTCACATGGTCTAGCGGCTTGTCTTAAGGCAGCAATAAAGTCCACAGCAGACTCACCAGGCCTCTGGTCTCTCTGCTCGAACACGTGTCACCAAGCAATCACTGAAAGTTTAGGTTCGAAGTGTTCTCTCAGCATCTTCTTCAAATCAGCATATGACACTGACTCTAGAGGTGCTGGGGCAACCAGATTTTCTGCTATGTCGAAAGTGTCCTGCCCACAAACACACAGCAAGGTAGCCACTTTGAGGCCATTTTCTCTAATCTGATTTACTGTAAAGTAGTTCTCCACCCATACCATGTAAGAGTTCCAGCGTTCTGGGTGAGAAGTATCAAATTCCAACAACCGGCCTATCTTTGACATCGTAGCAGTCTGTAACTTCGTCAATGCCTTCGCTGCAAGCCTTTTGGGAAAGGGTCCCTACTGCCAAGCTCACCTCCAGCGATTTCGTACTGGCAGACAGAGTCGCAATTTCCAGACACCGAACTTCCCCCCGGCTTCAGGACTTCCTTGGTGAGTCCTATCTTCTGTTCTTGTCTGAAGCAATCCCACCTTCGTCGCCAATGTTCTATTCGCGAGTCCAAGGCATTTAGACGAAGCGAGTAACACAAAAGCAAGTCTTCTTTATTGGAAGTCAGCAACAGAACAGAACAGTAAACAAAATGGCGTGCAGGCCTTTTATAGTTTTCTTGCAAGGACAGTGTCAACTAATCAATGCAAGACTGGTTTTGTGACTTGTGCATGTGCACAAGGCTGGCGACAGCCTGTCTGGTCCTGGGTAACCACGTGGTCTGCCCGGGACTCTCTGCAGCCTTCCGGAGCCTGCTGAGCAATTCAGCAGGCCCAGGACATAACAGTCTTGAGTCTGTTACTTCAGCAACAATGTAGCTCTAATTAAGCACTAACACAGACACAGTTACATTCAACTCTTGTGGCTCATTGACACAGCCATTTTCTCTGCCTCTCCCTTCTCAGAACTTGTAGAAAAGCATGTCAGCATGCCCTCACAGCAAGGCCTTAATATCAATTGGAAAAGAGCTTGCTGAGTGATTGTTTTTACAACTCTACTGTGTGATCTAAAACAGGGGTGGGCAATTAATTTTCCTAAGGGGTCACATGAGAAACTGGGACTGTTGGGGATGACTGCCACCATACCCCCTTCCCTACCACTGCTGCCACCCTGTCCCCCACCATCTATAACACCAACACTGTGGGCCAGATTGGGACCATCCATGGCCCAATGTAGCCTGCAGGATGTAAAATGTCCTATAAGAATAGCAATTGGTAATTTTCTTTCCTGAAATTCCAGTCCTGCCAATTGTGGAAGAGGCCACTATCAATTGCCCCAAAGAATGTTTATTAGAATAGCAATAGCACTTAGACCTATATACCACTTCATAGTGTTTTATAGCATTCTCTAAGCAGTTTACAGAATCAGCATATTGTCCCCCAACAATCTGGATCCTCAGTTTATCAACCTCTGAAGGATGGAAGGCTGAGTCAACCTTGAGGTGGTCAGAATCAAACTCCTGGCAGCCAGCAGATTCAGCCTGCAATACTGCATTCGAATCACTGCGCCATCACGGCTCTTAACAATTCTTGCATGTCCTAATTATGCCATCAATCTATTTGCCACTTAATTCTTTACCAGATCAATATTTATAGGCCAGCCCAGCACTAGGTGGTGACAAAGAATTTGAGATTTTTGTCTTTCTTGGCTGCTTTCTCCAGATTTGGTCAGTCCAGATGCAGTTACTACATAAATATTATTGAAGTGAAGGAGTTTTAAGAAAGGGTGTGCGACTTTTGTAGTTATCATTGCTCATTTTTTGCAGCAGCCAATTAGTAACTTAGTAGATCCATATTTACTCTTAAATGCAGTATATTAAATAGCTATAGACATTTAGATTCTGGTCTTCTTACAGTCAAAATAGCACCACATAATAGGCAGAGAGGCCAGCAACCAGATGGAAGGAGAAGAGTCTTGAACTGGGATAAGAATAAAATACTAGAAACATTGAACAATTATTTCATTGCTAACTTCTGGCTGCTCAGCAACTGGCTGATAATAAGTGGAGATGTTGTCATGAGGACATGCCCTCTGAAAATAGTATGGCATGTTTGTGCTGAAGAAAAGAAAACATGTGAAAAGCAGGTTGTAATTCAGACAGGTGCAAAATACATGGACTTTCCTTTGTGCCCCAGTATTTTGCATGATAGCCCATCAAGTTAGCTGAATTTTTTTGACAGATGTTCTGGAACTCCTGACTGAATCTCTGTCTCAATTCCTCTCATCGATTACTGAAGATACAAGCCTTGGTTATAAATTCAGCTAACAAGATGAAAAGGTATTTTTGTTTCTCCTGAGCTTGGAATGTCAGGATATGAAAGCTGTGGGAAATGGTAAATTCTTCCATTTAGTTGGCCTTTGTTCTGTATTTTTCTTGGGAGCAAAACCCATTTTAAAACTTGGGCCCTGACACTGTAACTTTGCATTGGGTTCTGCTACCATACTGTCTTTCAGGGTTATCATTATTGCATGTATGTCTCAGTTAAATTCCCATATACCATTACGTAAATTACAGGTTCTTAGAAATTATTCCAGTCTGTGGTGCTTACTTGTGTAATGCTTTGGTCAGGAATATTATGATCAATTACAATTTACTTATTACTCTGTCTTGTTTTTCAATATGCATTCATAAAAAATTTAAAAAGGATGAATTTGTAGTCATCAACAGATAAATGTGATATGCTTACTGTTCTGTTTCCAAGTAAAAGGCATTGAGATGAAGTGGAGTAACAAAAACAGTCTTCCTTTATTGCAATTCACCAACAGAACAGCAAACAAAATGGCACGGAGTCTTTTATACTCCCCTTGCAGGGACAGCATCAGCCAATCAATGCAAGACTTTTCTCCCGCCTTGCACATGCGGTCAGTCCCAGACAACCACGTGGTTTGTCCGGGCCTTCTGCAGCTTCCTGAGCCTGCTGAGTCATTCAGCAGGCCCAGGACATAACACCCCTCCCCCCTTGGATTAAACAATAAGTAAATACTTGCTGTTTTAGAGCAGCATACATATACATGTGTTCTGATGAGCATGTGGTTCTTTCTAAATACTCTAATGCCTGCCCACTGGCAGACCCCAAGTCATACTTCTTTTATATTTCCTACAGTAATGCAGCATTTCTTTTTTTTATTTAACATAATATAACACCCTTCTTTTGAGTGTGCTCTGATTGCTAAAGAAGTATTAGGCCTCCCTCATACTTGACAGGAACCTCACATAGTCCTTTAGGTGTTTGGGTGGACCCTTTGACCTCAGTAAAACTCCTTTCATGGACCTTTGTCCACTGCCATGGAGCCTGTTTGTCCAAGAGCCGGTGTAACAGCTCAGCCACTGCAGCCTTGTGGGGAAGGAATGGATGGTAAAAGTTTAATAGTCCCAGAAAAGCCTGAAGTTCACTTTTGGACTTGGGACTTTGGGCCTGCTGAATTGCTTGAAGCTTGGATTCAGTAGGATGAATGCCTTCAGCATCAATACGGAAACCCAGAAATTCAGTGGAAGCGACTCCAATTTTACATTTATCTTGCTTGAGCTTCAGTCCCACTTGGCGGAAATGCAGCAAGACAGCCCTCAGCCTTTCTACCAGATTCACAGATGACTCCCCAGCAATGAGGACATAATCAAAATAGGGACAGACCCCAGGAATGCCACGGAGTGTTCGCGCCATCATGCTTTGGAAAATGTCTGGGGCTACGTTAACCCCAAACTGCAGCCCTTTTACCTTAAAGGCTTCCTGGTGTGTCACAATTGTTTGGACCTCAGCCATTGCCTCATCAACTGGTAACTGTTGATAGGCCTGTGCCAAATCAAGCTTTGCAAATATTTGCCCCCCTTTGAGGGAGGCCAGAATGTGGCTCACCACAGTCACCGGATACGCATGCTGCTGCAATGCTTTGTTAAGTGCACATTTATAGTTCGCACAAATTTGGACTTCTCCATTGGCCTTCAGTGGCATAACTATGGGAGTTTCCCATGGACTACAGTCCACAGGTTCAAAGATGTCCTGCTGGAGCAGCTTGTCCAACTCTGCATCAATTTTGTTTTTCAAGGCAAATGGCACCCTTCGAGGCTTAATCCTGATGGGTGTGATGGCTGGGTCTAAGCGTAAGGCATTGGGAGGCCCCTTGTATGAGCCAAACTCTGAACTGAACATATCAGCAAACTCCTTGCAAACTTCTGCAAGGCCTGACATTTGCTGACTGTGACGTCCAGTCACTTGAATCCCAAGGGCCTCGAACCAATCGAGTCCAATAAGACTTGTGCAATCACCCCCAACTACCACCACATCTAGCAGCCCTTCAAAATTCCTATGCTGCACCTTGAGCGTGGCCTCCCCCTTCACGCTGACTTAGGAATTCTGGAAGTCAGTAAGGATTAAATTTGATGGCCTGAGTTTAACTCGTAGGCCACTTCTGCTGCAAATCTTTTTAAAAGTGTCTTGAGAAATGATTGACAAAGTGGATCCTGTGTCCAACTCCATCGACAAGGGAACCCCTTGCAACTTCACGTCAATGTGTAGCTTCTTCCTAAGCGGCATGTGAGCCCGTTTTGAAAATGCTCCTGCGCGACATGCAGAAGCCCACCCTGTGCTGGCTGAGGACCCTGGTACCTTTCTGAAGGAATTCTTCTGAAGACTGGACCTTCTGATGACCCAAACAGACAGAGGCAATGTGGCCTTTCCTGCTACATGGAACGGAAATGGCAGTCAGAGCGCTTGTGGTGTCCTCCACATCTGAACCACTGAGGGAATGAAGTTGCCTTTTCTTTGTGCTCTTGAGGCTTTTTCTCCGCTGCCTGCTGAAGTCTGTCCACCTCCTCTTCTGGATCCTGTTTGGACTCTTCCCGAGTGACCTCTTGATGGACGGAGACCGCTGCTGGAGGGTTCCTGGTGAGCCATAAGGCCTTTAAAGCTCCGCCCACTGCTTCTTTGGCTGCAATTTCTCCTTAAAGCATCTTTTGCGAAGATCCTCTGTTGCAGCTCCTGGCTTCTCAGGCCACAAACTAAACAATCCCAAAGTCTCTCCTCCAGGTCCTTGAATTCACATGGCCTAGTTGCTTGTCGTAAGGCAGCAATAAAGTCCACAGCAGACTCACCAGGCCTCTGGTCCCTCTGCTCGAATGCTTGTCGCCATGCAATCACTGAGAGCTTGGGTTCGAAGTGTTCTCACAGCATCTTCTTTAATTCAACATAGGCAATTGACTCAAGTGGTGCTGGGGCGACCAGATTCTCCGCTATATCGAAAGTCTCTTGCCCACAGACACACAGCAAGGTAGCAGCTTTGAGGCCATCTTCTCGGATCTGGTTTACCCGAAAGTAGTTCTCCACCCCAGCCATGTAAGAACTCCAGTGTTCTGGATGAGCTATATCAAACTCAGACAGACAGCCTAGTTTGGACATCGTTACAGTCCTGGAGCTTCGTCAACGCCTCTTGCTGCAAGGTGTGAGAAGAGGTCCCTCTTGCCAAGCTCACCTCCAGTGTTCTCGTACTGGCAGGCAGTTGCAATCGCCGGCAGCTGAACTTCCCAGCGCTTCAGGACTTCCGTGGTAAGTCCCTAGGTTTTTTTGTTGTTTTCCTTGCAGCAGATCCCACCTTCATCACTAATATTCTGTTTCCAAGTAAAAGGCACTGAGATGAAGCAGAGTAACAAAAACAGTCTTCCTTTATTGCAATTCACCAACAGAACAGCAAACAAAATGGCACGGACAGCATCAGCCAATCAATGCAAGACTTTTCTCCCACCTTGCGCATGCGCACAAGGTTGGAGACAGCCTGTCTGGTCCTGGGCAACCACATGGTCTGCCTGGGCCTTCTGCAGCTTCCTGAGCCTGCTGAGTCATTCAGCAGGCCCAGGATATACAGTAACACTTATCCCATAATATGGTAATGAGCATATGGTGAGGTTGGCCACTGCATTTCTAGTCCACCAACACAATTCAAGTTAAGGGTGATAGAGGTCATTTTCTTGCTGTGCCCTAAATTATGTAGTAGTTTGAAGGCATAAATGTCCATCAACAATACGACTTACCTGAGAGATGTTGAACTATACAGTCTATATGGTTAAAAAAGATGTCCTGAGCAATATTACTGATAACCGTGAACAAAACCATTTTTCAAACAAGAGAATTCAGACTCCTTAAACTAAATAAAGGAATTCTATTTTAACAAGCACCATGGACTCCAACCTTTACATTTAATAACAATGTTGAAGTGTTTGCAAGTTGCATTTCAAGCATCTCATAGCTTGTGCTATTAAAAAGACAAGCTGTTTACTCAAAAGTAGATTGAAATACACTGAGGTATTTCACAATGATTATTATATGTAAATTGAGTGGGCAACTTCAGTTATTTAAATCTGGTGTCCTAATTATCCCTTCTCTCCGAGATGATACTTGCACTACAAATTTAAGTTTTTTTTTTCCATTTGAGATTATAAATTTTACAATGATTATGATCATTTCTCATTAGTGGAGAATATGTGGGTTGAGGATAGGGAACAACAACTCCTTAATATGTATGTTTCTACAAATTTCAGTGTTCCCTTGAAACTAATATTTTTCTCTTCTTGTTTCTCAATGGCCTCATTTTGATTTTGCTGCTGTCAGCACTTCTCACCTGACTTTGTTATTTGAAGATGAGATTTAGCATTACTAGATGTTGTATTATTTCAGATATTGCATATCACTATCTATTATAGTACATTTTGAAATGTTTTACAACAGAACAGTTAAAATACAATAACATAGCAAATTAAGTATACCATTAATGCATACATTTCAAAAAGTAAAAAGGTGGGGGAAAGGAAAAACACAAAATCCATTCATGCCATATTCCAAGAGAGTTAAGGTTAGGGTGAATAGATAAGTGGGTATCTCAAACTGTTCCTTGGGCCATGGTGGAGCGGACCAAAATTCTTAGCATATGTAGTAGAATCTTTCCTGAAAATCTTAATGACCCCTTAAATATGTAATACTGAGATTAGTTCACATAGATTCCAAGTTGCCTTTTGCATCAAAAGCAAAATCTTTAACACAAACATACATCTGTATATTGAAATGAACAAGGTAACAAATATGATGGTACATAATTGCATCAGCTTTACTTATTCTTATATTATGTTTGGCACTGTTCTTCTAATATTCTCAGGCCTTCAAACCAGTGCTTTTTATTTTATTCTTACAAGAACCATGTGAAACAGTTAGACTGAGAAATTTAGACCATTTGGACCACAGTCATTCAATGGTGATGGAGCTCTGAAACTGGGTTTTTCTAATAAAGATGTGCAAAACATTTCAAATTGGAAACTGGCTGATCAAATTCTTTTGAGGTTGGGCCCCTGTGGTAAGGTCACAATACCATAGGAGCACTTCTGATGAGATAAGAAGAGCATATTATGAATTCAAATTTTGTGTTTTAAGTAGTCTATATACAGGTAGTCCTTGTTTTGTGACTGCCTTTTTAGTGACTATTTGCAATATGATGGTGATAAAAGAGTAATTTTGCAATAAATCCTTGCAATTACAATTTCAAAAGTCTATAAAGCAACGAAAAGCTGACAGAATTTTAAAGCTCTTTAGGAAAGAAAAAAGTAATCAGAGAAGATGCTCATGGGTTTCATGAAAAGACAACTAGAAATAAGAAAATGGGCAAAAAAGTGAAAATCAGTGATCTAAGATGTATCTGCTGGCATATTGTTCCAATTTTCATGCAGACATATTAAGATTTAACAGTTACATACACAAACTATAAAATGTACAGGGAGCAGTCAGCCAAAGTTACATTACAATGTTCTTGATTGCAGCAGGACTTTGGGGACAATTTAGACAAGAGTTTAATTATCCTGCTCCATCCAATGGTATTTGGTAATGCTTCTCTCAGGCTAGATCATTTCCAAAATATTTCCTTTGTGAACATTTACATTTTGAAGCTAAGACTCTCTCTTCATTAGCACAGGAGGTTTTTGAAACAATAAGCATCCACTTGCTGCTTTACCACAAAGGAGATAATCATATTTCTTTCACTGAATGCTTCCCACTATTTGAAAAGATGCCTTTGTCTTTATCTGTGTCTGAAAATCCATTATTAAGGTTAGGAAAAACAAACAAACATCTGAGTTAACTACAAAAGGATCTATTGTAAGAGATCATAACATGCCCCAGTTATTATAAAGAACAAATAAATAATAGTGTAGTTTGACTCTCTAATATTAGAGAGAACTGAATTGTACAGAACAGTTGTGGATTCTGGAAGAACTCCCATTCCTAGTAATGGATATTCTGGATAGTAATGGGCATTCTGGATAGAGAGGGCCATTGGTGAAAGAGGAGTAAAAGAGGGCATTTAGGTTAACATTGAACAGCCCTCTCTCAACAGAGGGGGAGGGATAAGATCTCATTTATCTCCTATCCACAATGCAGCTCTTGCAGCAGTACCAAGAAGATTCCACAACCAATTGTACTCTGATAAAGGTGACCCTGAGGGCACAGATAAACCCCCAAGTGGCTCAAGAATTCTCAAGGAGAATGCTAAGATCAGATGACTGAAAATAAATATGATCCTTCCAACCCCCTCTCATCCTGTCAGAATAATCCCTCCATAGCCCCCATCATCCTGCCAGAATGAATGAAGCTTCTTAGATGAGAAGTGAAATATCTTCTTCCTCAAGGAACAAACAGTCCAATTGCCATTTGAAAAAGTACCTTTCAGATAACTATGACCTGGATGACTAATAATCTCCACAGACCTACCTAGTAATGCAGTTACCATTTACCAGTCTAGTTCTTCAACTAACAATAAGTAATGCAGACACAAAACTCACATTCAATATTCTAAAAAAAAAAATCACTGGTATTATAAAGTAGGCCACAAAAAGTGATTTATTTCAAACATTTATGCAAATTATTAAAAGTTTAAATGCATATTTACAAGTCTATTGTAAAAGTCTATCTGAGAAAAGGGAAACTTTGCATATTTCCTATTTCAGTTTCAGCAGCTTGTGTCAGAAGTTGTAAGTTTTTAGGATAGATAAAATAGTTAATCCATATAACTTACAGTCATTTGCTATTGCCCACCCTACATCTATCTATTATTATAAGGTATGGCTTTGCCTTAAATGGGCAGTCCTGGCCATAGTGAGGTACAAAGGGAAGCTCTTTCTTCTCTGAAAATCTGAAATCTTCAAATCTAAAATCTGAAAAATTAAAAAATTGTTTATTAATTCCTGAGAGTTATTTGGCCATGCATAACTCTGGACAACTTACAACAATCATAAAAAGCTAGCAAAAATTGTACAATCCTATATATATCCCAGTTATATCTACCCGTCCCATCAGGTCTGGCTATAGGGACATGTTATAGGAAGATTCAGGCCTTGTTAGCAAGAAATATTGTCTGGCAAGACCAAGGAAAAGAGCCTTTTCTGCCATGGTTTCTTCTCTGAAGCATGTGTTGGGTCCATGAATACATTTTATGTTACAAAATTTGTATTAGTCCAGGGGTGTCAAACTCAGTTTCATTGAGGGCCACATCAGCATTGTGGTTGCCCTTGGGGGGGCTGGGTGGGTGTGGTCAGGGTAGGTGTGGCCTACTGGGTGGGCATGGCTAGCTCTACATTGTTTGCATCAAGGGTGCCTGTGGGGGCCTGGGCAGGAGTGGGATAAATTTATTTGTTCGGGCTTGTATGCTGCTCCTCTCCGGAGACTCGGAGCGGCTAACAACATATGTATAAACAAATTACAATAAAAATCCCAAACAAAAAGTATCTAAAAATACAATAAGACACCCACTCATATTCAACAGTCAACCACAGTCATCCCCAGGCCTGCCGGCAAAGATGAGTTTTAAGATTTTTTCGGAAGGCCGGGAGAGTCGGAGAAATGCGGACTTCAGGAGGCAGTTGGTTCCAGAGGGCGGGTGCCACAACAGAGAAAGCCCTCCCCCTAGGGCCCGCCAGATGACATTGTTTCGCTGACGGGACCCGGAGGAGGCCGACCCTGTGTGCTCTCACTGGTCGTAGGGAAGTATGTGGCAGAAGGTGGTCCCGTAAATATCCTGGTCCCATGCCATGAAGGGCTTTATAGGTAATAACCAACACTTTGAATTGCGCTCGGAGACCAATAGGCAACCAATGCAGCATGCGGAGAGTTGGTGAAATGTGGGCACAGCGTGGAAGGCCCACAACTGCTCGCGCAGCTGCATTTTGCACTAATTGTAGTCTCCGAACACTCTTCAAGGGTAGCCCCATGTAGAGAGCGTTGCAGTAGTCGATCCTCGAGGTGACAAGGGCATGTGTGACTGTGAGGAGAGACTCCCGATCCAAATAAGGATGCAACTGGTGCACCAGGCGAACCTGAGCAAATGCCCCCCTCGCCACAGCCGACAAATGATGATCCAATGTCAGCTGTGGGTCGAGGAGGACTCCCAAGTTGCAGACCTTCTCTGAGGGGTTTATAGATTCACCCCCCAGGGTAATGGAAGGACAGATTGAAGTGTCCTTGGGAGGCATCACCCACAGCCACTCTGTCTTGTCAGGGTTGAGCCTTAATCTGTTAATGCCCATCCAGACCCTCACAGCCTCCAGACAATCCGAGAGTCTCTGGCAGAAGGGGGTGGGAGTGGGGTAAGTGCCAAATGGACCCATTTCTTCATTCCTCACAAAGGGTGACACCTCCCCAGTATGCACCCAGGGGGCGGGACCAACGTGGCAGGGGCTGGTTCCTCACTGTTTCCCGACAGCCTTGTGGAGCTAAGACTGGATGCAGATGGCCACTACAAAATTGTACATTGGCTCCCAGCTGGCCTGGGCCAGGGCCAAGGCAGCAGGGGCCATTCCCTCATTGTTTCCAGGATGGCTTCACGGGCCACATGAAACCACTTTGCGGGCCGCATCTGGCCCCCGGGCCTTGTGTTTGACATGTCTGTATTAGTCCAAAGAAGTTTCATATTAAGAGCAATGTTCCCAATTGGAAACCAATGGATGCTTGTCTCAAGCCAATAGGGGCTGAGAGAGGATATATTACAATGAAATGGGCTTTATGTTCCTATCTTTCTAACAGAATGGCCCACATTCCATGTTTCTACCATATGTTCCATCTAAAAGCTATAGATGACTTGGAATTTACATGCTTACTCTATTCTGCCCTTTTCACAGCATTGTGAGACTATATATAGTTCTGCCCTCCAAGCACAAAAATGTATTACAACAAAAATATACATATACATGCTGCAATGTCCATCCTTCCTTCCTTCCTTCCTTCCTTCCTTCCTTCCTTCCTTCCTTCCTTCCTTCCTTCCTTCCTACCTACCTACCTACCTACCTACCTACCTACCTACCTTCAACAGCCAAAAGACACTCAAAGTCAGGAAAATAATAAACTAAAAGCAGGTAGAATGTAGAGTGGGAAGGAACTAATTCACCCATCCTTGCCTCTACTGTCTCGCTACTGACTTAAAATCTTTAGATATTCCATCTGATCTATTCACATTATTACTTTTATGATAGATTAAAGATACAAGTGATTTTGTCCATTCATATTAAGACTGAATAAATAAAAAATCAAATTGAGGGAAGAAAGGTGTTACACTGTGCTAATCTATCTATGTTTAGAACTGTTATGTACTGGGATCTTTGAGGCATTGACGAGGCAAAGGTGAAAATAATAACACGTTTATTGGTTAACACAGAAGCAGCTCTAACAGCTGCTTAACTTCTATTTATACGGACCGCCATAGGCGGTCAATGGAATTAAAGCAGTTATTCCCGCCCAAAACACAAACTTACAATTCTGCAGACAGGCAGTCTGGAGTTTAAACGGACACAGCAGTTACTTATTTATAACTGATTCCAAGTAAATTACATCAATAGATAACATCCCTTCCTGAAGCTTTGCCCTCCGTAGGCAAGCTTCAATTTCTGATTTGGGGCACCTCATTGCACCCCAGATCAATGGCGGGTCCTTCACGATAGCCGAATTAATGAGACACATGACAAGCACATTTCTCTGGGCGAAGCAACTAGTGACAAAAGGCTGCCTCCCCTTTTTATTAACTGTTACAGTGGGCGGTTACACAATGCATCACATGGTTACAAACAGCCAATGACAATGTTATTTCTTCAGCCAATGACAAGGCTACACTCTGTGGCCAATGGATTCAAATCTTGGTACAACGTCCATCCACCTCTTAGCCCCCCTTATTTCCTGTCCCTAAGGCCATATGGCCTTTGTCCTTTGTCCCAAAGCACGCACATGGCTTGTTCCTCTGATGTGGCCAATGGACTCCACCTCTTGACTCCTCCTCCATTTCCTGTTGCTCCAAAACAGCATGGTAAAGTCACATGGCACAGTCTCTTTGTCCCAAGCCTCTCCAAGCCTCATGCATTACAACATATTACAACATATCAACTTTTTTATTTTATTTTTAGCAGCTGTGGGTTGTTCCACCTATGCTCTGTCCAGTTCTGTACACGTCCAGCTCTGTACATGATCCTAGGGCACAGGCCATCATCTGTCCAGTCCTCAGAGGCTGCCATCATAGAAACATCTCTGTCCAGTCATCAGAGGCAGGAGTTGGTTCTTTTCCAGGAGATGGTTAGGAGAGGGAGGCTTACACAGGTTCAACAGGGTAGGAATACATTTGTACACAGCAACAGATTGTTACACAAAATAGTAAAAACATTATAATACTAAAAACCAATTCCTTGAGCCACCCAGCATTAGGTAGTCAGGAAAATAAACTGTCAATCAAACAAGGCACCAGTTTCTTGTGATAAGGGATTGTTTTGTACCATATTTTCCATGTGAGCAATTGTGGCAGAAATGTTGTGTGTGTTTTGTCAGAAATGTAAATGTACCAGACCAATTCTGGGGTGTTGACCAATGTGCATTTTTTCCACATAAGATCCAATATTGTCTTTTTGAGAAGTTGTACAAAGTTTCAAAGTTTTCACCAAAATCAAACAAGGGAACAGAATCAGCACATGCTTTCTTGTTGTCATTGCTTCATTATCTAGCTGCCAAGGGATAGTTGTTACAAGATTGCCAAATACCTAGAAAGGTGTTGTTAACACAAAGTAAGGAAGGATTCAAAGTGAGAGAGAAAGAGAGAGAGAGATTTCATTCATCCATGTGAACATATTAAGGAAAAGGTTTGTGAGGCAAAGCAAACTCCTAAGGCAGACCATTAAGGGAGAAAACATGTTTGTTCTGTGCTGGAATGTTATCAGATCCAACAATTGGATATATATTAGCATGGTGAGAAACATAAAATGCAAAACAGCAATGATTTGTCACAAAAATTTAAATCATTAAAGAAAAATAAGAAAGAGACAAAATTAAAATTCATTAACAAACTAGAAACATAAAATTCAAAATAGGCAAAGAGAAATGAGAAAGGCAAATTTTGCAAAGAAATCAGAAAGGCAAAATTAAGGGAGGCAAAATTGGCAAAGAAATAAGAGGGGGGTGAGAGAGAGGAGGGGGGAACAGATTCAAAGAGGAAATTCGAATTCAAATGTAATTTGAGTCTCCGTTTACAGCCATCCGTTTCCTTGGAAACCAGGAGAGACTAGATCATGTCATTCACAGCCATCCTTTTGTTCCTTGGAAAGCAGGAGACAAGCTTAGCTTAGCTGGCTTTTCTGCTTTTAAAACTGGCCCATTTGGTGACAAACAAAGTCTTCAAATCTGGCTCTGGAAACCTACAATTTCAAAAGAAAGGGGGGGGAATGGCTGCAGGCTCCAACCAGGGGAGTCTGTCACAAGTTAAAAAGAGTTAACAAGCGAACAAGGCATTTTTACCAGGAAATTTTTTCCCTTTTTCAACTATAAGAATTAGAAACACAGACTTCAGATTTTTTTAACAAGTTGAAAGGCATGAGGCAGTTATTAACTCAGCATGCTCTGAGGCAGCATGCTCTGAGTCAGAAGGAGAAATATAGGGGGGGAGAGGGGGAGATTTTTTAGCAAGTTAAAAGGTAAGAGAGAGGACTGAATTAGCAAGCCAATAGCTTCAGGAGAAGAAAAGGAAGGCAGATCTTTTAAACGCCATGCAAAACAATTCTTTCACGTAAAGAGAATTTTTGAAAAGAAGCAGAAGCTCCCCACACAAGCCAATTTTAATCCAATTAGCAATTTTTTGTGGTCCCTTTAAGATGTAAGAGAGACAATGCCAAACAAACAATAATACTTTTTAAACTCCTCACATGAAGGCACATTTGTGAATCTTTGTTAGTTGCATAATTAAGGTCCTGACAATAACACCAAGCCCTCCCCTTTGATCCTTGGAGAATTCCACCCACATACTCAGGGGGGGGTGTTTCTTGCTGAAGAAACGCCATGAGGTTTGTTCCTCCAGTTGGCCAAATTTAGAGTCAGATCGTAACATTTTGTCTGAGGGCTTGCTTTTTGAAAGCCTGAGAATTAGCCAATTTAGCTTGCTCTGTTTTTGCATAGTGTAACGTCAGCATGGACACTACAGCCTGTCATGGGCTAGGAAATCTGGTGAGGCTCTCAGCAGTGGAGCCAGATATCTATTGCCATGTGGCGAGGTCTAATTGGTAAAAATTTTTCAAAAAAGCCAATAAAAGACATAGATCTTTTTGAGTGACAGGGAAAACAGTCTAATTAAGTTTCTGAACATAATTTGCTCTCCTGACTAAGCTAAGCAATTCTTTCAGGTACACAGCCCAATTTTTGCATAGCTTCTGTCTCATACTTACTTAAAGATGTGCGCACAGGGGCCTTATTCCAGGCGAAGTAAGTAGTGAGATGTCAGAAGGACGTGACTTCGCATCAAATCACGTCCGGGGTCACCACTTGAAGCTTTGCCCTCCGTAGGCAAGCTTCAATTTCTGATTTGGGGCACCTCATTGCGCCCCAGATCAATGGCGGGTCCTTCACGATAGCCGAATTAATGAGACACATGACAAGCACATTTCTCTGGGCGAAGCAACTAGTGACAAAAGGCTGCCTCCCCTTTTTATTAACTGTTACAGTGGGCGGTTACACAATGCATCACATGGTTACAAACAGCCAATGACAATGTTATTTCTTCAGCCAATGACAAGGCTACACTCTGTGGCCAATGGATTCAAATCTTGGTACAACGTCCATCCACCTCTTAGCCCCCCTTATTTCCTGTCCCTAAGGCCATATGGCCTTTGTCCTTTGTTCCAAAGCACGCACATGGCTTGTTCCTCTGATGTGGCCAATGGACTCCACCTCTTGACTCCTCCTCCATTTCCTGTTACTCCAAAACAGCATGGTAAAGTCACATGGCACAGTCTCTTTGTCCCAAGCCTCTCCAAGCCTCATGCATTACAACATATTACAACATCTTCCCCCTAGATAGTTCATAATTTCAAGTATTGAACATAGTCCTGCAAATACTTTGGTGGCTTCCACGACCATTCCGAACATCTCGGAACTGCTAGAGGTTCCCGGTCTACCGGCTCCCTTGCTTGGCTGGGTGGACTCTGGGACCCATTCGCTATGGGTAGACCCATGTCTTTTTGGCTGGTCTGGCCAAGTAGACCTGCGCCAATGTCCATTGGTGAAATAGTTTCTGCTGAGCTGGAAGTCGGGGCTGTCTGCCAGTTTCACTCAGTGGGTGCAGTCTCTGCACTCAGGAGTGACTTGCTTTCCACTATTACACCGTCCATGTCACTGGGAGTCTCGCAGCACTTTGAGACTCCGACGCAAGGCCGCTGTCGTGCTGTTCCTGGTTTTGACTCTCAACCATGTTGTGAGCCAGCGATTGGTTCGCTAGTCTCCAGCACAATTGGTCGATGTGCCGGCAAAGCACTCGACCATTTTCCAGGACCACTTCATAAGAGAGTGGTCCTGACACCTTACAAACCACAGCTACCACCCACGGTGAACCTTGATTATAATTTCGTGCCCAAACTTGCAAGTTCTGAGGGGGCTTTGGCTGTGCTGTGTCCGAGGCAACTCGGTCTGGATGCAGACGGTCCAAATTGGTGGTTAAACACTGTCCCCATCTGAGTTCTGCTGGGCTTCTGCCCATAGACGTGCAGGGTGTCATGCGTTGGCAAAGTAAAAAGTCTGCCAGCCGATGCTACCAATCGCCGGTCACAATTCTCTTTAACGACTCTTTGATCATTTGAACCATGCATTCCACTTGGCCATTCAAAGCTGGGTGAAAGGGGGCTGAAGTGGCATGTGTGATCATGTTAGCTCTCAAAAAGGACTGAAATCCCACAGTGGTAAATTGAGCCCTGTTGTCAGAAACAATTATGTTGGGTAACCCGTGTGTGGCAAAGATTCTGTGCAGTTCCTGGATGGTCCCGGCAGTAGTCATAGTAGGGACAGGTGCGACCTCTAACCACTTAGAGTGATTGTCCATGAAAATGAGGAACAGTTGTCCCTGGAATGGTCCCACAAAGTCTATGTGTATTCTGGACCATGAGGCATTTCGGGTCTGGAGTGCTGGCAAATGTGGCAACTTTGTACTCAATATCCTTCCCCAACCCTGGCCACCACAGGTAGCTTCTCACAAGTGCCTTCATCATGACTATCCCAGGATGTCCCTCATGCAGAGATTCTAAGATCCTAGTCCTCAAGGAGTTTGGAACTATGACCTGACTTCCCTAAAGAATGTAGCCTTTGTGAGCTGACAGCTCATCCTTCCCTCTACTGAAGCTGTGAAAGTCTGCCCCCAGATTAGCTTCTGGCCACCCCCTGAGCACCCAGTTCAAAATGCAACTGAGCGTTTTGTCAGAGGCTGTCTCAGCAGCCACATCCCCAGCATGAAGGGGAGACTCTGGCAAGTCCTGGATTGCCAGGATGCATGCAGCAGGTGCATGGTCTGGCTCTGAGTTTGGCAGGGGCAGTCTGCTGAGCGCATCAGCATGGTCCAATTCCCTGCCTGGTTTGTGAATTAGACTGTAATTATAAGCGGCAGGAAAGATGGATCATCTCAGCATCCGTGGAGATAGGATCTGAGGAGTTTGTCTGTTGTGAACAGACCAAGTAGTGGCTTATGGTCAGTGAAGACTGTGAATGGGCGACCATAAAGAAAATCATGAAATTTTTTGATGCCGGCCACGATGGCCAGTGCCTCTATATCTATTTGGGTGTAGTTATGTTCCGCCGGTGACAGTGTCCTTGAATAATAAGCTATGGGAGCTTGCCTCCCATTGGCCATTAAATGGCTCAACACGGCTCCTATTCCGTACGGAGATGCATCACATGCAATGCTGATAGGCAGCTTTTCATTAAAACGTGCAAGCATGGAGTGCGAAGACAACAGTGATTTGACTGCCTTGAAACTGTTCTTGTGGGTGCTCATCCACTGCCAAGGGGCGTTCTTGTCCAAGAGCCTATGTAAGGGCTCTGCCGATGCTGCCTTATGAGGCAGGAATCCATGGTAGAAATTGAGTAACCCCAAAAATGCCTGTAGCTCCACCTTTGACTTTGGTCTGGGAGCCTGCTGAATAGCTTGGAGCTTAGATTCAGTGGGGTGAATGCCTGCAGCATCTATGCGAAAACCGAGGAACTCTGTTGAGTCCACACCTATTTCGCATTTGTCCCTCTTAAGCTTCAGCCCTGCTTCGCGGAAACAATGAAGGACAGCTTTGAGCCGTTCTGCCAATATTTCTACTGACTCCCCAGCTATGAGGATGTTGTCGAAATAAGGGTATGTTTTTGAGCATGCCTCCATCACACTCTGGAAAAGACCTGGGGCCACACTGACCCCAAACTGCAGGCAATGAACCCTGAATGCTCCCCTGTGGGTTACTTAGTTTGAGCTTCTTCTGTGGCATTGTCCATGGGCAGTTGCTGGTACGCCTGTGCCAAATCCAATTTGGCAAATACGCGACCTCCCTTGCAATGATGCCAAGATATGGCTCTACAGGTACCGGATATGCATGCTGTTGAAGTGCTTTATTTATAGTGCACTTATAATCCACGCTTATGCACACCTCACCATTGGATTTAAGTGGTGTGACTATGGGAGTTTCCCACAAACTGCTATCTACTGGCTGCAACACACCTTGTTGCACCAGCTTGTCCAACTCTGCATCAATTTTTGGTTTGAGGGCAAAAGACACTCTGTGAGGCTTTATCCTGATTGGGGTTACAGTTGGATCAATGTGAAGGGCGATTGGAGTTCCCTGGTACTTGCCTAAGCTAGGGCTGAAGACATCAGCATATTCCTGGCAAACAGTCGTCAGGTCCGCTGCTTGCATTTTTATTTATGTCAGTCACATGGATGCCTAGGGCATCAAACCAGTCTAAACCAATGAGGCTTGTATGGTGGCCTTCGACTACCATGACGTCGAGGGAACCCTCAAACTCTTTGAACTGTACTGTTAACATAGCCTCCCCTTTAACTGCTACGTGGGAATTTTGAAAATCCATCAACACTAGATTTGACGGCTTTGACTTTTTTGCCGCTGCGACTGCAGATGTAGTTAAACGCTCTTTGAGAAACTATGGACAGGGCTGACCTGGTGTCCAATTCCATGGAACATGAAATTCCTTGAAGCTTGACTTTAAGCTTAAGCTTCTCTTTAAGGGGGCGATGGGCTCCTGTTCTAAAAACGCTCCTTCTGCTGGAGCAAAATCCAACTGTTTTGCCCTGGGGGCCTGTACCTTTCCTGGGAAATTCTTCTTGTAGAAAGTCCCTCTGGTGACCTTTACAGATGCTGGTGATGTGGCCTTGTTTGCCACATGCTCGGCACACTGCCGTACAGAATCTACACTCCAAGTGTCGATGTCTGCCACCACAGCCCATGCAGCTAGGGAAGGGCGCTGCCTTATCCAATGACCGCCACCCTCTTTCTCGTAACTTCTGCAGCTGGTCAACCTCATTGTTCCTATCTTGGTCATCGGCTCTTTCTGTGTCCTCATGGTGGACGGTTGCTGGGCTGGGAATATTCTTGTAGGGCCGTAAAGCTTTGATGGCTCCCCCGGCAGCTTCTTCTGCCATTACCTCTTTCAGAGCATCCTGGAACATCAAGGTCTCCTTCGCAAACAGCTTCTGCTGAAAGTCCCTGTTCTGTAAACCGCATACCAGACAGTCTCTAAGCCTGTCTTCTAGGTCTGTGAAGTTGCAGAGTTTGGACGCCTGTCGAAGCGTGGCCACAAATTCAGCAGCTGACTCTCCTGGTTGCTGCTCTCTTTGTTTGAACGCATGTCCCCATGCAATGACGGAGAGCTTAGGCTCAAAATGCTCCTTGAGCTTTTTCTTGAACTTGGGGTAGGCAACCGACTCTAGTGTAGCTGGAGCGACCATGTTTTTGGCTATATCGAATGTGTGGCCACACACACGCAAAGTAGCATTGTAGCCTTTAAGCCATCTTCACTAACATGGTTCACTCTTTGATAGTTCTCGACTCATGAAATGTATGAGCCCACCTCTCAGGGTGCGACATGTCGAACTCCAACATGGAGTTGGCCATGGTTAGCTGTTACTGACCTCTCAATGCCTTATGCTGCTAATGGTTTCTGTGTTGATCCTAGTGACGGGTCCCTTAGGATGCAGTTGCCTCCAGCATGGCATGCTGGCAGGCAGAAGGGGGAATGAGGTTCCTACCAGGGCGCTGATGCCTGGTCTTACCCCTAGTGACTCTTGGCTTTCTCTTCCTTAGCAGCACATCCCACCTTTGTCGCCACTGTTATATACTGGGATCTTTGAGGCATTGATGAGGCAAAGGTGAAAATAACAACACATTTATTGGTTAACAAAGAAGCAGCTCTAACAGCCACTTAACTTCTATTTATACGGACCGCCGATAGGTGGCGGCCAATGGAATTAAAGCAGTTATTCCCACCCAAAAGACAAACTTACAATTCTGCAGACAGGCAGTCTGGAGTTTAAATGGACACAGCAGTTACTTTTTATAATGATTCTAAGTAATTTACATCAATACATAAAAAGAACAATGGAAGGAAAATCTATAATTATCTTTCCCCTTTTCTTTTTTTTTGAAAATATTTTATTGGTTTTTTAATTTTTAAGAAAAAGTACTCAGGACACACCGTGGTGTTTGGGTAATCAGACATTCCAAAGTAAAAACATAAACAACTCAACTCAATACATTCACTGTCTCCTCTCTATTTCCCTCAAATAACATAATACGTTTAAAATATTCCATTTCTAAATTAAATGTCTATTACTACTAAACCTGTTTTAAAACTTTATCAGTTTACAATTACCAAAATCAAATTTCACTTTAACTCAACAAGTTATCAATTCAGGTATCCCTTCCGGATATATTCTAGTTCTTAATTTCTCTCATCCCTCCTTTTATCACCAATCTCATTTATTTCTTTTTCCATTACACAATAGCTATCTTAGTTAAAAAATAATATTAATTCACTTCAATTCATTACAGACACTTCAAATTTCATCCAATTGATTGTCATACCTTATCACATCTATGTTATTGTACAAAAAATCATCTAAGTTAAAACACTCCATTAATTATTAAAACCATCCCAATCTAAAAGAAATCAACATTTTTTCAATTCCAATGCATAATTTTCATTAAAATACATCTGTTATTCCAAAAAGTATTCTTAATCTATTTAAAATATCTTTTCTAAAAATCACCCTCATATATATATGTTTATATTTTTTCTTGCTTCTAACTCTAAATCATAATCCTTAAAACAAACCATAAATCAAAAATTGCCTTTAAATCCATTACACAATTTTAAATTTCTCTTTTCAGTTTAATTCTGGCTTTTTCCCTGCGCCAAGCAGGTTTCCATAGGGACGCTTCCCTTTCAGCCAGTAGATCTGTCTTTGTTGCTTGCAGTAGCCTTTGCAATAATAGCAATCCCATCCTCTGCATTAGACATCTATTTCTCTCCTCCTTGAAGGGTCATTGCTTTGTAGT
The DNA here is from genome assembly GCA_034064705.1 of Bothrops alternatus. Classification (NCBI taxonomy): domain Eukaryota; kingdom Metazoa; phylum Chordata; class Lepidosauria; order Squamata; family Viperidae; genus Bothrops; species Bothrops alternatus. The sequence continues at coordinate 2,497,720 of JARGCV010000009.1, read as the reverse complement.
TTGAAATCTCAGTTTTTGCTTCTTCTATTCCTCAAAGTTGCAGATGGAAGGTTTGTAAGATAGAATAAGTTCCTCTTTTATCTCTGTTGATTCCACTTCTAATATATTTTGATTTATATCATAGTCAGATATAGCCTGGATGTCCATTTGAACATTTGAAGTGAAATCCCTAGATCTTAGTTCTGTAGTAAACTTTTTCATTGTAGCACATATTTCTGCAGTAGCCTCATAGATCTTTTCCAATATAAGTGTACAGTTTAAATGTGACTGAGGTTTCTCCATTTTGATAGTAATTAAAAAGAGTCTTTTTTTTCTTTTTTTGTGGCGGCTATATTTAATATAATTTAGGCAATATCCACCCCCACAGTTCCCACAGTTACCCAGCTTATCTTTTCTTTTCAAAAGTATTTTGAAGGTCAACTATCTTAAAACCAAGTAACCAGAGGCTGCAGTATTAAATTTTTGCCACTAGATGTCCTCAGTAAGTTAAAAAAAGTCTTTTCCAAACGCCATTTCCTTTTTTCTATCTTTTAAAGTATAATGTGAAAAATAAATAATCTTCCAGCACAGGATGATAGTACAGTTCTTAGAAAAAGAGGAAAAGAACAGAAATTTTTTTCTGTACCCCAAAAAATATAAAAGTAAATATAGTCTTTAAAATTTTGTTCTATTTTTATAGAACACCTTTCTTCCCCAAAAATGTAGAAGCTGCCTTTTCAAGCCAGGGAAGTAATTCCAAAAACGCTCTTTCAGGTAACAAAAACAAAATAGAATAGAGAGAATAACAAAGAAAAGTCTCACTCGGATTCACCATGGGGGTTCTTACAGCTTAGATGTTCTTTGACTTGCGGTTTGAAGCAGCAGGGTGGTCGGCCATTTTACTGGCTGATCTTCTTCTCTGTTGGCCCTCAGAGATGGCTTGGACAGCTGAGGGAGCTGCCGCTCCTCAGCAGCTGAGCAGAGCCTCTTCAACAGAAGTCGCACCCTCCAGGGCAACTTTGGACCTGCATAAGGGTCTGCCGGTGGAGGGAAAAGCTAGCCGACGAGCAGAGAAGTCTCACCGTGTGACTAGAGATGCCGTGAACCGGACATCTTTTCCCTTTTCTGTGGTTAATGTTTCATAGTCATATAGGGACAATTTCCTTTAATGTGATTCATAAATGTGTATTTAGCAATTATTGCAAACACAATTTAAACTGCATGGATTTCAAAATTAATCATACCTATATCAAACTATGAGCTTTAAACGCTGTGACGGTAATATATAATAACACAATTTTTTTTTCAAAACTATTAATGAACAATTTGTATAATAGCCTGGCAATTAAAATTATAATTGTTGCCATGAAAATTGGCAATTTGATAAAGTTGAAAAATCTTTTTGATGAAAATCAGCAGTAAGATAATTTCATAATAATGATTTATCTATATTTCAAAACTTTTACATGGTTGGTTAATCACACACACACAGACACACACACACACTATGTGTATCTCTGTCATCTTTCTCATTCTCTCTCTCTCTTTCTGTGTGTGTATGTGTGTCTCTGTGTAAAATTAAATCAAAATAACAGAACACATTCATTTTCCCTTCTGTTCCTCGTCTTCTGATTTCCCTTAAGTGTTATTTCTTCAGAAAAGACTTTTGAGGCATTTCATTATATTAAAAATATCCTGTGGAATAATTCAATTTTAATAAGTGAAAAATTGCAAATAGGCACTGATATGTGATAAGTCCTGGGAATATTACATGGTGGTTGTTCTGGGAAAATCTATAGGCAGGAGTGTAATCCACATACTAGCTTCATTGGAGATAACTCTTAAGAAATAAACTATGTATATATAAATATACACAGACATGCCCAAACTTCTAAGCATGAAAAATTCTTGATTCCAGAGTGGTAACATAAAGTAAGGAGGAGTTCTTATTATATGAAGATTTTCTTGATATTCTGAAGCTTGTGGAATATAACCTCTAGTCCAAAATGCAATGTACCAACTTTTGAAAATAGATTTTTAAATGCACAATTTATTCTCTGTTTTTACTATTTTACATATCGTTCACTGTTAGAGCTGCAATAAAAGACTTAACTGGAAATAAATCCTATATACAGAATGTATATAATGTTATACAGGTATAGGATGATAATCTAAAAATATTGTTTTTCTTTTGTCTAAAACTTCCATTCCTTTCAGTGTCAGGCCTTGTTTCCACAGCCCCAATTCCACATACAGTGCTCCCCTATTTACATCTATGAATCTTGCCTTTACATCTCTTTACTAGGGATGTAAAAACAATGTCAAATATATGTACAGATGTACATAAGTTATATGTTCTTTTTTTATTGGTTGATTGGTTTGCCTTTGGTTCTGATTACCTAGTTGACTACAATGTTTCTAGCATGCTAGGACTGAATTCAGCATTAGAAGCAAATACAAGATCCAGTGCTTTTTTTCTTAAAAAAAAAAAAAAAAGGTGCCAGAACTCACACATGTCATACAACCCGCCTTGCCTATCCTACAAGGTTCCATCCAAAAAAGGTGCCGGAACTCCATTCTGGGCGTTCTATGAGAAAAAAAGCCCTGACAAGATCTATGAGCAAACATAACAATCAGGTCTTGCTTTAGTCAATAGAACAGGAAGGTGGAGTTCTCTCTGAAGACCTCTGAATTCTCAAAGTTTTTTTTTGTGGAAAATTAAGGTACCCTCAAAAAAAGATAAGGGGCAAGGAGATAAATGGGGGAGTGATAGATTTGTTTCCCCTTGATATTTCCCCTACTGAAATGATTATAATTTCAAAGTGCTTATTCTCATGATGCTTCTATTTTTTGCTTCTATTTATAAATACACTTCTATAGTAATGCTGATGTAAATCTATCCTGATTAGGGGGGGAAATATCATGGATGAGGCCAAACTATAACCCAGGCTCTTCACCAGCTGAAAGCATTTTATATTATGGAAATATTTGCCCATCTGTTAAGAGAAAAAGACAACCAACCCATCCTCTAAGCTTCATGGCTTTCCACATTAACATTAGTGCCAATTTCTTTTAATTAGCCTTTTCATTCTTTATGCAGCCCCATGCATATAAAAATTAATTATCTGTAAATTCACATCTTCATAATTTCTAGCTTTCACTTCAGTTGTTCTTGGTGACATTTTCTTAAGAACACAGTTATCAGGAGATTGCACATGGAGAACAGACAATGGATCAAAAGGTTAAAAAATAAAGAGAGAGAGAGAGTGAGTGAGACTTGAACAAAAATATCAACATATAAAATAGCATATAAAACTTTAAACTGGAGTGTTTCTGCTTTGAGACTTCAGAATCACACATACCATTAAAACATCATTAATATACTCATACCATTTTTATTAAATCGAAATATCTACTACCTGGCAAATCTTGCTTCAAATTTGTTAAAGATTGAACTTTCCCCTTCATTTTGCATTCATACCATTTTTTCCCTGAAGATGTTTTTGGTTCTAATGATAAAGAACCAATATATTAGGAGGGGGAAAATCAAAATTAATTCCTTTACTTAAGAAAACATTTTTATATAATGTTTTAACTAGGTTTTTGTTTCAGAGTCCATGACAAATATTGAACAACAGAGTTTTTGTGGGATTCAGTAAGCATAACAGTATAACAGAGTTGAGCAGGACCAACCCCCTCCTCAACTAGGAGACCCTATATTATTTTTGACAAATGGTTATCCAATCTATTTTTTAAAAAACCTCCAGTGTTTGGGCACCCACAACTTCTGAAGGCAAGCCACTCCACTGATTGTTTTAACTGTTGGGTAATTTCTCCTTAGTTCTAGATTGGTTCTCTCCTTGACTAATTTCCATCCATTGCTTCTTGTCCTGCTTTCAGGTGCTTTTGAGAATAGGCTGATCCCCTCTTCTTTGTGTTAGAGTTAGATGTTAGAGTTTAAGAGCATTCTAGAAACCACTCAAAGAGCAATTAAAAGCAATTCAGCGTGTGGTAGAAGAATCCTACATGGATGCAAAGAAACTCTGCTGACAAGATAGAACATCTACCCAGAGTTTGCTATTCACTGGCTGAAAAAGAAATCTATAGGTGCATGTTTTCACTTATGGTCAACATTCTTGGGTGCATTTTGGAGAGTTATGGGGTTAAAACATTCCATTTAGATATTTCAGGATTAAGTATATTACATACACCAGTTTGGAACTAGTATGATTTACTGCTCATAATGGGAGCCGTTGAAAAGGAACAAAAATGATTTATGAACTAAGCCTTGGTAATGACAGTTTGCCATTTGGTTCTTGTTTCCAAATTTAGATTGTCTGCTATGTTCAGAAAACAGGTTTGCTGTGTTGCAGGAGTAAGTAGGGACAGTGCACAGGTTGCAGTTCAAGCAAAGCTACAGGAGGCATTCTTGACATGAATTCAGCAGACTGAATTCTCAGAAGACTGAGGAGTATCTGTAGAATGCATCCCTCTCATGGCTTAGTCATTGCATGTGATGGCAAGTGTACTGTGGAGATTCTGGCTATAGAACAACTAATGACCTGGGGCTGGTTCACTGGCCGCAGGACAACAAGATGAGCTATGTTGTAAAGTCTTGTCCTCAACAAATATTTAGTGGGGCATGAATATGACACCCAATCCTTAAGCCTAGTTATCTAAAGCCTGATAACTAAAGGACTGTTTGGATTTATATAATGACTCAATCTTCTGTGGTTTTGTCTGACATGTATGAGCACATAGACTTGGCTTATCTCAAGTCCCATCATTAAGCAATGTCATCTGATGGGACCTAGGAAGTTTCCTTTCCCTGTTGCAGCATCTGCCCCATGACTGGTTCCTTCCTTGTTCATATTTAAGAGAACTCTTAAAACAGGGCACTTTCCCACAATTTGAGTCTTGCAGGTGTAACATGTTCTTCTTCCGGATCAGTGTTTCATAACTTTGGCAACTTTAAGCTGTGTGGACTTCAACTTCCAGAATTCCTCAGACTGCATTGTTGAAATTGTAGCCCATACGGCTTAAAGTTGCCAAGGTTGAGAAATACCCTTCCAGATATTTGTATTTTAATTTAATTAGTTTTTTCTACTGTACTCTACTTTGGGTCATTGTAGAATTGAGCAGCCTTCTAAATGTAATAAAAAAGTAATATCATTTTCATGTTCTCAAATTTAGCATTCTCCTAAATATTGTCTGATGAAATATTGTACATCTGGGCTCCATTTTGAAGAAACACTCTGAAAAGATTGGATTGCTGTACATTTCTAAATACTGTACTTGAATAACTTAAACTTTGAATTCAAAAGAACTTATTAAAAAGGCATAGATAAACTGAGACAAAGTGTTATCTTTATCTTCTATATCTGAAGCCTAATTTTGCCTTTCTACATTGTTATCATCTGCCCTAACATTTTGTTGCTAGAGAGAGCATAGCAAAATCTTAAAATGACAAAGAATGGAATAATGAGCTTTCTATTAATTAGAATTAAACAAAAGGAACTGGCTACAAATAAAAGAGTGGAACCAGCAATACAAAGACACAAATCAATATCCAGCACATGACAGAAAGGATAGGAAATCTTGGTGCCATATATAGGTGTTATGCCTTAATGGGTCCATTAACATCTTGCCAATATCATACCAGCCCTTTTGCTTTAAATCTCCATTTGTGTCCAGTCATGATTGTTCTTCATTGATATTATATTTTCAAAATATAATCAAAGGCAGCAGTGATAAGAAACAAATTTATTTAAAACATTTGTATGGCTGCCCAAATAAATTAAAGTAACTCTTAGGAACTTACAGAAAATTAAAGAAAATCTAATCAACAACAACAACAAAAGAAAGCCCAAATCACAAACTGATAAACAATAAAATGGAAATCCAAACAAATCATCTCATTGGTGCTCCAATGTATCGTAATACAAAAGCCTGGGACCTAGAAGCTCCAAAGCGTGTATAAGGGTCTTATTAGGATGTCAATCACAACAGATGGCCAACAATGCTAAATATTGCACAAGTCTGAGTAGGAACAGGATGGCTTGATATGTCCTACCAGAAGATAGAATTCAGACAACTGCAAAATTGCTTGCAAAATACAAAAGGGTAGGACAATGTTCTATAGCAGATGCAGTTCATTATCCTTGGGTAGATAGATTGAATGTTTGGTGCCAGAGTATCTGGATAGTAAGTGGAACTATCATGTTAGTAACATATTACAAAGATTAAAATTTGATTCTCCTAGTGAAGGAGAGCCAGAAAAACTTTCATAGAGCAAAAAGGACTGCAAAACATTTGAACTGCTACTATAATGGAACGATGGAATCCTTTACAAAAAGTGAAGCCTTTTACAAAAAGTGAAGATCTATATATTCTTGACCTATAACCACAGAGATCAGAGAAGACTTTGCAGTTTGGGACTTTACAATGATTCTCTATGCAGTGAACAGATAGACAAATCTGTAGCTCCACAGCTAGGCAGCTATATTTAAAAACGAATAGCTATATTTTACTGTTGCTGTCATATGCATACAAACATTGCTTTATTTGATCTCATCTTTTTTGAAATGGTCAAAAATGATTAGAGTAGAAGTTATTGTCTTGGAATTTATTTTGGTTCCTGTGAAGCTTGCTCATTTAGAACATATATTTGAAGGGGAAAAGGATATTATATGCATGCAGGGCAGCAACAATGCAGCTTCTTTATTAAGACACCAAAATGTGCTTCAGGAATGTCTCAACTATATCATTGTGTGGTACCTATACCTCATATACATTTACCCATTAATCTGCATCCATTCAAGATCAAAGGAACAACAGTATGGAAATATTTTAAATGATGTTTCAAAGTGGATGGCATTTGCCATTTTGGACTAATAAGAAAAACAATATTTCAGAAGTGCAATTTTTACATTTTAAATGAAAGAAGCTGTTCTTCCTGGCAATGCACCCTTTGTTCTTATCTCCAAATCCAGATTAACTGAAGAGTTTCTTCACTATCACAATCAAAAAATATGTTTTGAACCTATGGGATGTTAGAAAAAATGAAATTCCTTTGTCTCTCTGTATGTCTTCTGCTATTCTAAGTCTTATGGGATTATCACTGGATTCAACAGGAGGTAAGTAGCCATAAACTTGATGTGCAAAGGATTCTTTCAATCCTTAAGTGGTTCAGAGCTGGGAGACACACACAGATGTTTACAGGATCAACTGACCTGAATGTAAAGTGGCTATTGCATTTTAGTTTGCAAAAACATTGCAGAAATAGTCTAGTCCTTGGAATTTCAGTTAGAATTTCTTACCTTGAACATATGGTTTACTTAGAATATCTACTAGGACTGAATAAAAAGCAATGTCTTCACCTGTCAGCCCTTTAAAGTAGATCACTTTAAGAAAGATTTATGAATGCTAATGCTACTTTTATTATAAAGTTACAGTAACCAAGTCCTGCCAGTTTGAATGTGGTTCTCCCCTGCTTCCATTCATCTTCATGAGAGCTAGGAAGAGTGATGTTGAGATGCTTTCTCAATCCACATTTCTGCCCTGGACTCAAGTTTTTTTTTTCTATTTGACCATTGTCTTGATAGCAAATTCTGAAAACTGTCACAAAAGAACTCTGCAAAACGGCTCTTTAACGAGATACTGACTGTCCTTGTCACCTCTTCATTTGAATCTAACACATTTATGCTCGCAGGGTATTCTCTGAATTTGGGGAAAAGGTAGAAGTTGCATGAAATCAATATTTGACTGTATGGAGTAGGCCAGTGAATTCCATTTTGCAATTTGCACCTTCGGTACTTATATGCTGTGGGATCGAGTGTTGTCATGTTCTGCTTCAGAACCAACTATTGTTTCAAAGTTTTGAATGCTGGAATAAAGTGATCTATGTTGACAATAATGCCAGATTCAAAAAATTCCATGTAAACAGCATCATTTATATGCCCAGAACTGAGACCTTTCCTGTCAAAGCCTGGGTTTTTATTTTCTTTTTTGAACTGGCAAAGCTTTGTGATGATATTCCATTGACAATGCTTCTTTTCTGGGTTTACTAATGAGCCATGTGTCATTGGCTGTTGCAATGGGACAACAGTTGCTGGCAAATGCCAATTTTTTATGCTTTCTTGTCCGTCATCAACATGTGAGGAATCCCATCTTGCACAAGCCTTCCTGTTTTTCACTGACACGTTTTTGCCAAGTTTGATGTCAATTTCCCTTTGAATAATCCACCAACTGTCCTTAATTAAGTTCATCAAACTTGCTTGTCTGAAGCGCTTTAATTGCTGTCACAGGTCATCCACACAAATCAGCTCTTCTTAGTTCACCATCTTTACATTTCTTTTTGGCCCAGTGACACTTTGTAGTCAAAGCAACACAGTCATCATCACCATAAATGGCCTGCATTTGGCCGTCGATTTCAATTGGAGGGATTCCTTTTGCATTCAAAAATTCAACCATAGCATGTTGTTTAAAGTGCAGTGATGAGTAGTAGTTTCCATTTCATGAAAAATAGCAACGCAACCTTTTCTTCCTACCAACTGAGATGAAATAACAGATAATAAGGAAGATATCTGAACTTTTGGTGTATCTCTACTGCTCTCTGTTAATGGCTTACAATGTTAGAGATGTTACTTTTTGTTCAACCCTCATAATGTGTTACTGTATGCCCATGTACCATAAATTTTATTCTAATAAGTTGACTGTACAGCAAATGTCACACCAGAAGCAGTTAGATGGTTAGCTTCCTTAGATATCAAGCTATAACTTCTATCTTATTGTGATTCTATGGAGCTATATTGTGGCCGTTTTACCCTAATTTAATATTTTATCTTGTTTATTGTTTTATTCACACAGTCTAAACTTATATTTGTGTTTTATGTATAATGTGTTTTCTTAGTGTTGTATATCAAGGACTGTAGATGCCATATGTTAAATAAAATAAATAAATGTGCAGAAAATATATCAGCATGGAATTAATGAAGAGCGATCCACCTATTTATTGTATTCTTTTAGTCTAGAAAGTCTGGAATAAATAGTTGGTTTTGCTCAGTTCTTCTGAGTGCGGGTATATGTGCACATACAATTGACCAAGCTTACTGATGCTTAAAAAAAAACAGAATCAGAACAAATTGCATTAATTTGAATAACATTAATTATTTACAGAACATATTTCATAAGGGGGATTTGAGATTTGGCATATCAATATTTTTTTAAAATGTGCACATCCTGAAACAAGTGCCAATGGACTCAATCTGCAAATAACTGACAGTATAATCCTATTATTCCTATTAGACTCACTGCGTGTAGAACATTTCACGGAAAGGTTCTGTAAGAATTACTCTTGCAGTTATATCAGTAAAATCTCTATTGCATATCTTGTCAACATTTAAGCATCAAGCCCTATAAATCCAGAGAAGATTAAAGATATCAGTTGGAAGAATTGCTAGCAGAGACAGCAACCATTTCATTATTCATAAAGGAACGCAAAGAGTTTGGCATATGGCATTCCATAATTATACATGAAAAAGATGTACTCAGGCTGACAATCAAAACCTCGAACTTTCATTTTAGATATTCCAAATCCATCTTTTATACAATGATGACTACACTATTGTTGTCCATCTCAAACAAGAAACAGTTTGTGTATGGTAAAACACACATCAAGCTTGCTGTATGAAGATCAACAGAACTTAGAAGCAAACCAGCTTTTCTTTTATATATACAGAACCTTGATGAGTTATATTTTCTCCAAATTATTGACAAAGTTCCAGCATTATATTTAGTGCAAAAACAATTGTTTCCAAACTTTCAATGCTTCAGGAACTGCTCCCTCCCTCAATACTATCATATAGATGTCAGAACTAATCCTTCCATCTCCCCCCGCCCCCATCCCGTCAGAATCGATGAAGCTTCTTGGAGGAGAAGCAAAATATCTTCTTCTTCAAGAAAAAAAAAACAGATCAGTTGCTTTTTCAAAAAGTACCTTTGAGACAACCATGACCTGGATGACTGAGAATCTCCATAGACACTATAGACCAATCCAGAAGTCACCTCCTGGGCAGCCTTTAGTAGATGGGTGGCTGAACTTATAGTTTGGAGGAACTTGTTCGTTTCATCAGAAGTAACAGAATTAAACTTAGCCCAAATAACATCACAAGACTGCCCAAGATGACTCACTTAGACCTGCTCAATCAGAGTCTAACCTGAAGCTTATCTAACAACTCTGTGTATATGTAGGGGTGTGGGTCTATACATATGTTGTACATAGTATGTTTAGGTGTGTGTCATGTATGTGTTTCACTTTGAGAGCGGGCAACTAAATTTCATTTTTGATGTGTGCCGTTGTGCCCACAGTAAAAAAAATGACAATAAAGGTTATCTCCTCTCCTCTCCTCTTATCTTTATACCAGAAAGCATGAATATCAATATTTCTTACTGTTGACCAGTAATCTTGTGGCTGTCCTCCCTCTAATTGGGAATGGATTACTTTAAGCAGAGCCATAGGAGCAGACAATAAGAGCTAACAAAATAACAAAAGATCTGCTAACTCTCCATAATGAAGAATAATTATGAGATTGAAAATAAGACAGAAACAATTTATTATAGATAGCTCTTGACCTTTCCATAATGTCAAGACTTCCAAGGCTGAAAAACCTGGGGAACATGAGCTACTTAAATCTCTGGAAATATCTTTATTGCTAGTAGGTTAATGTAACAGAATCTTGAAAACCTACCAAAGCAATCATCCATACAACTTATATTTAGTGTAATTCAGGTGGAATTATTTTGAATTTCAGTTCTCATGTTTATTCCTCCCCTGGATTCAGAATCTCTTATGGTACCGTTCCCTCCTTTTAACTGTCTTGCTACCCTCTTTGGAGCTGCCAAGATCTGTTGGCATTTCATCACAGCTGGAATGTATGTATACTTTATTTCTGAAACAAATGAAACTCCACAGTCTTTGTGATTTTAAATTATGCAATTATGTTTTAGGCTTGTGTTCATTTAGAAGCGAACCCTTTATTCAATTGTTTGGTAGGTAACAGCTTTGTATGATATGCTGCTTCTGTTGCTTAGAATCAGAATGTTTATTGATTGAAGGCAAGCAAAGTACTATTTTCCCCCATTACTGAGCTGGATAACACATCACAAATATTCCACATCATTAATATGGATGTTCTCATTATATTTAGATAGCCATTTGAGCATCATTATGGCAGGAAAAGAAGACAAAATATTGGCATTCTAAATATGCCAATTTTTTGGCATTGGCATCCAGAAAATCCATTACAAGTTCCTCAAGAATTTGTTTCATTTTTAGCACTTCACATTATTCAAATCTTGGTATTAGCCTCCCAGCCTACTGATTCAAAATGCAGAAACATCTATTATAATTAGAATGTGTTCACAGACATATTTTTAACAAAGGATAAAAATAATACAACCTTTTCTATATCCTAGGAAAGCTTCCTTTAAGGATTGGCACTTTGGGGATGATTTATATTATAGCAACAACAGATCCAAGAAATTATTTCTAGGGCTATTACACAAACAAAGTATCACAAGGTCCTCAACCAGTTGATCAGTAGACAGTGATGGTGGTAATGGTGATGAGTCCTTTCCATATGCATGAGATAAACTAATCCTATAGTCCATTGATGTCATAGAACTTGAGTACATTATGAGAAGCCAAGCTAATCAGCTATCAGTTCATTTCCTATTCTTACAAAGACAGTTATCCAATGATGGGACCTCTCTCACCTATCAAAGTGCTGTAGTATTTTTCTATCATTCCCACATCACCATGGAAGAAGCCAGCAAGCAACATATGGAAATGGCCATAGTAACACGTTTAGCACCAAGTGGGAATAATCTTAATTGTTTATCAGTCAACAGTCTGATAAGCAAAATCTGAGTCTGAAGGCAGGATAGGGGTGGAATAACGTGGGACCCTCCCTAGTTCTCTGGAAAGTAAAAGCAGGAGAACAGAGGGAAAATACTTTCAGTCTTGCAATATTTTTTTTACCGTAACCTTATAATAAAGAAAGCATTAGTAGAAGCATTGTGATTTTGGTTTCCTGTCTGGACTATCTTGAAGGGCTGACATCTTTCTTGCAAGTCTGAAAGCATGTTCCTCCTCCCCACTTTTACTTTCCCAGAAAACTAGGGAAATGCTTCTGAGATGCTTTCTGAACTTCTACTCCTTTGGGCTCAGATTTCACTTATCAGGATGGCAAATTTTCCTCTTGTCTTCCATGGTTATTCTCATAGTCCATTACAAAGTTCTAGGCATGAACGACAATACTTTCAACAATAGTTTTCTCAATGGAAAATGTTAAGTTATACCAACTCTCTTAATTGTCCCAAAGATAAATATAATGCACTCTGTCTAATTCTTTTTATGATATTTAATGTGGAGAAAAGCAAGGTTTTACACCTGGGCAGGAAAAACCAAGTACAGATTAGGTGATACCTGGCTCAAAAACAGTAACTGGGAGATGGACCTTGGAGTTCTAGTGGACGATCACTTAAATATGAGTCAGCAGTGTGCAGCAGCAGCCAAAAAAGCTAATACAATCCTTAGTTGTATAAACAGAGGCATAGAATCAAAATCATGTGAAGTATTAGTACCGCTTTATAATGCCTTAGCAAGGCCACATCTGGAATACTGCATCCCGTTTTGGTCACCACATTACAATAAAGATGTTGAGACCTTGAAAAAAGTGCAAAGAAGAGCAACTAAGATGATTAAAGGCCTGGAGACTAAAACATGAAGAACAGTTGGGTTTGGCTAGTCTAGAGAAAAGAAGGACTAGTGGGGCCATGATTGCAGTATTCCAGTATATGAGAGGCTGCTAAAAAGAAGAGGGGGTCAGACTTATTTTCCAAAATGCCAGAAGGCAAGACAAGAAACAATGGATGGAAATTAATCAAGGAGAGAAGCAACCTGGAATTAAGGAGAAACTTCCCAACAATGAGGACAATTAACCAGTGGAACAGCTTGCCTTCAGACGTTGTGGGTGCTTCATCACTCAAGGTTTTGAAGAAGAGACGGGACAGTCACTTGTCTGAAATGGTATAGGGACTTCTGCTCGAGGAGGGGGCTGGACTAGAAGACCTCCAAGGTACCTTCCAGTTTTATTCTGATTATGATGTTGCAAATCTATTGCTATTTTAATGTTTTTGAAAAAAAAATGATTACATTCTAATGTATTTTTTCTTTTAAATTTGATAATGATAAAATCAGCTGAAAAATATTACACTATAAAAATACTCTGAAGAGCTACATTTAAGAAATATTTATGTTCAATTCAGAGTAATATTCTTAACTGAAAAGACTGTTTATACAAAAAATCTTATAAATGGGTCAATGTAAAAGGGAAATTAAGCAAATAAAAATATGAGAATGCTTATAAATTATTATAATTTTTACCATGTTTACAAAGGTTTATTTATGTTCATGATATATATTTTTATTAATATCATTTTCATCAGTTTGGGGAGAACATATAAACCATATCGGAGATTATTAACTAATGCATATTTTGATAATGCTGTAAATAAATACTAAAAATCTATAAATAAAGGCTCAGCAGGAGCGGTCCTCGATGCGTGTTAAAGGGAGGGCTCTGACCAATAAATACTTAGTATTTTATGTCATGTTAACTATATGGGCTTAAGGAATCACTACTAAAGCTGGAGAGGCAGAAATCAGCAACTCCCAGTCTAGTGAAAGCTGCTATTTAAATATATTTCAATCACCTCTCAACCTCACTGGCAAACTAGATAGGTAACATAATCAGATTACCTAATTCTATTTTATATAAAATTACATTGACTTAATCTTGCAAGTCAGAAAGTACATTTCTCTCTCTGTCTCCTTTATAGCCTGAGAAACTAAGGAGGGTCTCTTCTGATTTTCTTGCTCTACTCCCTATCCAGTCGTGGGCTAGGCTGTCTCTTATCTGTTCATCAATTAGCATCTCTTTACTCAGCCTCCCAAGGTCTTTTCCACATACCATTACATCACCTCCCAAGCCATCAAGTGACCAGTCAATTTAGAAAATCAGGAATGTTAAAACCTAGAGTATACGTTTATAAGAATTTTTTTTATAGTAAGGTGAATAATCCAGTGTCATGTTTGAGGTTCCATTCTTCTGTGCAATAAAGACATCAATTTAACCAAGTCATACCTGGAGACTTTTGCCAAGTCTAACTGAGAGTTGAATTAAGGGTTAAGTGTCTGGAGGTGTATGATTTATTGCCAGTCTGGGAGTGAAGCTTGACAAGAATCCACTAAGAGTCTGATAAATCAGGCTTTGCACTTTGCATGCAGCTGCAAAAATGAGGCTGTATCTGACATAGCAGGATATATGGCTGGCCCCTGTTGAGTCTGCTGATTGTAAGCTTGTGCTGCAAAATTAGTGATAACTAAATACAGATGCAGAATGAATGAATTCAGTTAATATGCTTATACTTACAGGGTCAGTGAGTTCTGGCAAACTAGCTTGATAAGTGAGTGGCCGGCAGTCCCGAGTGTTAAAAACTAATATACATGGAAGGAACATTGGTCCAAGGTCATCCCCATCAAGGACATCAACAGTGAGGGTGGCTGTGCTTGTTCTTCGTTCCACCAGATTTTGAGCTCGATCCTGTGTAGAAAACAGAATGCTTAAAGCCTATTCTTGCAATTTCTTCAAAAAGAATGATATCTTTCAATACAGGTAGTCCTTGACTTGCAACCATTCATTTATTGACTATTCAAAGTTACAACAGCAACTTTGAAAAAAGTGACTTATGATCGCTTTTCATCCTTATGACCATTTTTGCATCCCCATGGTCACATGATCAAAATTCAAATGCTTGGCCACTGGCATGTCATTATGACAGTTGCACTGTCTTGGTGTCATGCGATCACTATTTGTAACCTTCCCAGCTGGCTTCCAAAGAGTAAATCCAATGAGAGAAGTCAATCATGACTGCATGATTCGCGATTCAACTGTGGCATAAAGAAAGGTCATAAAATGAGGCAAAATTCACTTAACGATTGATTTGACAAATGGACTATTGATTTGACAACTAGAAATGTTGGGCTCCATTGTGGTTATAGTTTGAGGACTACCAGTAAAAAAAATATTTATCATTTCATAACATGCAATTTCAGACTGAATCCTGTGATGTTCTTGTGAACAGAAGTAATGAACTGCCAGACTCCAGATAGCACCATATAGCAGTAGAACATGGATGAAAGATTTACTTTCTTTTCTTAAATCAGGTGGCAAGTTGGATTTATTTTTATTTCTTCCTGTCAGTAATTTTCTTCTCAATCATATCATACATATTCTTTCCCCAATTACTTTAGGTATATGTCTGTTTCTATCTCTCTCATTATATACTTATTTCAAGATCCTCATCTCTTCTCTTCTCTACATTTTCCCATTAAGCCTCTTTCTCCTTTCCTGGTGTTCCAAGTTATTCAACTCCTTGAATAGTTCTGTGAGATGTTAGATGACATCAAACACAAATATACAAATGTGTCTTGGAGAATGTTGAATGCAGAATCTAACTTTTTGTGATTCTTTAATAACTCTGAGAAATAAAGCTACTGTAATTAATCCAACAGCAAAGAAATCTACTATCAGCCATGTACGAAACACAACTTGCAAAAATGAAAAGGGGTTTTCTTCCTTCTCCCCTGAAATATTTGAGGATAGGAACAAATAAAAAAGACTTTGTGATTAAAATTTCTTTTTGTAAATTTAGGGGCAATAAGTATTGTTTTCTTCACAGAACTACAAGCGAGTTTAATCCCCTTTCTTTCTACAAACTTTCTATGGTTTTAATTATTGAATCGTTTATCAGTCAGCCCTGATAAACATGCTCCATCTATTCTGCTTTCTGAAAGAAGAATTAGTCAATTCTGTTGCTTTTCAAACAGAAAAGATTAAGTATTCTGCAGGAAAAATGAACTCAGACCAATACATATGGTATGCCAACTAAAGTTTGTAGGAAGATTATCATACTGCAGAGTTTCTTAATTTTAAATTTACTATTTCTGTTTTTAATCTTATGACTAAAGAACTGTAATGAAATATTATTACATGTATTGTTATAAAGTAACAATTATAGAATATTTCAGAACGACAGTTACAGCTTTATTCATGGTAATTGAGCAATTTAAGAGGGGCATTCAGATTAATGGAAGACATCCACGTGTACCATTCCTACTTTCTGTCAGTTTCTCTTGAATCAATTGAAAAATAAAAAGAAGAAAACTGGAGAAAGTTTAAAATCTCCAACTGGCTACACTCAGATGGAAGCAAACTGCTTATTCTAGGAGGTTTCAGCTATATGATAAATGAAATTCTCCAAGGGCACACAAATTTCAAAAGTATTAAGAAGCTACCGGTAGATGGAAGACAATTAAGCAGCAGCAACACACATGCTTACAGTATATAGGTTAACAGTAGAGGAGCAGGAAATGACAGCACCATTGCAAATTAATCTGAAACTATGGACAGAAGTAGAAATAGCAGTACATATTCAGGCCTGGCAGAAGCCCCTTATGATTCCAATCAGTAATATTCTGATCACACCTCATCCTCCCTTAGCATTCGCTCTTTCCCATCTCATTCCCTTTCCTTACTGTGTCATATCTAGTAAAGGGGAAAAGAGGAAGGGAGGGCTGAGTTTGAGTTAAGTAAATTGTAACTATAGTCTTAGAAGAAACTATTCAGATCATTGGAACTTCTGCAGCAGAAATTTGGCAGCAACGAATCTGAGCCCTGGGGTGTCAAAAAAGGCCATTTACACCAGGGGTGGGGAATGGTGCCCCCTTTATGACTTGTGGACTTCAACTCCCAGGAATTCTGTGAGTTAGGGTCCACAAATCATAAAGGGTCCATCGTTCCCCACCATCGTTCCCCACCTCAGATTTAGACCATCAATTCTAACTGCTGCTCAAAGCAGAAGCAGGAATTCTAATTAAGTTATACTTTATAAATGTTGCCCAGTTGCTGCTCACATTCATAATGAGTTGCTTTGTTGAATTGCTCTACAATATTCAGCCAGAATCTGTTTCTTGGTAATTCATATATTTTAATTAACAAACATGAGAGTAGGAATTCTACAAAGATGGATCAACCTTTCTGCAGTTTAAGTACCTTGAAGGTAATCTGTGCAATTCAGAAATGAGGGGAATACATGCTAGCTCTGCTTGTAAACTAAACATCTGATTTGGGAAAAATATTATTTTTCCAGGGCTAGGAAGGTTTAAGACTTGGTCCAATGCAATTATTAACTGACTTCATAGTTTTGCTATACTGTATAATGATTATTGTAGATTTACCTATCATCTACAAATAGTTACTTATTCTAAATCTGCACTTTATGTTGCTGCTCTGGACCTATAACAAAGTAACTTATTTTATTATATAATGTGTTATAAATTGTTTCCTATAATATGTATATGTATATGTATATGTATATGTATATGTATATGTATATGTATATGTATATGTATATGTATATGTATATGTATATGTATATGTATATGTATATGTATATGTATATGTATATGTATATGTATATGTATATGTATATGTATATGTATATGTATATGTATATGTATATGTATATGTATATGTATATGTATATGTATATGTATATGTATATGTATATGTATATGTATATGTATATGTATATGTAGTGCTTTTTTGGTAAAAAAAAAAAAAGGTGCCAGAACTCACACATGTCATACAACCCGCCTTGCCTACCCTACAAGGTTCCATCCAAAAAAGGTGCTGGAACTCCGTTCTAGGCATTCTATGACAAAAAAAGCCCTGTGTATATGTATATGTATATATGTATATGCAACTGGACCTAATTAGGTAAAATGTCTTCCAAAGCTTCTACCTCAAAGTTGAATAATACAGGCAAATGACATTAAAGTCACACAAAATTATTATTACCATTTATGTCAGAAAGACAACCCATATTGGAATTACATGCATGTTATTTTTTTATATATGTACTTTCCTGGTACCCTGAGTATGTCTCAATATACTGCCAGCACCTTCTAGTGGGATGCAGATAACTATGATAGCTACTAGATTAAAGATCTTAGGTTGCATATATTTCATTTATCTTCTATTTTGTGCTGCTTCTGTCTACTAAAAAGTGTTATGTAAAAGGCTCAGCTGAGTAAAGCTGGGTAGAAGTCAATATGTATGATGTCCTGTCATATAGAAGATTATAATTTGGAATGTAAAAGAAATAAATGGTAAAGAACACAAATAAAATTAAATAAATAAAATAGGTCTCTTCTATATCAGTAAAACTAAGAAAAAGAGGAAGATAAAATAGGTGTTATTACTTTCTGTGCATCAGAGTTCATGAATGCATGCAATGATGTGAAGGACAAGGTTTTTATTTTGAATGAGAGGATGAAAATATATTGTCAAAAACTATGAATAGATATCATTTAGGTTACTTATTGGTGTGTGCAAAAGTAAAAATGATTGCATTGCATTAATGGAATTGATGAAATCCTCACAAACAATAAAGTGAGAAGGCAATTTTTAAAATAGTGTATTGACTTGGTTCAAGCAATGGTAGAAAATTATGGAGAAGAATAGTCATAGTATTGATATAAAATAGTTTAGACTATGCTTTAGCTTTTCTTTCTTATTTATTTGGCTTACTGTTTATTACTATCTTTTTATGCTTTCTACTGAAAAAGGATATGTATGCATGCATGTTATGTATACACTGAAATAATATCTGAAAGACAGTACTACAACAAAAGCATTAGGCTGATCCTCAGACATGGAAGTGCTATCTCATCATTCAGAGATCTGAAATATTTATTTATTTAAAAATTTATATGGCCACCCTACTCAAACTTTGAAAAGTATGCAATAAGCAAACAATCAAATAAGCAAACAACAAAGCAATTATGGCTAAAATCACAACAATAGCAACTAATAGGCAATCATCAACTCAAATTTGCTTTATATCTTCCTGATGGTAGCTTCAATCATCTGGGCCCCAATGCCCAAGGAAAGACATAAGTTTTTATGATCTTTCCATAGACCAACAGGGTGAGAGCCAACTATATATTAAAGAGGTTATTCCAAGGACTGGGTGCTGTAACGGAAAAGGGACATTTCCTAGGTGCCTTCAGATGACATTGCTTCAAGAAAGGACTAAAATATGTGCGTCCTACTAAAGCATGAGGGACTGGCAGATGAAATAGGAGAAAAGTGGTCCTGAAAATAAGTTTCTCCTATTCCAGGCAGGGCTTTATAGATGATAATCAACACCTTGAAAACTCGATTTAGAAGTCTATTGGGAGTTAATTCAGTCTGCAAATAGTGATATTATACACTGTGCCCTTAGCTGCCTATTATAGTTTTCAGATATTTTCAAGAGAAACCCCAGACAAAATGTGTTGCAGTACAGAGATGGATTAAGGCATGAGTGACAGCAAGCTAAGCTTGATACAAGACACAACGGGCACACAAAACTGGGATTTTGCTGAATCCTATTCCTCCACAGCCTCCAGATTCTTGAATAGAACATAGAGAGTATCATTTGGTCATCAAAGAGCTGAGATAAACAACTGAGCACCATCAGCATATTTATTACCTTTTGATGTCTTTCTAATTTGAACAAAACTCTGTGAGACATTTGATGTACAGCTCTTCATTTCGATGTCTAAACTAATATTCAACCCTTGCAAAAATTCAGTGGGAAATTTGAGAAATAATGTGTTGCTGCCTTGAAACATGACAAGATAAAACATCTAAATATTTTTAAGTTTTCTTCCAAAGCAATCATATACATAATAAACACCCCAAAAACATCATGCTCACATTTGCTTGGACAATGACAAAATAACGTGACTTTTCTTCATAATTTAATCTCTCACGCAAAACTATTGCTCCAGACAATGTCAGAGGGATGTCAAAAGTCCTATTTGATGTCTGCAAAAGAAAAAAAAGGAGGGGGGGAAAGGATGGATAAAGAATTGTAGGAAATGATGAGTTAACAGTTTCAGACCAGTGACCAGTGAGTGGCAATTAATGACAATGCCTCTAGCTACAAAAAAATGTACATTATTGCACACATTCTACTTTTAACTTTGAATTATCTAGTTTTCATCTACATAAACTGGTGAATTTCTTTAAAAAAGAAAAACCAGAACTTTGATTACATCTAAAACATGTTTGGTGTTAAAACTGTACTTAGTAAATTTTTAAAAGGAGGGACAATGATAATGCTTAATTTCATTCCAGTGAAATAAAACTTTATTCTCAAAGATCACAAGACAAAATACAACCAAGCTTTTACTTTCAACTATAAGTGAGTAACAAAAACACTTCATATTAGATACAAACAGAAATAAATCAAAGAAAGAGATCTACAGTGACCTAATGCAAATTGACAATAATAGCTAACTGTTGGAGAAATAAAGCCTGTTCACACAGCCTAACTTTAATATCATTATGATTATTGTATACTGTACTGCTGATAGATTAAAAGTGAGGCATGTACATTACATCTTTTTTCCATGTATTTAATGTATTTAATTTAATTTATTTGAATTTAATATATTGGTCACTCCATCCCTGCACAATGTAACTTGAAAAATTGCAAGGCTCTTTAGTGATGTAGAAACATCTCATTAAACATTGGTGCTTAATGAAACACTGTGAGTGGAAAGAAACATATATTAGATCACGAATAGTAATCCCCTGTACAGTTAGGACCTCAAATATATTTTTGGCCTGATGTAAGCGATCTTGATGGGTGTACACTTTTTACTAATTCAGCTGTAGATTCTCCCAATCTGATACAACATAAATAAAACCATGGCCCTTTCTTCATTGAAATTTTAATGTTTCCAAAATCTGAAGAAGTATCAATCCTTATCCCATTTTTTTTCCTTTTCCCAATAACTGTTACCAAATACAGCTGTTCCTTTTTAATGGCATCAGTTATCAATTGTTCGTGAATACGAAGGTAATAAACAGAAAATCAATTTTCAACCAATGCATGAACTGCATGAACATTTGGGCGTGCATACCCAGATTTTCACACCTGACAACAATGCATTGCTGTACAAGAGAATTTCATCTGAATGAAACAGCAGCACCCAGTTATCTTCGTAGTCTCTCTCTCTCTCTCTCTCTCTCTCTCTCTCTCTCTCTCTCTCTCTCTCTCTCTCTCTCTCTCTCTCTCTCTCTCTCTCTCTCTCTCTCTCTCTCTCTCTGTCACATGGTTTGTTAGCAACCATTTTACATAATGACCATTTTGCTGGAACAAATTGTGGTCACTAAATAAAGAGAGAGGGCATCATAATGTGTCTTCCTTCAAAGTCATTCAAACTTTGTAGTGGACCTGACTGGTCTGCCCAGATATACATTTAACTCTTCATTAAAATTGCATTCTAGTTTGACTACAGTAGAATTCCTTCCTTCCTTCCTTCCTTCCTTCCTTCCTTCCTTCCTTCCTTCCTTCCTTCCTTCCTTCCTTCTTTCTTTCTTTCATCAAATAATTAATTTAATTAAGCAGTTAACCACCTGTTTACTGGACCCGTGCCCCTCCTGGCTGGTTTCAGCTAGCAGGGTGGTGGCACGGAGCTGGGTCCAGGCGGTTGCTAACACTTCACTGAGGGAGGGATCCTTTCCGGCTCCCTTAAAGGAGGCACTTGTGCATCCCCTCCTCAAGAAGCCTTCCCTGGACCTGGCAGTTTTAAATAATTATCGTCCAGTCTCCAACCTTCCCTTTTTAGGGAAGGTTGTTGAGAAGGTGGTGGCACTCCAACTCCAACGGTCCTTGAATGAAACTGGTTATCTGGGCCCTCAGCAGTCTGGGTTCAGGTCCGGTTACCGCACAGAAACTGCTTTGGTTGCGCTGACCGATGATCTCTGGCGGGTCCGGGATAGAGGCTACTCCACTATCCTGGTGCTTCTTGACCTCTCAGCAGCATTCGATACCATTGACCATGGTATCCTTCTGTGCCGGTTGGAAGGGCTTGGAGTGCGGGGCACTGTTTTGCAGTGGTTCACCTCCTACCTCTCTGGCCGGTCGCAGTCGGTGTTCACAGGAGGTCAGAGATCGGCTCCGAGGCCTCTTCCATGTGGAGTCCCTCAGGGGTCTGTTCTCTCACCTCTGCTTTTTAACATCTACATGAAGCCGTTGGGTGAGATCATCCGTCGACACAGGGTGAGCTATCACCAATATGCTGATGATACTCAACTTTATATCTCTACCCCACGTCATTACAGCGAAGCAGTGGAAGTGATGAACCGGTGCCTGGAGGCTGTTGAGGTCTGGATGGGTGCCAACAGGCTCAGACTCAATCCCAACAAGACGGAGTGGCTATGGGTTCTGCCTCCCAAGGACAATTCCAACTGTCCGTCCATCACCCTGGGGGGGAGAGGTTTTGTCCCCCTCGGAGAGGGTTCACAACTTGGGTGTCCTCCTTGATCCACAGCTAAGTTTAGAACACCATCTTTCGGCTGTGGCGAGGGGGGCATTCGCCCAGGTTCACCTGGTGCATCAGTTGCGGCCCTATTTGGACCGGGAGTCACTCCTCACAGTCACCCATGCCCTTGTCACCTCGAGATTCGAATACTGTAATGCTCTCTATGTGGGGCAACCTTTGAAGAATGTCCGGAGACTGCAAGTAGTCCAGAATGCGGCCACGCGAGCTATCTTGGGTCTCCCAAGACATGCTCATATCACTCCAGCCCTCCGTGAGCTGCACTGGCTACCAATTGGTCTCCGAACACAATTCAAAGTGTTGGTTATGACCTATAAAGCCCTTTATGGCAATGGGCCAGGATACTTGTGGGACCGTCTTCTGCCTCATGAATCCCAGCGACCGGTTAGGGCACATAGAGTTGGCCTCCTACAGGTCCCGTCTGTTAGACAATGTCATCTGGCGGGGCCTAGGGCTAGGGCCTTCTCCGTTGCTGCCCCAGCCCTCTGGAACCAGCTTCCCTCAGAGGTTCGTACTGCTTCCTCCCTCCTAGCTTTCCAAAAACTGTTGAAGACACATTTATGCAGACAGGTTTGGGGCGTGTGAGCTGCACTCTGCCCCTGGGCCTTTGACTGTGATTGTGTGTTGTATGAGTGTGGTGAATTACCTAGTTTTTATATAGTAATTGGTAATTTTAATTGATTTTATGTTTTTTATGTTATGTTTTCACTTGTATTCTCGTTGTGAGCCGCCCTGGGTCTTGGGAGAAGGGCGGCATATAAGTTTGAATAAATAAATAAATAAATAAATAAATAAATAAATAAATAAATAAATAAATAAATAAATAAATAACAGAATAGAAAAAAAAACAAAATTAAAAACAGGAATAGTATTAAAATAGGAGCCAAGGACATTCATAAATACTCAAGCTGATCATAAAATGGTCTCCTCATTACTATCAAGGTCCCAAACTTATTATTTATTTTTATTTTATTTGTGTCAAATTTGAAGACTGGCCATGGCAGAGAAGATTGTCCTTCTGAATTCCAACAGGTAAAAAAATCTCTTTTGGCTGGGACCCAGGTACACAGCTCCTGCTAACAGGACAGGTAGAAAAATATTAACACATTTTCAGATCCCTCTGGCCTCAAGGATCTTATGGGGTAGGTATCTATCTTCATGGATAACTGACATTTGATAACTCAAGTTCCTATGGTTTTCTACTCACCATCTAAACTAAAGTCATCTGGCTTTGAAAGAGCCCCATTAGAAATAAATCCATATATCACAGACAGAAAGATTGTTTCATATAGCTCAATCTTATTGGGAAATCCATTCTGAAGAGTCTATTATTTTGCCAATATTCTTTACAAAGTGCAAATAAAACTTGTTACATTCACTGGATTCAATATGCTGACTTCATGATTATAAGCAAAGAGGTTTGTTCATGTAGTTATCAGGAGCCAGAACTGACTCAAAGAACTACCACCACCATAAAATTTCTTTTAAGAATATTGCTTTGTTCCATTCATAGTAGTAAAAAAAACCTGAGTTGAAAATACATTACTTAAACATTTCAATATACATTTAAATTAATAAAGGAATAAAATATGTATATTTATTTTGCTTTTAAAAAAAATTTCTTCCAACAATATTTACTGAAAATAAAATTTCACATACTGGATCGCTGGGATTGTATTGGATGACATACTCTATCTGGCCATTGGGTCCATCATCTATATCTGTGGCGCCTTTGTTCCCAGAGAATCCAGTGAAGATGGTGGTTCCAACTGGTGTTAACTGAAAGAACAGATATAAGGTTCACACTTAAAAATTCTTGATGGAAACCCAAATTCTGTATTCAATTGTTTATACGTATGGTGGTAACTCTCCCAACTGAAACAAAATTGCCAATAATCATTTGTAAGTTTAATATACAGCATTGCCCACCCAACTTTTGGGCACCAGAGACCGGTTCCCTGGAGAAAGTGTTTTTCCACGGACTGGATGGGGTGTGGTTTTGTGTTCTGCCTACATCCTGCAGATGAGGCTTTGCTTGTTTGCACGGCCAAGTTTCTGGCATATCATGGACTGCTGCCAGTCCACATACTGGGGTTTGGGGACCCCAGATATACAGTACAGTATTTTGAAGGAAAACAAAAAAGCAAAAGGGAGAAAAATGGGAATACACATTTTACTAAAAGCAGTGTTCCAGTATCTGAGGGGCTGCCACAAGGCAGGAGGGGTCAGGTTGTTCACCAAAGCACCAGAGGGAAGGACAAGAAACAATAGTTGGAAACTGATCAAGGAGAGAAGCAACCTGGAATTAAGGAGAAACTTCCTAACAGTGAGGACAATTAACCAGTGGAACAGCTTATCTCCAGAAATCATGGGCGCTCCATCACTGGAGATTTTTTAAAAGAGACTAGACAATCACCTGTCTGAGATAGTGTACATTCTCCTGCTTGAGCAGGGGGCTGGACTAGAAGACCTCCAGGGTATTTTCTAGTTCTATTCTGTTCTGTTCTGTTCTATTGTAAAATTACACGAATGCATTGCTTAGATTAAAGTAAAATGCACATTTGAAAGTACAAGTTAATTACTACAGATTTTCATGGTCCCACCCAAGCTCGTCACAGATAAGGCTTCATGAAGAAAAAAGGCACTCAAATTAAAACTTGCATGATAATTGAAACTAATATCTTAGGCCTCCTGATTCAAATTACTTAATCAGAGATAAGACTATGGACCAGCTTCCCAATTCTTGTTTCTGCAACTTTCACCTTTGGTCACACTAGCTATGGCCATTGGGAGTCATAGTTCATCAATAATGAATCATAAAAATCATAGATCTGGAAAAGACAATTTAGACCAAGGGTCTTCAAACTTGGCCCTTTTATGATTTGTGGACTTCAGCTCCCAGAATTCCTCAGCCAGGCACCCTGGCTGAGGAATTCTGGGAGCTGAAGTTCACAAGTCAGAAAAGGGCCAAGTTTTAAGACCCCTGATTTAGGCTATCAGTTCCAACTGTCTTTGGGGTTGGAATTGTGTAAAGTACTCTGAAGACACGACTGGACTTCTGGTTTTGGGTTGCAGTGGCTGCAGGTACACGAAGAGATTTCTCTCTTCGTTATCTGCCTTTCTCGTTGATTGCGGGGGGAGGAGGCAGCTCCCTCTGCAGTCCGAGGCAGCTCCTCAGGGCCGACGGAGAAAAGATCGGCCAATAACATGGCCGATCATTTAGCTGCTCCAGCCGAAAGTCAAAAGAACATCTAAGCATTAAGAAACCATCGTGGATGATCCCGGTGAGACTTTTCCCTCTCCCTCTTTGCCTAACTACTCTCCTGTTAAAAGCCTTTTGGAATTACTTCCCTGCTTTGAAAGAGCTGCCTTTGTTTATCTGGGGAAAAGAGCTTTCCATAACAAAGGAAAAAACTACTTATTGACTATTTTTATTTTTGGTTACTTGGGTGCCCTGGAAAAATCCTTATCATAAAACTTTATTATTATATATTCTAAGCTGGAGAATATTGTTTTCCTATGTCTTGGACTTATTGTTTTAAAGGGATAAATCTTTATTGTTTGAAGAAAAAAACAACTCTATGAGAAGCCAGAAAAGAGATTCCATAGCTCTTTGACTTTGCTAACCTCATTCTTGGTGTCTGGAAGAGACTTTCATAGTTTACTGAGGACATCTTGTGGAGAAATTTAAAACTGCAACCATTTCTTGTTTGTGTTACTACTGAAATGGAGAAACCATATTCACAACTCAACTGTAAACTCATACTGGAAAAAAATTATGAAGCTACTGAGGAAATATGTTCCCAAATAAGAGAGAGAACTGTAGAAATAATAAACAGAAATTCTACTGTGAACTTACAAACTGATCTTCAAACTCTGTTTGATCATTCTACAGACCAAAAAGCAATAGAAGAGGAATTAATTTACATACAACTTATGGAGACTTTGGATGACCAGAAAATGATTGTAACTAAACTATCTACAATTGCAAAACTAACAGAAATGGACTTGAAATTACAACTATTGGAGAATTATGACAACATTGATAATCATCTACTAATTATAAAATTAGACATGATCAAGTGTTTTATCCAGCAGACAGGAGCCAGGCATCAAAAACAGAGGATGGGAGGTCTTTTACTGACCCAAATGACATTATAAGCAATAATGGGAGATCTATTTGCTGAAATAGAGGCTTTGTTATGGAAACCTTCTTGGCATAAAAAGAAAGCCAGAATAAGACTAAAAAGAGAAATTTAAAATTATATGTAATGGATTAAAAATGTTTTGAGAAATATGGATTGATTTAAGGACTAAGATTTAGAGTTGAAAATTTGTGATTATTAGAATATATATGTTAAACAGAGTAAGAATGTACTTTTTGGAATAATATGTTTATTTGTATGAAAATTATTTTGTAATGGAATGAGAATAAGAATATGAAAGAGGTTTTTAGAAATTCGGATTGCTTTAACAACTAATTTAGTGTGTTAAGTTAGTAAGACAATGTTTTGTGTAATAATAGTTGTGTTCTCTTTTTTAGACACGATAATTATTTGAATGAGATTTAAATGCTATCTGAAGAAATAAGAGAGATTTGTGATAAAATCAATGATTTATGAGATTATGAATTAGAATATATCTGGATTAGTATTTTAAAAGGGATACCCGAAGTGATAATATGTTTATCTAAGATTAAATTGGACTATGGTAACTGTAAATTAATAAAGTTCAAAACAGGATTAAGATTTATAGATATGTAATGTAGAAATGGATTATGTTAAATAGGTTATATTATTTGAGGGAAATAGAGAGGGAACATTTAATGTATTTACTTGAGCTATTATATGATTTTGTTTTTGGATGATTGATCACCTAACCACCATGGTGTGTCTTGAGCATTCTGTTGTAAAAGTTAAAAAACCAATAAAATTTGTTATATAAAAAAAGACACGACTGGAAAGCCTTTGCTTTGACTACATCCAATGAACAGAACAACTGTCTCTCTAAGTATTTGATTCTGTCATCAAACTGCTGTTATATAAAGGGTATTCCCCTTAGTGTTCCCTTAGAACAAGACCATTAATCTGTGTCATCTACCTTGAGACAACAAGAAACAAGCCATGGTCTTCTTTTGACTGATAATCTCCAAAAATATGAATATACCCAATTTTATTGGTCTTGGTCCTTTCCAAACACTGTATCGAAAATTGAATTCAACACCTGAGCTTAGATTAAGCAAATGCAAAATAGAAAAATAAAATATTTCCCTTACTTTGGAAACAATGTTCTATTAATGCTAACTATATTTGCTGTTTTATAGCCAAGTCATCTTCATGTTCAATTTATGATTAACTATAATCCCAATATTCTTTTTAGAGTTATTGTTGCAAAGCTAGTTATTTCACATGCTAATATGTTTGATTTATTTTTTCCTATGTGAAGAATTTTTGCATTTTCAGCTCATATTCCAAGTTTGTTTTGAACAAGTTTGGATCTTATCAGAAGAGTTTAGTCTTCGTTCACTATCCACAGATTAGCAGATGAAATGTTCCTCTCATCTGCTAATCTGACAACTTTGCCTGTACTTCACCATATATGAGGGCCACCTTTTCATCCTTGTTTCTTAAAAAAACACACATTATGCATAGGGAATTGTTGGATACAGAAAAGTTAGCAACCACCCCACAACTATCAAACTTTCCCACATAAAAATAATTTCAAATGGCACCTAGAAAGTTCTTAATTGAAAAAAGTTATCTGTGTGTCAAGGGCAAAGAAAACTTTGTTTTCCAAACCCCATGACTGCCATGAAAAAACTAAGATGAATAACATCACTGGAAATGTGTCTACCTCTATACAAATTTTACAAAGATAAAGAACTCTGCAAGTTGCTTGTTAGACTCAGAGTTGCACCAAATCTTATGTGCTTTCTTTTTTTTAATTTTATACCCCATATTCCATTTTTCCTTCACCAGAAACTGTTGGATCTCTTTTTCTATAGATACATAAAAAGTACACAACAGATTCAATACTGTAACAAGTTCAAGGGAACACATAAAGGCTACTGATGTGCTCTGATTCTATCCTTGTTTCTTGGCAAGTTATGGCACTGTTATTTCCAAAGCAACAAAATAGATCTTAAAAACAGAGTGAAGGGTGTTTGCTGATGGTCATTTGGAAACAGTGTTGAAACAGAGTACATTGCCTATTTTTCAAAAAGCTAGTTGTTAGTACCTAATACTGGGGAAGAATTGTTTCCTTACCACTAGCCCTTGATAATAAAGGAAATAATATTCTCACATTTAAGGCAAACTTTATGTAGACAAACTTCTGACATTCCTTCCCTCTATCTTTCTTCTTCCTTTCTAATTAATTACTTAATGGATTTAGCATATATATAAAATTTAAGTTTTTTTTAAAAAAAGTACAAATAGAAATAAAGATAATGGCAAAACAGGAAAGGGAAAAGAAGAAATAAAGAGAGGGAAGGGAGAAAAGGAAAAAAGAAACAAAAATCACTGACTTTCAACTTTTTGGTTGCAGTATTATACATAATAAGTCACAATATCAACTTTTCAGTTATGCCAAATAATAACCACTAGCTATTTCTATAAAAATAACCCACTTAGTTATCAAAAACCAAAGCCAAAATTTCATTTCCCCCCTCTTTCACATAGGAAGTCTAGAAGCGGTTTCCAAATAATCACAAAACCATTGGATTTAGTAATTATACCCTATTGACAATAATTGTCTCATAAATTAATTCCATAGTTTAAGGCTCAATTTTAGACAAAATCTCTGCCTATCCATTTTGGCCATTGTATTGTAAGAGTTAATCAGTTCAGTTTTGACCAGGCCTAGCAATGCTTCTCTAACACTGTTGGAATGTTTGAATCTACAAGGATGGAGATAAGACAGAGGAAGTGTGGCAGCTGTCCAAATTGGACAAATATTTTTGAATGAATAAACTGTTGCAATATTGTCTAAAAGAAGTCTCATATCTAGATCAATAAACACTTGAATGGGGAAATTCCAAAAGATTACAAAAGGGATTCATTTTTAATAGCATTGATGGAGCAAATGAGTTGGTGAAGAACAATGGGGATCTTTTTCTGTCATTCGTATTAGGAAACCAATTAATCTGCACAAGATCAATGGTATAGAGATGAAAGGGAAGCAACTTGCTTAGAGAAAAATGAACAGAGCCTCTAGTATCCTATCTTCTTGGACTAATGCTGTTATTAAGAATGGATAAAACTATCTGTGGATAAGTGAGGGGAAACATTCTGTTTATGATTTGGGCTGGCATAAATTCCAATATTGCTGCTTTCACATCATCGTCCTGGCATAGGAGTTCAATGAAAATAATCTGCTTTCCTTATCTTTATCCCTTGGATAGAGTCTATATGAGCATCAAATATTTTCTCAGGTTGTCAGTTTAAACAGAAATAGCTGATAAATACTCAGAGCTATAATAGTCTGGGAAGAAAAGAAGGCAATATTTAACTAAAACATATGAGGAGGGTTTTGTTTAGTTCATCAGCCAGAAACTCATTGGGGGAATAGATTCAGATGCCATCTCTATGATGGGTAGAACACTTATTGGTCACAATACTTTCCTAAAAAATAATCACTGCAGAGAAATCTGCTCTCTTTGTTTAGGAGAGAAGAGGTCAGTTCTTCATTAAATCACCGAGGGGAAAAAAAAACCCCATGCCTTGACTCTATTGTTAAATTCACAGTTTTCCAGGAGATAGTCTTCCATAGAAGTAAACTGAGAAACTCATTTATGTTCAGTTATTTGGCTACCTTGACTAGTTTCAGAGTTCCAGAGTTGGTTATATATCTCTTTATCTCATAACACCAGGAACCTTTGAGTCCAAGGGCAAATTTTGGGGTTATGTGATAGGTGAAGTATTGAAATAGGATGATATAAAATAAAATAAATAAGGTATAAAAAATAAAGGGTTCAAGAAACAATAACTAAAAGTCAAGATAAACAAGTACTTCTGTAGGACTTACTGATGAGATTCTATCTCTAACACATCTTGAAGGGGGGAAATGCCAATATCATCATGGGTGACTTAAAATAACACATTCTTATTTCTTACTCCCTGAAGTCCTTCCTTTACTTGAGATTCATTGATGATGTTTTTATCATCTAAACTCAAGGAAATGAATCTCTCATCAAATTTGAAATTATGACATCAACAGCTTTCATCCTATCATCAACCTCAGCCTCAATTTCAAGCTATATTTAGAACAGGTCAATTTTCTTGATGTTCTGGTAAAACTACATACATACACATATACACATAGCAGGGCTGTCTGAGAGTGTTTGCAGGAGCTCGGTTGGGAAGGGAGAGATTGACACAGCTGCTGCTGGCTTTGGGTGTGGCCGGAAGAAAAAGATAGAAAAGGGAAGGGAAGGGAAGGAAAGGAACGGGGTGGCTGTTGCAGTTCGTCAGGTGAAGGTAAAGAGGGAGTGGAAGTTTTATTTGCTTTTCTTCATAAGAAGGATATTTTAAATGGAGGCTAGAGAGAGGGGGAGTGGAATTTTATTGCTTTCCTTCATAAGGATGGTATCTCAAACGGAGGCAAGGTGTGTAGAAAGGAGTTGGCTGAAGTTCCTAGCCTCAGATTTTAACAATAAAGTTAAAGGGGGGAGGGAGGGCTTTGACGCCGAGACCTGACTGAGAAGAAGCAACAGAAGGAGAGGAGAGACTGGTGGTGGCTACTGTTGTTGCGAAGCCTGGAGGCTATTTGGACTGTGACTATTGTTGTAGGTATAAGTTTTAGACTTTGTTGGGGAGTTACCCTGGGGGGCGAGCTATTGCTACAGCACACTGGCTGTTGTTGTTTCTACTACTGTCTGGAGCTGGGGGTTTTCCTCCATCCCACTTGACTCTGAACGACCACTGAGGAATCCTTAATTACTGCTGCTATAATGGCCTTGGGCTGTTGGATATCATTATAGCATTGACTATCGTTCCTGGAAGCCCCTCCTTGATGACAAGAACCTGCTACCTCCTAACTCTGCATGAGCTCTGGCTGGAAGAGACATCATACCAACCCCTAGAGAACACCACTGCAGGGCTTGACGAGGGGGGACAGGGCTGGGAGGGCTTGGGTTTCTGGCGGCCTCTGAGGAGGTAACACTACATACACATACATTATTTTGGACATCTATAGATCATCATGCATATCAGTGTATTTCCAGCCTCATCCAGAAAACACCACCAAATCCATCATTTATAGCCAAACTCTGTGCTACAAATGGATTTCTTTTGATTCATTTGATAGAGTTACTCAACTGATGGAATTAAACTAGGCATTCAGGAGACTGAACTATTCACTAAGAGGGATCAGACAAATCAATATAGCTAGATCAATTCCTAGGGAGGACCTTATTAAAAGACAGAAACAAAAATACCACTGACAGCCATCTATAGCTCAAAGTTCAAACTACTCAAACCCCTTACTAATAAGCTACCACCTATATTGAACAATGACACAGCACTTTCTCAGGACTAAATCAGAGTCTTATAAGAAACAGCAGGACAATGATGTCATTAGGGGAACCAGACCCTGCAAGAAACCCAAACATCTATTTGCCCCCCCAATATCTACCTGAACAGCACTATCACATATACACACAAGATGAGAGACACCTTCACATGATCTCTCTCTAATATGAAATATGTTATCATTGTCCAGCAATACCCCTCTGAATTCTATGTTGGACTTTGAGTAAAATTATTCAGGACACAAGTTGTACATTAGGTCTCAAAACAAGGGCAAAGAAAAGGACCGTAGTCAACCCAGCTCTCTTCCTACAGTTCCCAGGACGAAGCCTCTCATTGCTTCCTGCAATGCTGGACTTATAGTTGCAATTCTCATGCAACAGAAGGCAAGGAGCACTTTCAGCTCTTCTTCCTCCAACAATCAGATGGATACTGAAGATTCCCAATAAGAATGAAACTAGTCACGACTTCCGCTTCTGGATCACGGCACCTTAAGTCATACAAAGAGTTGTCGCTCTTTGTTGGCTGTTTTCTCTCTACCGGTAGACCCTTATGTGGGTCTTAAATCACTCTGGAGGGGCAACACCATTGAGGAGGCTTTTGCTCAGCTGCGGTGGAGCGGCAGCTCCCCCTACAGTCCGAGCTAACTCTAATGGAGAAGAAGTTCAGTCAGTAAAATGGCCGATCACTTCGCTGTGCTAGCTGAAGTCAGAAAATCATCTAAGCATAAAGAACCACCGTGGTGAATCCGGGTGAGACCTTTCCTCCCTCTCTCCATTCTGAACTATTTTTCCTTGCTTTTTGGATGACTTCCCTGTTCTAAGAAAGCATCTTCTGTCTGTTTGGGGGGGGCAATACTTTAAACAAAACTACAGATTAGCACTTATTATATTTTGAACCTTTTGGATATTGGGCATCCCTGGAAAAATTCCTAATTTAGAGCATTACTTTACTTACTATACTGAAGATATTTGCTTTTTTCTGTCTCTTTTGTTGTCTTTCTTAATGAGATAAAGGCTTTTAACGTGCAAAGAAAAAGCTTTTCTATAGCTTACTGAGGATATCTTGTGGCGAAAATATTTACTGAAATTCTAATGTCTTTGGTGTTTGGAGAACACTACTTCAGGAATTAATAAGAAAAGATAAAGGCTTGGAAACAGCTGTGGGTTGTGTTTGTGATTTAAAAATTGTGGAGGCGGATGTATATGGACTCTTAATAAATATAGTTTCCACAAAAAGATTAAAATACTCTTTTACTATGGAAATAGAAGACTTTTACCCACAGCTTGACTATGAGTTGATATTGGAAAAAATATTGGAAATGACAGAGGAGATGAAGTTATGGAGAAAAACTAAATGTTATTTTACAGAACCACAAGCTGAGTCTCAAACTTTAAAAGATCAACCTATAGGCCAAGAAGAAGCCTATATGCAACAGTATACACAATCTGAGATGGAAGAAGTTACTGATCAATTGAATTCTGGACTGGATTATGAGCTGATATTGGAAAAAAATTATTGGAAATGACAGAGGAGATGAAGTCATGGAGAAAAACTAAAGACCATCTTCTAGAATCACAAGCTGAGCCCCAAATCTTAAAAGATCAATCTATAGGCCAAGAAGAAGCTTATATGCAACAGTGTACACAATCTGAGATGGAAGAACTCACTGATCAATTGAACTTTAGAAAAATTCTGGACCCAAAATCCCAGATTGAGACTTTAAATAACTACTCTATAAATCAACTAACTACTACAGAGGAGGATATTTCACAAGTCTATGTACAAATCCAGAACTTTGAAGATCAAAAAATGACTATAAGTGAAGTTCTCCCATTGCCAAAATTAATAGGAATTGACAGCCAGACACGATCGATTGAAAGTTATGACAACTTGGATAAGCAAGCTGAAATTATAATATGGAATAAAATGGACTACATAGCTTATATGATACTAGAAGAAGGGTAAGAGAATTTTGATCAGATCGATTTGTTGATAAACATTAGTACTCAAATACTGAGATTTGATGACATGGATGCGACATTACAGAAACCAGCTTGGTATAGAAAAAAAAGCCAGAGTTAGATTTAAAAATGTGATTTAAAATTTTAATTATTGGGTCAAAAAGGCTTTAGAAATTTGGACTGATTTGACAATCTAATTGAGTAAATGAAAGCAGTAAGATAATAATTGGTGTAATAATATGTTTGTCTTAGATATGATAGTTAATTTGGTTGAGAGTTAAATTTTACTTAACAGGTCAAAATGATTCTTTTTTTGTTTTGTTTTTTTACTCTGTTTATATAGAAAACTATTTTGTAATAGCAGAAGAATTAGAGAGATCTATCATAAGAGAAGAAAGGGTATTAATTAATGATGTATTAAATTAAGAGATGGAATATATGTGAAAATATTAGAATGTTATTCTTGGAATATTAGGTGTGTTGTAGAAGGGATACCCAAAATTGTATTAATATGTTTGTTTAAGATCAATTGGAATATTTTAATTGAAATTAGTGGAGCTTAAAAGCAGGAGTGATTTATGTAGATGTAATAGTAGGGATGATTCTGTGGATTGATTGAATTTTAAGAAGAAATAGATTAAACTAAATTTGTTATATCATGTGAGGAAATAGAGGGGGGATTTTTTTAAGGTATTAATTTTAGTTATATATATATGACTTGTTTTGCTATGATTGATTACCCTTTCACCACGGTGTTTTCCTGAGCACTTTGATGTTAAAATTTTAAAAAACCCAATAAAATGTGTATTAAAAAAAAGAATGAAACTAGTCAGTAGCTAATATTACATTTAAAATTATACACCCCCCTTCCTCAAGGGTGGTGGTCATGAGCCCAGACCAATACAAATCCCCAAAACTGTCCAGTATGGGAACATATATAAAAAGGGAAGGCATACCTGCCCAGCTTCTAAAATTTGAAGTTTATATACAGTAAGTTGTAACTGTACCATAAAATTAAATCAGGTCAGCACCCGAAGGCTTTCTGGAACAGTGAGATTTTAATGGTTTTCTAATCCCCAATAGGACAGTTATGTCCAGTGCATTTACAATTATAAGAGTTGTTTCGAAATCTCTGTGGTGTGGGAAGGAAGGCAGAGTGGAGAAGAGCAATTGAGGTGAGAAAATACAACACAAATTTTATAGATTCCACCTTAATTAACTCATTGTCAGTCTAGGTGAGGATTTACTCTTACAGTTTTCAATTTTCTGTTCTCACCCCAGAACTAGCATTATAGGCACTCTCCTGAAATCTGCGTGATTGCAGTTCCTTGGTCTTCCCTGTTATGTAGAACTTGACATATTAAAAAAATAATATTTTTTTTCTTTTATTCTGTAAGAACTGCTGGTCATTGCCCTATGTGATGAAAAAGAAATTTGCTGCCTTTCAGTAAAATATCAGGAAAGGCATTTAGCTACCTGCATGGTGAGTAAGTGAACAGCAAATAGCAGTTCAGTCAAATAGCTGTTAGGTTCTTCTGAAGGGAGTGCAAAGGATTCCCTATATTGCAACTATTTTCATCAACACTCAATATTTTATTTCCAGTCTTTGGCCCTAGTTCACAGTGTTACTACTATAAAGACACAACCTGCACCACCTTTGCTGGGTTTTTATTCCTAGCAGAAAACAGATGTAACTGCTATTAGAAAGAATGTTTGTTTATAAAGCTTGTAGATGAATATCTGTATTATACGAGTAATATTGAATTCTCTTGAATTCTCCTCTCTCACTTGGAAAATTTCCAGTAAAATAAATAGTTGGTATATTCGCATATGGTGATTCAAAACCCTGCTTTCACACTTCCAGAATTATAGCAATTTAATAATAATAATAAACTTTATTACAGTCATAGACCAGCAATAGCCATCACTTTTTACAATATATTAAATAATAATAATAAAAATAGTACTAACATTAATAGTAAATAATAACATCCCTGTTAAGAAAATACACGTTCTCAAAATGTTAGGGTCACTCCCTAATTTATGTGAATGGGTAGCCGATTAATGTGTGAGTAAATATAATGTTCCAAACAAAATTAGAGATATCTCCAAAAAATTGGCACAAGTTGACGACTATAAATCTGTAACCAATTTTTTTCTTGTGGACATTGCCACAACACAGTATTTTGCCACTGCATGCATGATAGAAGGGTTTGAGTCTTGGAGGAGAAAGCCTACATAAAAATTGTCTGCCCTCCCTGGCAATCTCTCTAATAAAGGGAGAATATACGCTGTCCTATAAACTTGGTATAACTCACAGTACAATAAAACATGTGAGATATCTTCAACTCCTCCTTTACCACATATACATACCCATTATTATAGCAATTTAAATGCATGGAGAATATTTCTAATAGTTGTTGTGATTTTGTCAATTGTATACATATACATATACATTAAAAAATATGAAACTATATTTCCTTCCTTCCTTCTTCCTTCCTTCCTTCCTTCCTTGAATTTTTATAGCTGCCCATCTAAATCAATGACTCTGGGAGGCCTACAATTCACAAAATATATTACAATTAAAACATTAAGTAATTTTAAAACAATAAAAACATATAAAATAAATATACCTAGCAACTGAACTACTTGCAATAAAGCCAGGAAATTGAACCCTTGACACTTTCAGCACCTCAGCTCAAGAACACATTCAGTTTTTTAGGGCCTTACGAAAGGCTACCAAGGTTGGGGCTATTCTAATCTCCAAAGGGAGGATGTTCCATAGAGCAGGGGCCATTGCAGAACAAGCCTGTTATGTATGGAATATATATAAAGTTGTGTTAATCCCTGCTAAAGTGACACTAACTTAACTCCAACTGCTTGTGAAGCTAAAATGAAACTAACCTTTAGATGACCCTGACTTTTAACCCCAACTGTTTTGGAGGGAAACTTTGAACATTCATATTTGGGCGGGTTTTTCAAGTATTGTGATTGGTTAAGGCCCTGTGGGCTCAGAGTATAACTTACAGGCAATTGCCTGCAGTTCTCCAGTTCTAGTTTGTGTCAATAAATAATGTTGTAACTATGCTGGTCTGCTTCTTGCCTACTGAAGCCCACTACACAATAGTGGCGATGAAGGTGGGATGCTGCAGAGGAGAGAGTTGCTGCTAACCAAGAGACTGAAATCACTGGGTGATAGGCTGGGTAAAGTGCCCCAGCAGGCCTAGTTTTCATCCCCCACCTACCAGTAAGCCACACTGGAGGCACGCTGAAATCACTGGGTGTCAGACCAGGTAAAGAGCCTTGGTGGGACCATGCTCCCTGCCCGACCTGCCAGTAAAACACACTGGAGGCACAGATATACCTGAGGGATCTGTCCCAGGATCCCAAAGTGCAGCACAGCTCCAACCGCAGCAGTACAGGCATTAACCAGCACCACAGGGGCCTCCCCAAAATGGCTAAATTGGGAAGGCTCAACGAGTTTGATATTACTCATCCAGAACAGTGGAGCTCATACGTCTCCTGAGTAGACAACTATCTCCGGGCTAACCAGATCATAGATGATGGCCTAAAGGCGGCAACCTTACTATGTGTCTGTGGACAAGCCACGTTTGATATCGCTGAAAACCTGATAGCACTGGCAAGCATAGAGACTGTGGCCTACGTAGACCTCAAGAAAAAAATAAGGGAACATTTTGAGCTGAAACACTCAGTAATTGCCTGGCACCATGCATTTGAGCAATGTGAGCAGAGATCTGGGGAATCTGCAGCAGAGTTTGTGGCAGCCCTTCGCCAAGCTTTGTGCCAATGCAAGTTCCGTGACCTGGAAGACCATGTCAGAGACAGGCTCGTTTGTGGCCTGCATAATAGAGAATTACAGCAGTGCCTATTCGCCATGGAGAAACTGACTTTCCAAGACGCATTGAAGGAAGTCATGGAAGAAGAGGCTGCCGGAGGGGCAATGAAGACTCTCCGGCCACCTAAAACACACACCAGCCCCACAGTGATCCACCAAGAGACCACAGAAGGCTTGGGGGAGGCCAGTGAGAGTGAAGAAATTGATCATTTATGGAGAGAGCACCCAGACGGCCACACTCCATAGAGCAACCAACTTCCCCAGAGAGCTGCACAAGCTGCGGGGGACAGCACGAAAGAGCAGAGTACAGATTCTGCACAGCAGCATGCCATGCCTGTGGAAAGCAATAGCACCTTATCAGAATTTGCAGAGGTCATCAGCGGGAAACGAAACCTGCAACACAGCAGCACAAGGGGAAATGGCCCCCAGGACAGAACAGAGTTGAATACTGCTCAAGTAGGCATAGCATCCAATGCACAAGGTCTCAACATTCCATCAAAGAAAAGATAAGACTCCAACTAAGACTGCAAGGGGTCCCATGCTCCATTATCTCCTCCACTCAAATCATCAAGCTTAGTGCTAACGGACTTTCCAGAATTGTCATGGTCCCGTAAGGGGGGAAGCTACCATTAGGGTACAATTCAGAGAGTTCGAGGGTCACCTCAGCATAGTAGTCATAGAGGGACTACACATCAACCTCATAGGACTGGACTGGTTCGAGGCCCTGGGCATCAGTGACAGGCATCCATCGAACACAAATAGCTGATCTAGCAGCAGTATGCCAACAATATGCTGACGTATTCAGCAAAGAGTTGGGACAATACAAAGGGGCACCCATTTCACTCAACCTTGATCCAGCAGTAACTCCAATCTGATTAAAACCACACAGGGTTCCCTTTGCATTGAAGTCAAAAATTGATGCGGAACTAGACAAACTGGTACAGCAGGGAGTGCTCCAACCGATGGACTGTAGCCAGTGGGAGACGCCAATAGTGACCCCAGTTAAGCCTAGAGGGGACGTCCGTATCTGCGCAGACTACAAGTGCACCATAAACAAGGCACTACAGCAACATGCTTACCCTGTACCAGTAGTGAGCCACATCCTTGCTTCGTTCTAGGGAGGCCGAATCTTCGCTAAGTTAGACCTCAGGTTTACCAGCAGCTACCAGTAGACAATGCTACCGCAGAAGCACAAACAATTGTCACACACAGAGGTGCATTCCAAGGGCGCTGCTTGCAGTTTGGGGTAAGCGTAGCACCAGAGTTGTTCCAAAGTATTATGGAACGAACACTGAAGAACATTCCCAGCATCTGCCCATATATTGATGACGTCCTGATTGTGGGGGAATCAGCGGCAGTCCTGGCAGAATGCTTCCGTGCAGTACTCCAATGTTTTCATGAGGCAGGCCTAAAACTCAAGAAGGAAACATGCCAGGACTTCCAGTTCAGGTTCGCGGCATCCCTAGTCGTACAGGGAGACTTGTCTCCTCGTCGGCTAGTTTTCTGTCCGCCGGTAGACCCTTATGCGGGTCGAAAGTCACCCTGGAGGGTGCGACTTCTGTCAAGGAGGCTTTGCTCAGCTGTGGAGGAGGAGCAGCTTCTCCAGCTGTCCGAGCTATCTCTGAGGGCCAACGAAGAAGATCGGCCAGTAAAATGGCCGATCACCCTGCCGCTTCAAACCGCAAGTCAAAGAACATCTAAGCTGTAAAAACCCCCGTGGTGAATCCTTACTACTCTCTCTACTCTACTTTGTTTTTTGTACCTGTGAGAGCTTTGTTGGAATTATTTCCCTGGCTTAAAAAAGCAGCTTCTACATGTTTGGAAAGAAAGGCATTGTATAAAAATAGAACAAAATTTTAAAGACTATATTTTATTTCCATATTTTTGGAGGGTACAGAAATTTTTTTCCCCTCTTTCTAAGAACTGTACTATCATCTTATGCTGGAAGATTATTTCTTTTTTCACATTATACTTTAAAAGATAGAAAAAAGGAAATGGTGTCTGGAAAAGATCTTTTTTTAACCTACTGAGGACATCTAGTGGCAAAAACCTAATACTTCTGGTTACTCTTTGAAGATTGAATAGACCTGACCTTCAAATTATTTTTGAAGAGAAAAGATAAGCTGTGCAGCTGTGAGAATTGTGGGGGTGGACATTGCCTAACTTTTATTAAATATAGCCTCCACAAAAAAGAAAAAAGAGACTCTTTTTAATTACTATCAAAATGGAGAAACCTCAGTTACAATTAAACTGGAATTAAATTTGAAAAGATTTATGAGGCTACTGCAGAAATATGTGCTACAATGAAAGAGTTTACTACAGAATTAAGATCCAGAAATCTCACTTCAAACATTCAAACTGATGTCCAGACTACATCTGACTATTCTATAAATCAAAACATACTAGAAGAAGAATCAACAGAGATAAAAGAGGAACTTATTCTATCTTATAAACTTTCCATCTGTAACTTTGAGGAACAGAAGAAGCAAAGACTGAGATTTGAAACTACAAAGCAATGATGCTTTAAGGATGAGAGAAATAGATGCCTAATGCAGAGGATGGGATTCCCATCCTTTCAAAGGCCACTGCAAGCAACAAAAATAGATCTATTGGCTGAAAGGGAAGCTTGGTTATGGAAACCTGCCTGGCACAGAAAAAAAGCCAGAATTAAACTGAAAAAAGAAATTTAAAATTGTGTAATGGATTTATGGACTGTTGGATTTATGGACTGTTTTAAGGATTAAGATTTAGAGTTAGAAGTAAGAAAAAATATACAGGAGGGTGATTATTAGAATAGATATTTTAAATAGATTAAGAATGTACCTTTTGGGACTTCCGGTTCTGGATCGCGGCGCCTCTAGCCGCACGGAGAGACTTGTCTCGTTTGGCTAGCTTCCCTCTGCCGGTAGACCCTTGTGTGGATCGAAAGTCGCCCTGGAGGGCGCGACTACCGTCGAGGAGGCTGTGCTCGGCTGCAGAGGAGCGGCGGCTCCTCCAGCTGTCTGAGCTAACTCTGAGGGCCGATGGAGAAGATTGGCTGTAAAATGGCTGATCACCTAGCTGCACCAACCGCAAGTCAAAAGAACAACTAAGCATGAAGAACCACCGTGGTGAATCCGGGTGAGACCTTTCTTTCTCTCGCTATCCTAACTTTTCCTGCAAAAAGTCTTTATTTCCTTTATTAAGAAAGCGGCGGCTGCCTATACGGAAAGAAGAGCTAAAAAGAAAAAGATTGTTTTTTTTCTTTTTGTGTGTGGTTGTTTTTTTTTTTACTATTGGACTTCTGTTGGGTGAATTTCAGGGGAAAAGAAGAAAAAAGGGACATTGTTACTTTGTTTTTTTTAATTTGATAACGTTGGAGATACTTTTCTTGTTGATTTTTAAAAAAAAAGAAAAGAGAAAGCTTTTCTTTTTTTTCTTTAACTCTATTAACTTGGGAAAAAAGACTTTATAGTCCACTGAGGACATCTGGTGGCGAAAAGTGAAATTTCAACTGTACTTCTCCCTGTTATTTGAAGAGTGATTGGATTTTATGTGATAATAAAAGAAAAAAGATAACTTGACAGCTGGGTGGTGAAGCTGGCTATTAGACCTTTGGAGGCGGAATTTTGTGGAACTTTTTCAAGTAGTCTCTAATAAAGGAATAAGCAAATCTACCACCAAAATGACTGAAAGTTATTCACATCTTGACTATGATTTAATACTGGAAAAAATATTAGAATTTACAGAAGATTTCAAAACTTATTGGAAATCTTGGAGAAAATCTAAAGATGCCACCTTGGAACCTCACATCGACCCTCCAATATTGAACCAAGTTATGGAACAAGGAATAATAGAAGATGAACAGAGTAATCTTGAACAGGCCTACATACAACTTAAAGAGACAGAGACACTATACTTACAACCCAATTGTGAATCTACACTGAGAGAAAATGTGGAAACTACTGACTCAACCAATGTTACACAATGTCACTTACAACTGATGGACAACTTTGATGACCAAGAAATAACTGTAATTGACTCAGTTCAACTACCAAAAATAACAAAGATTGACATTCAGACACAATCTTTTGGAAATTACAATAAAGCGGAAAGGGAAAGAAAATTTGTTCAGTTTGAACTGGTTAGAAAGTTTTGTAATCAAATCTTGAGGTTTGATAACCAAAAAGCCTTATTATGGGAACCAAATTGGCATAGAAAGAAAGCTAGAGTCAGGTTTAAATGTGACATAAAATGTTACTT
Organism: Bothrops alternatus; assembly: GCA_034064705.1. Lineage (NCBI taxonomy): Eukaryota > Metazoa > Chordata > Lepidosauria > Squamata > Viperidae > Bothrops > Bothrops alternatus. The sequence continues at coordinate 2,455,627 of JARGCV010000009.1, read as the reverse complement.
GACGGGTTAAAAAGGCTTTAGAAATTTTGTCTGATCTAATAATGAATGAAGGATGTAAATTTACTGTTATCATGGTTGATAATTATTTGAGGAAGTAAATCTTTTTAAAGGACAAAAAGACCTTATAGATGTAGATTGATGAAATGATTGAATATATTTTTTTAAAAAAAGAGAAATGTATTATTTTTTTTCTCCTTTTTTCTTTTTTGACTTACATTGTAATTTTAAATATGAGAATTATGTTGTAATAGAGAAAGAGAGTATGTCTGATCTAATTAGGAATGAAAGATGAGAATTTTCTGATATTATAGTTGATAAGTATTTGAAGATATAAATTTTATCAACGGCTTAAAAAGATTTTCTATAGATATAGACTGATGAAATGATAGAATATATTCTTAAAAATAGAACTGTATCTGTTGGACTTATATTATTATTTTAAATATGACAACTATGTTGTAATAGAGAGAGAGGAAGAGCTATTCGTGATAAGGAAGAAAAAAATCAGTCTCAGTGAATGATTTTTTATTAAGGATACCTGAAATCCCAACTATATACTTACTAAAATGTAATTGGAGTATGACAACTGTAATTAGTAAAGCTTAAAAACAGGATATAGATTATAATTGCATGTGATTGATGATTTTTGTTTGATTGAACTTTACTTAAAACTGTATTAATTTTAATAAGCAATACTATATTTAAGAAACAGAGAGGAAATTTTTGATAATTAATTAGAGCTTAGAGCTATATTTATATGATTTTGTCTTTGAATGATTGGACACCCTGACCACGTTGTGTCCTAAGCTTTTGGAAAAAAAATGGAAAAAAAACCAATAAAACTTTTTATATAAAAAAAGAAAAGAATGTACCTTTTGGAATAATAGATTTATTTTGATGAAAATTATTATGTATTGGAATTGAAAAAGTGTTGACTTTTTAGATTTGGATGGTTTCAATAATTAACTGAGTGTTTTAAATTAGTAAGATGACCTTTCTGTATGATAACATAGAAGTGATAAGGCATGATAATCAATTGGATGAAATTTGAATTTTGTTTAATGAATTGAAATGATTTAAGATTTAATATTATTTTGTTATCTTAAAGAGATTGATTAATTGTGGGATTATATATGCATAGGGTAGATTAATTTTTTATTTTAATTAGGATATCTATTGTGTAGTGGAAGAAGAAATAAATGAGATTGGTGATAAAATGAGGGATGTGAGAGATTAAGAATTAGAATATATCTGGAAGGGATACCTGAATTGATAACATGTTGATTTAAAGTTAAATTTGAGTATCATAATTGTAAACTGACAAAGTTTTAAAACAGATTTAGCAGTAATAGAAATTTAAATTAGAAATGGAATATTTTAAATGTATTATGCTATTTGACGGAAATAGAGAGGGGACAGTGAATATATTGAATTGAGTTGTTTATATATGTTTTCACTTTTGAATGTTTGATTACCCAAACACCACGGTGTGTCCTGAGTACCTTTTCTTAAGAATTAAAAAAAACCAGTAAAATGTGTTTAAAAAAAAGAAGAAGGAAATGTGCCAGATCGGTGTGGAATCCACAGAATTCTTGGGTTTCTGCATCGATGCTGCTGGTATCCACCCATTTGATGCAAAGCTAAAGGCAATTCAGCAAGTCCCCACACCAAAATCCAAGCATTCCTGGGCTTCCTCAATTTTTACCACTCCTTCTTACTGCATAAGCCTGCCCTGGCAGGACCGATATACCACCTACTGGACAAAAAAAATGCCCTGGGTCTGCTCGTGCACCCAAGACAAAACGTTCAAGGAGGTAAAATCATTGTTATCATCAGACTCTGTCCTAGCTCATTTCAACAAAAACCTACCAGTAACACTAGCCTGTGACGCTTCACCATATGGCATTGGGGCAATACTAAGCCACAGGATGCCAGATGGTAGAGAGGCCCCCATCACGTACTATTCTGGAACGTTATCATTGGCTGAAAGAAACTATGCCCAGATAGACAAGGAAGCCCTTGCCATAGTGGCTGGCTTTAAGAAGTTCCACGACTTCTTATATGGACAAAACATTCACCATCTTTACAGACCACAAACCTCTGCTTGGTTTCTTCACAGCAGACAAACAGACACTGCAGATTCTGTCACCACGAATGCTACAATGGTCCATTTTCATGGATGCATACTCATACCGGCTAGTCCACAAGCCGGTTAAGGAAATGGGCCAAGCCAATGCTCTCAGCCAACTGCCTCTACTGCAGACTGATCTGGACACAACCCCAGCTTGTCATATCCTGGTGATCCAGGACCTGCCTGAAGCCCCCCTACATGCAGGGGACGTTGCAGCTGAAACCACCATTGACAGAACGCTTAGCTGCGTTCTCAACTGGGTATTAAGGGGATGGGCAGAGACCCAGCCAGGCCCTGAGTTCCATCACTATGCTTCTCGGAAAAATGAACTGTCAGCCGACAAGGGATGTGTGCTGTGGGGCAGCAGGATCACCATTCCACCCAGTCTTTGCTCCAGGGTTCTGGATTCCTTACATGAGGGGCACCCAGGAATTGTTCGAATGAAGGTTCCAGCTAGGAGCTACTTGTGGTAGCCAGGCCTGGACAAGGACATTGAGAATCAAGTAAGGAGTTTCCAGGCCTGCCAAGGAACCTGACTTAAGATGCCACAAGCACCAGTGCACCCCTGGGAGATCACACATGCCCCATAGTCTCGCGTGCACATTGACTTTGCAGGCCCCTTCCAAGGGCAGGTGTTCCTAATTGTAGTGGACAGTTATTTCAAGTGGTTGGAAGTGGCATCGGTCTCATCGATGACAACAACCAGGGACATCCAAGAGTTGTGCCGGCCATTTGCCACACATGGTCTGCCAGATGTAATCGTGTCCAACAACGGGGCACAAGTCATAGCAGGAGAGTTTCAATCTTTCCTCAATGCCAACATGATTCAGCACGTAACATCTGCTCCACTCCATGACCAACAGTCAGGCCGAATGAATGGTCAGGACCACAAAGGAGGCACTCAAGTGGGTGACAACTGGGGATTGGAATCACCGCCTGGCAAACTTCCTCCTTTGTCAACATACAACTCCCAGTACAGCAACATGTTGCAGCCCAGTGGAGCTGAGGTGGGGCTGCTGGCTCACCACAAAGCTCGACTGACTTCACCCAGACAGAGTAGCAGCACAGAGTAGTGGCAGAGATGGCTCAACCAAAGCCCCCCAGGAACTTACAGCTGGGTGAATTGGTCTGGGCCAGGAACTATGGAAGTGGAGCACCTTGGGTGGCAGCTAGTGTAACTAAGATAATGGGCCCCTTGTCATACAAGGTTATTCTGGAAAATGATCATATGGTCAGATGCCACATTGATCAGTTACGGTGTCGGCAGGCCGGGCCAGTCCTGGGTGAGGATCCCAAGGTTTTATTAGACACACAAGAGAACTGTTTTCCTCCAAGTTTGCCTACATCACCTGTGGCCGCCAACAGGGAAATGGAGGTATGAAGGGCCATAGAGCCGCTGCCACTCACGAGCGACCTAAACGGCCATCATGACTCTGTTCAACTGGAGATGGACAATACTCCACTTGAACAGGACTCTCCAATAACATTGCCTATCTCAATGACTATGAATATTGAACAGACTGTAAGGACCCACCCCACTTTGCATCTTAAGAAGACAGAACTCTTGGCATATTTCTTCCAACAGGCATCCTTTATTAAGAGAAAATGGTTGCAGGCGTTCTAGACAGAACCTGGGGCCCAATCCCTACGGTTCAAGGTTTTAAGGGGTCCCCAGCAGCCCCACCCCACCCCAACATCTTTCCAGCGACAATCCTAGGCGTTACATTTCCACCCCCTTTTTCCTCACTGCCGGTGGAAGGGAGACTTCAGAGAGGAGCAGATCAAAGCTGATGGCCCCATTCTTATGCTTTAGTCCTTTTGGTGAAATCCACATTCAATCCCCTTTGAAGCTGTATCGAAGGAAGTGAGGGCCATAAAACCCCTTTGTTCACCCCTCTTCCCCTTCATCGTATGACAGAATCCAGAGAGGGCAGAAATGGGGTTTTCCATAGTCAATAACTAGAGATGAAATATAATTGGATTCTGACATCCTGCCCCCTTAAAAATAAGATAGATCCACCTGAAAGAAAACAAAACAGATATACAAGTTAGTCAGGCTTGTTAGGATACTCTGTGTGAAACTTCTTTAATAGCTTCGGAACTCTGACATGACATTTATGGACCCACTCGTTTTGTGAGGCAGGGAGGTATTTCCATGCAACTAGGTACTGAGTCGCTCCATGATATCTCCTAGAGTCTAGGATTTCCTTTATTTCAAAGTGTTGTTCGCCCTCCACCATGATTGGAGGTGGTGGTGATGGAGATTTTTGGCCGTAACGATGACTGATGCTCTCTTTTCAGCAAGCTGCAATGAAAAATTGGGTGTATTTGCCTGAGATTTTTGGGTAATTCTACAATCTTTTTTATTAATTTTTTTCATCAATATGTTAATTTTTCCAATCAACAAGTTGTCTGGAGTTTGCTAAGCTAATGCATGTTCAATTCCTAATCCTTCATTCTTTTCTCTAACCAAGAATAAAATAAATTCCAAATTTGATAGTAGTCTGTATCTTCTTTGTCTTTCAACCTCATAGTTAATCTGTCCATCTCTGCACATTCCAATATCTTCCTGATTATTTCTTCCTCTGATGGCAATTCTTCATTCTTCCAGTATTGTGCAAAAATTATTTTTGCTGCTGTGGTAATTTGTAGAATTAAGTATAATTTCTGCTAATTAGTCTTTTCAGACATAATGCCTAGTAAAAAAAGTTCAGGTTTAAAATCCACTTGTTCGTCCAATATTTTTTCTAACCACATAAGTATATTTTTCCAATAAGCCTTTGCCTTCCCGCATGTCCACCAAATGTGATAGTACGTGCCTATGTTATGTTTACATTTCCAACATCTATCTGGCATATTTTTAAACATTTTTGCTAATCTTGCTGGTGGAAGGTGCCATCTATAAAACATTTTATACAGATTTTCTTTGTATGAAGTTGACATTGTTAATTTATAGTTTCTCTCCCATAACATTTGTCATTTTTCTAATCTATATTATAACCAAATTTTTTTGCCAATCTTATCATTGTTTCTTTCACTTGTTCACTTTCCATATCTAAAATTAACAAAATATTATACATTTTCTTAATTAATTTCTCATCTGAGGTTAACAAAATCTTATCAAACACAGTTTGATCCTTGTAAAATCCATACATTTTTACATATTTTTCATATCTATTTTATATCTGTAAATGTGCCCACCAGGACAGATTAATTCCTAAATTTTCCAATTCTTGTTTAGATTTTAATTTCCCATCAATATCTAAGATATCTTTATATGTCCATACTTTTTCAAAATCTACCAGATTCGGATGTATAAATGCCTCCATCATTGATAACCACCCTGGATTTTTAAAATATATTTTAGCTTTAATTTTTTCCCATACTGTTAACAAGGCATTTCTTATAAAATGATTTTGAAAGTATTTATGGACTCTGTTTTTCCCGTACTATAAAAAAGCATGCCACCCCAATTGTAAATCACGTCCTTCTAAATACAATAACCTTTTATTTCTAAATGTTATCCACTCTTTCACCCATGTTAACATCGATGCTTGATAATACAATGTCCATTCCGGCAACCCGAAACCTCCATTTTCCTTAGCATCTTGTAATGTTTTCATCTTAATTCTAGCTTTTTTCCCCTGCCAAATAAAATTCAAAACAATGAATTTAAATTTTGAAAGAATTTTCTCTCAAGTTTTATCGGAATCGTTTGAAATAAAAATAAAATCTTTGGAAACACATTCATTTTTACTGTAGCAATTCTTCCTAATATTGATAGTTGGAGACTTTTCCATCTTTCCAAGTCTAGCTTTATTTGCTTCAATAATTTTATATAATTGTCTTCTTTTATTGACGAACATCTAGCTCAGTGGTTCTCAACCTTTCTCAGGTTGAGACCCCACTTGCCCCGCCCATGCGCACCGCGACCCCGACCCGGGCGCGCGCGCGCCAAAAAAAATTTAAAAAATTAAATAATAATAATTAAAAAAAACAAAATGGCGGCCGCGACGGGCGGATCCATCGCGCGCGCTAAATTCATCTTGAATTCATCTTTTATCCATCCAGCACTTTTATTATAGTCTGTACGTATTTCTTTTTTTTATTAATTATTTTTATTAAATTTTATAAAGTTTTAACAAATTTTAACACAGAAATATAATAACTCAACTGATAACAGACAAATAACAAATTTAACAAACAATACAAATAGCTGCTCGGAACCCCCCCCCCACCACATCCTCCCACATCCTAACCCCTAACCTCCAAACCACCTTCCTCACCATCCAATGCGGTGTAGAGTTTTCCCGAGCACCCTAAGAAAAAAAAGAAAAAATCTATTCCCTTAATATCCCCAACTACAGTTGAGAAACATAATCTATTACTTATTATCTCCCTCCCCCCTCCCCCCCAGGCTTCCCGGAGTGAATACAGAGTAAAAAATGCAAGAAACCCCGCTAATCTACTATTTAGTAACTATTTATCTATATATCATATCTAATTCTTTCAATTGATATTTCTTTTGCATATAATCAATCCATTTTTTCCAATCCATCAAAAATGTTTCATTTAAGTGGTTCTTCAAGTACGCTGATATCTTAGCCATCTCCACCAGATGGGTAACTTTTAATGTCCATTCTTCAATAGATGGTATTTCAGATGACTTCCAATATTGACCCACCAACAGTCTTGCAGCCGTAGTCAAGTTCAAGATCAACTTAGTCTCTATGGTGGAACAGTCCTTTGTTATACCCAACAAAAATAACTGTGGTACAAACTCAATACGCTTTTTCAAAATATTTTGAAGAATCCACCATATTTTTATCCAAAAAGCCTTAATTTTTTTACATGTCCACCAAATGTGAAAGTAAGTTGCATCCATAGATTCGCATCTCCAACATTTGGGTTTCAGATTTGGATACATAAGCGACAATTTTTTTGGGTCTAAATGCCATCTATAAAACATTTTATAAAAATTCTCTCTTAAATGTTGAGCTTAACATTTTTCACCCATATTCTCTTCCAAGTTTCCATCCTAATTGAATGTCCAAAATTCCCTTCCCACTTAATCATACAATCTTTAACTAGTTCCTTTCCAGAATCAATTTCAATTAAAGCATCATATATTCTTTTAATATGCATCACTCTTTGGTCTCTAATTTGTATAATCAGTTTTTCATCCTTTAAAGAAAAACCCATCTTAACATCTTTTTGCCATCTGGCTTGAAGTTGTGCATGATGATACCAATTATGAGCTATACCTTCCTCCCTTAATCTATCTAGTGATTTCAGTTCTAAGCTATTCCCTTCTTTATTCAAAAGTTTATCATAGGGCTCCACGTCTTGAATTTGTTGTATACCCACACTCTGTATTGCATGTCTGGGAACAGTCCATAAAGGAATTTTACCATTTAACTTATAATAATACTTTTTCCAGACACGCATCACAGAGTTTCTTAATATATGCTCTTTAAAACCCCTGTCCAATTTTTTATCATAAACTAAATAGGCGTGGAACCCATACACTAACCCATATCCTTCTATATTCAGTATTCTTTCATTTGTTAAATTAATCCAATCACTTATTGCCACTAGAACTGCTGCATAATAATATAATTTGAAATTAGGCACTTTCATTCCACCTCTCTCTCTTGTATCTTGAATGATTTTAAGTTTAACCCTTGGTTTCTTGCCATCCCAAATAAAATTGTTTATACCTTTCTGCCATTCATCAAGATTCCCATCCTTTTTAAGTATTGGCAACATTTGAAATAAAAATAGAAATTTCGGTAATACATTCATTTTAATAGCGGCTATCCTACCCAAAATAGATAATTGTAGTTTTTTCCAATTCTCCATTTCTTTTTGCACTTTACTCCATAAGAACTCATAATTATTCTTATATAATTTACCATTTGAGGCTTCTATATAAATTCCTAAATATTTAACTTTTTTAACTATCTCACATCCCGTTATTCTTTCCAAATCTTGTTTTAATTTATTAGTCTGTACGTATTTCTGATAGACCTTTCCAACAAAGGGTTGTTTCCTTTTTGTTTAGTTTTCTATTTTCTGAATTTTAATTGCCATTTGTAGTTTGATAGAATCACCTCTGGTCTGATTGAAGTAGCTAATTTTGCTTAAATTGGATGATTCATGCCTCAATTCTGCCAGCTATCATTGTTATTTGTTGCTCTTAGATTTCCAAAATTTCTTGAATTTTCTGGTGTTAAGCCAATATTATTTTTATTAGGCTTGTCCTGATCCTTTTTTAATTTTTGTTATTTTGTGTTTTTAAAATTATTTGCATCTGATATTAATTTCTTTACCGTGTCCTCTAGTATGATCTTCTACTTTGGAAATGAATATGATTTTGCTTTTGGTTTTCTTTTCTTTTTTTCTTTTTAATACCCAGTTCTTCTGTAACCCCCACTGCTGTTATGTAGGCAAGCTGTTCACTCTGTTCAATAGATGCTATTTTTATTATATGCACAACAATGTGAAATCACTGCTGGTGGGTTTTTAGCTGGAATGAAGACAGTGAGTGAAGCTTTGCCCTCTGTAGGCAGCTTCAATTCTCATGGTGGGTCCTACACACGTGGGCCGAATATTAGAGAAGGAAGCATGACTCCAGCCAGGTTTCTCTCTGGGGCGTGAGGCAACAGACAAAAGGCTGCCTTCCCCTTTTATTACCTGTTACAGTGGGCGGTTACACAATGCATCACATGGTTACAAACAGCCAATGACAATGTTATTTCTTCAGCCAATGACAAGCCTACACTGGCAAAGCCACCCTGTGGCCAATGGATTCGAATCTTGGTACAACGTCCATCCAGCCTCTTGGCCCCTTGAAAAAATATGGGTTTGTCAACATTTGGATAGGGATCTTCCAGGGTGACTCATTATCACCCTTATTATTTGTCATTGCCATGATCCCACTTTCAATAATATTGGAGAAAATAAATCTTGGCTAGCAAACCGCCAAAAATACTAAAATCTCACATTTGTTTTATATAAATGATCTTGCAGAAAACCAGAAATCGAAATCCAGTCACTGACAAAATCTATAAGAATTTTTAGCACGGGTAAAGCAGTGGAATTTGGCCTATAGAAATCTGCTACAGTAGCAGTAAATGGGGTAAAATCACAAACAATAAGGGAACAAAAATACTGAAAGGTGAAATCATCAGGAACCATTAGGACAAAGCCTACAAGAGTCTGGGCATTTTACATTTAGATAATATCAAGCATGGACAAGTTAAAAATGTGATTAGTAAAGAATATATCCACAAAGAGTGAAAACATTGCTAAAGATGAAATTGAACACCATCAAAACCATCAATTCCTGGGCCATACCTGTGATATGATATACACCACTGGAATTATTAACTGGAGAGAAGCTGAACTGGACAGCTTGGCTCAAAAACTGATGACAATTCACTATATATTACGTCCCCATAGTGATATTGATAGATTATACCTGCCCAGCAGAAATGGAGGCAAAGGTTTACTTCAGGTCAAACAAATTACTGAAGAAGAAAAGCTTGCATTGGCTGATTATATAAAAGACAGCCAGGAACAAGTACTGATGCAAGGTAAAATTTGGAACACACTAAATATACAGCAAACAGAAAGTGAATATTAAAATAATGTAGTAAAAACACGAACAGAGTGCTGGCAAGGAAAAGAATTACATGGTCAATTTCTGGAACGGATTGAGGGGAAAGTGGATAAAAATAAAACCTGGCAGTGGCCTACAACTGGAATATTAAAAAAGAAGAAATTTAAGCTCTGATTTTGGCTGTGCAAGAACAAGCCATTCACACAAATACATTCAAGATCAGTACTGAAAAATCATCAAATGATTCAAAGTGCAGATTATGCAAAGAAGTAGAAGAAACGGTAGATCATATATTCAGCTAATGCAAGAAGATTACACAACCTGATTATAAAGAACAATGTAACACAGTGGCCTGTGTTATGGATTCACTGGAACATCTGTAAAAATTATCATGTTCCAGTAATGAAAAATTGGTAGGAACACAGAGTTGAAAAAGTAGTTAGAAAATCTCTAAATTGACAACATTTCCATCTGTCAGTTGAAAAAGGCCAGGCTGCTTACATTTGCACATTTATTACAGTAGGCTCTTGGGAAGAAATTGATGTGTATGAAAGAACTTTGACTTCACATTGTTGTGAACACATTATGATTAAAAGAATAAGAACTGCCAGTGAGACACTATCTTGATGTGGTTGTGGGGCTTGTGTGCTCTGTGGAAGAGAACTATGACAGAAATTCAACCATACTGGACAGTTTTAATCAAAGGAGCCAGACAAAAAATATCTCTCCCATCAACAATATAGGGAGACATAATTTACAGAAATCATTCCGGATCATCACCCAGGTCAATAAGGACCATGCTAGGTGTCGGAGTTCCTGAACTTCTGGTGACAAATGTAATATCAAATATAAGTAGGAGGTCCACATAAGAAACTTACCAACTAATGTGCAGCATAACTGTATACCTTGGATGCTATATCAACAAACAAGAGAAAAAGACAAACATCACCAAAATAGAAGATCCAGCTGGAAAATAAGATCTGCATGCTAAGAATAGATGCAACCAAGCTAGAACAGATGAAAGAAAAGGAACTGAAGAACAAGAAGACAAAAAAAAATACCTGATCAAGAAACAAGGAAGATTAAGGAAGAGCTGTAAACCAAGATCTGAAGCTTGAATTGTACACTATAGGCAGAATCTCCAATTTCAAATGAATCAGAAACATTTCTACCAATTCATTAATGGAGAGAATGCAGTGAACCAGTCAGTATCTGACAAAGAAAAAACAGTGCAACTCTGGGACAATGGGGCAATCCAACAAATACAACAAGAATGCAGCTTGCATAAAAGAGGTGATAAGAATAAAAAATGCTGAAATGAAATAACTTGTACTAACATCAGAAAGAGTGAAGAAACGAGCAAGGAAGCTCAAGAATTGGTCAGCACCAGATGAAGACGAACTGCAAAGTTTTTAGTTTAAATATCTGAATTGTCTGCAAACACTCCTTGGCAAGCAACTTAACAATATACTGCAAGGAGGTGAAGTTGAAGACTGGTTAACATCTGGCAACACCTACCTACCTGATAACGCAAGATTAAAAAAAAAAAGAGGTAGCACCAAGCAACTACAGGACAATTAGCTGCTTACCAACAACTTTCAAATTGCTAACTGGTGTGGTGGCTGATGTAGTCCAACAGCATCTAATTGAAAACAAGATCTTTGTACCTAAGTGAAAAGGAAACTGCCCAAACAAGAGAGGAACAAAGGATCAGCTCCTAATTGACATGATGATTTTGGAAAACTGAAAGAGAAGAAATATCAATTTGAATGTAACTTGGATTGATTACAGGAAGGCATTCAGTTCCCTGCCATATAGTTAGATAGTAAGTGCCTGGAAACATCAGAAACTTAGTGCAAAGATCAAGGGCACAATGGAAGACATGGTTGCCAGTCAATGGTGACAGAGTGGGAGTGATTAATACCAAGAAAGGAATCTTTTAAGATGACTCATTCTCAATACTTTTGTAATTGCACTGATTCTTCTGTGAACAAGTCATCTGCCAGAGTATCCCACCTCTTTTACATGGACAATCTGAAACTCTATCGAAAAAGACCATTTGAAATAGAATCACTGCTCATCACTGCCTCTATATACAGCCAAGATATTGCAATGGAGTTTGGACTAGACAAATGTGTTAACCGCACCATCAACCAGGGAAAAATATTGAACGCTGAAGGAATCAAGATGCCCTGTGGAAATAATTTAGTTCATGATAAATTTTTATTTTCACTTCTGCTTCTACTTCTGCATAACAGTTGCTGCAATTCCTCTCAGATAAAGATCCCAATGTAAACGAACAGGCAGAACACCAGTTCTCCCATGGATGGTGAAGGAACTACACGTCAGAACAGTTCTGTGCTAAACTGCATAGATTGATCAATTTGGCACAAATAGTCAGGCTAAGCTAGATTGAAATTCACACTACCTGGATATCAGAATTAGTCCTGGTTTTGAATTATGAAGGAACACACTTTTTAAAAATACTCTGGATGTTGAACAATATTCATTGGGGGGGGGGAATCAGAGAATAAGCCCTATGATGGGATTTACAGTCAACACAAGCTTTATAATGGTGATCTACATATGAAGGTAATTCTTCATATTTGCAAATGTTGTGCTTTGTATAATTTTATATATGCATCCACATATATGGGCATGAACTGATCCAGCTGTGCATTTCAACAAGCAATGACACTGTGTCCCATAAGCTCTGCTCCTTTGGGATATGTGTATAACCTGACAAACCACTTATAAAACAGATGGTGCTCTTGTTAGCCTGGCCAATTTGACTCACCCCCTTCTTGCAAATATTGCATATACATTTATGCATGTCCATATACAGTATGTACTTGTATATACATCCATGCATCGATGTATGTGTGTCTGTCTTCATTTATTTATGCCACCTAAGGGAAAAAGTACACAGCAGACAGATTTCATCTGCTCTTCTTTCTTGAAGGTGATGAGAGACTGCCAAAAGGAAATTGGGTCTTTCTTGTCATCATAAACAATGAAGAGGCCTGGCTATCGCAAGATTAGAACAGCTGTATTTCATAATGCCTGAGACTTTTGGTTCTTGTGAGATTTGGCAATAAAATCTAGGAAGAAAAATCAGTTTACTATCAACTGGCAGGCAGACCTATCATAACACACATCTAGTTATCTCAAGCTTTGGCTCTTTGCTCTTTTAAAGGTTGTTTGGAACTTTTTTCCACTAAGTTTTTTATCTTCCTGGATGTAAGTGCTCTTTAGCTTAAAGATAGATCTTTTAAATACAGTTCTTTAATGTCTATGTAAAACTTCTGGGTGAAATCCATGGGAATTGGGATTCAGTGCCACCAGTATGCTAATGACATTCAGCTCTTTTTCTGCCTTTCATCAGAGTTAGGTATGATGGTGGCGTTGAATCAATATTTGAATCCTGTAATGGGAGCAAGGGAATCCAATAAACTTTAGCCTCACCTGAGAAGTGAAAGTCCTGTGAATTGGTAATCCCTGGATCCAGAAATGGGTATCTCTAATGCTAATGGGACTGCCTTTCTTTAAAAGGGCAAGCACAATGCCTGATATAGACAAATGCACCTGGTAATGCAGCTGCAGTTTTTCCTCACAACAGCTGGCTCGACCACACAAATCCTCGCTTTGATAAATTTCTGGTAGCTAATGGTGATTGTGGTACTAAACTGATATAAGAAATACTCATTCAGAAACTGTAATAACAGTCCTAGAAAGGATAACAATGGCCGCAAGTTGCTTTTTGTTTTAATAACTTCTCCCATATGTTCTTCTTGGCCAATTCAACTTGATATGCATGCTTTCAGCTTGTACCATACTATCTGAAGAAGCATTCCAGCTGAACTGACAGACTGGTCCTTTTGTAAAATGGAATAGAAAGGACGATAATATAGTTACACCTCAGGTGTATGGGTCTCCATTTGGCCAATCTTGATGCAAGAGATAAAATATGAGTGTGGAGTTCACCCCCAAATAATGGCAAAGTCCACGGTTATGGATGCAGTCTGGAGAATTGACATACTTGGTGGCACTTATATCATTTATTTTCTACATTTCCTTAAAAAATATATGGGTTTAACATTTTATAGAGATCAATAATTTCTTGCTTTGGCAAATATATTAATTTTGCCTGTTCTAAAGATGTATCAGATAAAAGTAGTTCCAATTAACAATAATGTTTGCAGTCAGAAGGTGTTTTTCTTTGTAGATTAATCCATGCCATCTTGGGCTGCTTATAAATCTAAATTTATATCTATTTACATCATTTGCTTAATTACATCATTTGTTAAGCAATGGCATAAATTATCACTGATGATGTAAATCAAATAATCATGCAAATGGTATGTTATGCCATTATGTAAATTCAGACAACCAATATTCGTGTCTGATACCTCTTTCTTCCCAAATGGTCTGTTAAATCAAGATTTCATCACATTTCATTTCCATCTTGTTCTTTTTTTGTGGTACTATTTTATATAATTATGGTAACATGCTCTGGATGGGTAGGTTTGGATTTACTTGTTTATTTAATTTGGGGATTCTGCTTGGAGCAAGTTTTTCAAAATCGAATGGAAATGAATAAATAACCTTAAGTGCTGCTTGTTACTTAAGCAAATAAAGCTGTTGTGTGGAAACACATTACGTTCTAAGCTATAATCTATCAGAAAAATGAAAACAAATAGTAATAATAACATGAATTTTAAAAAACCCTCACCTCATTCACTGTGACATAGTACTGTTCTTGCTGGAACTTGGGAGAATTATCGTTTCTATCCCTCACCACGATCCGAACTTCATGATTGATAATAGTTCCTACTTTTCGATTAATGCACTGGACTTGGACTACAATAGATTGAATGGACACTGGTGGCTGTAAAGGAAAGAAAAAAATAAAACTATAAGTACGTTAAAGTATTTTCCAAGTATGGATACCTATAGTGGAATGCAATCCTCTTAATTCCATCATGAGGAATAAAGCTAATTTAGTTCATTGGGCTTGTTCCCAAATCAGCATATGTACAGGTAGTCCTCGACTTACGTCAACAATTAAGCCCAAAAAGTCTGTTGCTAAGCGAGACATTTATTGAGTTTTGCCCCATTTTACGACCTTTCTTGTCAGTTGTTAAGTGAATCAATGCAGGTATTAGTAACATGGTTGTTAAGTGAATCTGGTTTCCCCTTTGACTTTGCCTGTCAGAAAGTTACAAAGGGGATCACATGATCCTAGGACATAAATATGAGTCAGTTGCCAAGTGTCTCAATTTTGATCACAAGACCATGGGGATGCTGCAATGGTCATAAGTGTGGAAAATGGTCATAAATCACTTTTTTAATACCATAATAACTTCAAACGGTCACTAGAAGAACAGTTGTAAGTTGAGAACTATCTGTAATTAGTCCATAAAAGTTGCACGATATCTGGTCATGAATGTTAGTATATCTCAGATGTAAGTATTGCAGTGCAACTGATATTATATACCTATACAATATATTTTAATATAAGGCAATCGCTACAATAGTTCAGAAACTTTAGGCTAAATCCAGATAAATGTCATGATCACATTTTGCCTTTAACTAATTGTCAAATAGTAAATTCAAATACAACAGGTCTGCTTTTAAAAAATATAAGTACGGTAAGATCAATCTGTCTTCTGTTTCATCAAACATTAAAAGAACAAGGCTTTTCAACCAGTGGTACGGGTACCATCTGTGGTATATTGGCACCTGGCAGGTGGTATGGGACCATCCTAGAAAAGTGGTAGCAGGGGAGGGGAATGAGCTGAACTGGTGGCAGCACCACAAAAGCCTGAGCGAGAGATGGCTGGAGCTGCAGGACTGTCAGGGCACAGTGGAAGCACCAGGATCAGTGCCAGGCTCCAGCTGATCCTGGTGCTTCTGTTGAGCCCAGAAGAAGCACCAATCAGCTGGAATGTTGCAGCATCTCCAAGGTCTTGTGATTTACAGTCAGATGCTTGGCAACTGATTCATATTTATGACGGTCACAGTGTCCCAGGGTCATGTGAAGTGATCAAAACCTGCTGCAACCACTCAGCAGATGGGGAGGAATAAAACCCAAACACTCTCCCACCCAACCCCCACTGCCACAGAACTCAACAGAAATGCTCACAACAGTGAATACCTCGGACAGGAGGAAGAGCGCTGCTGGATGGGCAGGCAGGTTTCTTGCCCCGCTGTGGCTTGGGGGGCACTTTTTTCAGTGCCATTGTAACTTTGAATAGTTACTAAGCGAACTGTTGTAAGTCGACTACCTGTACTTCATTACTTTTTTCCTTTTTTTATGGGTCATCAAGTTTTTGACACCTTGCTAGGCGACTGGTGGTACTTGGATATTGCCATATCCTAAAAGTGGTACAATGGGTGAAAAGGTTGAAAAGCCCTGTATTAGAAGGCAAACTTATCTTACATCCACTAATGCTTAATATTATAGGAATTAAAGGGAGGAAAAACTAAGCAGAGTAAGACCTGATTATTATTTAAATAGGACATTTTGGGAAAGCCCAAGATTGTAGGCTAGGCTGAAAAATTGGGAGAAGGAAAGCATACCAGAAGATTGCTGAACCCAAAATGGTATTTATCTTTCACTAGATCATATGAAGTAATAAATGCCGGTTATCGTAACCATGGGGATACTACAATGGTCATTAAGTGTGAAAAATGGTAATGTCACTGTTGTAACTTCAGATGCTCACTAAACAAATGGTTGTAAGTCAAGGATTACCTCTAGCATTGTTTATATTGTTTGTGTGGATATATTACAGTACTTAACAAATCATGGCTTCAAGAGATTGGGGGTGTGTGTTAAAAAGAAAGTAAAATTTAGTGTAAAGCAACAAATAGAGTAGATTAGATCAGGACTTCCTATTACATATGAATAAAGAGAGTGTGGTGCTAAGGAACAAACCATGTCAGTTTTTTCTTAAACTTAACAAAACTTAAGTTTCTCTGTGACAGAAATGCTATCATATAAAAAGCTGAAATTGTGGCAAGGAAAAAAAATGGGCCCAGGTGAATCATTTGGTGAAAGTGCTGAAATGTTAAGCATTAGAGTGTTAAAGTACACAAAATAGATTGACCATATGAAAATAAGTTTTAAAGCTAATTATGGATGGCTTTGGTAATTTTATAAATGGAGTGCAATCATTAACAAACACTTTGTCAACAAACCTTTAAATATGGAGGAGCAATGGAAGAGATACTCCCTTACAGGAGAAGCTTAAACAAACTCATCAATGATGAAAGCATCAAACTGTCAAAATTTACAATGCAAAAGAGACTGGTTTGTTCGAATATTGAGTTCTCAAGAACATTCAGGCATTTAGATGTAAAAAAACCAACAGGATGTAAATAGGCATGAAATGGATCCCATTGTTACTTTGTGCAAATGCCACTGCATTGCATAGATTAACATCAGTCATTGTTGGCAAGACACATTATTCAGAACTGTTAAAAGGCATTATGCATCAACTGCCTGCATGGATTCACAAACAATATGGTCTGTGTCAACACTTTTTTCAGGAACAGCTCTTCAATCACTTTATTCCAGAAGACAGAAGACTTCTAAATGAGATACTAAAAATATCCAGTGAAACACCATGGTTTTTCTTAGTCAGAACTATGTTATTTTGGGGGGGGGGGAAATAATGTGTGTTTTTTCCCCAAAGACAGTATAGCCCAGGGATATGCAACCTTGACTCTTTTATGATTCATGGACTTTTCAACTCTCAGAATTCCTGAGCCAGCCATGCTTACTCCTGGTATAACCATTTGGTAAAGCCATTTTACCAAATTAAAGATTTTTTTTCCCTTGAGGAAATGACTCTGATAAGGAAAGTGACATAAGATGGCCTTAAAAACTTTAGAATCTATAAGTTAAAATCATCAATCTTTATTTTTGGTACAACTTGGAAACCAGTCAAAAGTCCAGTACTGCAGCTAGTTAGCAAAATTGCTTTACAACAATGGCATGGACTTATACTTTATTGATATTAGGCCACACAACTCAAACTGTTACTTTGGGAAGTATACAGCATTAAAACAAACAAACAATAACCCCCCCCAAAATAATACTGCAACATTCAGCATATACAATATATGTATACATTATATACAACATAGACAATGCATGAATGTAAAGTGTAAAATGTAAAAGAGATTTGAAGTCAGTTATTACTATAGCATCGTTGAGAAAACTGGCAAAGAGATAGCAAATGAAGACAACATCTTGCAGTTGCCAAAGGAAGATGGTTCCATGTTTTGACAGAAAGTGAGATAGCTTTTGTTGGAAATTGAAAACAAAGAAGGTAGGTAGGTAGGTAGGTAAGTAGATAGATAGATAGATAGATAGATAGATAGATAGATAGATAGATAGATAGATAGATAGATAGATAGATAGATAGATAGATGGATGGATAGATAGATAGATAGATAGATCCATGTTTTGACAGAGAGATAGCGAGTTTCCGGTTCTGGATCGCAGCGCTGGCAGGCGGTCAGGAAGAGCGTTCTCTCCATCGCCCGGTTTCCCTTTGTTGGGCGACCCTGAAAACGGTTGTAAGTTGCCTTGGAAGGGCGACGACCATGAGGAGGACCCTCGATAGATTGTGGAAGGGCAGCAGCCCTTCCATTTGATCCGAGGCAGCTCCTTTGAACCATCAGAGGAAAGATCGGCCATCAACATGGCCGATCACTAAGCCGTGCCTGCCAAAAGCCAAAATCACCACTAAGCACAATGAAAGCACCATGGAGGATTTGGGTGAGACTCTTCTTTCCCTTTCTCTTACCCCAACTACCTTCCTGTGAAAGCCTCCTGAAATATCTTCCCCGCTTCTAACACAGCGGCGTTTACTTACTTTGGGAAATTAAGCTTTGGGGAAAAAAGAACAATTAATCTAAATAACTAAGTAACTGGATTTGTATTTTTTGGACGCTTTGGGGTCCCAAAAAGTTCTTATTACAGGGATATGTCATCTCATCTATTTGTTAACTTGGAAAAATTTTTTTTTAAATTGGATAAAAGTTTAACCGGTATCTGGAAAAAATTTTTATAGTCTATCGGGGACACCTTGTGGCGAAGCCTGGTACAGCAACTGAATTTGTTTTTGACTGTGAGGCCTGTTTATTCTTTAGAATTGGTCTTCACACTATCTAAAAAAGATAAGAACCTGAAACAGCTGGGTGGTGAAAATAACCTCTACTAAAAGATTATCTCTAACCACCACAGAAATGGAGGAATTCTACCCACTATAAACTTATACTCGAAAAAATCCTTGAACCCACTGAGCTAATGAAGTCAGAGTGAAACACAAAGATGTCACCTTAAAATCTTTGTCTGAAAATCCAGACTTTAACTGATGAACTTACAAACCAAAAACAACCGAAGAGGAACCAATTAATATCAAAGAGGATTCTACACAACAACAAATACAACCCACGGAGAATTTTGACAAGCAAATCTTGATTTCAACTAAAGTACTTGTAACTCAAAAAGCAACAGAAATTGAAGAAAGCAACATTAAGATGGAAACACAATATATTGAGAACTTAGACAATTTTGACAAACAAACAACAACTACAACACCAGATATGACCTTTTACTCTAGCCAGATGAAACTGGAAAAAGAAGAAACCTGACTGAACTGATGACAAACATCTTCAATCAAACAGGGAGATTTGAACTAATAGGGCAACAATTTAATGACTAGAAAGGGGCCAGTTCCTTTGAAAAATTGATAACTGGATGGTCTCCCTTGATTCAAACAACATGTGTAGGAATGAAGGGAGACCCACTTGAGGATTCAAGGACACTGGTATGGAAACCTGCTTGGTACAAAAAGAAAGCTAGAATTAGATTCAAAAATGGGATTTCTTTTTTCCTCTTTCTCCTTATTGCTGATTGATGATGGAACAGCTTAAAATTTTACCTAATGGGCTAAGGAGATTGATCTAATATCCAGGACTTTGATTTATAAAGGAAATAAAAATTAGCTATTAGACTATAGTTGTGAAAGGTAATAAGGAAAGGGGTTTGTGACAATGAAAGACAGTTTATTAGTAAATGATGAGTTACTAGGATGAGAAATAGAATATACTTCTGAAAATGTAACTATCTGAATAATATATGTATTTTAGACATGATAACTACTCTGTAATGAAATTAGGGAAATTTGGGTTACCCAAAGTTTAAATGTTATGGTTATTAAAGGCCAAATTGGAATTAGGTAAAATTTAAAAACAGGACTTGGTTATGTATAAGCAAAATTATATTGACAAATGTATTGAATGACTGAGCTATAATTAGAAATGAATTAACTTGAATTTGATATAATAATTAAGGGAAATAGAGAGGGAGCTTTTAATGATGTAATCTGAGATATGTATGAAAGATTTTGTTATTGGACTATTGACTACCCTATCACCGTGCTGCTTCCTAAATACTTGGCTGTAAAATTGAAAAACTAATAAAACTTCTTATAAAAAAAAGTGAGATAGCCATAGAAGCTTCTGTTAGAACTTGAAGATAAAGAAGATAGACAGACAGACAGACAGACAGATAGATGGTTCCATGTTTTGACAGAAAGTGAGACAGCCATAGAAGCTTCTGTTAGAAGTTGAAGACAGAGAAAGTAGACAGACAGACAGACAGACAGATAGATAGCCTTTATTGCCATTTTTACTGTGGGCACAATGACATGCAGTACATTAAAAATGAAATTTAGTTGTGAAAAATGTAGTTAAATTTTTAATAGGATTTATATAATATTTTGGTGTAGTTTAGTGGGTTTTCTTGTGTTTTTTTTTCCTGTATTCACTTCGGGAAGTCGGGGGTGGGGGGGGTGGAGGGGTTTCTATAATCTTCTCAACTGTAACATGATATTTGATAAAGGATGGGTTGCTCTGTGGCACCTTGCACCACATCTGGAGGGGATGAGACTGAGGAGTGAAGGTTGAGGGAAGTAGGGAGGTGGTATGAGGGGGAGGAGAGAGTGGGGGTAGAGATGGTGGGTGGATAGAGGTAGAGGTAGGGAGAAAGGAGGAGGGGGATGTGGTTGGGGGGGGGTGCTGCAGAGCAATACCCATAGTTAACTTAACTATTTTAGTTAAGTTTTTATGTTTTGTTCTTGTGATTGAAAAAGTTGTAAATGTTTTTATTCAGTTGAGTTGTTTTAATGTGATTTTTTTCTTTTGTTATTTATAATTATAAAAATCAATAAAAATTTTATTTAAAAAAATGAAATTTAGTTGCTTGCTCTCAAAGTGTACACATACATAACACACAGTTAAACATAGTATATACAACATATGTATCAGTGGTGGGATTCAAATATGTGAACAACCAGTTCTCTTGTGTGGATGCTGCTTCTGGAAGTCCATTCTGGGCCTGGGCAACAAAAATTAGTTACCGGTTCTGCTGAAGTGGTGCGAACTGGCTGAATCCCACCACTGATATGTATAGACCTACACCATTACATATAAGTAACATATAAATATTAATCACTGTCTATCTTGAATACGTAACGGAAGGAGGAAGCTTTAGAATTCACAAGGTTGATACTGTATGGAACAAAACTGTGACTGAGTCTGGATGTTCTGCTTCAGAAACCATGAAGCCTTCTCCCAGAAGGTAACAAAGAAAACAAGTTGTGAAGAGGATGTGTAGTGTCCCAGACAAGTTTGTGGACCCTGCTCAAACAATGCTTATATGCTCTGTCCTGGATGGAAGGGAGGGAACTCCAAATAATCTTTTCTGCCATCTTTTCTGTGTTATGATTGTTTTCTTGGGTCTCTGTTACAAGTCCTATAGTTTTAAATGCTGCAAAAATTCTGATTAGCATTGTCTATGTTATAGTTCAGACTTGCCATCTCCTACAAGACCTTTCTGAACTATAGGTTTAACATGAGCAATTTGATTAGCAATGTAGTTTTCCTTTCCAGCTTCTCTTACAAATGTACTCTTGATGGTGATTCTCAACATTTTTTGTGTGTATGTTTTGGGGTCATGGTTTGCTTCTTGAGATTATCTATGGAGTGCTGGTATTCATTTAGTCTGAGATGAGCACCCATGCTCATTAGACAAATCTCTTTTTTTACTATTTTGTTGAGCTATTTTCTAGGCAGTGTGCAATTTATTGGAGGTTTGTATCTGGTTCTGGTGGACAAAACATATTATCATAGGTATTTGTGCAGAAAGAATAGTTAGTGCTTGGTGGAGGTTTGCTTATATGCAGTTTCTTCATGCTTTAATAGAAGGCAGGACAAGAAGCAACGGATGGAAACTGATCAAGGAGAGAAGCAACTTAGAATTAAGGAGAAACTTCCTGACAGTTAGAACAATTAACCAATGGAACAACCTGCCTCCAGAAGCGATGAATGCTCCAACACTGGAAGTTTTTAAGAAGAGACTGGACAGCCATTTGTCCGAAATGGTGTAAGGTTCCTGCCTGAGCAGGAGGTTGGATTCGATGACTTCCAAGGTCCCTTCCAACTTTTATTATTATTATTATTATTATTATTATTATTATTATTATTATTATTATTATTATTATTATTAATGTCCTTATGCTCCACATGGAAGTATCTGGAATCCTGTGATTGTTATCTTTCCTTGTTTCCCTATATTTCTGAACAAACTCTTTTTAATAGCAAAAGATTTGGTGGCATTCCTCATTAAAAATGTTCCTGCATGAAAGACTGCCTAGTTGCACAGCTGCCTCTTGTATTTCAGGAGTGGGAACCAATTTATTAAAGTCTATGTTTAGACAGAAAATTCCAACCCATTTTCCTTTCTGTTTTTACTTTGGCTGACAGAATAGTTACGAATTTCCCAATTAAATAGACTAAGAGTTATTAGAAGACTCAGTTTCAATGACAGCAGTTTAAGTACTGTATTTTTTTTAAAAAAACTGAGAAGTTCTGAATTTTGTAATCTTCCAGCAAAGTTTAAAATTATCTCCTATCCTAGTTCATAACAAAGAAGTGCAAAATGTGTGAATTAGGCCATTGCCTCTTCTCTGTCTGGGTAGCTAAAATAATGTATAAGATTTTTGCTTTGGGACAAGATTCATTGCCTAGATCAGTGGTTGCGAACCTATGGCACGGGTGCCAGAGGTGGCACTAAGAGCCCTCTCTGTGGGCATGCACGCCGTCGCCCCAGTCCTAGGCCTTCAGCTGGGTTTTATAAAACCTTTTTGCTTTAGGCCTGTGCAAAAAAAAAAAAAAGGTTCAATCACTCGCGGGAAAAAAAAGATCTTGCAAAGTTGGAATTGATTGATTGAACTTTTTAGTCCCACCCAGTCTGCCATTATCACTGCAGCCACGCCCACCAATGGGCCACACCCACCCAATGGGCCACACCCACCCAGCACCCAACGATGCATAAGTGGGCTTTGGGTTGCAGTTTGGGCACTCGGTCTCTAAAAGGTTTGCCATCACTGGCCTAGATCACGTTAACTCATTCAACAGTCAATCAGAACTGTAAATCTGTGCAGTCCCTTCATGATGTCAAGGAAGTTTTTAATTTTATTTTCAGATTTGTTGAAATAGAAACAAAAATAGCAATTACAGTTATAGTTTAACAAAGAATTAATAAAGATTAAGATTTTATCAACTTGTTGACAACTATAGCATCACAAATTGAAACCAAAATATCAAAAATACTTAGACTGATTCTATCCTTATAGATTTAAATATAAACATTTTTCTTCCATGATTTAATTTTTATGAGTAATGTGTAATTCCAATGTTACTCCTAGAGAACTTTGTTATTATTCTGATTATATTTCTACTGACAGAAGCGGTATAAGAAAAGCACAAAGGACCTAATAGATAAAACTGAAGATCAATCAAATTCAGATTTTTTTAAATCAGTAGTGACCTGCTGTGATACAACTGAGAATGCTACCAGCAAAGTAGAAAAACAAACACACTAACTGCTCAGCAACAACTGATACTAACTTTTAATTTGCATTTTCTTAATATATCCTTTCTTTATAGATTCATCAAGTTTCTTTATTTATACCACTTTCCTTCACACTATTATGAATGTATTATAGAATGTATTGTTTTGCATCAAAAGAAGCACCGTTTAAACTGCTCTGGATTTCTTTGGTGAGTCTTACATTTTCTCTCTATTCCTTATATAATGCCCATTATTTTACAAAGCTCTATCACAGGGGTCTTCAAACTCGGCCCTTTTATGACTCATGGATTTCAACTCCCAGAATTCCTCAGCCAGGCACGCTGGCTGAGGAATTCTGGAAGTTGAAGTCCATGAGCCATAAAAGGGCCAAGTTTGAAGACCCCTGCTGTATCATATCCTGCTTCAACTTAATTTAATTTTTTAAAATTAAAATCCCTAAATCTTGATCTTTCTGTCCCTAATCTTTTGGTTTGTTCTTTTCTATCCTTTTCCAGACCAATGATATTTTTTCTGGGACACAGCATCAGAAATTGTTTTCCAACTATGGCACTTAACTCAGTTTTCCATAAAGCATTATGATAGGTCAATAGAAGAGTACCTGCTTAAAGTGAAAAACTTCCCAGTTTCTGAAGACAGTGTTTCTAAGGTCATTTAAAATTTTAGAAGGTTGTCTGAAATATGCAAAAATAGCAAGTTAAATTTATTCAGTCATAAAAGCTACACTTTTTTGTAGTTCCCAATAGACTTCTAGATACAGTTCAAGGCACTGATTTCCACTTTTGAAGCCCTTACACAGGATAGGGTCACATTAGATGTGGGAACACATATCACTGATTGTTTCTGCCCATCTCACTAGATCCAGCAGAGAGCATACTCAGGTCTCCCTGGTGAAGCATGCCATCTAGCGGGACCTAGAAAGTGTGACTTTCATGTTGTGGCACTTGTCTTATGGAATACTCTCCCTCCCCACCCTTCACACACACACACAAGATTTAAATGCTGGCAACATTGTTGGTCTTCTAGAAAGCTATTGTAGATCTGACTTTTCACCTAGGCATGTTTAATTGAGCCCAGTGTGAGTATATGAGAGATATTGATAAGGTATTTCCTATACCGTTCCCTAAAGTTGGTCACAACTAGCAGAGTAAAATCTGCAGAGACTGCTTTACCTTTACTTATTTCCTATACTGCCTCAATGTGGTTTCTCATAATTTACCTTTATGCTGTTTTATTGTTCTGTTTATTGTCTAGAGTTCCATTGATAAATGGGCAGCCAAGTGCATTTGTTGAATGAATGAATAAATAAAATGGTAGCCTTATCTGTTTGTTGGTTCTACACAAAATTTCATTGAGATAATTCTTGAATCCAAATATTTCATTCTTAGATTTTACAACTGAGTAAGTTTCTATTGGTAAAACAGTGAAGCTGAGATTTACTGGCAAGAACAGACTTATCCTAATTATTTTGAATCTCTTACTTGAGAATTTTAAATTTATTTTACACTTCGTTTTCCACTATTTGCTGAATTACCATTCCACAAGGAGGTACATTCTCTTATAGTGCATTTGCTTTTTTAATTTCTCTTTTTTACTGAATAAAATTCTCAATCTGTTGAAACCAAATTGAAATGCACTGGTTTGTTCTTGGAAAAAAGATGAATTGTGACGATTTTAAAAGCCCGTCCTCTAAAAACATTCAATAAAGTTCTTTTAAATATAAATTAATAAAAGAAAAAAAATCAGGGGTCTGGAGCTTTGCTTCAAAACCTAAATGCTTCAGGGCTTCATCAGATCACTGAAAAATACAATATATGTTCCTGGAGCCTCTAAATCCAAAGAAAGATAATGAAATAAGGGATGTGATTGAACAGCAGACAGAAGTTGCAGGCATGGCCAGAGGGCAGAAACTCTTTTGAATTACTTAGTGGTTCCTTTGGTTATGGTGCTCACATATACAAGGTGTCTCTTTTTCTGGAGAGAATAGAATTGTATAGGTTACATTGTCAGATGGAGATACTCTTGAATACATCTGTTCACTTCCCTAAATGAAATGAAATACTAGTTTTGATGTATTTTGAATTTATTTTTGATGTATTTTGAAATGTCCTAGAGTGGGTGTTTTTTTTCCAGACAAAAACAAAAGAACAAGCATTTATGAGAAGATAACATTGCTTGTGAAGTTGGCAGAAAGGGAGGAAACATGATATAAAAACATATGGGCATTGTCATCAGAGAGCTTTTGCCAGGCACATAAAAAAATCTCAGTTATACAGAAACATCATTGCATGCATGTTATGAAACTGGCTTACAGCAGGAATTCAAAGACATGACAAGATTAGAAAAGTTACATTACTGCCAATAAGAATTGAGCCACATACATCCAGAAAAAAAAATCTGCCTACACAGGAACAAAACATTGTCTGCTCCAGAGTTTAAATTCTAGGCTTTTTCTTCTTGCCTTTTTTGAATAAATGGAAATTTGGTTATTTTCATCACTGCTTTGAGTCTGTAAAAAACACCTGCTCAAAGTTGATGTAATAGTTCTGTGGTAGAATGTAACCTAGATGGTGGGATTCAGCCGGTTCGCACCACTTTGGAAGAACCAATAGCTAATTTTTTGTTGCCCAGTCCAGAATGGACTTCCGGAAGTGGCATCCACATAGAGAACTGATTGTTCACATATTTGAATCCCACCACTGAATCTAGAGTTGCAGGAGTGAAGGACTTTTTCCCAGAAAGCAAAGAGAGAGTGGAACTTGGAACCTCTGGTGTCTAACAAGAGAGCAAAGGAGTTTCCTCCACCAGCAGTTCCCAAAACATATCTAGTAGTTTTCAATCAATGTGTGCTACCTGCTCTAACATATGCCAATGAAACATGTACACTAACTTCACCATCGATACAAAAGCTACGAGTGGTGCAAAGAGCCATGAAAGATACATTACAAGACAAGATAGAAAGACATGGCCATGGATTAGGGAGCAAACAAAAGTATATGATATCATCAAGAGAGTAAAAGAACTGAAATGGAAATGGGCTGGTCACATAGGAAGAAGAACTGATGGCAGGTGGCCAAGGCAGTCATAGAATGGATCCAGTGGTGTGATCAGCCAGTTCGCACCACTTCAGCAGAACCGGTAGCTAATTTTTTGTTGCCCAGGCCCAAAATGGATTTCCGGAAGCGGCATCCACATAGAGAACCAGTTATTCACATATTTGAATCCCACCACTGAATGGATCCCACTTGATAAAAAGCATCACAAAAGAGACATAAAACAAGATGGATCAATGACATCAGCATGTATTGCAGGCCCAATTGGCAAAAGAAAGCTCAGGGCCATATTGGTTGGAAACATGCAGAAGAGGCTTTCATCCTGGAGTGGAGAGACAATGGCTAAAATGATGATGATGAAGATGATGCTAATGATGTTGATGATCTAGTAGTTATGCAGACAGTTGCTTTAGTCTGGCAAAAGGTCTGTCTATAGGAGAACAACAATAAAGAACTACTTACAAGTAATTACATGTTTCTCCTCAACTGTATATTCAACATTCTTCTCTGTCTCCTTCCTTATCCAGCAGCAAGCAGCCCCAGAATCTATGCTGCCACTTAAGAACTTCTTGGCATGCCAAGGCTCTGGGTGTTCTGTCCCAGCCTATGAAAGTACTGTACTTGCTCAGCTGCTTTATTCATGAGGAAAAACCCCTCTTAATGGAACCAGGCAGGACCCACAAGAAAAACAACCCCCTTTTATTTTTACACACCCGATTCAATGTCCAAGACTTCGGAGACAAGCAACACAATCACAAAAACATGAAGCCACAGCATGAATGATTGCCTTTGGCAACCAGCACCTCCCACACCTCCCCCCTTTATAGTCCAGCTGGGGCATGGCTTCTTAATGACTTTTCTTTTGCCACTGCCTTCCTCTGTCTTGCTCACCTCTCTTCTCTTCCAATGTCACTCCAGGCCCCTCCTCCTCATCTGAATCCTCAGACTTGGCTACCAGATCCACTGGCTGGTGAGGAATCACAACACTGGGTCTACAAAAAGTCCCTGAGCTTCAGTGCCATAGCAGCCCAGACTGTAGTCTGGACCATAGCCCAGACCAGACAAGCACTAAAGCACAAAGTTTTCAGCCTAGCTACCTTTGTTGCCCTGCATTCTGAGGGTCCTGCTGCCCTGCCCTGTGCAACCGCAAATGACTATCACCATGCTCCCATATAGTTGATGTGGGTGCCTGGCCTGGCTTGACAGAACAGAGAGAAACTTTATTTTACTCATTAACCAATAAATGCACATTTAATTAAAAAAAGAACCACGCAAAGCTATCCCCTAACAACAAGAACTATTGGCAACTATTTATGGGTGAAGCTTATACATAATGTAGCAAAATATTGCTGTTTTTAGAAAAATAAATTTATTTTGATTGCTTATCAGTTAAGACAAAATTGTCAGAGTGCACCAGAAATTTAAATAAAGGAAGAGCACACAACTGTGGCAAATGTCCATGTGGAACAAAACAGTACAACATGGAGCTGTGGTTTCTATTGTACCCATATCATAGGGGTATATTGGGTTTCATATAAGGTTTCCCTAATATTTTAGCTCAAAGCCTACCACGGGTTCTATCTTAGGAAGGTCTAATATAGGAACAGTTGCAATTATTGTATCAAGATTAACATTTGTTATGGTTTTAGATATTGATAGTTTTATATATTGGGGGGTTTTATATATTGGGGTTTTTAGCTGTTTAAATTGGGTGGGTGGGAGATGTATGCATGGGATGGGGATGCATGTGATGAATGCGTAATAGATGTATGGACAGGCCTGCCGAGCCTGAGGGAGGCCGGGGACTGGGGGGATGTGGACTCTGGAGTCAATGAGGGTTGGAGTATACCGGTCATCCAGGGAAGAGGCAGATATGGCGGGAGCAGGAGGGTAGGCCGCACTCGGGGAACTCGGTCCTGCTGTCTCGTAGCAGTTCCTTGTTCTGGCCCTTCTGAAAAATCTAGCTCATCCCAGGACCCTAGTGATGAGCGTAGCTCAGGCCCTGGGCTCAGACTGTTGCTGCTCAACGCCAGGTCGGTTAATAATAAGGCCCCCCTCATCCATGACCTTTTCATGGATGAGGAGACCGACCTGGCGTGTGTTACTGAGACCTGTTTGGGCCCTGAGGGGGGAGTTCCCCTCTCGGATATGTGCCCACCAGGTTATCAGGTATGGCACCAGCCGCGACCCCAGGGAAGGGGGGGAGGAGTAGCTTTTTTGGCCCAGGAGAACCTCAGTCTACGCAGGCTCCCTGTTTCCGATATTCCGGGTTACGAGTCCATCTTTATGACGCTGGACCTTGGGGTTCAGGTGGGCGTATTGCTTATGTACTTGCCTCCCAGCTGTGTGGCATCTGTGCTACTCGAGGAGGTTGCTGGACTGGCGGTGGAGTTCCCCAGGCTTATGGTCTTGGGGGACTTTAATCTGCCATCACTTGGCGAGTCCTCGGGGTTGGCACAGGAGTTCATGGTCACCATGACAACCATGGACCTGACCCAAGTAGTGCAGGGTCCGACGCATGAGGGTGGGCATGCCCCGGATATGGTCTTTCTTTCGGAACAGTTGGGTAATGATCTGGTTTTAAGGGGCTTAGATACCTTGCCTTTGTCATGGACTGATCATTTCCTGCTACGACTGAATTTTACGGCCCCAATCCTTCCCCGCAAGGAGGTGGAACCGATTAGGTGGTTCCGCCCCAGACGCCTGATGGATCCAATTGGTTTTCAGACGGCGCTTGGGGAATTACCGAGCTCGTTCATTCACAGCATCCAGTAAACCAGCATCCAGTAAACCAACAGCCAGCAACCAGCAGCCTGCAACCTGCAACCGGCAGCCTGTGGCCAGCAACTGGTGACCAGCGGCCAGTGATCAGCGACTGGTGACTGGCGACCAGCAAGTCCAGGGGGGCTTGGAGCCGGCTCGCCTGTCAGAGGTGTCCATCTTGTCCTTCGCTGGCTCGCCCCGCTTCTGCCATTGCTGTCTGGCTTTATGTGGCTTTTTGGGGATTTTCAAACAGGAGAGCTTTTTGGTTTCCCTGCTTTTTGCCACCAATTGTTTCTCGGCCTCTACTTTGCTGAGTTTTGGTCCCGATGCTGGCTTGTCCTTCATTTCCATTGTACTGGCTTGCCGCCTCCCTTTTCGAGGCAGGCTGCCAGAGATCTTGGAATAGGCCAGCTTCGGCTTCAATGGCGCTTTTCTCCTCCTTCTCCCGGCGACTAGAACTGAGGGAAATTTGGAGGAGACTTTTGCTGGCCTTGACCCTGGACTGTTGGATAGGACTGCAATTGTGGAAGTGGTTATTGTGGCTAGCGGGCCTGCTCCGTCGGATGGGTGCCTCCCGCTAAATTTTTAAGACCTGTGGGTGAGGCCTTTGTTGCTGCCGCCATTATGTTGGACTTTTTCGAAGGCCTTATCTTTGGGACGTTGGGTTCCATAATTACTGTTAGTATAATTATTCCTCCTGTGGGTTCTATTTTGGACTCTACTACAGGTTTTATCTTAGGAGGGACTAATACAGGCACAGCTATAGTTATTGCAGCAGGATTAACATCTGGCATGCCTGTTTTTATTTTTTTTATTACTATGTTTTTAAATTGTTTTAATTACTATTTGTTTAAATTTTTAAATAATTCAAGTTGTTTAATACTGTTTTAACTTATTTTTGTTGGATGTTATGAATGATGTGGGGGGGATTGACTTATTGTGGAGTGAATCGGGTTGAATGGATGGGCAGTTGTATGATGAATGGAAGGGCCGGCCTGTCTGCAATTGTGGAAGCTAGTGAGGTGGAGGAGCCTTGCTCTGAGGGACCAGAGGGCCAGGCTATACCGGTCCTATGGGGAAGAGGCAGATACGATGGGAGGCCTGGGGTAGGCCGCTCTCGGGGAACAAGGCCTCACTGCTTGAAAGCGATCTCTTGTTCCGGCCCCCGGAACCTCTCCTGGAGTACTGGTAACGAGCGAATTCTAGACCCTGGACTCAGGCTGCTGCTGCTTAATGCCAGGTCGGTGGAAAACAAAGCTCTCCTCATCCGGGATTTAATTCTGGATGGGGAGGCCGACCTGGCATGCATGACTGAGACCTGGCTGACACAAGAGGGAGGAGTTCCCCTCTCTGAGATGTGCCCAGCTGGGTTTCAGGTATGGCATCAGCCGCGACCCCAGGGAAGGGGGGAGGAGTGGCGATTATAGCTAAGGAGTCACTCGGGCTGCGCAGACTCGCTGCTACTGAGATATCAGGTTGTGAGTCCCTCATTATGAGGTTGGACCTAGGTGTACAGGTGGGTCTGTTGCTTACGTACCTGCCTCCCAGCTGTGTTTCTACAGCCCTGCCCATGCTACTCAAGGAGGTAGCCGGGTTGGCGGTTGAGTTCCCCAGACTTATTGTCTTGGGGGACTTTAATGTGCCGTCACTCGATGAGTCCTCTGGGTTGGCGCGGGAGTTCATGGCTTCCATGGCAACCATGGACCTGACACAAGTAATTGAGGGCCCAACCCATGAGAAGGGACACACACCTGACTTGGTTTTTCTCTCAGAACAGCTGAGGAATGATCTGATATTAAGGGAATTAGAAGTTTTGCCCATGTCATGGACAGATCATTTTCTGCTGTGGCTTGAGTTTACGACACCAATCCTCTCTCGCAGGGAGCCGGAACCGATTAAATAGTTCCGCCCCAGATGCCTGATGGATCCTATTGGTTTTCAAAGGGCGCTTGGGGAATTGCCAGATTCGCTCGTACAGTTTGGCGGAGTCCTTAGTGATGGCCTGGAATATGGCTGCTATGGGGGCTCTAGACCGGATTGCGCCATTGCGACCTCTCTGTGGTAGCAGACCCAGGAGATCTCTTTGGTTCACCGAGGAATGCAGGGGGATGAAGCGCCAGAAGAGACGTTTAGAGAAGCAATGGAGGGAAAGCAGATCCGAATCTGACCGAACCAAATTGGGAGCTTATATTAAGACCTATTTGGAAGCAATCACTACGGCAAGATCTCAGCATCTTTCCGCATTGATTGTGTCTGCGGAATCTCGTCCGCCTGCCCTGTTTAGGGTGACTCGCTCTCTCCTTAATACGGAGAGGAGAGAGGAAACTTTGCAGGGCAATGCCGAAGAATTTAACAGCTTTTTCGCAGACAAGGTCGCTCAGATCTGGGCTGACTTGGACTCCAATTGGAATACAGTGTCGGCTGACAATGAGTCAGTCGAGATGACAGAGGCCCGTCTTAGTCCTGTTGAATGGGAGGAGTTTGATCTGGTAACTCCTGATGATGTGGACAAGGCCATTGGAGCTGTGAGTTCTGCCACCTGTTTACTGGACCCATGCCCCTCCTGGCTGGTTTCAGCTAGCAGGGCGGTGACACGGAGCTGGGTCCAGGCTGTTGTTAACACTTCACTGAGGGAGGGGTCCTTTCCGGCTCCCTTAAAGGAGGTACTTGTGCGCCCCCTCCTCCAGAAGCCTTCCCTGGACCCGGCAGTTTTAAATAATTATCGTCCAGTCTCCAACCTCCCCTTTTTAGGGAAGGTTGTTGAGAAGGTGGTGGCACTCCAACTCCAATGGTCCTTGAATGAAGCTGATTATCTGGGCCCTCAGCAGTCTCGGTTCAGGTCCGGCTACAGCACGAAAACTGCTTTGGTCGTGCTGACCGATGATCTCTGGCGGGCCCGGGATGGAGGTTATTCCACTATCCTGGTGCTTCTTGACCTCTCAGCGGCTTTCGATACCATCGACCATGGTATCCTTCTGTGCCGGTTGGAGGGGCTTGGAGTGCGGGGCACCGTTCTGCGGTGGTTCACCTCCTACCTCTCTGGCCGGTCGCAGTCGATGTTTGCAGGAGGTCAGAGATCGGCTCCAAGGTCTCTTCCGTGTGGAGTCCCTCAGGGGTCTGTTCTCTCACCTCTGCTTTTCAACATATACATGAAGCCATTGGGTGAGATCATCCATCGACACGGGGTGAGTTGTCATCAATATGCTGATGACACTCAGCTCTATATCTCTACCCCGCGTCATTACAGCGAAGCAGTGGAAGTGATGAACCGGTGCCTGGAGGCTGTTGGGGTCTGGATGGGTGCTAACAGGCTCAGACTCAGACTCAATCCCGACAAGACGGAGTGGCTATGGGTTCTGCCTCCCAAGGACAATTCCATCTGTCCATCCATTACCCTGGGCGGGGAAGTCTTGTCCCCGTCGGAGAGGGTTCGCAACTTGGGTGTCCTCCTCGATCCACAGCTAAGTTTAGAATACAATCTTTCGGCTGTGGCGAGGGGGGCATTCGCCCAAGTTCGCCTGGTGCGTCAGTTGCAGCCCTGTTTGGACTGGGAATCACTCCTCACAGTCACCCATGACCTTGTCACCTCGAGACTTAACTACTGTAATGCTCTCTACATGGGGCAACCTTTGAAGAATGTCCGGAGACTCCAAGTAGTCCAGAATGCGGCCGCGCGAGCCGTCTTGGGTCTCCCAAGACATGCTCATGTCACTCCAGCCCTCCGTGAGCTGCACTGGCTGCCAATTGGTCTCCGAACACAATTCAAAGTGTTGGTTATGACCTATAAAGCCCTATATGGCAATGGGCCAGGATACTTGCGGGACCGTCTTCTGCCTCATAAATCCCAGCGACCGGTTAGGGCACATAGGGTTGGCCTCCTACGGGTCCCGTCTGTTACACAATGTCGTTTGGTGGGACCTAGGGCTAGGGCCTTCTCTGTTGCTGCCCCAGCCCGCTGGAATCAACTTCCCTCGGAGGTTCATACTGCTTGTTCCTTCCTAGCTTTCCGAAAACTTTTAAAAACACATCTATGCAGACCGGCTTGGGGCTTGTGAGCTGCGCTCTGCCCCTGGGCCTTTGATTGGCACTGTATGTTGTATGAGTGGGTATAGTTTTATTGTTTTTTATATTGTATATTATTATTTTAACTAATTTGTATTTTGTACTTGTATTATTTGCTGTGAGCCGCCCTGAGTCTGAGGAGAAGGGTGGCATATAAGTCAAAATAAAGTAAAGTAAAGTAAGTAAAGGAGTCCCTGGTAGTGGCATGGAATATGGCCGCGAAGGGGGCTATTGACCGGATTGCGCCTTTGCGACCTCTCCGTGGTGCTGGCACCAGGAGGTCTCCTTGGTTCACCGAGGAGCTCAGGGGGATGAAGCGCCATAAGAGACATCTAGAGAAGCGATGGAGACGAAGTAGGTCTGGATCTGATCGAACCAGATTGAGCTCACTTATTAGAGCCTATTTGAAGGTGATTAAGGCAGCAAGATCTTTGTATCTTTCCGCTTTGATCGCATCTGCGGAATCTCACCTGGCTGCCCTGTTTAGGGTGACCCGGTCCCTCCTTAACCTGAGGGGTCCGGGGCCTCCCTTGCAGGGTAGTGCCGAGGACTTTAACAACTGTTTTGCAGACAAAGTAGCTCAGATCCGGACCAACCTAGACTCCAATTGTGAAGCAGAGTCGACTGATAACGATTCAGTCGAGGGGACAGGGGCATGTTCTTGTCTGGTCATCTGGGGAGAGTTTGAGACTGTTATGCCTGATGAAGTGGACAGGGCCATTGGAGCTGTGAGCTCCGCCACCTGTTTGTTGGACCCGTGTCCCTCCAGGCTGGTTTCTGCTAGTAGGGAGGTGACATGTACCTGGATCCAGGAGATTGTCAATGCTTCTTTGAGGAAGGGGTCTTTCCCAGCTCCCTTAAAGGAGGCACTTGTGTGCCCCCTCCTCAAGAAGCCTTCCCTGGATCCAACAATTTTGACCAACTATCGTCTGGTCTCTAACCTCCCCTTTGTGGGGAAGGTTATTGAGAAGGTGGTGGCACTTCAGCTCCAGCGGTCCCTGGAGGAAGCCGATTATCTGGGCCCTCTGCAGTCTGGGTTCAGGCCCGGCTACAGCACCGAAACTGCTTTGGTCGCTCTGATGGATGATCTCTGGCGGGCCCGGGATAGAGGCCAGTCCTCTGTCCTGGTGCTTCTTGACCTCTCAGCGGCGTTCGATACCATTGACCATGGTATTGTTCTGCGCCGGCTGGAGGGATTGGGAGTGGGGGGCACCGTGTTACGGTGGTTCTCCTCCTATCTCTCTGGTCGGTCGCAGTCGGTGTTAGTGGGGGGTCAGAGGTCCACCTCTAGGTTACTCCCGTGTGGGGTGCCTCAGGGGTCGGTTCTCTCCCCCCTACTTTTTAACATCTACATGAAGCCACTGGGAGAGATCATCCACCAGCATGGAGTGAGATACCATTAGTATGCTGATGATACCCAGCTGTACATTTCCGCTCCTGGCCAAATTAGTGAAGCGGTTGAGGTGATGTGCCAGTATCTGGAGGCTGTGAGGGTCTGGATGGGCGTTAACAGATTGAGGCTCAACCCTGACAAGACAGAGTGGCTGTGGGTGATGCCTCCGAAGGACATTTCAATCTGTCCTTCCATTACCCTGGGGGGTAAAGTTATAAACCCCTCGGAGAAGGTGCACAACTTGGGAGTCCTCCTCGATCTACGGCTGACATTGGAACATCATTTGTTGGCTGTGGCGAGGGGGGCATTTGCCCAGGTTCGCCTGGTACACCAATTGCGCCCTTATTTGGATCAGGAGTCTCTACTCACAGTCACACATGCCCTTGTCACCTCGAGGATCGACTACTGCAATGCTCTCTACATGGGGCTACCCTTGAAGAGTGTTTGGAGACTACAATTAGTGCAAAATGCAGCTGCACGAGCAATTGTGAGCCTTCCACGTTGTGCCCACATTTCGCCAACTCTCTGCATGCTGCATTGGTTGCCTATCGGTCTCCAAGCGCAATTCAAAGTGTTGGTTATTACCTATAAAGCCCTTCATGGCACTGGACCAGGATACTTACGGGACCGTCTTCTGCCACATACTTCCCTTTGACCGGTGAGAGCGCACAGGGTCGGCCTCCTCCGGGTCCCGTCAGCGAAACAATGCCGTCTGGCGGGTCCTAGGGGGAGGGCCTTCTCTGTTGTGGCGCCCACCCTCTGGAACCAACTGCCCCCTGAAGTCCCCGCTTCCCCCACTCTCCTGGCCTTCCGAAGGAATCTTGAAACCTATCTTTGCCGGCAGGCCTGGGGTTGACTGTGGATCGTTGAATGAATGATGGATGTGTCTGGGGTTTTATTAATGCTTTTTAGATTTGGACTTAATTTTTGAAATATTGTTTTATTTATGTTGTGAGCCGCTCCGAGTCTTCGGAGAGGAGCGGCATATAAGTCCGAAAAATAAATAAATAAATAAATAAATTTTCCTTCCAGGACAGTTGTAGGGAGACCATACATCCTAATTTGGGAACTGTGATATGATATAAATATGAAACTGGCTTGGATACTAAAATTTGGTTATTTGCAATTATATTATGAGAGAAAACAGCAATTTTTGTTTGCCCATCTGTATTCAAGATTCTTTACCGTAGTATTGATCTAGTCTTAACTCTAAAGTTAAGATGGCATCACTGGATGAACCACAGAAACTCAGTTTCTTTTGGATCACTATTTTCCAGAAAGACTTGTATTCGTCTGCCAATATTAAATGGATAGTTGATCTGGTCCTTCACAAGGCAGATGCTAACCAAGGGTGAGCTCTGGGGAAAAAAGCCTCATGTGGTCAACAACTGAATGGCAAGGGTCAAGCATGGAGCAAGAAGACAGTGAAGTCAGATGAGGGTGGCAAAGCATAGGGTGGCAGGAAACCAAAAGGGCAGAAATGAAGGGGTTAGGTGCATGTCATAATTGCAGGGCAAACCAGATAGGAATACAATAAGATGAGCTAATTCTACTTTATTGTAAAGCTACACTGATAAGACTTTTCGCAAGATAGAAAGTACATTCCTCCCTTCTCCTTTACAGATCTAGAAACTAGAGAGAGTCTTTTCTGAGCCTCTTGCTCTGTCCACTATCATGGACTACATTGTCTCTTATCTGACCATTCCTTTGGCAGCATCTCTTTATCCAGTCTCCCAAGGTCTTTCCCACATACCATTATAGTGGGTGGGGAGTTTTAGTGCTCCTTTGGTTGTGAATGTAGGCAAGCTGCCAAGCGCTCATGTTTTGATCACATGACCGCAGGGATGCTGTAATGGCTGTTAAGTCTGGGACTGGGTGTAAGTACATTCATTCAGGACTAACTTTAAACAGTTGCTGAACAAATAGTCATAATTCAAGGACCTGTATTACAGTGGTGTCCACAAACTATGTTTTGTAAAGTCCAGAAACAGCTAAAAAGACATCATTGCCATAGTGCAGCACGTATATACCAGGCATGTATGTGAACATTTCCTATAGACACTCATAAAAATAAAAGGCACTGATTGAGACTGAAGAAGTGAACTACAAGTAATTTTTACAAACATTTCACAGAATCACCTCCAGCTTTATCTTTCAAAAGTACAATTTATTCTGTGCACAGTATGAATTTATGATTTGCAAACTTATCTCTTATAAGAGGTACATCTATTTAGTAGTCTGTGGCAAGAATGCCCCCATCCAAGCAAATTTATTTGGCCATCAGCAGCTCAACCAAATTGTAATCAAGCTATGGCAAACAAAACCAAAATTATTATTTCATTTATAAGGCAAATGAGAAATCAACATCTGTTCTTTTTCTTTCAGTTTCTGGGATATAGCAACAACTATTATTTTTCTGTTATGTTGTTTGAGTCTTAATGTGTACCATATCTTTCTTAACTCCACTACTACTGCTAATTTTATTAAATGCAGCTGTTCAGACTATTAATAGCTAATGAGTTGGGTGCTTTTAAAATTGTTTAATACAAATAATACTTGCTTTCAATATTATGGGAAGATTCTTAAATGTATGTTTTCACATTTGAGCTCAATTTCTAAATGAGTTTCCTTGTATCCTACAAGCAAAAATGTAATATCAGTCAACCTTGTATTCTAGAGAACTTCTTTATTTGCAATACAATAGAGTCAAGGTCCAAAGTTCTAAAATTTCTTTTAGGATTAATCCTGGCTACCTAATGAAATGATAATTACCTAAGAATAAATTGCTTGAATAGACAGTAGAGGCATTTCTCTTCTTTCCCTTAGTAAAATTGATCTTGCCTTGTAATTAATAGATTTACTTCTTATATCATGAACCTATGACATCAATAATATTATAGCTACACAGAACTCACAATATACTTGTACTACTTGCATTTATAATCATAGGAAATCAAATAATTCTTTAAAAAATTATATTACAGCCTGTTTATAGAAATTAGACCCAAATAAATAGCAAAATCTTACATTTGGAAACCATTGTTCATTCGTAAAACAACCGTTGATGAGGATCTTTCAAAGCTGCATCACATTTATATCATTTATAATCAGGTTACTTTTTTTTATCTTAGACAAAAGTGGGCAAATAGTGCCCTGGAACCACATATATTCTCAACTGTCTCCTTTTCTACTAGAGCCTCTTTCAGTCATAAGTGGTGGAAACTGAATTCATCGTTTTCATTACTTTGAGGTGAGAAGCAGATTAAGCATAGTATAAATCTTCATATGTATCATATTATAATGCACACATGAGTAACACTGTTGGAAAGATGTCAATCTGTCCAGCAAACAGTATCACTTCTA
Organism: Bothrops alternatus; assembly: GCA_034064705.1. Classification (NCBI taxonomy): domain Eukaryota; kingdom Metazoa; phylum Chordata; class Lepidosauria; order Squamata; family Viperidae; genus Bothrops; species Bothrops alternatus. The sequence goes on along the minus strand of JARGCV010000009.1, from coordinate 2,417,287 downwards.
ATAGAAGCAACAACCTCAGCAGATGTCAGGCCCAATCCCCAGAAATGACAGTGAGATCCATTCAAGTCTAGATCTTTATTTGCTTGCATCTAATAGACAGAATTTTACCAGACTAAAGTTATAATTTTCTAACCCAATAAATACAGTATATCCAGGGACATTCCAGAGTGTGGCTACCTTGAACCTTTTCTTCCTACTACTATCCAGTTCTAGACATGCAGTCTCTTGCCATAGGCCCCTCTCTGGAGTGTGTTGCCTCTTTCCTGGGAAGCTGAGGTGCTACTACCAACATTCCCCTCTACCTCTCTTTCAACTACACATTCCATTATAGCAGTGTTATTTCCATGGTCTTTCCACCATAGTCTTAATATGTACTCTGTCTTTCTTATCTCTACTATTACTGCTAATATTATTAAATGCAACCACTCAGAATATTAAGAGCTATTGAGTTGGGTGCTCTTAAAAAATTAAGGAACTAAGAGTCCATTCAGAGATATTACAGGGCCAGAGCAGAACTTTCAACAACTGCCCTAAAAAGTTTTATGATTGATCATAAACTTTTCTCCCAGTATCTATCAGAACAATTGCTAACTTTCTCAAGAACTTAGTTGTCCCTTTAACATTTACATTAAAGTGATAATAGCATTTGGATAACAGTATCCAAATGGGGATTTGAGTGGACCTTTGATAGAATATAAACAGGCCTTTAAAGTATGCTAATACACTGCAAACCACAGATTCTTCAGCCCTTATTTCAATGCTTTGAAATCCAACTATTAAGGCAGATATGACCACAACTCCCTTAAATATTTATTATTAGCTTACTAAATTGAAACCATTGGCTTATTTGCTTTTCATATAAAACCTCAAGTGTTAAAACTAAAAAAAAAAAAAAAACATTCAGAGCTTGCATCGATCCCAGCGGCCGGTTAAGGCCCACAGAGTGGGCCTTCTCCAGGTCCCGTCAGCCAGACAGTGTCGCCTGGCGGGGCCTAGGGGAAGAGCCTTCTCTGTTGCGGCCCCGGCCCTCTGGAACCAACTTCCCCCGGAGATCCGTGTCGCCCCTACCCTCTCCGCCTTTCGTAAATTCCTTTCGTAAATTGCTTAAAACACACTTTTGCCGGCAGGCCTGGGGCAGCTAACATCTTGCCCCTAGCCAGTGTATGTTCGTGGAATGATTGGTTTCTTTTTTTTTTAACTTAAGGGTTTTTTATATGTATATAATGTAATTTCTATCATGCTGTGAGCCGCCCTGAGTTCTCCGGAATAGGGTGGCATAGAAATTAAATAAATAAATAAATAAATCGATACAATTACCCAATTCTTAGTATATTTATTAATTAATCACACCAAGTAAAAGACAGTTTTCTTATTTGTGTGTGGAATGAATTCAGACACTGTCATTTGTAATGGAAATTTAAGGTCCAGCCCATTGTATGAATCAAGTCATTTATGCAATTTGATAAAAATGATACTATTATTTTGACTATGACCAAGGAAATATAAAAATCTGCTTGATAGGATGCTTGGTTCTTAACTTACATCCATGACTTGAAACACCTACTATGGTTACAATTTAACATATTTAGAAGAGCTCAATGGAATTTCTTTCATAGTAAAAAGTACGCTTACGACAGAAATGTGCATTTCCTATTTTCATTACTCATAAATAAATAAAAATTAAAATTAAAAAATAGGAAAAGGGAAAAAATCTTGAAACTAGAAGTTTAATGTAAAAGAAGAATCGAGTTGATGAGTGATGGAGAAAACAACTTACATCTCTGTCCAGAATTCGTCCAGTGCTGTTAAGATAAAGTCTCTGGTTGATGGGATCTAAAATGACCCAGTAATCTGTGTTATCTTTTAACGTGAGTTCAATAGTGGGATCAGATCCTCCTGCTGTTCCTTTGATCAACATGCTGTCTACCAAGATTGTGCCTGAAACAGAAAGATACATCTGTAAGTGAAATACAATTTTGAGAAGGTACAAAATCAAATGTATAATTGCCATGTGCTACACTGACCTGTGATGAATTTATTTGCTTAAAATACAGTCAGCTACCATCAATAACCTAACATAAATATATAAACAGAAGCAGCCACATCAAAAATATATAAGGGAACTGCAGCTACAACAAACTGCTACCTTCCCTAGGTTATGACTTCATTTAGATTTGTGCATGCTTATTCTTTCTAATTATTTGATGCACAAAATATTATAAACTGCAAACGAACAGTTCTTATTAAATTTAGCCCAAAGAAATATTCTTTTAAGCTGAAGTTCATAATTTCAATTAAAAGAAACAGCCTGTGTTTTAGGTGGGAATGTATGCTTTAAACCAGGGGTAGTCAACCTTTTTATACCTACCGCCCACTTTTGTATCTCTGTTAGTAGTAAAATTTTCTAACCGCCCACCGGTTCCACAGTAATGGTGATTTATAAAGTAGGGAAGTAACTTTACTTTATAAAATTTATAAAGCAGAGTTATAGAAAGTTAAAGCATATAATAATAATTACTTACCAAATACTTTATGTTGGATTTTCGCTAAGTTTGGCAGAATAAATCTTTATAAAACAACTTACTGTAGTTAAATCTATCTTTTTATTTATACTTTGCATACATAGAAGCAGGAAGTCTGATGAAATTACATTTAATTAATTAAATTATTAATGAGATCCCTGAGGCTGATGCTGCGAAACTAAATACTGGATATCTGGCTCAATTTTTGTAAGGAACAAATGAAGGTCTCCTCTTTCGGAAATATTCAGACGGTTTCTTTCTTTGGTCATAATATGATTAACAGCACTAAAGCCTGTTTTCACAAGATATGAGGTAGGGAAAGTATCAATAAACTGAATATCATTTTCCACATATTTGGATATAAGATAGGCATTTTTTTTACCTTGCCATAGGTTTTCATATCCACCACTATCGAATGTATGTTTACTTTCTTCATCATATCTAATTTCTAACAGTTCTTCTTGGCAAGTTGTATCAGCCTCTTCAATATTTGCGGTAAAAGGATTTTTCATCCAGTCATACACCTTCAATTTCAAAATATCTTCAAATCGTTTTTCCATGTCCAATTTAAATTTGTTGAAGTGGCTACTGAATCTGTCAATATCCTCTGGAGTTACATCATCTTTTATAGATGATAATTCAGGAAACTGATGAAATTGTCTCTTCAATAGATTATAACGAAATAGTTCAAGTTTGTCAATAAATAATTACACGATACTTTGGCAACCTATAAGAGTTTTATTAGCTCCTTGAAGCTGCAAATTGACATCATGAAATCTCTTGAAAATATCTGCCAAATAAAAGGCATCATTCTTTACTGTTTTTAACTGTTGACACAGATTGGTCTCATTATTACTTTCAAAAAATTGTATGACACTATCATATAATGCCACAAAACGAGCCAAAGATGTACTCTTTGACAGCCACCGAACTTCTGTGTGCAAAAGTAACATAATAAAATCTTCATTATTGTCCTGGCAAAGCTGTCAAAACATTCTATCATTTTTTGGTTTGGATTTGATCTTGTTTATGGCTCGAATTATTATAGTTAATGATGAATGGAGAGTTGTACTTAGATGTTTTCCTACAAGATTTTGTCTGTGCACCACACAATGAATACATAAAACTTTTGGCATTTCTTCCTTCAAATAAGCAACAAATCCACGATAGCAACCTACCGTTGATGATGCTCCATCAGTAGCGCATGCAACAATATTATTCAAAGGAATATTATTTTTTGTAAAGTATGATTTCACAGTATTAAATATAGATAATCCTCTTGTATCTGTGATGAGATTTATTGCGAATAGCATTTCTTCTCGTAATGTATAGTTTTCATCAAAATAATGTACATATGCCATCAATAAAGCATTATTATCTGCAGTGGTAGACTTGTCCAATTGCATGGAAAATGAAGAGTTTTGGAGAATACTTATCAGTTTTTTTTCAACATTAACTGCCATTTCTTCAATTCATTGCTTTACTGTGCTATTGCTTAGGGGCAACATTTTTAAATTTTCAGGTATATCCTGATGCATTACTGTTGAAATAAATTCTTTTATAAAGGGTATTATTATAGTTTCTCCAATATTATAGCTTTTACCATTTTGTGCAATTAATTGTGAAATGCAATAAGCAGCAACTAATCCATCTTCATTCGCTGCATGGTGTTTCTTAAAGATGCAACTATTGTTGAAACGATTTTGAAATTTTTTATATATTTCCTGAAAATATTCAATGGGCTTGTCCTTATCATTTGGATGCTTTGTGGAAAGATGTTCTCCCAATCGACTTGGCTTCATTGCCTCATTGGATAATGTTTTATGACACAATAAACACATTGGATGTTGTTTATTTACAACAGATTCTATGAAACCTATCTCCAGATACTCTGGCAAATAGCCACGAGCGTATTTCTTTTTTTGAGATATGGACTCACAATATTTTGTTTGAAGCTGTAGGCACGTGCTCACTCTCACAAATCTAACTGGGCAAGCAGGAATGAATATGGCGGCTGCGCCAAAATTAGCAGCCGCTTGTATTTCGGCCGGGCCTTCCCTGCCTTGAGGGGCCCTGAGAGGAAGCTTGTTGTTTGTTGTGTCTTTAATTTCCACCCTCCAGAGCTGAAAACCAGGCACTTGCGGTTTTATCTTGTTGCGCAGCCTCTGCTGTGATCCGGATTGTTGAGGAAGTTGACGGGAGCCTTGCGATGATGGCGTGCTTTGGCGAGGCTGTCTGGCTTCTGAGAGCTCCACGGGGGGTCACCCAGCTGAGGCTAACACCCCGCACCTGCTGGAAAGCTCTGTGAGCCGATCGGAGTGCTCGATGGATCCAAAAATTTAAATGGCTTGGATTGAACCCCTACCGCCCACCATGACATCTGGAACGCCCATTAGTGGGTGTTAGGGACCAGGTTGACTACCACTGCTTTAAACTTATTGGCTGCCGCCTAGTGGCGGTTCGTATAAATAAGAGTCAAGCAGCTGTTAGAGCCGCTTCTGTGTGGATTGAATAAATGAGCTGTTACTTTCACCCCGGTCTCTTCAATGCCTCACTGGGTCCAGTACATAACAATGGCGATGAAGGTGGGATATGCTGCTAAGGAAGAAAGAGCTGGAGGTCTAAGAGCTAAGAGTCACTAAGGGCTAAGACCAGGCTTCAGCGCCTGATAGGAGCAGTGTTCCCCCCTTCTGCCTGTTAGCAAGCCATGCTAGAGGCACCACTATCCTAAGGGATCCATCCCTAGGATTCTCACAGAAGCCCTTAGCAGCATAAGGCATTGAGAGACTCAGTAACAGACAGCTATGGCCAAGGTAGGCAAGCTATCTGAATTTGACTTATCGCATCCAGAGCAATGGAGCTCTTACATTTCCCGGGTCAAAAATTACCTGAGGGCAAACCAAGTCAGGGAAGATGCACTAAAGGCTGCAACATTACTATCTGTATGTGGCCAAGCAACTTTTGACATAGCCGAAAATTTAATGGCCCCAGCCAGCTTGGAGTCAGTTACCTATGCTGACTTAAAAAGAAAACTCAAAGAACACTTCGAACCAAGACTGTCTATCATTGCATGGAGACACGCATTCAAGCAGATAGAACAGCAGCCACAGAAGTCAGCTGCTGAATTCGTGGCTGCCCTGAGACAGGCATCCAGACTCTGCGAATTCCCAGATTTAGAAGATCGGCTCAGGGAACGACTGGTATTTGGCCTAAGAAACAGAGACTTACAGCAGAGGCTGTTTGCAAAGGAGACCTTGACATTCCAGGACACCTTGAAAGAAGTGATGGCAGAAGAGGCTGCCAGAGGAGCAGTCAAGGCTTTACAACCCTCAAAGAATTCCCCCAGCCAGATTGCTGTTCATCATGAAGATTCAGAGAGAGCAGATGACTCAGACAAGGACATTGAGATTGACCGGGTGCAGAAGCTTCCAGGAAGAAGGCAGCAGCCACTTGACAAGGCAGCCTTCTTCCCTAGCTGTGCTGGCTGTGGAGTATGGCAGCAGCGCTCAGAGTGCAGGTTTCATATGGCTGTGTGCCAAGCATGTGGCAAACAGGGCCACATCACTATCGTCTGTAAAGGTTGCCAGAGGGAATCTCCACCCGAAGACTTCCCCAGGAGAGGTAAAGGGCCCCCGGGGCAAAATAGAGTAGGATATTGCTCCGGAAGGAGAAGCATTCTGAGAACAGGAGCCCATCGCCCCCTCAAAGAAAAGCTTAGACTAAGAGACAAGCTACAAGGAGTTCCATGCTCAATGGAATTGGACACCGGGTCAGCCCTGTCCATAATCTCCTACAAAACCTTCAATTACATCTGTAGACATGGCGGGAAATGAGTCAGACTCAAGCCATCAAATCTAGTGTTGACAGATTTTCAAAATTCCCGCACAGCGGTTAAAAGCGAAGCCATGTTAAAAGTGAAGTTCAAAGAGTTTGAGGGTCCCCTCAACATCATGATAGTCGAAGGCCAGCGCACAAGCCTGATCGGCCTAGACTGGTTTGATGCCCTGGGCATCCTTGTGACTGGCATCAACAGAACCCAAACAGCGGATTTGGCAGCTGTCTGCCAGGAGTTTGTGGATGTTTTCGGTCCCAATTTAGGGAAATAGAAAGGAGCACTAATTGCTCTCCACCTTGATCCAACCACAGCCCCAATCAGAGTAAAGCCTTATAAAATGCCTTTTGCCTTTAAGCCCAAGATTGATGCAGAGTTAGATAGGTTAGTGGAGCAAGGTGTTCTTCAACCTGTAGATAGCAGTTTGTGGGAAATCCCCATAGTCACACCAGTTAAAGTGAATGGTGAAATGCGCATCTGCGCTGATTATAAGTGCACCATTAATAAGGCACTTCAGCAACATGCGTACCTGTTACCTGTAGTTAGCCACATCCTGGCATCATTACAAGGAGGTCGCTTATTCGCAAAGCTGGACCTGCCACAGGCATATCAGCAACTGACTGTGGATGATGCTACTGTAGAGGCACAAACAATAGTTACCCATAGTGGGTTCATTTCCTGCAGTTTGGGGTCAGTGTAGCCCCAGGGCTTTTTCAGAGCATGATGGAATGCACGCTCAAAAATATTCCAGGTGTGTGTCCTTATTTTGACAACGTGATAATTGCTGGGGAGTCAGCAGAAATATTAGCAGAATGTCTAAGAGCTGTTCTTCAGCACTTCCATGAAGCAGGGCTGAAGCTCAAGAGAGAGAAATGTCAAATAGATGTGAACTCCACAGAGTTCCTGGGATTCCGGATAGACGTTGCCGGAATCCACCCCACTGAGTGAAAGCTTAAGGCTATTCAGCAGGCTCCCAGACCTAAGTCAAAGGGGGAGCTGCAGGCATTTTTAGGGTTACTTCTACCATGCATTCCTTCCTCATAAGGCAGCTTTAGCAGAGCCTCTGCATAGGCTCCTGGATAAAAGGGCACCATGGCAGTGAACTAGCATCCATGAAAACAGTTTCAAAGCAGTCAAATCACTGCTGTCTTCAGACTCTGTGTTAACACATTTCAATGAAAAACTGCCTATCAGTATTGCATATGATGCTTCATCATACGGGATAGGAGCAGTTTTGAGCCATTTAATGGCTGACGGGAGGCAAGCTCCCATAGCATATTATTCAAGGACACTTTCCCAGTGGAAAGAAATTACACACAAATTGATAAGGGGACTTTACCCATAGTTGCAGGAATAAAGAAATTCCACGATTTCCTTTATGGTTGCCATACAGAGGAGGGAGGTATCCCCCCCTCTCATCCCATAGACATGCGAGGAATTACGGACGGGGGATTCCCACACCCACAACTGAAATCTTCTCTGGCGAAATGTAGGAGACCTACTTTGGATAAGAACGATGACTGCTGGCAACAGATAGAACTACCAGAGATATCTGATATAGAGAACACCAAGATAAAGGGTGAGGGCACAAATGCTAGATTGCATGATACTCGGATAGGTACTACCCATATGGTAAGGGGAAAGAGGAGGGTGAATACAGAGCAGAGAGAAACCATCAACCCACAACTAAAGGGGGTGGGAGGAATTACCTGGAGCCCCAATGGGACATATGATAATACAAAGGAAAAACCAAATACCCCCCCCAAGACCCGCAGTAGAGGGAAAGGTGATACGAGGATAAACATCATTGGAGGGAAGGAAGTTGCAAAGATCTTGACATATGATAGTACAAAGGAAAAACCAAACACCCCCCCCAAGACCCACAGTAGAGGGAAAGGCGACACGAGAGTAAACATCATTGGAGGGAAGGAAGATGCAAAGATCCTGACAAACTTAGGAACTAACGTTGAAAGAATAGGTGAGAAGGTTTGAGGGAATGACAGAGGAGGGATTAATGCAGACCTCAAAGAAACATCCAGAATGCAAATTAACCGGCTAGGACCGGTGACGCGGTCTAGGAGCCGATTGCAGGCATTGGCTAACCCTATTTAAGGTATCCTTGTCAACTGGCTTTTAACCCTGATGGTGTTGGAAGTTCCCAACGAAAGCTTGGTTTTATTAAAACAATTTCCTTTTTGGAATCCATATAAATAAGAGTCAAGTGGCTGTTAGAGCCGCTTCTGTGTGGATTGAATAAATGAGCTATTACTTTTACTCTGGTCTTTTCAATGCCTCACCGGGTCCAGTATATAACACATCCATTGAGGGTACATGTGGTTTCTGAGGTTGGTTGGTTGATTGCAGACATTTCATTCCCCATACAGGTAGTAACGTCATTGTAACATCGTTATCTCATTGATGATATTACCAAGTCAGATAACAAAACAGCAAGCAACCAACCAACCTCAGAAACCAGCAGGGATTCCATAAAATAACACTGTGTTTCTCAAGCTCAGCAATTTTAAGATGTGTGGACTTCAATTCCCAGAGTTCTGGGCATGAAAGTTCAAAAATCTTAACTTTGCTAAGGTTGAGAAACATTGGCATAGAATGTACAATAGTTGACTTTCTGGGTGCATGGGAGGAGAAGGGGAGAGAGAGAGAGTGCAACAAAAGAGGCCTGCCCCCTTTTTGCAAAGGGCTGTTCTTTTACATTTGATTGAATATCTACACTAGGCGCATCCAAACTTTTGGCTTGCTGGGCCAGTTTGAGTGAAGAGGAATTGTCCTAGGCTGAATATAAAATACAAAGGCAATTTGGAAATAAACCTCCGTTTGGTTATCAATGACATACATTCGCAGATACAGAACTTTTATTATACACATTAGAAAACTACATTATTGTGAACCAACACCGCACCGGAAATCAGTATGCCCTGATGCTTGTTATGGATGGCTCATCTGAATTTTCATAGTGTTTCACAGTAGACTTCTGAATTGATGGTCGAACCATACTCCATGAACTTCACTAGCAGTACTCCTTTGGCATCTTCACATTTGGTGGGATTTTCTATGGCGCCACTTCTGGTGTGGTGTTAGTTCACAATAATGCTCACCTGCACACTGCTAGATGTACCCAAGAACGTTTGAAGCAGTTCCATTGGGCTGTTTTTGATCACCCCTATAACCCAGATTTGGCATTGAATGACTACTACTAAGGAATTTCAAACCTTGTAAGACGTTATGACAAGTGCCTTAATTTGAATGGCGATTTTGCCAAAAAGTAATGCAATGTAGTTTTCTAATGTGTATAATAAAAGTTCTGTATCTGTGAGTGTCTGTCATTGATAACCAAATGGAGGTTTATTTCTGAATTGCCCTTGTATATAATATAGTTAATGTTATATAAATAAAATACTTCCATTTTTTAAATATTTTTATTATTATCTTGTGTGGCCACATTACTAGATGTAGCCCATGGGCTATAGGTTGGACACATCTGTTCCAGATATTTTCCTTTATAATTCAAGCACTTTGGATATAAAACTTGATTTTACCCAAAGGGCCAGCTTGATATGATGAAAACTATGTCAGGTTTTTTTTAAACAAAAAAAACAGGAACGGGGAAACAATGGAACATTATACTCAGAAAGCCTTTAAACTTTCCTCCTTGACTCAACACCTGGCAAAATTCCTCCCTTCTAACATGGCTATTAGGGGTGCAGGCAGTGGTGAGATTCAAATATGTGAACAACATATTTGTGGATGCCACTTCCGGAAGTCCATTCTGGGCCTGGGCAACAAAAAAAATTAGCTACTGGTTCTGCTGAAGTGGTGCGAATTGGCTGAATCCCACCACTGGGTGAAGTAGGGATGAGGAAGAAGCTACCATTGATTCTATTAAGTTTTATTTTACCCCTAAGGCTAATAGAAATGTCTTTTTTTTTACGCAACGGGTGGAAACTCATCAAGGAGAGAAGCAACCTGGCTCTGGCAGAGAATTTAAAGCTGCAAGCTTTCCTCACTCCTGTGCAGATCTGAGGCTCCTTCATGGCTTCGAGGTAAAGCCAGGGAAAACAAACTTCCCGCTGCAACGCTTAGCAGCGAATTGGCTCTTTCCCGAGGCTTTCCCCCCCATTTGTTTTAACTGTTTAGGAGCCCTGCCGGCTGCCCTTTGCAGTGCCTAGCGATCTGAAAGGGGGGGGGAGTGATCTAGCGGCAGAACCTTCGGATTGGGAGGATTTTTTCCCCTGTGAGATTGCTGGATTAAACAGAGCGATCCTTTTCCCCTGCGCTTCCTTGCTGGCTCCGGCCGCCATTTTGGAAAGCGGAGCCCACGCTCGTGGCGACCGGAAGCCGCCTGCTTCCTCCTCCGATTTAAATTTAAATTTCCCGCCACTGGAGCTGCAGCCGGGCAAGCACCGCCCACTCTTCCTGTCCCCAGAGACTGCTACTTTTGCCATTTATTCATTCATTTATTTATTTATTTATTTATTTATTTATTTATTTATTTATATTTTTATTATTATTATTTTTCCTTTAAAATCAAGTCGCCACAGCCGTCCCATCCTCAGCACAGTTGCTCACGGGATTGATTCAATCCCTTCCTTTGCAGTAATTGATCAAATTGATTGATTGATTAATTAATTGATTAAGCCTTTGTCCTTCCCCCCACAAGCAGGGAAGAACTGCAGGAAAGCTCCCTCTCCCCTTAACCACTTCTTTTCCTCCTCCTCTTCCTACACAGTAGTAAAAGAAAGAATTATACCTTAGGTATTCATAGTTTATACTGTAAAGAAGTTAAAAGTTACTGCAATTTGAAAGAGTGCTGGAGACTGGCTGATCAACTGATCAACAATCAAAGGAATCACAAAGAATAACATCAAGCAGCTCCACTCAATATGGAAGAGGGGAAGAGATCTATGGTTTGCTGCAGTGTATGCTGTATGTTCATGAGCCTTCCGGAACAGAAACTAAACTTCACCTGCCACAAATGCAAGCTTGTGGCTCTCCTAGAAGAAAAAGTGAAAAGTCTTGAAGAGAGAGTGGCCACACTGCAACAGATTAGGGAACACGAGAACTTCCTTGACAGAACTGAAGAAACTTTTCAAAAAGACGGAATAGAAGAAAATCTTACTGTACCTGTGGAAGCTGAGGGATGGAGACATGTGACACATAGGAACAGGAAAATTGGGCAACATTCTACACCCTTACAACTTAACAACTTACAACTTAAGAACCGATTCCAACCACTTAGTCAGGAGAACAATACAGATGTATCTCAAAAATTGACTACACAATCCACAAAGAATGCTCCACTATGCCCCCAGAAACCTCTTGAACGGAGAGAAAGAAATGGTACTGAAAAGAAGAACAGGAGAGTGGTGGTTGTGGATGATTCCCTGTTGAGAGGAACAGAGACAGCTATCTGCAGACCCGAAAGAAACTCACGAGAGGTGTGCTGTCTCCCAGGGGCACGAATCAAAGATGTAAATGATTCCATAACGAGGCTCTTCAGTCCTACAGACTACAACCCATTCCTACTAATACATGTAGGCACAAATGACACTACAAGAAACAACTTCGAAACCATCTGCCATGACTTTGAAGACCTTGGACGGAAAGTGAAGGAACTCGGAGCACAAGTAGTTTTTTCATCTATCCTTCCAGTGGATGGTCATGGAGAAAGAAGATGGGACAGGATTCTTGAGGTGAACAACTGGCTACGTCAGTGGTGCAAGAAGCAAGGATTTGGATTTTTGAACCATGGAGAAAACTACCTATATGATGAGCTCCTTGCAAGGGATGGGTTGCACCTTACAAAGACAGGAAAGAATGTATTTGGCAAGTGCCTTGCTTCACTCATCAGGAGAGCTTTAAACTAAAACAAAAGGGGAAGGGAAGTAAAAAGTTAAACAAAAATACTCAGCCAATCAAACCAGTTGATATTCTTCCTCTCAGAAATAGAACAAAAGAACAAATGCAAAAAGATTGTAAGAAAAGTGGAGGAGACAAGTCTGCAATAGGTACCAGTCACAAACTAAAATGCTTCTACACCAATGCACGAAGCATGAGAAATAAAAAAGGAGAGCTGGAGATCTTAATTCAGGAAGATAAATATGATGTCATAGGTATTACTGAAACCTGGTGGGATAACACACATGGATGGAACACTGACATCGAAGGCTACAACTTATTTTTGCGGAACAGGCTTAACAAAAGAGGAGGGGGTGTTGCACTTTATGTTAAAAATGCATTTGTCTCCTCAGAGATCCAGGTTTCAGAGAGTGGAAACTCAGTAGAAACTGTATGGGTAAGAATTCATGGGGAGAACAACAGAAAGGATACTATTGTAGGAGTCTATTATAGGCCCCCTGGACAAACAGAAGATATGGATGACCTCTTTCTAGATCAAATGGCTAAACTATCAAGAAAGCATGATATAGTGATTATGGGAGATTTTAACTATCCAGACATTTGTTGGGAATCTCTCTCAGGCAAAAGCCAGAAGTCTAATAAGTTCTTATTCTCTCTTGCTGACAATTTCATCCACCAAAAAGTGGAGGAGAAAACAAGAGGATTGGCTATCCTCGATCTAATCCTTACAAACAGGGAGGAAATGGTCGAGGAAATCAGAGATTCTGGGACCTTAGGAGGTAGTGATCATGTTATCCTTGAATTCTGCATAATAAGGGAAGGAAAGCCTGAGAGGACTCAGACTTCAAAGTTGGACTTCAGAAGGGCAGATTTTGATGGACTCAAGAAGAGGGTAGGGGGGGGTCAAATGGCTGAATGTACTAAGGGATAGAAATGTCCAAGAAGGATGGGATATTTTGAGAAGTGCAATACTAGAAGCGCAATCTTTAACAATTCCTCAAAGAAGGAAGAATGGGAAACATCTAAAGAGACCAGGGTGGATAAACCTAGAACTTAAAAACTTGCTAAAAAGGAAAAAAGAAATGTTTAAGAATTGGACGGAGGGATACATATCTAAGGAAGATTATAAAGCAATCTGTACAAACTGCAGGGCAAGTATCAGAAAAGCTAAGGTTAATAATGAATTGAGGCTTGCAAGAGAGACTAAAAACAATAAAAAAGGGTTTTGGGGATATGTCAAAAGTAAAAGAAAAGTTAAAGAGGCTATAGGAAGTTTAGAGAACGAGAATGGGGAAGTCATCAAAAGTAATCTTGAGAAGGCGGAGATTCTAAACTCCTATTTTGTATCTGTTTTTTCTAAGAAAGATAATGTAATTGCAACTGACCTTCACTGTGCTAGTGAAGGACTAAGAGAATTAAGGCATGTAATCGACACAGAGAAGGTAAGGGAACACTTAGCTAACTTAAATGAGTTTAAGTCTCCAGGTCCAGATGGATTACATCCTCAGGTACTGAAGGAATTAGCAGAAGTAATTGCTGAACCACTTGCTGTAATCTTTGAAAAGTCATGGAGAACAGGAGAAGTCCCAGATGATTGGAGAAGGGCAAATGTTGTCCCTATCTTCAAAAAAGGGAAGAAGGCAGACCCAGGGAACTACAGGCCTGTTAGCCTGACTTGAACAAATTATTAAGCAACATATATGTCAGCATTTGGATGGGAATTCAATAATTAACAGCAGTCAACATGGGTTTGTAACAAACAAGTCATGTCAAACTAATCTAATTTCATTCTATGACAAAATCACGGAATGGGTTGATCAGGGAAATACAGTAGACATAGTATTTCTGGATTTCAGCAAAGCTTTCGACAAAGTATCTCACACCATCCTCATTGAAAAAATGATCAAATATGGGATTGACAGGGTGACTGTTAGGTGGGTTCATAACTGGCTTAGTAATCGTACTCAAAGAGTGGCTATAAATGGCTGCACATCCAACTGGAAGAAAGTCTCAAGCGGAGTGCCACAAGGCTCTGTTCTGGGCCCAGTTATGTTTAATATTTTTATAAATGATTTGGATAAGGGAATTGAGGGGAAACTGATCAAATTTGCAGATGACACAAAGCTAGGAGGGATTACAAACACCAGAGCAGAGAGAGAAAGGATTCAAAAAGATTTAGAGAAACTCGAACAATGGGCTGCAACTAATAAAATGGTATTCACAGTACATGTGAAAAGGACCTCGGTGTCCTAGTGGATCATCGATTGAACATGAGGCAACAGTGTGAAGCAGCTGCAAAAAAGGCAAACACGATCCTGGGGTGTATCAAGAGAAGCATAGAGTCCAGATCACGTGAAGTTATTATTCCCCTCTACTCTGCCTTGGTCCGACCTCACCTGGAGTACTGTGTCCAGTTCTGGTCACCCCAGTTCAAGGAAGACACTGACAAACTGGAGCAGGTTCAAAGGAGAGCTACCAAGATGGTGAACGGTCTACAAACCATGTCCTATGAGGAACGGTTAAAGGAATTAGGAATGTTTAGTCTACAGAAAAGAAGACTGAGAGGAGACATGATAGCTGTCTACAAATACCTGAAGGGCTGTCACAGTGCAGAGGGATCAGCCCTGTTCTCACTTGCCCAAGGAAGGACTAGAAACAATGGGATGAAACTGCAGGGGAAAAGATTCAGATTAGATGTTAGAAAAAAATTTCTAACAGTAAGGGTGATCAACCAGTGGAACAGGTTGCCACAGGAGGTGGTGAGCTCCCCTTCGATGGAGGTCTTCAAGCAGAGACTGGACGGCCATCTATCTGGGATGGTTTAAGGAATCCTGCCTCGAGCAGTGGGTTGGACTCGATGACCCGGGAGGTCCCCTCCAACTCTACAATTCTATGATTCTATGATTCTATGATTTTAATTACTCCAGGAATATTCCTGGAAATGTGGCTGGGAAAAGATTAAAAGCAATCTTGCCACTGACTGCAGTCTTCAATAAAATTGAGGAAGGAGGTTGTTGTGTCCTGAGCCTGCTAAGCAGGCTCGGGACATTGCATTGGTTCCGGGCATTCCAAAGCTGCCCGGGACCAGACTGGTCAGCACCAGCCTCGTGCACACGTGCACAGTGTTGGCTGCCCGGGACAAGACTGAATGGCGCCAGCCTTATGTGCATGCGCAAAGGCTAGAAATGCTTAGTTACATTGTTTGCCGTAGTCCGGGTCCGTCATCTTTGAAAGAAGCCTGTTTTACTTTTGTTCGTTGTTGGTTGTAAGATAGTCTGAGAAAAATAAGAACTCTTCAAGGGTGCCATGTGTCTTCATCATTGCACTAGAACCCTGAACGTAACACTGGCGACAAAGGTGGGATCTTCTGCAAACAAAAAAAGGAAGCTTTGAGGACTTACCTAAGAAGTCCTGAAGAGGGAAGACGGCGTCTGAATCAGCCTCCCAGCCTGCCAGTACAGAGTTGCTGGAGGGTGAGTTCGGCTACAGGACCCTTTCCCTTAGAAAAGTTTGCAGAGGAGCAAGTGGTGAAGTTTGCAACTAAGAATGGCAAAGATAGGGCGTTTGTCTGATTTTGATGTCTCACACCCAGAAAGAGAACTATTGCAGAGTAAATCAAATTAGAGAAGATGGCTTTAAGGCTGCAACTCTGTTGTGTGTTTGTGGACAGGAAGCTTTTGAAATTGCAGAGAACCTGGTGGCCCCTGCACCTCTGGAGTCAGTGACTTATACTGACTTGAAGAAGCTGTTGAAGGAACACTTCCAGCCAAAGTTGTTTGTTATTGCTTGGAGACAGGTGTTTGAACAGAGGGACCAGAGGCAGGGTGAATCTGCTACAGATTTTATTGCGGCCTTAAGGAGAGCAGCCAGGCCTTGTGAGTTCAAAGATCTGGAAGAGAGGCTGTGAGATAGATTCATTTGTGGGCTAAGGAACAGAGACTTGCAGCAGAAGATTTTTGCTAAGGAAGAAGTCTTCTTCCAAGATGCGCTACGAGAGATGACAGCTGAGGAAGCAGCAGGTGGGGCTGTGAAGACCTTACGGCTCACCAGAAGCTCTCCAGAGATAGCTACAGTACATCAAGAGGATGCTCGAGAAGGATTGGACGAGGATCCTGAAGAAGAGGTAAATAGGCTTTATCAGCCAGCTGAAAGGAGGCAGAAGGAACGTCTGGAAAAGGCCCCAGCATCTCTTCAATGCTTCGGGTGTGGAGGTCGCCACAAGCGAGCTGACTGCAAGTTTCGTTCTGCCATCTGCAGAGCATGTGGTAGGCAAGGCCACATAGCATCCATCTGTTTGGGTTGCCAGAAGGTCCAACCTCGTGAAGAATTGCGTCTGAAAGGTACCAGGGTCCCCAGCCAACATAGGGTGGGCTTCTGCACATCGCGCAGGAGTATTTTGAGGACAGGGACACATAAGCCCCTTAAGAAGAAACTGTCCATTAACTTAAGGTTGCAAGGGGTTCCCTTATCAATGGAGTTGGACACTGGGTCCACTCTCTCCATTATTTCCATTAATACCTTCAAAAGGATATGCAGCAGCAGTGGCCTTTGAGTTAAACTCAGGCCATCCAATCTAATACTTACAGGTTTTTAGAATTGTATGGTGTGTATTAAAGGGGAGGCCACCCTTAGAGTACAGCATAAGGATTTTGAGGGTCCCCTAGATGTGGTGGTTGTTGGGGGTGAACGTACGAGTCTTATTGGGCTTGATTGGTTTGAGGCTCTAGGAATCCAGGTAACTGGGCTTCACCATTTGCAAACGTTGAGCCTTGCAGAAGTCTGCAGGGAATTTGCAGATGTGTTTAGTTCAGAGTTAGGATCCTAAAGGGGCCTCCCATTTCGCTACAGTTAGACCCAAACATCACGCCAATCAGGGTTAAACCTAAGAGGGTACCTTTTGCCCTCAAGGGTAAGATTGATGATGAGCTGACTATACATTAGTTCACAAACCTGGGAAAGAAATGGGCCATGCTAATGGCCTGAGTAGACTACCCCTGAATCAAGTAGCACCAGATCCTACTCCAGCTGTTAATATTCTGTCCATCCAGGAATTGCC